>CAXKVI010000005.1:90446791-90481791 GCA_964058755.1 Campiglossa producta | reverse complement strand
GCTTAATTTACTATATTTTCGTGTAATTTTTACTATATGTTTTGTGTAATTTTGCTTTATTTTTTGTGCAATTTTTAGTATATTTTTGTGTAATTTTTACTAAATTTTAGTGTAAATTTTACTATATTTATGGGTAATTTTTTTTTTTATTTTTTTTGTGTAATTTTTTACTTTAGTTTTATTCTATTTTTACTATATTTTTGTGTAGTTTTTACTATATTTTTTCTGCAATTTCACTAATTTTTTTGTGTAATTTTTACTTTAGATCATTTTTTACTATATTTTTCTGTCACTTTTACGATATTTTGGTTCAATTTTACTATATTTTTGTGTAATTTTTACTATATCTTTCACTGTATTACTGTGAAAAAAAATGACTTCTTGGATCCCGAAGGGGATGTAATGTGCCGATGTAATGGTCAACGAACATGGATGAACTTTTTATCAATCCTTTGAAAAACTATATACATAGTTCTCAAGCTAATATCCAACACTATTTTCCAAGTATTCTCTAACCTTTTAGAAATTTTGATAACTTTATACTTTTCAAGTTTATCTTTAACATCATTTTTAATTATTCTCCAACTTTCGAGATTTAGAATCTGATTTGAGTGCAAATTGAGAATTTTGTATTTTTTTAACTTGTATGATTTCATCCAGAAAATTCTAGTTGTTACTATGACATGGATATTTCCTGACTAGTATAATTTCTACCAGAAAATTATAGTTGTACACTAGTATTTTTCTGTCTAGTTTGAGGTTTCGCTGCAGGGTTGCTGTAGACATTGCGCTTGTCATTGGAAGTCCGCCTGTTTTCTTAGAACTACTGTCTGTTTAGAGTCTGCATGGTTCTTGCTGGGAACCTAGAATTCACCACTCCCACTTATACACTTATAAACAAGAATGCGGAGACAGTATCCTTGGACCGATACGCGTCTCTTTATATCTTTGATACCCGAAACTTGTTAAAACAGCGTACCCGCTTTTGTTTTGAGCAGAAATATATATTGTCCCACAACAAACACTCATCCCAATGCTTCTTTTATGGTATTCACTCCAACCCGTTAGCGTTTATTAGGTCACGATCTCTTCCCGTTATTTCCAACACCTTGTCCTCTTTCCTAAATCAATTCGCCGGAGGTAATCGTTTTCTGCGATCTAGTAAGCCTGAGAATAAGTGCTCCATCCCAAGGGTGTTTTCAGCTGTTAACAAAAATTCCCAAAGGGGGCGGCATTTATATCTTTGCTAAGTACCTATACTTTTTCTTGGGTTTTTTCATTCGCTAAGGTTAGGGCAACGGCCCCTTCCCTGACCCCCCTGCGTACGCCCTTGCTTCCCCCCTTACCCGATATTTTTTAAATTACTGAAACCGCCCGCGTTAGCCAAAAAATAACGCCCATATCTAATTGAAAATGTGGACACTACTATTGCGCTTAAATGTAATCTGAGATTGACTCTTTTTCAATTATAAATTCTAAAATTTTAAAAGGAATAGTCAATTCTGGGGTCAGGTCCGATTGTTTTCCAACCCAACATGAAGGTTTCTTGCCAATAAATTAGTAGATCTTGATGTTAGGACCCCAAGAAAATTTTGCAGTGTCACTGACATACAGATAAATTTGACAACATTCTCTAAAAACAGGAAATATCCCATCCTTATTATCAACAGAAATCCCAAAGATACTTTTGTGTAGGAGACCTATTGCTTCAGCAGATTCCAATTGACTGCAACTCAATACTATTTCAAATAGATCTCTGTTTCTTCCAAATATTATATGATATTCCACTTCCGAATTTTGATGAAATAATAAAAGATGCAATCAAAAAGCTCCGCGATCCCGCTGTGCTAACCTTGCCACATTTTATATTTTCCAAATAATGTTATTCTTACTAAAAAAAAACTTACTTATTTTGTTGGTAAAGGAGAAATTTCTAAATGATGACCTACTACTGATATCATTTATATGCCTAAACAGTTATATGCTAACTAAGTAAATCGTTGTTAACTATAAAAAAAAACGAATTTAAATTTTCCTTAAATCAATTTCAACCAATATGGCCCCATCAATTGAAAATTCGATATCGAAAAAGCACAGTTACCTCAAATGCACTCAAAAAAGCTTTCCTGAACAAAAGCAAAACAGCACATTTGTACACTCTTCGCTCTCACTTGGACAATAAACTCATTGGCGAGCGTAAACACTTGCTGAGAGATTTATATATTAGCATCATTTGCACATTCTCTATTATTTTTTATTGTTGCCGGGTATTTTTCATGTTTTGAATGGCGAATAGACTTTACTTTGAAAAAAACGTCATTGCCCATGTGAACTTTCGGCTGATGAAAGAGCCAATATAATGATTCAAAGTTCAGGCAATGAGAAATAACAACGAATAGGCGCGCAGTCATCTTTGGCATAAAAAAGTTTTCTTTGGAATTGTTGGTTAATCACTTTTTACTGCAGGTTGAGTGGAATAAACTTGAGTGGGCACGAAGACGTACTGAGAATGCAGGCAACCTAACAATAAGAGTTTAACTACATACCTATATCGTTATAGGTTTTGGCGGTCAAACATGTGCCTTCGTAAAACCCGTTTAAATTCCCAGCATACTTACATACATATCTAATCTTATGTTCGTACTTATATACAAAAATACTTACGCGCATAAGGAAACGGGAAATGGGCAATCAAGGGCTTTTTTTATGAATGTATGTATGTTTATAGTGAGTTGAGATGAGCTATCGCGCACATGGCTTTGACTATAATGGAGTGTCGCACATGTGGACCGCATGTTATTTGAGCGTACTTCAATGCAAGAAACTCACAACACACTAGTAAAATCGATGCTTGCTCACTTTTGCGCTCAGCTCTCCTCTAGCCCACCACAGGCCAAGGCACTTCAATCGGTTGATAACTGCGTATAGCGTGCGTGTCGTAATCACGTGTTTGTTTATAAGATTGTAGTAATAAAGTGTAAGAAAGTGTTTGGGTAAAGAGAGCAAAGAGTGGCGTGTAAACGTTGCCATGGATTTAGTTGTTGCTATGCATCATTAGTTTTGCTGTGTTGGGGAAGGCTTTCTCAAGCAACCAAGCCATTCTTGGCGGGAGACACGCATACACAGCTAGAGATCCCTCTTACTGTGCCCCAAGCAGATGAGGAATTCTGTATTGGTTTTGCATTGAATTGTGGGAATAGCAACAAAATTTTGTTTGGAATGCAAAGCCAAAAATCTTGGCGGGAGACTGCATTACTTGGAATGGTATGTATGACAAATATTAGGGTGGCATTTTTGATTCGTGAACAATTTTTTTTTTCAGAATATATAAAAAAAAAACGAATTGCCAAAAAAAGAATTAAATTAAATATAAAATAAAATAAAATAAAATAAAATAAAATAAAATAAAATAAAATAAAATAAAATAAAATAAAGTAAAGTAAAATAAAATAAAGTAAAATAAAATAAAATAAAATAAAATAAAATAAAATAAAATAAAATAAAATAAAATAAAATAAAATAAAATAAAATAAATAAAATAAAATAAAATAAAATAAAATAAAATAAAATAAAATAAATAAAATAAAATAAAATAAAATAAAATAAAATAAAATAAAATAAAATAAAATAAAATAAAATAAAATAAAATAAAATAAAACAAAATAAAATAAAATAAAATAAAATAAAATAAAATAAAATAAAATAAAATAAAATAAAATAAAATAAAATAAAATAAAATAAAATAAAATAAAATAAAATAAAATAAAATAAAATAAAATAAAATAAAATAAAATAAAATAAAATAAAATAAAATAAAATAAAATAAAATAAAATAAAATAAAATAAAATAAAATAAAATAAAATAAAATAAAATAAAATAAAATAAAATAAAATAAAATAAAATAAAATAAAATAAAATAAAATAAAATAAAATAAAATAAAATAAAATAAAATAAAATAAATAAAATAAAATAAAATAAAATAAAATATAATAAAATAAAATAAAATAAAAATAAAACTAAAACAAAAATAAAATAAAATGAAATAAAATAAAATGAAATAAAATAATACTCCCTATTATGCTAGTACACCTTGTACCAAATTTCATCGTTCTACCGTAATCAGTTTACAAGTTATGACCCTTGAAATTTTTCAGATATGCCTCCCTGAAAAGTGGGCGGTGCCACGCCTACTTTGAAAAATTTATCAAAAATTCATAATAGAATGACTAGGGGGTGCATCCTACCAAACTTTATCATTTAAATCATTTCCTATACCGCATTATGTCAATTTAGGTGATTTTCGAAGTTTTCGATGACGGTGCCACGCCCACTTAAAAAAAATTATCAAAAAATCATAATAGAATGTGGAGGGGGATTCAACAATAAAATTATATCATTTTAGACATTTCAGATACCGAGATATAAAAATTTTTGAGATTTTCGAAATTTTCGATTTCGAAAAAGGGGGCGTGGTTATAGTCCGCTTTCCTTGGCCAGAAAGTAAGCTGCTTACCAAATTTCATACAAATATCTCAGTTTTTACTCAAGTTATCGCATACACGGACGGAGAGACGGACGGACATGCCTTAATCTTTCTCGACTATTTTGTGCCGTCATTATATGGACAAAATTATAATACCCTTGTACTAGTTCTAGTACGCTGGGTATAAACTCGTCACCTAACTTGTATGCGAACAGGTTACTCATACGACGCGGTATACGCCTTTCTATGTATTACTGTGGGTCTTGTTATAGACGGGACTACTGGGGTGTATCGAGTTCACATCCGGTCAAGGACCATCAATTTCGACATCACTCCTCAAAACCTTCGGGGAGTGTTTTTGTCGTTAACAATAACAACATGCATTTTTATAAGCAAGAAAAAAATTATCTGTGTGTTCGAAATTGCTCTCAATCAAGATTTCTCAGTAAATATTATTGTTACAATGAATGACCCTTGATCACCTTTAGATTCAAATATCTATAAAAAGATATTTATTCTAAAACTTCCCTCTACATATTGTATATCTATAAATATTTATATACGCGTATCTATGTATGAATGTATATAAAGCTGTACATACCTGTAGATTCCTAAGTTCATTGAAATGCATAGCAAATTTGTGGAATTCTTTTAAGCGTAAAATTTATTTTCCCCATGGAAGCAATTTAACCCGTATCTTTTTGGTTAAGAGGAAAGTGGGGTAAGGAAAATTTTGCATTATTTCGCAAATGATGAGAGTATATTGCTGCTTTAACAATTCATAGTAGAAAATAAAGTTAAAAGAGAGTGAGTGAGAAATGAGAGCGAAAATGAGAGAGAGGGAGAGAGAGAGAGCTTAATAAAGATAGAGTGAGAGGGAGCGTACAAATTTGTTACTGAGAAAGATCCTCACTACTTGTTGCAAAATAAACAACAATCAGATACTTTCGAATTTTCGAACAACGTGCTAATAATAAGCAAAAAGCATGTGTTGTGGGTGTTAAGTAGTTATGTTATAAAATGGAGCTAAAATATAGTGTAGGAATGATAGGAAAATTAGTAGTTTTTTAAAAAAATTTCCGACTGCCTTACAAACGAGCTGTGCAAATAAAATAAAATAAAATAAAATAAAATAAAATAAAATAAAATAAAATAAAATAAAATAAAATAAAATAAAATAAAATAAAATAAAATAAAATAAAATAAAATAAAATAAAATAAAATAAAATAAAATAAAATAAAATAAAATAAAATAAAATAAAATAAAATAAAATAAAATAAAATAAAATAAAATAAAATAAAATAAAATAAAATAAAATAAAATAAAATAAAATAAAATAAAATAAAATAAAATAAAATAAAATAAAATAAAATAAAATAAAATAAAATAAAATAAAATAAAATAAAATAAAATAAAATAAAATAAAATAAAATAAAATAAAATAAAATAAAATAAAATAAAATAAAATAAAATAAAATAAAATAAAATAAAATAAAATAAAATAAAATAAAATAAAATAAAATAAAATAAAATAAAATAAAATAAAATAAAATAAAATAAAATAAAATAAAATAAAATAAAATAAAATAAAATAAAATAAAATAAAATAAAATAAAATAAAATAAAATAAAATAAAATAAAATAAAATAAAATAAAATAAAATAAAATAAAATAAAATAAAATAAAATAAAATAAAATAAAATAAAATAAAATAAAATAAAATAAAATAAAATAAAATAAAATTAAATTAAATTAAATTAAATTAAATTAAATTAAATTAAATTAAATTAAATTAAATTAAATTAAATTAAATTAAATTAAATTAAATTAAATTAAATTAAATTAAATTAAATTAAATTAAATTAAATTAAATTAAATTAAATTAAATTAAATTAAATTAAATTAAATTAAATTAAATTAAATTAAATAAAAAAATAAATTTAAAAAAAGTTAAATAAAACATAAAAAAAATACAATAAAATAGAATAATATAAAATAATTTAGTTATTGTGATTTTTGATCATTATATGTGCGAATGGCTATGTGTTTAGAAATTTTTCATCACCTATTGTTGGCCAAGAACCAAGGGCAAGGCCGAAATTACGTAATCATGGTAGCTTGTAATTGTTGTTGCTTTTCCATCTTGTTCACTAATAATAAAACACAGAATAATTTAAGAAAAATTATTCACAAACGGTCTAAAGTCCACCAAAGTTTCAAAGATTCTCAAATTAATGACCACAAACTCATAACATACTTACATACATATTAATCGCAGGACACAGCGGAAAAAGCCACCCTGTGAAAATAAGCTGGCAGCTGTCAGTAAAATGATCACAGGGTGCACTAAAATCCTTGACACTGCTAGTACAAAAGGCGACCTATTGATGTCGCTCTAGTTGTCGATAAGGTAGTATAAAAAAAAACGAATACAATGAATACAAACTAAGTGAACATGATGGATATAAGCCGGCAATAATTTCAACGCAGCTTGGTGTAAGAGGTACACACTGCGTGCTTAGAAATTCCTAATCCCCTTGGTTCTTGGTTCGATGACCAACAATAGGTGATAAAAAATTGCTATACACATAGCCATTTGAGAAGGCCCTTGAGCAAGGCCGGAATTACGTAATCATGGTAGCTTGTAATTGTTGTTGCTTTTCCATCTTGTTCACTAATAATAAAACACAGAATAATTTTAGAAAAATTATTCACAAACGGTCAAAAGTCCACCAAAGTTTCAAAGATTCTCAAATTAATGACCACAAACTCATAACATACTTAAAATAAAATAAAATAAAATAAAAAAGATAAAATTAAATTGAATTAAAGAAATGAAATGAAAACGACTCATTTTTCAATTGGTTGCCGTCAAAATATAATATTTTCTTCAGGAGTTAAAGCTAGTTTCTGTTTCAACTTCTGCCAGACTTGGCAGGTTTGCAAAAAAAAAAACAGCACAAACCTTGTTTTTTTTTTTTTAAGAAAAGGAAGGGACAGGTATTTTGAAAACTGTTATGTATCACTCGAGGAAGTTGTTAGCAATATTCGTAAAAGCCCAGAGTGACAAAATATGCAAATAAAATTTGTGAACCCCAAAATCGAAGGGTAACGAACTTAAATGACCGCAGTCTTACGTATGTTATGTCGATGAATACCTTTTTTTAAATTCATATTTTACAAAACTCGTAATTATAAAATCAAATATTGAAACATGTATGCCTTTCATTGCATACGTATTTTACTACTCTTTGTTAACAAAAAAAATAAAATGCAGTAATAGCCGGTTTTCGAACCACAACACTTTCGCAAGTGGCGAAAGATTTTAAGCAATATTTTTGTTTACACTCTCAGCGATAAGCGCGCTCGCTATTAGCCAAAACACATAGTGAGCGTTACGAAAAAGTTGGGAGCACCTATGAGCAGGGAGCAACTTTATATTTTGGTGCTCTGAGTTACAATTGGTTTTATTATGGTTTTTATTTTTGTGCATTGCACACTACTTGAACGCTTGCCGCCTGTAGAGACACTTTTAGTTTGACACGATTGGCCAAAGTGTTAACATTGGCGCGCGATAACGTTTGCGGTTAAATAAGAGCGCTAAATAATTATAAAAAAAAAAATAAATATATATATATTTACATGTGCTTGTATGTATATTTGGTAATTTTTGAGAGAAATATCTAATAACTGCGAAATAAGGCGGAGTTGCAGTTTTGTTTAAAAAGTGTGAGACAAAATAAATTTAAAAAAAAGTAATTATTTTTGTTGAAAAAATTTGCACAATTGCAAATCGGCGCCTAATTGTGTATATTATCGCGTCATATTATTGCATGTTTAGAGTTAATTAAATACGAATATAAATAAACTTGTTGACATTCAAGTGCTCTAATCAGTTAATAAGAGTTAGCAACAAATAAGCGAACAAGCAGGTGATTATAACTAAATAAAAAAGTAAAGGGAAAACGTTTAAATAAAAAAAATGTAAAATGTGTTAGTTGAACTAAGGTGATAGAAAAAAGAGAAAGTGGCAAAAATTTTGCACAAAAAAAAAATTGAAAATTCAAAATACTAAAAAAAATATTAAAACCAACGCTGAAAATTAAAAACTAAAAAGATTTGAATATAAAAAAAAAAAATGAAATTTCAAAATACAAAAAACTATTAAAATTGGCGCTAAAAATTAAAAACTAAAAAAAAAAATATTTTTAAATTTTTTATTTTTTTAAGTACATGCATTTCTTTAAATTTTTTGTTTACAAAATTAGTTGTTGTAGTAAAAAATTGGAACAAGTGCAGAATACATACATTTGTCAAAAAAAAAAGGGTTGGGCTCCAGAGGGGTTTACGCTGAATTTAACGGTACCTTCCTTTTTTTGGTGCACTCAAAAGGTTAAAAAGATATTGAAGGTCAAAGGTCAAAAAATATTTTTTTCATTTCAAAATATCTTGCAAACTGGTGAATGGATTTTTAAAACTGTTGTTTCCTAACATTTCTCTTCGAAATACCTTTCATTCAATGTATACTTTATTAACCCTTTGACACACTATGTACTAAAAACGAACAAAAAAGCAAATTTCATTCAAAAACGATCAAATACTTAATTTTCTTTTAGAATGGCCATCTTACGAATATTAAAAAAAAAATTCCCTTCTATTTTTTTATAATTTACAAATACATGGTTTCTCCTTTTACGAAATGTGCACTATTAGTGATTTTAACCTTTCGTAAAAGGAAAAATTCCATGGTATTTATGGGCAGAACACCTTTCTAAACCACTTTTAGTCCCTGTTTTTTACTCAAAAAAAATTAATCCTGAGCCGATTACTTTTTTTTACCTTTTTATAATGGAAATACACAATTTTCATATAGCAATATGAGTATAAAATGAAAGCTTATTGCATTATCTACAATATTTTACTATCTAATAATACCGTTAACGGGACATTTTTTCGTTTTTTAAACAGTTTTATTCATTTCCATTCGTTTTTTTTTTATAAAAAACATAGTTTTCATATAAAAATTTTACATAAAGGTGGGAGTGTTATACATTAAATGAAAGGTATTTTTTAATACCTAATTATTGGTATTTAACATTTTCTAATCCGATAAGTAGTTTGAAAGATATTTCGATAAAAAAAAAATAAAAATTGCCCTTTTACGTGGAATTACCCCTAAAGTTTTTATTTGCACCAAAAAAAAAATTATACGTTTCAACTTTTCGTAAATACTGCTATCGATCCATATAAATATTTTTTTGATTTGCGAAATGTATGTATTCTGCACCTATGCCTTCAAAATACTAAAAAAATATTAAAAATGACGCGGAAAGTTAAAAATAAAAAAAAATATATATTTTAATTTTGTAATTTTTTTTTTAATTTTTCATAGTTTTTTGAAGTAAACAGTGTAAAAAACTGTTTATTGGATCTAAAAATACAAAAATATTAGGGGGTTTCATCTAACCTTATAAGTTTATGAAATGCGCAAAATTTATAAAAATTTTGATCAAATTTGTGTAAACTTCGTTCCATACAAATTTTCACATTTCATTTACACACTTCATAAATTTATATGCTTACACGCTTTATAAGGTGTTTATAAGGTTTGATGAATCCCCCTATTAAATAAAACATATAAACAAGTAATTGAAAAAATTTGTATAAGCTTCCATGTAAAGGAATATATCTTCTCACCCAAAAATCGTATAGCCAATTTTTACCCCAATATTTGTAGGGAATTCAACGCTCTACAAAAAAGGTTCAACAAACTTTTTTTTATTAATGAGACCATAACAAAGATCAAAAATGGACTAGTGTTTGAAACCCTTACGGTTTTGTGAATAGTTGTGTAGCACAAAAATGATAAAATTTTTTAAATGTACACTGCTTATAATTTGTATAAGGATTTATCTATAAACACTATATGAAGTTGGGTTGCGAAAATTGTATGGGGAGTGTGTTAGCGTATTAATATATAGATTTCGATATAAATTTTAAAATTTATTTATTTTAAAGATAAATTTTTTTTGTGAACTTTTTTTAAAACTTTTTTTAAAAATTATTAATTTTATCCAAATTAATAATTTTTTTTTTTTCATAATACAATTTAAATTTTTATTCGAAAGTTCATTTTTAAACAATTTTTTTTTTAATTAGAATTATATTCAAAATGTATTTCCTTTTTTTAAAGTGGTTTTTAACTAAATTTATTAAAAAAAAAAAATTTATTTCAAAAAAAAATTTTTTTTTAATAATTTTGTTTCATAGTAGTAAATTAACATAAAAAATACAAAAAAAAAAAATACTACAACACAGCAAACTATATTGTTAGCGCAACCAACATAAAAATCACATGTCAGTTCATGGCAACGCTTTGACAACGTGTGGGTGTGCAAAAATTTAGTAAGCAAAACAACAACAACACCAAAAAATTAAATGTTTGAATATAACCAAACACGTAAAATTATAAAGGAAAGCAAAACGTGAAAATATTGCAAAACAAAAAAAATAAATACGAAAAAAATGGGCATAAATAGAGAACAATAAAGAAATATTTGTGTTTGTTAAAAAAATGTCACAAACATTTTTGACACAATAAATAAAAATAATTTGTTTTGAAGGCGGGCAAAAAGAAACAAAAAAAAAAAAAAACAATAACAAAAGATAAATAATAGTTTGAAATATTATAAAAAAATATATTTTTGTGTGCAAGATATGCAACAAATACTGGAATTCGTTACATGTGAACGACATATTATGTAAATTTCCAGCCAAGTGTAAATGGCATATTATGTAAATTTACAGCCAAGTGTAAATGGAATATTATGTAAATGTACTGCCAAGTGTAAAAGGCATATTATGTGTAGTGAAAAAGTATAATATGACAGTGTTGTCGACATTTAAAATATGAAAACAGTTTACAAAGCCATAAAGTAGCATCAAACGCTTTGAAAACAGTTGTTTTGATATTTGAAAAAAAAAAATAAATAAAAAAAAAAATTTATAAATAATAACAAAAAATTTGTCATAGAAAATTCTAATGCATAATACAATTTTCAAACGCATACAAATTCGTGACATTTATTTGAAAAAATGCATTTTAATATTTGACACGTCCAGCTAAGTGTAAACAACAACAAAAACTAACGGAAAACGTGCTTTTATGCAAATCGAAGTTAAAAAAAAAAAATTTCTAAAAATTTCAGACAAATTTTGTGAAGTGCAAAAAAACGAGCAAAAAATTGTGTAAATTGTCTGTGTGTGTTGTCGATTTAAATAAGACCACCACACAGAAATTTTCGTTAATTATATCACAACAACCTTTTCTAGTGTGAACATGGAGTTAGATGTCCTGCTAACGAGCAACAGTCAAATGTACAACAACAATCGCCTACAGCAATCAATGTGGACACTACACAAATATAGGCGAAATAATTTTACAGAGGCAGATGTGAGAATTAACTGTAACAGGCAAACGGTATAAGTGCGAAGAAAAAAGGAACTGAGAGAAAAAAAAACAAAAACAAAAAAAGTAAAGCCTACATCGAATGAAAAAGGGAATGCAAAAGGAAAGCAGTGCTTCAAATACAGTAGCTCAAGTGAAGAAGATCGCTACATATACATACATGCAACAAACAAAGCCCAGGCACAAAAAACACGTGCTGAGTTAAGAAAACCATAACAATAAAGGCAAAACTACAAAAAAAAAAGCAGAAAGGCCCAAGCAATAAATTGCAGGCAAGACACAACATCTGCTCAACACAAGGCTATCATTTCATTGCACATACCTGCACACAACTACATACAAGCAGTACAAACACATTCAAGCAGACAGGAAGTGAGAGAGAAATAAAAAAAGGCAGAGCAAGCGTGCAAGAGATAGGGAGAGCGAACATAATCAAGGACGACTCCAAACGAGCGCACACCGCAAAAGGATATTGTGAGTGTAACCTGAATTCACGAGAGTGTGTGTGTGTGTACGCGCGCGCATTAACACGTGGTGCCGGCAAAAATAAAAAAAGAACCGAAATATGCAAAGTGAATTACCTGCTGAGATTTATATAGTGGCATATTTAATTTATCTTCGTTCATTCGTTCTACGTGACTGGAGTTGATTAGTAAACGACGACGAAAAATATTATCGAGAGACATTCGTGTATGCAAATTTATTGTTATTCATCATCCTCGCAAAGTAAATTCAAATCGAGTTATACAGGTGCTGCACTACGAAACAAAAAAACGCGGAAGTCTGTGAAGAAAAATAAAAAGTGCTTAGTGTGTGACAACAACAAAGGACTTTTTGCTTCGACTGAGCAAGCGCCAGGTGAAAAAGAACTGCATTGTAGCATTCAATTTAAAGTGGTTTTGTGTTGCAGCTGAGTTTTAAGTGAAATTTAAAGGTGCATAAAAAAAATCTGAAATATTTTTACTGTGTTTTTGTGTGCATTTTAAATTAAATATTTACAAAACAAAAATTGATTACTACGCCAGTATGTTGGAGTCTATGGATTTGCTAGATTATAAGGTATTAAGCCTTTTTGCTGTACCAATTTTGGCTGTTATGGTGTTGGCTGCTGTGTTGCGGCGTATAACGAGAAAAAGTAAGTACTTTATTTAAAAAACTCAAGTTTTAAATTGACTTTATTTTTGTATAATCGTAGTTGTATGATCTGTTTTCATAGTACAAAACTGTATCTTATATCTGAAGGTAGACTCTAAGTATTATATCGGTGAAAAAATAATTCAATTCCATACAGTAGTTATGGAGTGATGCGCATACAAACAAAAGTATCAGGGCTATCAAGCTTGCCCTATACTTTTCAGGGGTAGCCAAACAGTTTTTATAACTTTCATAAAGATAAAATTGTATTATAACTTTGGTCCGAAGCTTGTAAGTATGAGAAAAAGAAGTGATGGACCCATCATTAAATATACCGAAATGATCAGGATGACGAGATGAGTTAATTTAGCTATGCCCGTCTGTCTGTTTGAAGACAAACTCAGTCCCTAAGTTTTTGCGATATTTGGCTGAAATTTGGTATGCGGCCACCATTTTCTACTATAGCATTTTCAGGTCGAATGAAACCTTTTTCAAATGAAATGAAACCTTTTTCAAGTCAAATGAAACTTTTTTCAAAGGAATTCATTTTTCAAATGAAATAAAATCTTTTTCAAGTCAAATGAAACTTTTTTCAAAGGAATTCCTTTTTCAAATGAAATGAAACCTTTTTCAAGTCATATGAAACTTTTTTTCAAAGGAATTCCCTTTTCAAATGAAATGAAACCTTTTTCAAGTCAAATGAAACTTTTTTCAAAGGAATTCCTTTGTCGGAACATATAGCTCCCATACAATCGACTGTTTCGATAAAAGGATTTTGGGTTATAACTCCTGTAATTAAACAGGTAGAAACGTGAAATTTTGTTAGTATTGCTATTTTTATATTGAATCATGAAAATTTCAAAAAAAAAAGTGGCAACGCTATTTAAAATAGTGAGTGGCAACACTCAAGTAGCAGAGCTAAGATGATAACTAGAGTTCGGAAAATATGTTTTAACCTCATATTTGGTATAAAAACGACAAACGATTGTTGTAAAACACCATTTACCTGAACATATTTTTGTAGGAAATTGAATTCCCAAAATGGCGACATTTCTGTTTACACTGATGGTTCGAAGCTAGGCGGCAGAGTTGGAGCAGGGGTTTATTCTAGGGATCTGGAACTCTCCTTCAGACCACCTGATCATTGCGGCATCTTCCAGGCTGAAATCTCAGCAATCTTATATGCCCCGGCCTGGATAAGTAATCACGTTATCGGCGAGGATATCGTTATTTTCAGCGACACCCAAGCGGCTATCAAAGCTCTTGGCTCTTATTCAAGGGATGGCCCAACAGAACCGCGTGAACCTTACATGGGTCCCGGGACACAGGGACATTGGGGGAAACTATAAGGCAGACGAACTTGCCGAGCAGGGTACGACCAAGCTGATTTTTCGGGATAAAGAGCGCTTAGGTATGCCGTTTGCTAATGCTGAAGGAGTACCGGCAAGCCAAAGAAAGATGGCAACAATCCCCAGGGTGCCGGATATCCAAACAAACCTGGCCTGGGATCATAAAAGATCTAGAGACATTCACGCCTAAAGAAGGTGATGCTGTCGGAGTTGCAAAGATGATGAGGAGGAGGAAACTGTGAAACACCTCATCTGCAACTGTCCGGCTTTAAGCGGGAACGCGCTTTTTCGGAGTTCCCTTCCTGGATAGCATACGCCAGGTGGACATAAAGGACTTGATGGCCTTCATAAAGTCATCTAAGTGGTTCGAGGAGGAGTAACAGTGTCGGGATTCTGCTATGTGGAGAATCCCAACAACTCAGGGATTTCGCATATGGCCGGGTCCCGGGACTGAATTTCCTAGTGTTGGTGGTATCACAACGGGCCTTTCAAAACTGGCCCAAGTGTGACTCTGCGGCCTCAACTTGAACCTAACCTCACCTAAGATGAATTTGGGATGAGTCGCAAAAGAGTGTATACGACCATTGCTGGGCTGAAGTGATCCGTTTTGCTTAAAAAAAAAAACTACGAAGAGATTAATTGGTCCCTTTTGTGCTCACACGGGTATTTCTGAGCAGACCCGCCCTGCTCTCACACCCACAACTAGTTGAGAACAAATATATCCCACCATAAACAAATGTATTACTCGCAGGCTACTATCTTTAGAGCTTTATCGCACAACTTCTTTCAGGCTATCAGGCCAGGCAGCTAGAGTTAATGGAAAGATAACAATGTGCGAAACATGTTTGTATTAAAATATAAACAAATATTTTTTTTTTTAATATACTCTGCCAACTGTTATCATTTTTTTTGCTTGTAGTTACTTAATTTTTTACTACGCACTCTACATTATCTAATGTTTTGTATGGCTCATAGTAGGTCCTATTAATAACACTATTGCGAATAACTTATTGCTTGGTTAGCGAACTGGTATGAAAAGAGATAACGTGATAAATGTGGTAAAGGGGCTTAACTTATTTACCATAGGTCTCAGGTGCGATTCCTTGTTCTAAAATAAAATGATTTTTTTTTAATAGTGGTTGAAATTGACAGCAGTCTCTAAATGGACTCAAGACGTTAATATCATTCAGATAATGGTCGACTTTACTATTTTATAGCGATTTAATATCGCAGAAAGGTGGACCCGAGCTGTGAATTTCCAGCTAAAGTCATGGTTTAACAACAATGTGTATCATGGATTACTATGTTAACTTAAACTCAGCTGGTAAAAGAAATTAAAAAATAAAAATGTTTCTCCAACTAACGGGTTGTTGAGCATAACGGCACAAAAACACACATAACGGCAATACTTAATGCAGCAACAATAAAAATTTAAATGAGGTCAATAAAACATTACGTGTAGCCATGCAAATACTCGGGTGGCTCAGTAGCTCAGTGTAGCAAAGTTTATACTACATGCTAATGAACTTGCGTGGAAGCGGTCATAAGTTTGATGGCGATACATTTCACTTAGACACACATACACTAGGCTGAATAAGTCTGAGTCCACATATTTTTCAGCATGGTTTAGCAATTTTGACTATAATCAGATTGGGTGGCAACTCCAGGCAGTAACCCACCCTGTTTGGAAATATTTTTTATTAAAAAAGGCTTGAAAATTCCTATCATTTCATACCCAATTTAGCATATCTCACCCAATTCATAAAAATTGAAAAAGCTGGCAACTCTGTAAAAACTTAATAGTGGTAACACCAAGGCACAGAAGCTTCAATTCATTATCATGTTACCTATATTCCAAAATTAATCCAAATGAGTAAAGTTGTTTTGAAGATACTGGCGGATATGTAAAAAAATGTAAGTAGTGGGATTAAGTGGCAACCCTTGGTGGTAACCCTGCCTAGAAATATTTTTGTTTAAATACGACGGGCAATTTAAATTTTTAAAAACTTCAAATAGGTGGCAACTCTGAAAAATCTTTCTAGTGGCAACTCTTAGATATAGGAACTTGAAAAGTATCATATTACCTGTATTCAAAAGCTCATTCAAATGAGTCAAGTTGTTTTATAGATACCTAATAGGCGATATTAAAAACAAAATTAATGGGACTAGGTGGCAACCCTAGGTGGTACCCCTACCTGGAAATATATTTGTTGAAATACAACCGCGTAAAAACTTTCTAGTGGCAATACTTAGAAGGAAGAGTAACAAGAGTAATCCTGTTAAATTTGCATTAGATAATGAGGCTAGTAGTGTGGTTTTAACAAGACATGATGTTTTAAAAGAAATTCATGTTAATTTAACAGAGAGTCATGTTAATTTAACAGAGAGTCATGTTAATTTAACACGAATTAAAATTTTTCCACATGAGCTTCATGTCCATTTTACAGGAAGTCATGTTAATTTAACATGTGGTGAAGCTATTCAACATGAGCTTCTTGTTAAAATAACATGAGCGATAGTTTTAAAAAATAACAACCTAAAATAGTGTTAAAAAGGTGTCGATTTTACATGAAGATTTTCCTGTGTGTAGGTGGTAATTCCACATAGAAATATTTTATTAAAATACGACGTCATAACTTAATAAATTTTTTGTAAAATGTTAGAATAAAGCATTCTATGTATCTACATCCCTACATACAACTACCGTATGATGTCGATATACGAAGGAACAAATAAAATGCGGTTAGGTGGCAACCTTGCTAGAAAATATTTTCGTTGCTATGGGGCCGAAAATAGCTTACATTTTTTTTTTGTTAGCATAGTTTCGTTTCATGGTAAAAGGGAACTCCCAACTAAATTCATTCGGAAGTGGTCCAGTTGACGATTTTTTTTCAAAATACAAAACCAAATTTCTTAAAAAATATATACCCCATAGTGCGAGCTTCAGAGAAATTTTACAATACTATACTGTCAATTGATTACAATCTTTGACAGCTTGCCAGTTTAATAGACAAACAAATCCAATAATCGAAAAAAAATATACTAACATACATAGAAGAGAGCACGAAGCGTCCATATCTTAATGAAAATAAATAAGTTGCAGTTAAAATATTAAATCAACGTTTACGAAATGCGCTCAATTACATACATAGGTACGTGACGCATGACATGCGTTCAACGGCGCATGCGCGACCGCCTTTTTGTACGCTTTATAGGTCAGTTTGCTTTAAGTGTGCGCTGTTGAGTGAAATTTGTTTCAATATTGAAACGAAAACCATGTCTGCTTCTTTTGCAAATGTATGAAAAAGTTTTTTAGCTGTAGAAAATTTTGCGTGCGCAAAATATAAAACAACAAAGTTATAAAAAAAAATATTAAAATAACTTAAGTTTTAAGCGCTTCCCGGGAGCCATTTCCTTTATAGATTGAATGTATATTTTTGCTTGCACGTCGTCGTTTCGTTAGTTATTCAATCATATGCACCTGCACTCACGTCGCATCGAACCAAACGAGCTCACTTACTTCCTTTTAAAATATTTATTGTTTTAAGCATGCACATTTTTTTTTTTTTAATTTTCTTTTGTTTTGGTTATATCTTAAAGCTTATACATACTTGCATATTTAAAGATTTTTGTGTGAAGTTTTTAATTTTGGGAAATCGTATACAATGCACTTAATATACACATTTCCTTATTCATGAGCAGTGGCTTAGAAATGCATTTGTGTAGGAGGGGAGCTTACACTTTTGAAAATGGATCTAAAGAAATTACCTAAAACTTGAATTTATTGTCGATGGAGGCCCCACATTTTTCTTTTAATTTCTCTAAAATTTGAGGCGACTTATTATATTTGAACTATTTTTTACTCAAGTTTTTTTTTTTTTTTTTGGAGGCTTAAAGCCCCTTTTTGATAGTACCTACTAGTGTTCATGCATACTTTGATTCCTATACATATTTACGCAATACATATGTACATTCAATGTAATCATGGTTACTTCCTCTCTCTGCGATTTTTTACAAGCGAACTCCATACATATGTACACGGTTAAAAATTTGAGCTTAAATTTTAAACCTTTTTTGGACTATATATGGGGCTCAATTTCATCGCTTCGATTTGAATGAAATTTGGCGAAAGTGATCTGCTATACAAGAAAAAAAATATTACCAAAGGTCGCGTATAAATATTGGATGGTAAGCGAGATATACGGGTTTGAATTCGCAATTTTTTTTATGTACTTAAGCCTTTTTTCTTTAAATTAGAAGTCTTCTAATTAACGTGCTAAGAAGGAACATGGAAAGCGTTTTCTTAAGTATTTTTTCCGCTATTTTCGAATATAATAAAAAAAAAAATAAGAATAAAAAAAAAAAAATAAATATTGAAAAATTTTATAAAAAAAAAAAATTTATCAAATTTTTTCAAATTTGGACATTTTTAATATTTTTATTTTTATTTTTTATCATGAAATTATGTGTAATTTTAGCTTTAAATTTTGAACAAAGAAATATCAAATCGGAAATTAAAAAAATAAAAAATAAAAAAAAAACCGTAAGTTAATTGAATTTTATGTCCTTTTTTGTTTAAGATAACATTTCGTTAAAGAAATTTTCGAGGTCCATGACTAAAAAGTTATAATTTTAAAAGAAAAATATCAAGCTTTAAATTAAAATAAAAAAAAACATAAAAAATGTCAAAATTTGAAAAAAAAAAATTGATAAAAATATCATTTCAAGTTTTCAAGGAAATTTGCTAAATGAATGGGGTTTTAATTTTAAACTAAAAATGTCTTAGCAATTTTTTTTCAATTTAAATTACTTTCAAACAAACGAAAACAAATTTTACGCCGATTTTTCATTTAGATCTTAAAATCGAAACCAATAGAAATTGAAAATCTTGGAGGTATTTTGAAGGTTCAAAATATTCCGAAAAAATAAAAAAATCGCTTAAACTTTCGACGTGCTTAAAATTTAGGCTCAAATTTTTAGCCGTGTATATGCAGGGAGCTTTATGCGCACCAATCACATACAACTCACCACCAACCAGCTCATATGTCAAGACAAGCAAGCACATTTATCATGCTAATCCACCAACCGACCACTAGTCACCTCAGTGAAAACATGTGCTGGCACAAAAAAAAAAAAATTTAATTTGGAAAGAGAAGAAATGAAAAATTAAATTGCTTGTAAAAATAAACAACAGAAAAAAAAGTGAAATTAAAATAAATTGTCTTACATATCCATACAAGAGGACATACATATGTATGTATACAGTTATGTATACATGTAAACTGACCATAATACATACAGTCGGGTGCGTAAAAATTCCAGTAAGTAGCGACATTTTTTTTTTAACTTTTTTTATCAACGTTTGCTGTTGCTGTTGCAGTTTGCTGTCTGATTGATATTCGTTCAAATGCATTAAGAAAAATTTAGTACAAAACCGAGAAGGGAGTATATGTTTGGATATCTAGGGTTGTCACTTAATTCTAAAAATACTTAATTATTTTTTGGCATATCCGCTACTATTTCGAAAACGACTTTTTTTGGATGCACTTTCGAATATACATATGTAGCATGAAACGTTTTAAGTTCTTCTATGAAGGTATTGCCACAAGGACGTTTTTCGAGAGTTGCCACCTATATGCTATGTTTAAAAAGTTGTTATGCCGATATAGGTATTAACCGAAATTTAATTAGTAATTCAACAGAAGTATTCCAATGTGGAGCTATCACTTTCCTCATTTGGTTGAACTTTTGAACATACACGGTTAAAAATTTTAACCTAAATTTTAAACTTTTGTCCGTGGGCTGGGACTCGAACCAAGACTACCCGCATCATGTCCGTCTGCTCTACCACTGAGCTATGTACATCGCACACATAAATGTTGTTGGCAAATTTTAAACAAAACTAAAATTGTAGACCGAAATGAATTTAATTTTCAAACCGAAAAGTTTAAATTTTCAAACCAAAAAGTTTTAATTTTAAACCGAAAAGTTTTAAGAATAAAATAAAATAAAATAAAGCTCAAAATATTCCAAAAAAAGTTTAAAAAATAGGAGATATACCCATATCTTATTGGAACCAGCAACAGAGTTCTTAAGCTACAGAATTCTTTGCATATTCAAAATATCTTGATTAAAAAAAATGTATATAGTTATATATGTTTTAAATTTTATAGAAAATGTAATCAGCTCTATTTTTATGAACTCAAGTGTAGTTCGACACAAGCAACCTATTTATGTGGAAAAATTGTTGCTAATATTGTGAGAAAGCATTTTTGCTCTACAAACTGTGGTTTCATTGTTTTCTTGTATACCCACAATGCGATATCTAACCACGAACATCACAATATTTAGTTACACTATGTGATTCTTCCGTTTTGCCAAGTGAGTGTTATGTTTTTCGGGTCGCATGGTTTTATATATTTGAATGTGTGGGATAGGGACCGACAAAGACAATACTTTAAATCTGATATTTATTTTTTCCATTTAAAACACAACATAATTTTCATCAGAGTAACAGAACCAAAATAACAATTTTTAAAATATTTGTCTATTTGTCTACATGTTTGTTCATACATCACACGAAAATTGCTGCAAAGAATTGCAAACAATTTTCACTGATATATTTCTAGATATCTAACTTAAGGCTTAGAAGCCATTTTACCATAGAAAAATATCTGTTTCCTGAGTGGTGGCTATAAATGTAGGCGCAAAATATTTTTATACATACATGTTTGGTTTTACCATGTTTTCTTGCTAAAGCAGATAGCTACTATATTGTATTTTGTTACAATTTTTTTTTTCTTTCAATAGAACTCAACTGATTTACGGTCCCTGTTGTTTCATATGGAAAAATCCTCAACTTTCAACCAACTTTTGCAAGCTACCTGCTCGATTTGCAATGCCGCAAGCGTTTTAGCTTTGGTTTTGTTTTGCTTCTTTTTTGCAATTTCACTCTCTCTCCTTCATTCCGCGATCTTTGATATTTGGTTGACCAAACGAATATTTTGGTTTAAACCAGTTTGTTATTTCGTAGGTAGTAAATTTCAATCGCTTGCAGATACATAATTTTATTTTATAAAATAGTTTCGGTTTTTATATTTATAGACATCTTTATATACCCACAAAAAAATACACATTATATAAAACTTATTTCATTTTTTTTTCACCATCAAATTACTCACATCATTATCGACATACAAGCCTGATTAGCCAGGTAAGCTACTATGTGACGACGACTGAGTGAAAGATCAAAACTGTTTTCAAGAACGCCGATATGACATTTCTGAAACACATTCTGAAATAGAGCATAATTGAAAGATATTATAAGAGAGGGGGTTCCTTCGGTACGTGGGTAGAGTTATGCCTAAATTAACAGGGGCCAATACGAATGGGATATAGGGAGAGGGGCGTGGTAGAAGGAAAGAGGGAAATGAAGAGAAAAAGGCAGGGAGATGGTGTGAAAGATCGGAAGGAGAGTTGGAAAAGGGGGGACAGTGAGCTCACATTTAGATAGCACGTCTGCCTCTACTCCATATATATAATGGCGGTTAGGTGGCGACTCTAAGTGAAAACCCTGCGTGAAATTATCATATTTGGAAAACGGGCGAAAATACCTTTCATTTGATACCTATATTGGCATATCTAGCTCTTTATTTAAAAAAATTGGGATATGTGGCAACCCTGTAAACCGCCATAAGTGGCAACTCCCATGAACTCCGCTCGGTCTAACTATTAAAATTTGTGCAATGTTTGCTAGATCCTAGAATTCCACCTCCTATTTGATTTGCACAGCTAAACATCGTAGTGAAAATCGCCTACGCCTGAAAGTCTACAACATACGCCTGAAACTTGGCTACAATTTTTATTTCCGTTGCATAATTTCCGTTGTATCATCAGCCATTTTCTCAAATTTTATTCTCAATCGTATCCCATACATTTTATAATTACCTACACAATTTTTTGCTGGGTATATATACATATTATTAATCAACGTAAGCATAAACGCTTATCTCGGTGCTGTGTCAATTTTGATTGCATTAATTTATACTACATATTGTTTTATTGTTAATATATACATACGTCCGGACGAGGTATAATTTCTTTTAACACTTGGACCTTACTCAACAATAAAGAAAGTGTGCGCCAATTACGTTTTATTTGTTTTCATTTTGTTTCTTATCGTCACCGTTTCCTATATGTTGTTTGTTTAACAAAAAAAAAATTTTGTTCCATGCGTTCATCGTTATGCTGAAATCGACTGATTTTGCACGCTTTCAGCACCCGCCTGATTATGTAACTTCGATCATAATATTTTTTTGGTTTGTTTTGATTAAAATATTTGCATAATAATCTTTTAATTATAATCTCTGAGCAGACTGCAATAACTTTTTTCGCTATAAAATATATAGCGGATCTTCAATTGAAAAAGTAGGGCATTTGGTAAAACTTGATGATATAATATGGTTTTTTGTGTATTCAATGAAATCGTTTGAGTTTTTTAGTTTTAGTTGAGTGAAAGTGACAAAAATTTGTCAAACAGGATTTTTTTGTAATTTGCAGGGGCATATACTGGTGGAGCGGTGGGTTAAGCGGCTGTACTTTTTTGGGGAAATATATCGTGTTTAAACCTTGTCTTCTGTCATGAAAATTCTTGTGTTTGCCCTTTTTTTTTGGAGAATAGGTTTTATAGGTCATCGAACTGTTAACATACTGCAGAATCAGGGAAGTTACATTTTAACCCTTCACATCTTTCACGAAAGGGTCCCTTTTTGGGAGAAAATTTTTTTGTAGTCCACCAAAGGGTTAAAATTATACAAAAAAATATGTTCCGAAAGATTTCATTGACGAAATAATTGTACAAGCAGTGAGAAAAGCTAGAGAGAATATATATTGCCTTAAAATAGGCTATACATTTTTTCTTTGTGATTTGAGTTGACTGTGCCTAAAAGTATGCAGCCTTTCGTAGCTCACATGCGAACGAATAACCAATTACACCACAGTTAAAACGTGAACCTCGGAACAAAAGTACCCACTTTTTTGGTGCGCTTAAATCACTGTTTACCCAGATAGTGGGAATTAAATAAAGCATGGAAAATTGTTGCATACTTTTAGGCTGAAAATTATATTTTTTATTATTCGTGTACTACTCCTTTCGGTAAAAAATTAAAATTTTTCAGTACAGTAGTTACATATATGTATGTAATGTATAAGCGAATGATATTTCAAAAAACCAAATCTCTGAAACTATAATGAGAGCCTCCTATAAAGTACAGACAACGGCGTTTGAAATAGCATTATATGCTAGAAAATTCTCCATCTACTTAGCCATTACCGTGGTTTCGACGTCGTATTTTAAATAAGAACTTTCCCAACCCCGTTAGAGTATAATAAAAAACCTTGATGATTACTTTTCGTTTTTTTTCCCAGACAGCAAATGTGAGCGAAAGCTGCTGATTTGATAAATTCATTATTTGAGCTTTCACATTTGAGTCGGTGAAAGAGAATTGAAAAGCAAGCAAGTAAACAAATGAATTAAGCACAGAATCTTTTTTCACAAGCACTTGAAAATCACACAGGAAAAATAAACAGTCGTTTATAAGACATACAAATAATACGAAAGTTTTTTGTTTGAATTTCCCGTTTGCGTATTTCAACGCAATAACATATCGTAAACTTAAAAACAGCTATAAAAAAATTTAACAAATAAACAAGTGTTTGTATGACCTTGCTAGCCTACAGAAATAAAAAAAAAATATCTACAACTTTTTATATCGAAATCTTATGCTTGAATTTCCACCAAGAAACATGTAATTGGGTCCCCTTGAATTTATAAAATTTCTAAAAACAAATAAAATTTTTTTTTTGTGGAAATTTTTTCTTCACAGTTTCTTAAAGCTGGCCTTTTATACTTTATTTTTCAAAAAAAATATATATCTACATTTTATGGTATGGGCAATGTCAAATTCAAGGTATCATTTATGTAAATCGTTAAAAAAATAACGCAAAAATATCAGTTGGTGCTTTACTATATTTTTTGCTTATTTTTTACTATATTTTTTGTGTAAATTTCACCGTCTTTTTCGACTAATTTTTACTTTGTTTTTCTTTTTTTTTTTGGTAATTTTTTACTACCTTTTTGTCCTAATTTTTACTATAATTTTTGTTATATTTTTTTTGTAGTTTATATTTTTTGTATAATTTTTTAATTTTTTTTTTTAACTTTTTCTGATAGTTTTTTTTGCTATTTTTACTATACTAGACTTCGCCCAGTGGTTGAAATTCAACCTTATTTTATTTTCCTATCTTTTTGCTATTTCTTAAATCTTCCTTTCTTTTTCAAATTTTTTATATTTTTGCTTTCTATACATTCCTATTCATTTTGCCTTTTCCTCCCTCTTTACACCATTCACTAATATTGTTTCAATGTTGATAATTATTTATTCTTCTTAAGTCGTCTTCATACGTATTTCTTTCCTTTCCTTTCCTTTGCTTTCATTTGCTTTTATTTCCTCCCCTTTCATCTCATTTTATTTCTTTTGCTTTTCCCTTCCCTTTTCTTTCCTTTCCTTTTCTTCCCTCTCCGTTCTTTTCCTTTTCTTTCCTTTTCTCTTCTTTCATTTCATTTTATTTCCCTTCCTTCTTTCTTTTCGTTTCTTTTATTTTCTTGCCTGACATTTCTTTCCATTTCGATTACATTCCGTTTTTCCTTTTACTTTCTTTTTCTTTCTATTCCTTTCGTTTCCTTTGCTTTAGTTTCCTTTCATTTTATTCATTTAATTTCATTTCATTTCTTTTCTTTTATTTTTTCATTTTTTTTTATTACATTTCTTTTCCTGTCATTTCGTTTCCTTGCCTTTTCTTCCCTTACCTTTCTTTTTTTACCTTTCCTTTCCTACCGTTTCCTTACTTTCTTTTTTTCCTTTCCGTAACTTCTTTAGTTCTATTCCTTTTCCATTCATTTCTTTTACTTATTTGTTTGGCTTTTTAATACCTTTCTTTCCTTTATTTTTCTTTCTTTTTATTTTCATTTATTTTCCATACATTCTTCCTCCCTACCTTTTCTTTCCTTTCTTTTTCTCTTCTTTCCTTTCTTTGCCTTTCTCTATTTGCTTCTCTTTTCCACTACTTTACCTACATTACATTTCCTTTCTTCCCTTCCTTTTTTTCTTTTTCTTTTCCATTCCTTTCCTTTCCTACCTTCATTTGCCTTTGATTTTTCTGTCATATTTAACATAATGTTGCTTTGGCTTCAGTTATTCCAAAAACTGGCAAAATTATGGGACACTCTAATGCACACATATTTTTGTGGAGCAGCAAACAAAACTATAAAATCACATGGTTGCTTATAAAAAAAAATACAATCAAAGGGATTTTGTGGAAAAATTTAATTTGTATGCTCGTCTATTAAAAACAAAAAAAGCTTTTAGATATTTTTTGATTTATAGACAAAATAAACAAATTAGAGAGTATCTATAGATCAATACATACCCAGTGAGAAATTGAAGAATTGTATGCTTCTTTTCCGTTACAAGATATTTTCCTTTTCCGCCTGGGTATGTTAATAGAGAAGATATTTCCAAAAACCCAAAAAAAAAATGTATTTAAAGTTGATTCAATTAAATTAAGAATAGATATTTCGAAATGTGAACATTTTTTCAACTTTTGCCTGAACAAAAATTTTTGGGAAATTTATTAAAGGAAAGCAAATTAGTAATAAACTGTTTTTTTTTCTCTAATAGAATTCATAAATTACATAATTTTAGTGAGCTTGTAATAAAATGCGACATTTTAAGAGTCTACCCAAGTGCCTCTTTTGAAATTGAAGAAATTTATGTTAATTTTTATTTTAAGAATTTTCAAATTTTTTTTATGGGGACTACACAGTGGGTCTGATTAGCGAGTCATCTGTGTACGTGTTGACGACTCGGTGTCATTCTACAAAATATCAAACTCGTTTTGATTTTCTTGAGTCATGCTAGAGTCATATTGGTGTGACTACTACATACACATTTTCACTAATACACCTAAACTGACTCTTAACTCAGACGCATCGTGTATGGGCCCTATTACAGTTTACATTTTATGTTTAAAAGGTTATGAATTTTGCAATTTTGAAGTAATGCGGGTAGGCGACCTATTACAGATATAATTTTTTAATAACTGCCAGTTTTAGAATTTTCTTAATGAACTTTCCATATCAAAATGATTTTCAAAAACACCCTATCTGGAAAAAGAAAACTTAATACTCAGCTGAGGTAGGGCTTTGTTCATTTGCAAGATCGCGTATAGTTCACATGACCTACTCATTTTATAAAGATCTTTCACATGTTAAGATATCAAAGATATGCGACTTCATAAGCGATCATGTGACATGGCATGATATCACATGACATAATATCACATGATTTCATGCACCTTATAACATTACAACAATAAAGTTGTATTGAAAACATAATTTAGAACACTGTAAATGGCCTTTTATGGCCAAAGACTGATGTTAATTGTCTACCCAAATCTGCAAAAGTTTATTTAACCAATTTCTTAAATTTCAAACCAACAACGTAGGCTTACAATATGGGGAAATAATTAGTTATGCGGTGATAATTTAAAACTTGTTTCGTGCATCGGAAAGACATAAATAAACATGTCAGCATAGAAGGGGTCGTGCTGAAGGCGGGTACAAGCGAAATCGTTGGTATGACCACTGTAAACGCTGAATTTAAGTATGACCCGCTGATGATGACGACGCATGTTGTGTGACAACAAACGCTTGTAGCGTCATTCAACACATGATTGTGAAATTATTGACCACCTACGAATTGTATGGTTTATTATTGTTAACAAACTTTTTTATACAAAAAAAAAATATGCAAAGCCAAAAGCTGTCGAACACGAAAAATAAATGTTGAAATGAGTCATAAAAAAAGCGGTGGTCATCTTATAACCGCCAACACAAGTAATAAACATATGATTCGAAAGTGTTGTAGGTACATTTATATATGTAGCCATGTACCCATATGTACCATTGAGTGCCAGGAGTAGCAAAGCCGTTCAGCAAAACTGGTTGAGAGAGAAGTGAAAGTTATACAAAATTTTACTTTTTGGTTTTTGTTTTGCTTTGCATATACCAACCAACTACCTAGTGTGTGTGTGAATAAAAAACACCACACACACACACACTATAACATAGTGAGTACCAAGTACTCGTGAAGTTTGATGTGTAAACATATGTATTCTGCACATACATAGGCATATATATATTTAATATTTTTTTAGTGTCTTTTTCCCTTTACTTTTATTTAATACTTTTGATATCTCTTTCCCTATAATCCTCATAGAATCGTGGTATATGATTCAAACACGAGTCAGGAAGGACTTATATACGAGTCATAAATGACTCATAGACGAGTATTAAATGATTCATGGACGAGTCATATATGACTCATGGGTGAGTCATAAGAATAGCGTAAGCGAGACCTTTCCTTTCCTTTTCTTTATTTTCCTTTGCTTTCCCTTCCTTTCCCTTCCCTTATATCTTTCACGCTACCTCTGACATCTTACACATTACAACTTACACCCTACCCACTACCTCTTACATCTTATATCTTACACCTTACATCTTATGTTTAACTTTTTCTGGATGACCCCCATCGCAAAGATGTTTACACATCAAAAAGTAGTTAAAACAAAAATATTAAAAAACGCATCATCTTCAACGTACGCCACAAAGCGGGAAATCAACTTCGATAAAAGCGAAAGAAATGCTGCAAGTAGCAAGCGAATTCGTTTAAAAAAATTAAGTTTTTTTATTCATTTTTAGTTATATGCCAACAAACACATAAAATACATTTTTTTTTTTAAATAAGTGAAAGACGCTATAAATTTTTTATGCCGTGACATTTTGACTTGCATTGTATTTGTTGGCTAACGAAATGATGCGCATACGAAACCAAAATGATTCAGTGATGTTCGTAAGCCTCTAAAGCACATAAAACAACTACCGTGAGACCATCACTCACTGGGTGATTATGTAAACTCACTCTTCTTTTTTCAATGAAATGAATATCATAATGACGATGAGACCACAAACGCCGCTTTCCCATCTCGTCATTAGTTTTAACGATCACTTAAAATTTATCGACCATTTTTGTCCTCAGCTTAAAATATAGGACAGATGAAGTTGCCGGTTTCCTATAAAGTTTCTACGGCGATATAAAATTTCGATAAGCCATACCAGCCAAATCAAACGAGGCTACAGAAACCAATCACCTGTGAATTGAGATCTCTTTAAATTGATGATATGCACAAATTTGTTGACTCTCTCCATTGTTGTTTAAAATACAATGGTTTCTGTTTAATTTTGGAAAAAGTGTCGCAAAAAAACAGAATTTTAGACATAAATTATAACAAAGTTTTGGTTCAATCATTATTAGCCCAGTAGAATCCAAAGCAACCGTTTTTAGAATTTTTCTCTGTTTGTCTGTATGTTTGTGGTCGTATCACCCGAAAAATGCAAAATGATATTAAATGAAACTTTCACCATTGTATTTGTAGACGTTCAACTTAAAATTTAAGATATCCCTTATTTCGATAACACAAGTGGTTTCAGAGTTATCGACCAATATGCGGACCAGGGGTGACCAAAAATCTGTTAGTTCAATATGGGTATCAAATGAAAGGTGCTAACGAGTGCTGTCATAAGCAATGCGATTCATTTTAATATCTCAGCTGGTTTTAGAGATATCTCCTAAAAGGGCTGCTAAAGACTAAGTAGGCATTTTAGAGGTAAGGTCATGTCTTGACAAAAATAGCTCGGCATCATGGAAAGTGCACAGAGGAGATGACTAATATGAATAAATTAAAACCAAAGGGCTTAGCTAGCTGGGTCACGCTATGAGACTGAATAAAGTAACACTGGGCTTACATAACGGTGCTACGTAACGGTACAAAATAATCGAGATAGATATAGAGTTTCAAATATGAAAGTTTTTAGGTTGAAAAAAAAAAAATTTCTTTAAGGCATGTCCGTCCGTCTGTCCGTGTATACGATAACTTGAGTAAAAATCAAGAAATTTACATGCAATTTTGTATACAGGCTACTTTCTGTCCAAGATAGGCTGCTATTGGGCGAAATCGGATGATAACCACGCCCCCATTTTCGATATCGAAAATTTCGAAAATCACATAAATTGACTTATCTCGGTAGCTGAAATGGATACAATAATTTAATTTTATGGGTGAATCACCCTGGTCATTCTAATAGTATCGTTGGGAGTATACCTGATGAAATTAGATAAAATCGCCATCCAACCATGCCAACCTTCGATATCGAAAATTTCGAAAATCACCTAAATTGGCATAATTCGGTAACGGAAATGGCTAAAATGATATAAATTTATAGGTGAAACCCTCTGGTCATTATAAAATGATATTTTGATAAATTTTTTAAAGTGGCCGTGGCACCACCCACTTTTCAGAGAGGTATATTCCAAAATTTCACGGGTGATAACTTTTAAACTGATTAAGGTAGAACGATGAAATTTGGTACAAGGTATACTAGCATAATAGGGAGTATACCTAATATTGGACGAAATCGCTTCCCAACCACGCCCACTTCCGAACTCTATCGCTGAGTGTTTAATGTTCAGTTTACCCGAACTTAGACTTCCTTACTTGTTTGCTCTCTTTTTAGTATGCATATTTTTCTTTTGAATACAATAACAGCATGCGCATTTATATTATTATTTGCATAAGCTTCAACAGCTGTCATGTAACAGTACAATAACAACAATAACAAATGGAAACCCTTTAGCAATAACAAACATTTTTTAAAACATTCCAATGCAAATAAAGTGACGACCATTTATTGAAAATACGCCATCTGTACATTAATTACGACTTAAAGTTTTTTTTTATTAATTACAATTATTTCATTTCATTTTCGACTACTTTTCTGTAGCATTTATAATAGTTAACATGCGAATAAGTATATATTTCAATTTTCCAGTCCACTTCTATTTTTACTAGTCGCTTGAGCAATTTAAATTCCCTAGTTTGATTTCATTTTTTATGCGCTAATTTGGCATGCTTTAATCGACTGATCTGTCCCCATCGCATGCCAATTCAACTCCTTTTATTTCGTGCATGACTTCCTTCCTTTTTAAGCTACATTTTTGCTTTGCTATTTATTTTTGTTTTTTGTTTTTTTTTTTTGTTTTTGAAACTCGTCTGCTTCATTTGTGCTCTCATGTTAACATCATATTTAAGTGTGTGACTACATATTCAAGCTTTCATGAGTCTTATTTTTTTCGCATATTTCTTCCCATTTTGTTGTTGAGTCACTCGAGCGTTGATGTGATGTGCTCAGTATAGCATGCGATCTGTGAAGCGGTCGATGGTTTGTTGTGTTGTTTGGTGATTGGTACAATTGCAACATACACCTTTTCTGGTTGCGTTTTTATGCTCCGTTAAGTTTCTAGGAACTGACGACTGTAGAGCTGAAATGTGGGATAAAATGAGATTAAGTTGTGTTTCGCTTTTGTTTTGTTTCTTGAGTCAGCAATTACTTTGTTGGGAGTTGTTTTCTTTTTATAATACTTTGGAAGAACCATTAGTCATCATTTTTTTACAGTCAAGTGCTCAATGAAAACGTGGGCGCAGAAGAGGAACGATCTTTTTTGCTTTTCCCTATTTCAAAATATTTTTCGAGTATCGGTTTATTGGTTCAAAAAACGCCCTATTTCAGCCGAACTTCTGAGATAATACCTTCTTGAATAAAATTTTGATAGGTGGAGTTATTGAAAACATTTTTCAACTGGAACGTTCTTCAAATAAATTTTGAGATAGGTTGTTTTCAAAAAATTTTAAATCGCTTGTAATAATAAAAAAAAAACAATAAAATTAAGTAAAATTAAAAATTATGAATAAAATAAAAAATATAAAAAACCAAGTAAAATAAAATTAAAAATTAATAAAAAAACAATGAAAAAAAAAATAAAAATTTGGTAAAAGAAAAAAAAAAAATAAATAAAAAAAAAAATAAAACAAAATAAAATAAAATAAAATAGAAAAAAATAAATAAAATAAAAAATAAAATAAAATAAAATAAAATAAAATAAAATAAAATAAAATAAAATAAAATAAAATAAAATAAAATAAAGTAAAATAAAATAAAATAAAATAAAATAAAATAAAATAAAATAAAATAAACTAAAAAAATAAAACAAAATAAAATAAAATAAAATAAAATAAAATAAAATAAAATAAAATAAAATAAAATAAAATACAATAAAATAAAATAATATAAAATAAAATAAAATAAAATAAAATAAAATAAAATAAAATAAAATAAAATAAAATAAAATAAAATAAAATAAAATAAAATAAAATTAAATAAAACAAAAATAAATAAAATAAAATAAAATAAAACGAAATTGAATTCAATGAAATATATAAAATGAAATAAACCGAAGCTTTTCCACTTAAATATTGTTTTGGCTTTAAGGTTTCTAACCCTACATATAATAAAATTGTTACAGGTTGACGCCGGTACATACATTGCAGATTTTGGAAACAAAAAATGATGGGTCAATCATTATTGAGCTAATAGAATCCAAATCAACCGTTTTTAGAATTTTCGTCTGTATGTCTGTATGTTTGTGTCCGTATCACTCCAAAAATGCTGCATGGAGTTGAATGAAATTGTCACCATTGTGCTAGTAGACGTTCCACTTAAAATTTTAGATTTACCTTATTTCGATAGCTCGACCGGTTTTGGAGTTATCCACCAATATGTCGACCAGGGATGACCAAAAATGTGTTAGTACAATATAGGTATCAAACGAAAGGTGCTTAACGATTGCTCCTATATAAGGGATGTGATTAATTTCAATATCTAAGCTAGTTTCGGAGAAATCTTGTGAAATTTCGAACAGAAAACGAGCTTGATTGCCAACGGGTCTTTCAGGTTTCTAATTGCAATAGAAGTTTATAAAATTGATTTCAACTTAACCAGTCTTGCACTGAAAATAGGGAAATAATGAAAAACAAACAAAAACGAACTTGAAAATAAAAACTAAACAAATAAAAATAAATAACAAAGGGAACATAAAATACAAAAAAAAGGACATGAATAAAAAATAAATAACAAATACGAATACGAATACAAAACAAAAGTTTGACTAAACAAAAGTAAAATAACACAAACAAAAAAAAAAAAAAAACAAAAGGCAATTAAAATGTTTAGATTTTTCGTTAAGACCAATTGAGCTAACAAAACTATTTGTGCCAACAAAGTAAACATAAATATTTACTATAATAAAATTAGCGCTAAAAGCGATGCATTCAACTCATGAATATTAAAAAAAACTTATAATTTAAAAGCCAAAAAAAAAAAAAAACCCAACAACAATTATAATGTCAATTTTTGCACAATAAAAGTCCAACATAACATATACGCCGAAAAAAACAAAACAAGTTTAAAGAAATTTCAAAGATGTTTTTAAATAGGCGCCAGGTACAAGCTGGTACGTTTGTTGCTGCTCAATCTCGTCAGTTGGCGCAATATCTTTTCTAACAAAAATTATAAACAATGTGTGATAACGCGTTTCAAACCAACACCAAAAAAAAAGTCGATACAGCGCATGCCATTAAATGATGTGAATGAAATTAGCGGCAGGTAAAACAAGTTGTTAAACTCATGTCTACACTTTTATCTTTTGATAAATGTCAAAGCGAAGAAAGTATAATTTAATGATGTTCGACAAGCGAAATTGATGATTGAACTTTTATTTTGTCTAATAACTCAAAACTTGTTGTTGGTCATAAATTATACAAACGAAGTGATTCAGAGCTATGGAGTGTGATATTAAAGACTGGTTGACGTATGTATGTGTATGAATGTTTGTAGAATGTGTCTAAAATTACGTCATTTGTTATTGTTGTGAATGGTGTGGGTGAAATTGAAAAAAAAAAAAATTATTTGTTATGGAGAATTTGTCATTGATTTCTTACTGGTATGTGATCTTTTAACTTATTTTTTTCGAATTGCTGAGGGAATGCTTTTGAACTTTTATACACTAAGATATGTAATAATACATGAGAATCTGGGCGTAATGTAAGTTTTATTTCAGATATCAACCAAAACATGAATAAAATTAAATTGAACTTTTTTTACAGTAATTAAATATTACTTATACGCCGTGTATGACCTATCAAAAGTGCGCTATAATTACACAATTTCAAGATATACACAATTATTTTTGGTAGGAAACATGTTGTTATGCCATCTACTAAATCACTTTTGAAATCTCAATGTCTTTTTCTAGTGAATACATATTTTCAATATTCTTGTACAGGATCCTGTTGTCATTAAAAAAAATTGAAAGGTAGAGATACTCCTTTATATATGAGCAAAATATTAAAATTATGCATTTTTCGAAGTCTTAATCAACTTTCTTGCGAACTTATTATAAGCTGCTAGCTAAAACTTTAGCTAAAAATCGGCACGGGTAGCCGCTATCCTAGATCAATAAAACTTCGCACACATGTTATTTAGTCTAAAAAGCAACGATGTAGAGGATATGCATATCAAATTTCGAAACAAAACGTGTTTCCATTTTTCTCTCAGCTTAAAAGAAAGGGAGAGAAATAGACTTGGATAATTTATGAACTGATTAATTCATTGAACTAGATCATAGAAGTGATGGCGAGAACTAGTTTCAAATATCCAATGGACCACTTGAACTATGAATTTTCGTCAAATTTATAGAATTTATTGAAAATGAGAAAATACCGAGAAACCAAAACGCGTGTCGAAGTATAGTCCCTGGGCTAGTCATGGTGAAAACAAAATTACAAATTAATTCGATAATTTTCGACATGAACTCCAACATGGGTAAAAAAAGAACGTCGCTGAAAAAAATTGCCCACTTTTTTATCCTCTTTTTTGGTAAACGCGACCTAGTAATTTCCCAAGATTTTATCCGCTGCTGGTTAGCAGGGTTTGTAATACCGTGCATAAAGTGGTATTTGTGTTCTTTAAGAGCCAACTGCAAAAACACGTGGAAAAGTGTAGAGAAAGGTATCACACAGAACAATTTTGCAGTTTATTTTTCAATATGAATCATGTTAAAACAACAAGAAAAATCATTTTAAATCAACATGGAGACAAGAAGTGTTGTTTTAACGGGAAGTAATGTTGTTTTAACAAGAAGACAGGTGGTTTTAACATGAAATCATGTTGTTTTAACAGGAAGTCAGGTTAATTTAACACGAAGTGAAGTTATTCAACATGAGCTTCATGTTAAAATAACATGAGTGATAGTGTTAAAAAATAATAACCTAAAAAAGTATTAAAAAAGTGTTGATTTTACATGAAAATTTTTCTGTGTGAAATAAATAAACTAAATGAACTAAAAACGTACTATATGAACTTGTTGATTTTGATGAGCTAGCTCGAAAACTGTGATCACTTTAATGAACTAAAAATCCCAAATCTAGAGAGAAACATGTGAGATTTGAGATGGTAAAATTCTGCTTTAATGCCTTCTGTCCTACTACGAAA
>CAXKVI010000005.1:90424291-90441791 GCA_964058755.1 Campiglossa producta | reverse complement strand
ATGAGTGAATGAATGAATACTGCTCTTTGATCGTTTACATGGAAATGCGTCATATAGCATATTGTCATTTTTGTAAGTGCTCTTTAAGGCAAACGGCTTTGTGAGATATGGACATATATTGGAGTATGTAAAAAAAAAAAATAAACGCATTTAAAATAAAAATTCAATTTACATTGATAGTGTCAACACACGTTTATATGAATTTACTGTAGAGTTGTATTTAAATTGAAAATGTAGGAAGTAAATGAACGCATGACAGAAACTATACCATTGAGTAGGCAGAAAACACACACATTAGCACAAATATTAAAAAATGACGGAGGCCGCCAACGTGTCAATTGTGTTAATTAAGGAAGGAAAAATAACACGCACGACAATAAAAATAGACGCAAAACATAAAGAGGCATACAAATAAAAGATCGTTTTGATATGGGAATGACGTTTATTTGAACTTTGTGAATAAGTTCATTCAATCGTTTTTTAAATTTGTTATTATAGCGAGGAAATCAACTACTTGAAATACATTAGTTTTATTAACTAGATGACTGACAACACGTCGGTAAAAATTGCATTCAATTCTATGCAGTGGTTTTTGAGTGATGCGCGTTCAAACATATAGACAAAATATTCTAAAAACTGTTGTTTTGGATTCTAATATTTACAAATCACATCAAATGCAGCGAAAACTTAAAAAATACGAGCTCATTCGTTTTAATTACTAACAATAAGGGTAATCATTTAATGTTGCAAACTTATTATACATATTTGTTGTAAACGTCGCGAAATGGCAAAGTCGCAACTGAGCTGTCAATTTTTGTATGAAATTTGGTTTGCGAGATACTGGCAACTATGCAAGCCTATTGTGTGTGACATTTGTAGCAATATCAGCTTATTTCTGTACTTTCAGCGAGTATTTTCAAAACTTTTTTGTGATCATTTCGGGTTCATTTCTAGACTTTTTGGGATAATTTCAGTACTTTTTCGGGATATGTTCGGACTTTCATTTCAGTACTTTTTGGGGACTTTTTCGTGTGGTATTTGTAGCACTATCGGCTTATCGTAAAAATTGATAGCACAAATTCGGAATTTTTTGGGTTCATTTCGGTACTTTTGGCGATAATTTCTGAACTTTTTTGTGATCATTTCGGGATGGTTTTCGGGACTATTTTGGGACCATTTGTGGACTTTTTTGGTATAATTTCAGCACTTTTTCGCGATATGTTTCGGACTTTTTTGGTTAATTTCGGGATGCTTTCCGGGACTATTTTGAGACCATTTCGGGACTATTTTGGGATCATTTCTGGACTTTGTTGGGATCATTTCGGGTCGGTTTCGAAGGCCATTTCAGGACTCTTTTTGGGATAATTTTTTTACTTTTTCGGGATATGTTTCGGACTTTTTTTTTCGAATTTTTGGAGGCCTTTAAGGAAAGATTTTAGAAAAATTTTCGGACTTTTTCGGGACCGTTTGGGAAAAGTGGTCCTGGAAACAGTAATAAAGAAATAATCTAAAAAAAAGTTAAGAAACGATGCCGAAAAAGTCTGAACCATAGAAAAAGTACTGAAATTATCCCAAAAGAGTCCCGAAATGGGCGCCAAATAGTTTCGAAATCCATCTCGAAAAGATCCCAAAAAATGTCCGAAATGGTCCTAAACCAGTCCCGAAAACCATCCTGAAATGGTACCGCAAGAGTTCCATAATAAACCCAGAGATGTCCAGAATGATCCCGAAAAAATTTCCGAACATATCCAGAAATGGTAGCGAAAAAGTCCAAAAATTATCTTAAAAAAGTATCCCGAAAAAGTTCCAAAATGATCCCAAAAAGTCCAGAAATGGAACAAAAAGATCCGAGCCATGCTTTTGAGAAATGACAAGCTGGCCTAGTATGCTTTTCTATTGGGCACTCATTTAACGGTACTGGCAACTTTCTAACTTCGCAAATAGTGCCTTAATGCGAAGTTAAGTGAATACCATTAATTTGTTTACGTTTCATTAGTTACTATGATTGCATTAGTTTCTATACTACATAATATGTATGATTGTATTTTTATAGTAGTGGAAACATTTAGTAACATAAATTTCACAATGTAGTATTGTATAGCTAATTATTGCAAATTAATGTCAAGATTTTTATAAACAAATTCATTTGTGCGATGAAAGTTAAAAACAGCAGTCGTTCAGGAATTCAATTCTGTAAATAAGTTTTGTTTTAATACGACAGGGTTGGGCGTTGTTAGTCTTTATAAATATTTAGTGATAATACAAGTTACTGCTTAAAATAAACGGAACTGTAATGTGGATTATCCCAAGTTAATAAAAGGGAAATTTTTATATTCCAATTTTTAAAAAGCAATGAAAGATTTTCCTTGCTGTTTCCAAATGGACGCAAGATCACATCAGATAAAAAAAAAATCCTAAATGATCTTCAAGTAGCTCCAGAATATTCTAAAAGTAGTCGCGAAAGCATACCAAAAACATTTCAAAATGTTTAATCCCGTTATCATTGCAGAGTAAAAAGAGAACTGATAAACTCAAAAATGTGCAGAATAAGTCATGAAATCATACCGAAAACAACAGAGCAGTCCTATGATCAAATCAGAAATGGTGCAGCTTTGAAACAAAAATTGATTGCGAAACATCACAAGCAATAAATATAAAAAGTTAATACACCCAAGATCTCAAAAACTGTAACACTACTTCCTGCCATTCCAAAATGGTGCTGAAGCTAGTCTCGATACTATATCCGAAATGTTATTAAAAATAATTCCAAAATTATGCGCGTTGCTACGCCAAAGAACGAAAACGCATTACAAAAATTATGATTTAGAATAATCTAATTGGTTGGTCTCTGACCTACTTCTCGGATGATATATTATCTCATATTGTATCAAGACGCCAGCTACAGAACAAATATCACGCACATCGAATCATAAATATGATTGTTTAGAATTCATATATCGGGCCCTGGTCCACTTCCCGAAAGAGAAATCATGACATACCTACTTTAACCTTAGCATAACGCTACCTACATACTCAATTTCAAGAGAACGAAAGCAAACACTGAAGATGGCGGATCGGCGAAACCGATTTGTTATGACACCAAAATTCCAATATACATCTCTTTCAAGTAAGTTCAACCATTTATACGATAGCTTAGAATAAGTCAGCTCTGGGTCTACTTTACGGAAGAAAATGTGTCCTCAATTTTAATCTAAGCATATAGCTACCTACATACCAAGTTTCAAGAAAATCGAGCCATAAATACGATTGTTTAGAACAGATCGGTCCTTGGTCCACTTGCCGGAAGAAAAATCATCGCATACTTTAACCTAAGCATAGCACTACTTACATACCAAATATGAAGTAAATCCAAATGTAGTCTTTTTTCCAGTCTCAACCCCTAGATCGGTTGCACCACGGTCAACTATATCACACAAAAATTTGTATCCTGATTCGAGATGATTTAGGCGTGTCACAGGGGGATCAAAGTTCATTTTGTTCTATGGAGACTCGAAAAATAAAAGTGATTTTTCTTTTTTTTTTATCTAATACTCGAAATCGGTAGCAATATTTTCGGAGATAGCACATGCAAAATCTGGTCCCGATAGAAAACGCTAAAGGCGCGTCGCAGGGTGTTAAAAGAAAAAAGAAAAATCACTTTATTTGTTGAGTCTCCGTAGAGCAATCTGTACGTTGATCCCCCTGCTACACGCCTAAACCAACTCTCTCAAAATCTTAAATATAACGTATAGTGTTCCAGAGTGGTCTCGAAGTCATAGCGAAAAAAATCCCAGCACATCTGCAAAAAATTTTAAAAATAGTCGTGCTAAGAATATTTAAAAAAAATTACTGATCTTCATAACAAATTCATATCAGATTAATTCTAAGATCCAAAGAGGAGAAAGAGTTCCTTTAATTAATTGAACAATTAAATACAACAATTAAATACGAATAAGATTTTCAGTTATTTTTGAGCAAATAATTTATTTTTTTACTTATTTTTCTACTTCCAGATGACACTGTGCAACGTAATAGTAGCAGAGGTGGTCACCAAATACGTAATACAAAATATTATCAACAGCAGCAACAACAACAACAACAACAAGAACAACAACAACAACAAACCAACACAAATAACTCAATGCAAAATACAAAAACTGATTCATCTGATTCGGGCATCTCAACAAATGCGCGCCATCAACATCATCATCGAGATCAACATCAGCAACAACAACAAACACAAGCACAACAACAAACACAAACACAACAACAGCAAAAACAACGTAAAACACGTTCAAATAATAAACGACAAGATAGTAGCAACAACATAAATATAACAACAACAACACCAACAACAACAACAACAAGCGATAAACATACAAACGACTATACAGTTGATGATTGGTTGGGACGTGAAATGGTGTATTGTTACGATCATCGATATATGTCTTCATGCGGCGAAGGTGAGTGACAAAATGATTTTATTTAAAATAGATACATTAGTTTAAAATTAGAAAAACTATATAAGCTTCGAAAACTAGAACTCAAGTTAAGTTTTAATTTCGAGTTCACATCCACATTATGATTTCTCTAACTGACCTTCACAATAAAAAACTGCCTTAGTTACGTCCCACGCTTTTTCTTTATTCTCCATTCAATTTACAGTTTTTGCCCTTATCTATGAATCATTCAAATTTCACCTAAATATTCATAAGAATAACTGGTTTGTGTATTTTGCTATAAATTTCGTTGATATTTAGTTGACGGCTGTTCAAATAGTTTTGTATTCTTGCTTATATTTCAAATGAGACAGCGCCACATTATTGACCTTGATTCAAATTTAAACGCAATTAAAATGTATTGAAATATGCAAATTTATTTAGAACGCATTACGTAAAAGTTGAATTTTTAAAATTGGGCGCTCTGTAGATGTGTGAAACACAGTGATGAGGGACTAATATGTGTAGTTATAGGTTTACTTTTTAGACTACTTTGAGATCAATTCGAAACACTTCGGAACAATTTAGCATTGCTTCGCATTTTCTCTTGGAACTTTTTAAGGTTAGTTCTCGAGATAATTTCGATTATAGAATTTCTTACAATTTTTTTAGAATGTTTCCAGTATGATTTTGGTACTATTTTACGGAGATTTCGCAGATTTGTTTAGAGTTTTGGAAAATACTTCGACAAAATTTTTCTTTCTCCTAGGACTAGTTCTCGAGATTATTGCGATTTTAGAGTGTTCGGCTTAAGTGGCTGCCGCAGAGGCACACTTAGGCCAGTTTTGAAAGGCCCGTTGTGATACCGCTAACACTAGGAAAGTCAGTCCTAGTGGGGTGCTATCACATGCAGGGCACGTGTTTGAAATGGTATCATTCAGTCTGGATAAGAGTTTAACCTCACACTGTATCCAGACCGAAGCTGTGCCATGTTGACGCTTGTCTCCCTTGGTAAGGTGCGTTCTTCTTCAGCAATATCGGGTGGAAGACTGTTTAAAACGGGGTTTACATGAAGGGATCCGACAAAGGTATCAACCGACTCAGTGTGGATGTCGGTTAGAGCGCGCTTATGATTCCGAAAGTGTCAATCTTTATAGATATTTATTCAAGAAAGACAAATTTTACCGTCATAATTACGGCCTATGGTTTATATGGCTTAATACTAGGGAAAGTAGAAATTTTAGAAAAAAATTACTAAACCATACACAGAGTTGTTAAAGACATATTCGAGAATTTTCGAAAAGTTACAAAAAAAAAATTAAATCTAAGAATTTCCCTTCGAGTGTAAACAAATGCGAAATTCGAGCATATTATTTTAAGTAAATGTCAGAGAGATGCAACGATAAGTATTTTCTGTTGAAACCGAGTGCAAAATATCATATAAAAGAAAAGTAATGAATTACTATTCATTTGAGCATCACTCTCTTAAAATAAATTTTAGCAACGAGTATAATTGAGGAATAAGTGTTCTCATGCAGCTCTCTGGTATGCATATGCTCGCATGTTCTAAAATTTCTTTGTTTTCTTTTGTAGCTGTCTGTCTGCCAAAAGTCAGCGTGAAATTCTTATCACAGAAATGTTTTAGAAAAAAAAATCCTACATAGCTATGAGGCTACAAAAATTAGACCGTTCAAAAAAAAGGTTCTCATCGAAATGTTTTTTTTTTTATATTGAAAAGAAAGAGATACTTGCTTCTAAGCTTGGAAAAAACAATTTCATTTGCTTTGTTGTTGTACCCTCCAAAGAAATAATAATTCATCTTAGAGAATAAAAAGGAATATAACTGGGTGAACTCCATTTTCTACAAGTTTTAGTTGCATAGAAACGCATTTTTATGGAATTTGTATGAAAAAGCGGTTGTGCCTAAAAGTATGCAGCGGCCTTACGAACATTGCTCGCTTAACAGCAACATAAACGCACAAGACTCATATGGTAGTTGTCGCATTTTTTCTCAAATGCAGGCCGTAAATGTAGCTCCAGAAGTTACATAGTTAGATCCTCTAAAATTATCCAATCTCGGGGCCAATATAATAGAAAATAATATTATAATTTTTTAAACGGTCTAATATATAGATTTTTTTGCTTTACTAGTAAATATTCGTACTAAATGAATTTTTAAAATTGCAACGTAAAATAATAAAATATATATGTATGTTCGTATAGTAAATTTTCTGGTAAACAAAAAGTTGAATAGTGGCCTGACGAATTGGCGTGATAATTTATTTAGAATAGTCATAATATTTGAACGTAAAGTAAGAGCAGGTTGAAATATGTATGTCGTTATTAGCTTTATTGTATGGAACTTTTTTTTTGGCAATAAAAAAAAATATAAGTGTGAGTTTTTTTTTTGTGATTCTATTTGAAGGTTGTTCTATTTATTTCGTAAAAAAGGGTATTGCGCGATCACGAAGTATTTGTTCATAGAATTTTTCAAATCGGAAGGGGTTGATTCTAAGTATCTGACAATTTCACATAGAAAGACCCATATAATAGATAAAGGTCCTATTAACTAAATAAACTGCTGATATTTCAAAAATGATTCAGCATTCTCAGTGTCGGATACGGGATTTCGGGAAGGGTGGCTCAAATTTTACCTTTTAATTTCGGGGATATTTTTCATTCACAGTTTCTTTAAAGCTGGCCTTTTATACTTGTTTTTACATTATTTTTTTTTTCGTAATTTTTACTGTATTTTTTGTATAAATTTTACTGTATTTACTGCGTAATTTTTATTATTTTTTTGTCCAATTTTTTCTATATTTTTCGCGCTCTTTTTAGCTCTTTTTTTGCGTAAATTTTACTGTATTTTTTGCGTATTTTTTACTATATTTTTTGCAAAATTTTTTACTATATTTTTTTTTTTGTATTTCTTACCATAATTTTTATGTTCGTTTTCCTATATTTTTAATGTAAATTTTACAAATTTTTTGTGTAAACTTTACTTTTTTTTGTTTGTAATTTTTCTATATTTTTTGCTTATTTTTTATATTTTTGTGTAGTTTTTACTATATTTTTACTGTATTTTTCGTGTTTTTTTTTGCAGCGCAATTTTTACTATATTTTTTGTGTCTTTTTTACTATATTTTTGGCCTCATTTTTACTCTTTTTTCGTGTAGCTTTTACTTTTTTATTGCGTAATTTTTACTATATTTTTTGTCTAATTTTTTACTATATTTTTTTTGTATTTCTTACCATAATTTTTGTGTTCGTTTTCCTATATTTTTAATGTAAATTTTACAAATTTTTTGTGTAAATTTTACTATGTTTTTTTTTGTAATTTTTCTATATTTTTTGCTTATTTTTTTATATTTTTGTGTAGTTTTTACTATATTTTTACTGTATTTTTCGTGTTTTTTTTTTGCAGCGCAATTTTTACTATATTTTTTGTGTAATTTTTTACTATATTTTTCGCCTCATTTTTACTCTTTTTTCGTGTAGCTTTTACTTTTTTCTTGCGTAATTTTTACTATATTTTTTGTGTAATTTTTTACAATATTTTTTTTTTGTATTTTTTACCATATTTTTTTGGGTAGTTTTTACTTTATTTTTTCGCGTAACTTAGTTTATTTTTTTGTGAATTTTTAGTATATTTTTACTGTATTTTTTGGTTCATTTCTGAAAACCCCACCCGTGGATCCGCCCCTGAGCATTCTATTGTAATTTAGTATACTTGGAATTTCTAAATTTTAAAAATGACTAAATTCACTTTGTATTTAGAAAAATATTAGTCATGAGCCTCACTTTGGCTGTCTATAACGTTTAAACTTAGCAGAATATATTATAGATACTAAAGACATATCGTGACTATTTATAAAACTATTCACAATTCAAACAAAACAAATATAAACAAAAATATTAAAAATACAGACAAATGTCCAACAAGTATGACACCTTTTATTCCTAAATAGGTATGATTAATTTATCAACACACAAAATATATCATCGCCTTTAATTGAAATAACTATATGATAAAACACATTTTCATGAGAATGACAAGGCATAACCAGTCATGAAATAAATTATTATACTACATTCATATGTAAAAACAGATAGATAGAGAGATAGATAGAGAGAGAAAGATTTTTAGTTATGCTCCATTAATACGAGTATATTAGTTCCAAATTTTTATTTTGCTTCGTGGCGCTTTTTTACTAATTCCGTCCCTTTACGATTAGGTGCTTGCTAATTCCAACAAAAAATATTTGAAAAATTCCATAGCTTAAATAAATACCAAAATCATTCAAACTTAACACCATTCGACCATTAGCTGTCATCTTCAAATATCAAAATAAATCACGCTCAGTTGTCTCATACAAACAGATTTGTTTTACAAATGATGCGCAAAACTGGACAACCAACCAAATTCCGGTTTTAGAAAATGCGATGACTTCTTAGATTATTATTTCAAGCTGAGTAATCAATTATATGAATACACAGAGAAAAATGAGCTGGGAATGGATAAGCATTGAGCGTGATTTTGTTTGAATCAATCCATATTTTGGTTGAATCAACAGATATATTGGTTGATATAACTATATTTTGGTTGATATGACCAAATCACTGTGAAATTCTTTTCCATCACTAGCTCAATTTTCTCTGTGTGTATTAACGCAATGCAAAAATCTCATAAATAAATACATATGTACGCAGAGAAAAATTTGCTAGTCATATCAACCAAAATATGGATTGTTTCCAACAAAATCACTGTCAATTCTTATACATTATCCAATGCTGTTGATTCAACTGCGTTGAAAATGTTAGCCTGTGGTTTTCACAGAAAAGTGTTCAGTGTTCTTATGTAAACTGCACTGATAATCGAACTCAGGTGTCTGGAACGCACAATCCAGGTGCCTACCATGATACCATCGTATACTTATGCTTGTCAGCATCTAATTACAACTTTGTTCTAAATGACACCACACTTTCTCACCGAGAATCGAGCTCACAATATTTGATTGCTGACTGCAGATATCTACCATGATGCCATCCCTGCCGGTGTCTAATTAAAACTTTGTATTATGACAAATAACCAAGGATAGCAGTACGCGATTGTCGATTTTAACAGTGTAATTTTTTTCTGTGTAGCTATAAAAAGATGAACAAAAAAAAGCATCTTTCGCCCACATACCAAGTAAGCTCTTGTACAAATACACTGTTATCTATTGTTTTGCATTACAAATATTGCGTTAGTGCGCCGGTTCTTCTCAATGTTTGCTTAGACCTACATACATACATACATACATATGTCTGACTGGCATCCACAAACATTTAAGACTTGCTGCACTACAGGGTTAATATACAAAGTTACTCGTTTATAGCTTATTCTTAGATGTTGAGGTGTGTGTTTTTATTGCAGCCTCTTGACTACTTCAACACTGTTTACATACAGTGGCGATGATGTGCGATGTCAAATATACAAATTTACAAGAAATTTTTTCTTTGAAAACCATTGAAAAAAAGGAATTGCTAAAACTATGTTCAGATTACAGTATAAATTAGCTAGTTTGGCGCAGACCTATTAAATATCCATTAACAATAATTATGATTATTTTTTTTTGGGTTTCTGAATTTTAATGATTAATTTGTTTTTTTTTTTTTTGTTCTTGATCAAAATTTTTTAATTAATTAATTCAAAAATTATCAAAAATAATCGAAAATAATTAATCAAACAACTAAAGTTTAACAAACAATTAAATCATTTTCTAATTAAGCTCTAATTTCTGAAAAAAAATGTATTAAAAATAATTATTCATTTACGTTAATCATATTAATCAAAAATAATTGGCATTAATCAATTACACAAAAATAAAAATAATCAACAATAATCATAAATTTGTATATTAGTCATGCAATTAAAATTAATTAATTCATTAATTATCTCCTTTTCTATTTTCTACTTAAAGTTAATTAACTTAATCACTAAAATTTGTAGTCATTATTTAACCGGTCTGCTTCATGCACATTAAACAACAACAACAACAACAACATGCACATTAAAAAAAAATTATTTGAAATGAAAATCAGATGCTTTCATTCATAAAAATATATGAATGCAAAATGTATTAGAAAAAATGGGAAAGCTCAGCCAAAAACTATTGTGGTCAAATTTAATAAATTTAGAAAATAAATGGCAACGAAACCAAAAAGCAAAGAACTTAGATATGAGAAAAATAAATAAAGAGACATCGCTGTTATACTAAAGTAAAAAATAATCCACAATACTTGGGAAATTATTTCAAAATATTTTAGAAAATATTTTAAAATATTTAAGAAAATATTTCATGAATGGTTTAGAAAATATTTCAATTAATCCAATATTTTTCAGAAAATCACATAATTTTCAAATTTTGGCCATGCATAAAGGACTGTGTAACACATTTCCACCTTTGAATTTTTATAAGGACAACAGGAGCCTTTACAAGAATTTTGAAAGGACATTGAGATTTCAAACCTGTTTTGGTGGATTGCATAACTATTTGTTTTGTAGCAAAAATAGTTGTGTATATCTTGAAATTTTGCAGCTATAGCGCACTCTTTACAGGTCATGCACGGCGTATGAGTAACCTTGAGTTATGCAAGTAAGAAAAGTTCAGGCAAATTGTTTTCATGTTTTGGTTGATATCTCCGAAACGGAATGAGATTTCGAAATACAACTTTCACTACTATCAGGGCCGCATAAACACATTTTATTTGATAACCATATTGAAAAATCAATTTCTAGGCTATATCCTGTCCACATTATGACTTATCCTTTAATATTTTTATATACATTTTCATGATTTTAAATACTCTAATTTGAAAAACGCAGTGGAATACAGTGAGATTTTACTAAGAACTTCAACTGCAAATTGGCACTTTGTCAGGATAGTTTTTGATGTTTTTGATGCAGATTGGTCAAAATGAGGGAGTATGCGTTTCAATAAAACAACTTTAAATTTTAAATTTTTTTTACTTAATTTTTTGGTACAGTCTAATATGCTTCTCTTTCCCCATCAAATACACATCTCTCTGCACTTAATTTCACAGCATTGAAAGCAAAATTAAAATGTAAATAAGACCAACGTAATGCCATTCCTAACACATCATTTATCTTTCACACAAAAACTAAGTGTTGAGGAACTCTTACATACATACATACATTCCAGCGAGTAACTAAATTTAGAAAAATTATAGCATTGCATGTGTCATATAACAGTGCTGTTCACAACAGGAGAACTGTCTCACGCACAACAAATATCATCGAAAAAAAAATCAACATTCCTCAACTACAACTGAGTGAACACAAAACGTCACAGCCTTATACGAAGCTAGATAGATGTAGTTATGTGTGAGTGTGCGAATAAAATTTTATGTGAGGAACATGTGCCTGACTGCAGTTAACATCATAATACAATTTTTGTTGTTTGTTTTGTTGAAAAAAAAAAAACTGATCACAGCTTGCGTTACTTGTGAAAATATTTATAAACGTAAAATATCATATCTTCTTGGAAAAGCTTTAGTATGATTTTATATTGAGATTTTCGACGCTCCTCTCAACCAAAGTCATTGGCGAAGATTTGGATAGCTTAAGCTATATTTTTTTTTTTCAAATATATTAATTAAAAGTCTTTGGCACACCAAATTGATTATTCTTACTTACTTAAATTGATTTAATTATTTTTTTATTTAATTATTATAAATATTTATGGAAATTTAAAAGCTCTGTGTTTATATCTGGATTTTATACTTTTTTTTATGTAGCAAACAATTTCGATTGTTTTTTGAAAGTCTGACCCTTACTAATGCTTATACAGCCATTGTAATGGGTATTTCATTGACCATTAAATTATATTTATCCATACAACTATAAGTCCGCATTACCACAAGCGCCTTGCCAAACGGAAATTAGCTGCAATCAAAACCAGCAAAGCGTCATTCAGTCTATCGGCATTGTTCGCCCGACACTCACTTTAAAGTGTTTGGCTGAACGGCTTTTTATGCTTTAATGAACGCCTTAATAGCTAAATGCAATACCACCAACACTGTTATGACATTGATATGCTGTAAATGGTTGGATACACTGCAAAAATCGTGCGACTAATATTTAAACCGAGTGGTCGCAAATAATTCCTTTGCGTCTACAATTTTCCATATTTGAGTTAACAAGCTCACATGATTAACCTCTAGTTTCTCTTACGATTCACGAAAATCCTGGGCTTCCAAAATACAAGGAACCACCGGAAATTTGCAATGCCATTTTCATGAATGTGTAGTTCAAGCGCTGAAAAATGTGCCAGTGTATATTATCATTTTACTCTTTCCACCGATATAGTTTTTACGTAAATAATTCCTCGAGATTCGGCACATTCATCTTTTAAAAATTTCCAAACAAATTTTTTTTTTAATTTTCATTGTGCCAGAAACATGAATGTGTAGCACATCTCAACAGACACCATAGCGTATACGTAACAATTTTGCTATGCGTTCATGTTTCTGGCGCAACAAGAATGTTTATTCATTAAACAGAAAAATTATTAATTCAACATTTTCTTATACGATCAATCGCACATCCCTAATGCTGATAATTAAATGTTAACTTGAACATTACTTACGCTCCCTGATTATTACAAAATTTCTGCTAAAGCAAACTCATAATTGCACTGCGCAACAGCAAATGAGCAGCGCACTCGTTTTAACACTAATTAGTGGCTAACGATCATTGGTTGGTTAAAATGTTACTCATACGCCGTGGCAGGGTATGAGCCAATGTGCAGAAGAAAAAAATAAGTATGTATAGAAAAAAAAACTGAAATTGCTATAAACGCACTGGATCATGAAATACTCAACAACCTCTATAGAAACCTTCAAAATTGTGCCTAATTACTGACCCATCACCTTAACTGCGCTTCAATAATTAAGTGCGTTCGCACATAAACGAGTGCTATGAGACTTTGAATTTTGTTCGCGGATTTTCTGATTTAAAATATGGAGGTTTTCAGGTTAAACTAAGTTTTGCAAAAAAGTTTTCCTCGGACTTATGCTACTTAAAAAAAAAAATCGTATTTGAAAAAAAAAAAAAAATTATTTTATAGAAATGACGCAGAAAGCAAGTAAATTTCCATCTAGCCATAGTTTTAAAATACACTATATAAAAAAATGTTTCCTTAAGTCTCAATTATGCCATGACATAAAAAAAACACTACACATAACTACGCATACTTTAATTAAATTATCTATGAAAAAATTGCAAACAAACTATTCGATTTGCGAATATTTTGCTAATGAAACTGGATTTTAGTGCATTCAAGCATGCCCTAATTATATTAAAAAAAAAAAAAAAATTGAAAGCAATTCCGAAAGCAGAAAATTTTCGAAGCAATGGAAATTAGTCAGCTTATGTTTGCTAAAGAAAATGATAGCACGGGGCAAACACTTCCTCATTTTAGTAATGGTTATTTCGTTACGCTGAGTACCTACATTATTGATAATAATTTAGTTTTAATCATATGATTGATAAATTGGCAATGTTTAGTCAACAGCTGCGTATGAAAAAAGCAAACATTTATGCAATCGTATATGTACATTAGACTGTATTTTATTTCGGATTTATCAACCAAAACATGAAAAAAATTTACCTCAACTTTTCTTACTTGAATAACTAAATGTTACTCATACGTCGTGTATGACCTATATAAAGTGCACTATACCTGCAAAATTTTAGGATAACACAATTATTATTGCTTGAAAATAAATTGTTACGCAATATACTAAAATACTTCTGAAATTCTTATGTCCTTTTTTAGTGAATACGTTTTTGCAATATCTTTGCAAAGAATCCTGTTGTCCTTATAAAAATCAAAGGTGGAGATTTGTGACACGGCCCTTTATATATGAGAAAAATATTTAAATTATGTAATTTTCGAAGACTTTTTTAAGAACTTAGTATAAGCTGCTAGCTAAAACTTTTACTAAAAATCGACATGGGTGTGATTGTGTATGAAAATCCCCAAATCCCAGCAAACCATAAGAGCTCTAAATGAGCGCATATGGGACTCTTTCCTCTGAGCGCTCACATTCATAATGAGTTCATAAAACAATCATAAACAGTCATAAAATGTTCGTATTTTAGTGGCTTTTCCTCCCAGCAAACCAGCTTCGGAGCGCTCTTATATCTGAGCTCTAATATGAGCCTTTTTATGAGTTTTTTCAGAACATGCCCATAATTATGATCGTTATGTGAGCTTTTATGAGCGTGTACATAAATATGACTGTTTTATGAGTTTTTCTGAGTGTGTCCCTATAAATACCTTTTGCTTTCATTATATGGATTCAAGTACGTTATGATTTTTCTTTTTGTAATAAGTTTTTGTAAGAAAATAAATAATGAACAATATTTGAATGTTAGATATGCAATGAATGTTTACCTATTTGTGTCTACATATTTAAAAGGAAAATTTAAAGTGCAAGGGATAGGAAAAGGGAATGGGGGAAGTCATGAGAAAGGAAAGGAAAAATTAAAATTGGAAAGAAATTAATAAAAATTAAGAAGAAAAGGAAGCTCTTAATTCGTACAAAAAATCATTCGAAAAAGACTCTTTCATGCGCTCTTTTCAGAGCTCATAAAAACATTCGAAAAAGATTCTTTTATGCATAAGACTGAGAGCTCATTTATGAATGACCAGTTTCATAGGAAAAGCCACTCAAATACGAGCATTTTATGACTGTTTATGATTGTTTTATGAATTCATTATGAATGTGAGCGCTCAGAGGAAAGAGTCCCTTATGCGCTCATTTAGAGCTCTTATGGTTTGCTGGGTATGAATAAAAGATTCGTTTTCGAATTTTTTTATGATCTCTGAAAAGAGTGCATGAAAGAGTCTTTTTTGAATGATTTTTTGTACGAATTAAGAGCTTCATTTTCTTCTTAATTTTTATTAATTTCTTTGCTATTTTAATTTTCCCTTTCTGGTTTGCTGGGGGTTTTTATTATTTAAATAAATGTTTTGAAAACACAAAAATTCATAAAAACCAGAAGGCGGAGAAACCCCCTTTATATCGGCGACTTATATCAATAGCCTCCATCAGCAATTTTTAAGAAAATTAGTTTTTGATGAGAATATAAAGTCTAAAGTTAATGCACTACAAATAAAAACCCACCCTAATGTAATAGCCATACTGTTGTTGTGTTTATGTAGTAAAAACTAGAAATCATTTTTCAGCACTTTATTAATATTAATTTTTCGCACTACCCAACCACAGATGAAAAAGCTTAATTTCAAATTATCACAAGGTCTCCGTAAACACGCTGTAAACACTTTTTTCGTTAAAATTTGTTGCCTCAGCGTTTTATGATAAACAAACATGGAAAGCAACACAAAGTTGTGAAATGAGCCATTTATTACTCTTAGTACATGTTAGTTGGCAATGACCTAATTAAAATTTCATAACAGCTTATTAGCAGGAATTAACTTTGCAAAAGACTCAAGTGTTCTACAAACGGAGAGAATGAATATACGGGTTTTAAAAGTAATTTGAAGCAATTTTTTTTTTCATCTACATTATCTTCTGACATTGAGGGCATATCGTCGCTTGCTTGCCAGAAGCATGAATGTGCCAAAATTAACATTTTCGGAAATCCTATTTGAAAGTTTATTCCTCTCAGAAAATTTTATTATTTTTTAATTTTTTTATTTTTACTATATTCTTTCCACTGATATAGTTCCTACGTTAATATTTCTTCAACTCTTCGAAATTCGACACATTCATCATTTTACCAAAGAAAACTTTTTAAAATTTTCGTTATGCCAGAAACATAAATGTGTAGTGCATATTCATGTTTCGGGCGCAACAAAAATGTTTAAAAACTAAATATTTAAATTTTTAAAATTTTTGTTTTTCCAGAAACATGAATGTGCTGCACTCAACTACAGACACCATGACGTATAGGTAAAAATTTTGCTGCACATTCATGTTTCTGGTAAACGAAAATTAAAAAAAAAAAAAATAAAAATTCAGTTTTTAAACATTTTGTTGCGCCAGATAGATGAATGTGTAGAACATTCGTTTTTCTGGCACAATTTTCAGAGATTAACTTATACATTCATTAAAATTGTATTGCTTGTGCTTTGGAAACGCAGGATTTTCGTGAATCGTAGAAAAACGAGAGGTTAATCACGTGAGCCTGCTAACACAAATCTGGAAAATGGCGCATTTATGCCTCTGGCAAGCGATAAACGATTTTTAAATATTGTTGCAAACAAATGAAGATATGCATGGATGAAGGGGGTATGTCGCATTCTCACTCAATTTCTGTTTTTGGCATTGGTGAATAGTGTTTATGCAGATCTATATTTATGTCTTATCAGAATCTGCCTATCGTGAAAATTGTAGAAGATAATTCATGGATGAAGGGGGTATGTACACAAATTTTCAATATTAATTGTGGAAGAAGGGGGTATGTTCCGATTTTTTCATATAAAACACTAAATATAAACTTATGATTTTTATTGCATCTTATGCAACGTCTTTTATGGCTTTGCATAATTTTTTTGTCAGTTTTCCATAAAGATTCGAAAAAACCTCAAATATTTAAGCAAAACTTTAAAGCCGATTTTCTCGTTTCACTCAAAATACGAGATACCCCCTTCATCCATGCATGTCTTCAAATAATAAATTTAGTGAAAAAAATATAGCTGACTGCATTCTTTTATAGAATTTAGTTAAAGTTTCCACAAAATATTTAGTTCATCGCCTTTTATACTTCAACCCTTCTCTCTCCAAATTGCCTAACTTTCTGTTAATTTCAAACATGTGCTCACTTAGTTTAAATTTAAATAGTTAGCACTATTCATCATTACTTCATTTTTTTTTTTTAGAACAATTTCAAACATGTGTGCAAATTATATTTAGCGGTGTCGTTCACCCACTTGAACTAATCGATCATAATCCATACAATTTATAACAACGCAATCAATATGATTAATGGCTTTTTATTTGTGTACAAAGAGTGATTGTTGAATGAG
>CAXKVI010000005.1:90411791-90421791 GCA_964058755.1 Campiglossa producta | reverse complement strand
AAATAAAAAAAAAAATAAAAAAAAATTGAATTAAATAAATTGAAATAAAAATTTGGAAAGACGAAAAAGGATTAGTAGAAAAGACGAGACAAAGGGACGGGACCCTAAAATATTTTCTTAGTGGAGGGATTAATGTTTAAGTTATTCTAAACTTCCCGACATTACTCATTGATTACTTTGATAGTATAACATAAACATAAATTCCAAAAAAAAGTTTATTCACATAGCGTAGCAGTCGATTAGTATTAAATTTAAATAAAGTAGCAACCTTAAGTCAACCAACATAAAGCACCCAACTAATCGACAAATTGATTAATCGACTGTGACGACGCTCATGGTACGTATGTAAGACTACCGCACTAACCACCAGCTTAAGCAAGCGCACAAATGCCGGTATGAACAAATTGCAAATTTACTGCCGGCACAGTTGCCTCATTCTTTTTTTTTTTGTTTTGTGTCTACACCTCCAACCTGTTGCTAATATCGAATTAGCTTTTTTTGCGGCTTTTCTATAAGTTGGCCAATTTTTTGCCTTCTACCTCTCGTACATGTATATTTTTCTACTATGACTTGCGCTTTTGAATGGCAACAACCACCGGCTACATACAAATCAATCACACACTTAAGTACATGCATTTCACGAACAAGCACTTAACCATAAGAATATATAAATATTTAGCTTTTTAAGAGAAGAATAGTAAGCAGTACAGATACAATAAAGAGGCAGTTCATGCTAGTATCAAGTTAGCAAGTGGGGTAGAAACTAGACCTTGAAAATGCCGGCTTGCTTTTGTGTTTGGCATAAATTATGGCGAGTTTATGTACCTACTTATGTATATGAATGTGTGCTTATATTTTATTTTATATACATATATACATAGCTACTTGTGGTAGTGATTTTGAGTGTACCCATAGCGAGTATTTCGAGCCACAAGCACACAAGCACTTTGCACGCTAGTAAAATAGTTAAGTTGATTTTCGCGTGCTACCTACTTTTAGCACATACATATTCTATGAGCACCTCATGAGCATACATAGACGTATGTACATATATTAATTTAGTACAGTGGGTTACAGCTAGAATGACCTAATTCAAATTTTTACAGCAATTATTTTTAGAATTTTTTTCTTGTACCTATTTCTATACCAGTTGTACATACATTTTTCGAAATAAAAGAAAAATAAATTTTTTTAACAAACTTCAAATTTTTGCTACTTTTATATATAAATATTTACCACATTTCTTTCGGTTTTAACTAGTTAAAAATGTTGCTTCTTTTTTGATATAGGAGAAAATTAAAGGTTTTCAAAATATTTTTATTTTATTTCTATATAACTTTTTCCAAAATTTTTTTTTTTAATTTTTTTTTAGATTAATTTTATATTTTTATGCAATTGTGTTTACAAACATCCGTTTTTGGGTTTTTGTCTAGTATTTATTTTAATATAGACAACATTTTTTTTAAGTTAAATTTGTTATTTGTGTTCTTTTTTTTTAAGAAACTTCGTTTTAAATTTTTTTTGTTTTTTTTTTCGAAAAACTAAATTTTTACATAAAAATTTTAAGCTTTTAAAAAATTTTTTATTTAGAAATTTCACTTTTTTGAAAATTAAAAAAAAATATTGCCCTGTGAAACTTTTTCAAGAAAATTTTAGTTTTTGAAAAAATTTAAATTTATTTTTTATAAATTTTTAGAATTTTTTCCAACAGCGAGACTTTTATAAGACTTTGAATTTTTTTATATATAATTTATTGCAGAATTAGTTTTTTACTAAACAAATTGAGGTTTTTTTTCAACAATCTTTGAGCATATTTTTTTAATGTTAAATTTTGTTTTTTTTTCTTAAGAAAAAATTTATTTTGGCAAAAAGTTAATAATTCTTTTTTTTATATTTTTTAGAACTTTTTCCAGAACAGCTGAAATTTAATATTAATGTTTTTTATAAAAATTTTTTTTAAAAAAATTAATTCCGAATTACATAATTCTTAAAAAAATTTTATAAAAAAGTATCAAAAATAATAATAATAATTATTATCTATAGAAATTTGTTGGTTGAAGTTGGATGGTACTCAAAACTGAAATGAAGAGCTATTATAAAAATGCCAAATTGACCGATTTTTGAAATTTGAATATTTTTTATAATTTTTTTTTCTTTTTTTTTTGAGAAAAGTCAATATAAAATTTTAATCCTTCATAATATTGAATCACTTCGAGTGCAAGTAATGAATTAGGATATAAGTGTCATATATGAAAGGCCTCAAGGTCAGCCCTCGGCAGCAGTTTGTCAAACTCTCCGGGTGTTTTTCTGCTACTAGAAGCTTCTCAGCAAAAACTCAGTTGCTGTGCAAGTGCAGTGCGGAGTCCGCAAAAAATAGCGGTAAAAATTAAATTTTTCAGTAAAAGGTATACAAATCTTTTTTTTTTTTGCATTAAAAGGGAGAAATATTTTTGCTAAAAAATTATATCCCTGTATCACAGCGAGCCTTCCTCGTTTCAGCTGAATAAACGATTTGTCTACCTCTTACTAAACAATTTATTTTGTATCGTTAATTTTATCATATGTTAAGATTAGCTCTAGCCCACTGTATTCAGTCAAAAGCCCCTCGTTCACTACTTTTTTGTTATAGCTATCAAGATTTCTTCTCTGTAGCTTATTTCTACTCAGCGTCTTGTTTATTTTTTTAGCTACCTTATTTTGTGCCTGTTAGATAGCTATTAATTAGACTTAAGCACACTTGTGATCTAGTTTCAATTGATTTTGCATGTCACACATGCTGACAGGTTCTATGCCAAGATTTTTTCACACATTTGTTCAGGTGAATTTATTATGCCATTTTGCTTTTAAATAGCTTTCGTTACATATTTTAAAGTTTCTTTGTTTGTTTTTTTTTTTTCGCTGATTTATTGTGCTACATAGCAGAGAATTGAATTTGTTGTTTTGGAGGCACGTGTGGGTGCAAGGTGTGAATGTGTAGTACAATGTATCTACAATAAGTGGTCAAAATATTTCTATGTCGCGGAAGATTTATGTTGCTTGAGACATTTTGTAGTTCAAATATCCTAAGTATGTTTTTGAACTCATTTTTAAAACCCTGCTAGACATGAATTACACAGAACCTGATGGTAGGGATAGGGATAGGAATGGGGATAGAGACAGGGATAGGGATTGAGATAGATAATCGGATCGTGTTAGAGAAACATGCAGGGAAATAAATTTGTGGCAGGACAACGTCTGCCGGGTCAGCTAGCTTAGTATACATACATCTCTATCATCCCTGTTTCTCTCTCTTTCTTTCTCACTTTACTAACTTCCCCTCTCACTGATTTATTTGCTATATCTTCATGTCTCCGTAACTCTATATCTTACTCCCTTTCTATATGTTTTTACCTCTCGCAAAACCCTATTCGTCCCTAGCTGTTTCACACTCACCATTTCTCACCTCAGTAACACTCCCTCTCTCCTAAACTCAAAACTCTCAAATGTGTACCCTAACAACATATGGTGTGACTATCACATGCCCTCACCATATTTATACTCGTCACCACGCACAACTCAAGTATTGTAAATAATTGCCAAAGATATTGAAAAAGCTATATATTTACGATTATCGCACGTTTTCGCTAATTCTACATATGGTCTAATATTTATGTTAAATATTGGCATATTAGTTGATAAGCTCCATAAAACACTTGGTAGTTGTTACAATCATCATCTCAGTGTAGTGTGTAGTTTAATTTACGCAGCAAAAATGTGTTCGGTAGCTTATCGTTAAATTGTTTCGTTTTTTTTTTGTGACTTCTATTTTTCCTTTTTGCGATGTGACATATAATACACGCTTGTGTCGCTCATTGCCATCGATTTATGATGATTAACATACTAACGAAATGAGAAATAATTATTGTGATCGCATCATTAGCACTTGTAAATGTGGCGTAGTAGTGAGAGTGACCCAAGTGGAACATAATGGGCATTGAATAGAATGGGATCGTTTTACAGTAAAGATGGGTTTTTTTATGTTCAATGAAAATATTAGTTAGCTAGTAGTTCGATCAAACCATTGACCTAGTTCTTACTAGTTCTCTAGTTATTAAACTAGAACTCGGTAGAACTACACATAATGTGATAGCAACCTAACTTTTATTAAGAAAAGCAACTTAAATTCTTCGTAAGGAATTTTATTTTATTTTGTTATAAAAACCAAAGTAAAATTTAGTTAAAAAAAGCAATGCGTTTGCTATTATTCTTAAAGCACTTCCATAAATTTGCACCTAAAAAGTAACCCGGTTTAGTTCACTTTACTAAACGAACCAGTTCAATTAAAAGATTTAGTTCACTACTTCTTAAGTTCAAAATATACTTGATCCAATTTCACAGCATAAACTCAGAAACAAGTTTCCTTATTTCGGATCCAAAGACATGGCTTCCTTAAACTAAGTAAAATATTTCTTAATTTAAAGACTTTAAATTAAGGAAGCCATGTTTTTGGCGCAAATAAGGGAAATTTTTCCTTGAAATAAGGAAACTCTTTTTTGAGTGTATGCAGTAGATCAAGTAGCTCGGTAAAAGATTGTGATCAATACGCACCTGGAGGAGGAGAGTAGCTAAGGAGCAACCGCAGCTTCAAGGAACTTTTTCGAATATATATATTTTTTTGAAGTTGTAGTTCGTTTAGGTGTTTTCTTGATTGGAACAAGAAAATTTTTCGAATATACATAGGTATATATTATTTTGTTGTTGTAATTCGTTTAGGTGTTTTCTTGATTGTGGTTAATTTCTTTCTTTGTGCGTGATTTTTTTTGTTGCTATTCTTAGTATATTGGTTCGCTCATTTCTTCGTTTGTCTGGTTTTATTTTTTTGTTCCTTTGTTTCTTTTTTTATTCTTTATCTACTTGTTTTGTGTTTTTTTTTTCATTCTCTGTTCGTTTTTTGTTGTTTTATTACTTTTTTTGTTCATTTTATCGATCGTTCTTTTGTTTTTTGTTCCTCTGTTGTTTTTTTCTTTTCTTTGTTTATTGTTCTTTTGATTCTTAGTTAATATGTGTTTTTTTTTTTTATTAATTTGTTGGTTTGTTCATTCTCTCTATTCTTTTTTGTTTCGTTTAGACTCTTTCTTCGTTGATTTGTTCGAAAATTATCCATTTGCATGCATGTTTCTTTTTTGTTGTATTTTTCTAAATTTTTATATTCGTTTCTTCGCTTTTTCATGTGTTTTTTTAGTTTTTGTTTTGTTCAATGGTTCTCGCTTGTTCTATATATTCTTAGTTTATTTCTTTGTTCTTTTATTTATATCTTGAATTTTATTTATTTAGTTGTTTGCTTGCCTTAGGTTCTTTCTTCCTTGTTCTGTTCGTTTGTTTGTCATTCTGTAGCATGTTCGTCGATTAGTTTTTTCGTTTATTTGATTGTTCTCACATTTATTTGTTACTGGAATTTTCATTTGTTTGTCTCTTCTTTCGTTAGCTTTCTCCTTTGGCTGTCAATTATTTCACTGTGATTTTCTTTGGTTCTTTTGTTTTCTAAATCGTTAAAGAGGGTTCTTTATTGTAGAGTTCTTTAATCTGTTATCCCGTTGTATCTATTGTTGTGGTTGCCTATTGTTTGATTTGTATACTCTGTTGTTCTCTTAATTCACTCGTTCGCTGGTTTTTTTTTTTTGTAGCTACATTTTTTTACTGAAGTGCTTCAGCTTAGGAACTCTGTATTGTTGCATGCTGTAAACCCTAACCTCGCGAATAAAATATCCTATCAACAGCTTGCCCTTTCTTAAAATGTTCCTACTGGGTTCGTTTGTTCCGAGCACATGTTGCCCTTTCAGATTACCTTCACAGCTGTTACGCGTGTTATTATAGAATAAGCACGAGTGTGACAACTTTTGTCGTCATTTCGAAATACAAAACAATTTTTTTTTAAAACCTTACTGTTTTGTTTTGTAGCCTATTGTTTATTACATTAGACTACCTCGACATACCTATTCGGGCTTATTCTGATTGTCGAAACCAGAGTCGATCGAAAACAGGCAAATTTCGGTGTCGAAACATAGTCCAATAATGATTCTTCTTCTTTGGGTAAACTTTGCTAAAAATTTTGTTTTCCTTTTTTCCACAATAAGCTTGAGTAAAATGAAGCTGCAATAAAAAAAATTTAAAAAAATACCAAAGATATTTTCACTATCTTTCAGCTTTAATTAATAATCTAACCAAACTGACTAGATTACAAAAAAATGCAAATTAATTTTTCGTTGAAAGCATTTAGTGAAATTTTTATCTTTATCAGGTAGCTATGTATTTAGCGACAACATTTTTTCGATTTCCCCCGCACGATCGATAAGTTACTTGCGAGCTGTTAGTTAGTTTTTCAGAAATATTTAGTATGTTTCTTTATTCCGTAAACACAGCAGAGCCGAAAACTTAACCAACCTTCTCCTCAACACTGATAAAATCTATTCGAGTTGAAAATCTGACCTCGCTAAATGTTGTATTCTCTAGCTTTAGTTCACTTCATATCCGGCATATATGATTTTGACTAATTTTTCTTTAAAATGTCCCATAGTACTTTGTGGAAGGTTAAGTTAATTGTTTGCTGGCGAAAAAAAATTTTAAATTCCTTGAAAGTCATGTTCAGACATTTAGAGCACGAAAAATCAAAACAAAAACTTTTTCAACATCAACATTTTAAATAATAACAATAATTTATACATAAAATGTCAACACGAAATGACAAAATGTCAAAATCATTTAACAAACAAGACAAGTTGACAGTTGAAGCAATTTTTAGTCGAGCAGTGTGATGGAGCTTTTTCTTATTGTTGCTAGTAAAAAAATTGGAACAAACAGTTGGCGCTTTGAAACGTTTAATTTTTTTATTTGCTTTTTTTGTTTGTACCTATACAAAAAAGATCTTAAGCTGAAAAAAATTTCAAACAAATAAATTATTTTCTTAAAAAAAATTTCTAAGATGGCGTACGAAAACTAACAATTTTTAAATTTTTTACGAAAACTAACAATTTTCAAATTCTGTAAGAGAACTTACACTTTCAATTTGTTTCTGACGAAAACTAACACTTTTAGGTTCATTTAGTTAATTTTCTTCAGACACAAAGGGGCATGGTCATAGTCGAGATAAAGTGGGTGCTAAAGTTAGCGAAATCATACTAGCCCAGGTTCAATGCTTCAAAAAGCATGGGGACTAGTATATATTTTTGATATTGTACTAGTCCAGGTTCAATGCTTTTTGAACTAGAATAAAACTAGTATTTTACAACCAGTATAATTCCAGTATTTTATGGTGGGTAGATGGCTGCTATGTTCTGTTCGAAATCTAACAACTGACGCTTCGTAGGACATCAACACGTAAAAAATATCAGTTGCTTACATGAAAAAAAGAAAATGGACTGACTAGTTAGACCTGGTGCACAAACTAGTTGTAATGTTCCAAACTAATCCATAACTGCTTTCATAGGTTTAATTTTATTCCACTGTTGTTAGAAAGGATATTCCACTTGTTCTTGTCGTCCTTATTCCTGTGTGTTTTACTCGTGGTTTTTAACTTTTATGATATTGTTGGTTTCTTGCTGATCTTGTTGTTATTTTTGTTGCTGTTTTTACTTTTATAGTTACTTCATCTTTTTTTTAATTTACTTGTTGTTCTTAATTTTCTTGTTATTATTGTTGTTGTTGTTGTAGTCATTGTTGTTGTTGGTGTTGTTGTTGTTGTCATTGTTGTTGCTGTTGTTTTAATGTTTTTGTTCTTATTGTTCTTGTTATCTTGTACCTTTTTTTATCGGCTGAGTTCACGTCATCTCTACTAATACAATATTTCACCTTCAAATCTTATGTTATTGCGAGTGTTTTGTGAAAGTTTTGGTTTCATCTTTCCCGAAAGAGAGCCGTTCAATGTCAGCTATGAACTAAACTTGTGACCTTCATAAAAAAACTTTTAAACCTAAATACCTCCCTAGCTCGCGTTTTTTTTTTCAAAAACTTCTTTGGAGGGACACGAGCCAGGTTATTTTCACTTTGAAAACCCACAAAAATACGTATGTTATAGGCATTTACTGAATTAAGACCGTATAGATTAAAAATAAAACCTGTTCCCAAGTCATATATGGTTACTTTGTTGCTTGCTGTAAAACTGCAGGCTTTTGAAAAAAACTCCAGGGGTTATCATATCTATTACTTTCATTTTATATGTTTCAGTGTTTGCGACCTTATGCCAAACAGAAAGTCCAGATCCTTCTCAGAAAGACTTAGGCTACCTGGAGCCAATTTTTTTTAATACTTATTTATGCATATATTTGCATTCAGATATACATAAATATGTATGTAGTTAATCTATGTTTGCCTGTCTAGCTGTCAAACAGACAATCATTTTGCAATGTTGTTTTCCTCGGTGGACGCCTTAAATGGTCTGCGACTGTCAAGTGCGCGTCGGTTGTTCGTTGTTGCTGCCACTGTTGCAATGACTGTCTGCTTACTTTATTTTTTATTTTTGCTGTCTCAAACTCACCCCCTCACGTTTTGGCTGTAAGTTAACTGGCTCAAATGCACCAACAATCAACAACTTTTTTGATCGCTTTTTGTTAACAAAAAAAAACAAATATTTTCTACCGGCTTATGAGTCAAACATGTTGTCGTCGTCGTCTCGGCAACATTGAAAACTCATACTTGCACAAGTGCATACATTTGTACGGTCAAGCGCAACTACAAATAGACCCCAGCGCCATGCGCTCATTTCATACATATATACGCAATATTTTTTACATGTTAACAATCTTTAGATTTTTTGTTTATAAACAAATGCAATTGCATGACTGTCAATAGCCTCGTGGTGAGCAAATACAAAAACTATGAATAATTGCATGGCGTGATGATGGCCAGAGTTTGAAAAAGTTTTTTGCTTGATTACGGATAAAACTCTGCCATATAGGAAAATAGTGGCAAAAGTTATAATTTCGAAGTACTATTTTCACTACCTTTTTGCTACTTGGTAGTTTTTTGGGAGTATACATTTTAGTACCTTTTTTGTTATTTGGTAGTTTTATCTCTCATGTTTACATATTCCTTCTGAGCACGTCAATTACAGAACTTCTATTTAAAGAAAAAAGGCTTACACAAGTTCGAACCCGTATATCTCGGGAACCATCCAATATTTTGATTTACATAGCATGATCACTTTCACCAAATTTCATTCAAATCGAGACGATGATATTTTTAGGTGGCCCACTTTAGGAATTTAGCCCCTTAAGAGTGCCGTCTAAAGGATAAAACTGTCATTTAGTAAAAAAGTAGCAAAAGTTATAATTTCGGAGTATTATTTTCACTACTTTTTTGCTATATGGTAGTTTTTGCGAGTATAACTTTTAGGACCTTTTTTGTTATATGGTAGTTTTTTTTATCTCTCAAGACAGCACCCATTAAAAATGTTTAGTCATTTATATATGTACAAGCCTCCATGCGTCTGTTATATCCCCTTCCCCTTTCCGCTTAGTACTGGTGATGCAATTAAATTTAAATTAACATAAATGTTCAGCGCGTGCTGCTTTTTTCATGGCTGCTTAAAAGTTTTTGTTGTTGTAGTTTTTTTTATATTTTTTTTGCGAAATTTAAATTCAGTTGCATTATTCATTGAACTTTGACATGTGCGCTGAAATGTTTTTTTCATTATCTAAATTTATATTTAAATATCTTTAGTATTTTTCTAGTTTTTTTTGGAAGACAAGCTAAAATTTTGTGTTGGGAAATCTTTCAGGCTTCATAAAATTGACAAAGGTTTAGTTGGCTACTTTTTTAACTCGAATCGTCGAAGTAACAGAAAGCCCAAAGGCAACTTCAAGCAAGTTAATGTTAAGGACCCGTTACTAAACTGGGGACTTTTAAGTGTAAGCAACTTTGTTTGATTAATTTTAGTAGTAGCGTGGTAACGACTACCACTAGTAGCCACTTTAGAGTTATGTTAGTATGAAATAGCATTAACGGTATTGAAGAGGCTATTATAATC
>CAXKVI010000005.1:90376791-90406791 GCA_964058755.1 Campiglossa producta | reverse complement strand
GACCGGAGACATGTGTACATATGTCCTAGAAATTGATTTTGAAATATGGTTATCAAAGGGAAGGTTTTTATGAGAGCCTGAACGTAATGTAACTTTTATTTCGATATCTCAATCCGTTCCGGAGAAATGAACCGAAACTTGAATAAAATTTATCAGAACTTCACTTACTTGAATAGCTAAATGTTACTCATACGTCGTGTATGACATATGTAAAAAGTGCAAAATTTCCAGATACGCACAATAATTTGTGTTGGAAAACATGATGATACGCAATCTACTAAATTCCCTGGGAAATTTGAATCGCATTTTCTCGTGAATACGTTTTTGAATATCATTGCAGAGGATCCTGTTGTCCTTATACAAATTCATAGATCGAGATTTGTTGAATAATCTTTTATATATGGATACAATATTAAAATTATGTAATTTTCGAAGCCTTAATGGACTTTTTTGCAAAGGATCTTGTTGTCCTTGAAAAAATTCAAAGATCGAGATTTGTTGAATAATCCTGTATCCTAGAACAATAAAACTTTGCAGACATGTCATTTAGACTAAAACGCAACAATATCAAATTACAAACTTACATTTTTTTCCATACATTTTTGGAAACGCTCTAATATGTATCTTCAAACAAAAGCTAAACTGAAATTTAGTAAATGTTTGGTTTCGAGTTTGCAAATTTGTTTAAATGAATTTTTTTTTATTACCTTTGCAATTTCTTGTCAAAATTGCGATATCAGATATCTCGAGCAGACACATAAGCAAACAATTAATACAAAGTTGTTTTGATGGCGATATTAAGTCAACAATTGATATATGTATTAACTTAGATTAAAATAGATTAAATTAAACTTAAGTTAAATTAAATTAAAATATATTATATTAAATTAAAGGATCTTAAATTGAGTTGATAGATATTATATTGTATGTCTATGCCAAATATAAGACAGCTCTTGAAAATTTTGCTTTTTTTTTCTGGTGGCGGAATTATGATGCAATATTTGCTATTCCAAAGAAATATCTAAAAAAATACATATATGAATGTATAATTGTTTTGTAGTCATGCATATTGTGCAAATAATGACATAAGCAAAATTGCCAAAATACTTTTTTTCTTAGCTATACAGTAAATATTGAGTTTTGGTTAAAAAAAGCATATATCTTTGCTCAGCTTTATTTTTATTAGAAATTTACTAACTTAGCGACTAAAACAAATTGAATTTTTATGACGTCGCTGCTTGCTATATACGATTACAGGAGGCTTTTGTGTAACGAAATATCTGAAAAGCAACTGAAAAAGTTTTGGTTCAAATTTTGACAGTTTATTCTTTGGATAGGCTATATTTCTCCCCGCTAGATGGCGCTGGGGTTGGTATACATATTTGTAAAATTTACTAAACGTTTCTGTTCATGGCACGTGTGTTTGATATGTAATCAAAAGCTCTGAATCAAACAAAAGGCGTGAGTACCAAGTACTCGTGAAATTTGATGTGTAAACATGTGTACTCTGCACGAAACTTCAATTTATTATATGTATTTGTTGGTGTTGTTTTCCTGTTCTTTCTTTTATTTATTTCTTTGAATATCTCTTCTATAAAAGAGTCCAATTAGCCAAATCGACCTCATAGAATCGTAGTATATGACTCAAAGACGAGTCAAAAATGACTCAAATACGAGTCATAAATTACTCAAAGACGAGTCATAAATGACTCAAAGACGAGTCATAAATAACCAATGGGCGTGGCATAAACTACTCATGAATGAGTCATAAATTACTCATGAATGAGTCATAAATTACAGATGAATGAGTCATAAATGATTCATGGATGAGTAAAAAATGATTCGTGAATGAGTCATAAATGACTCATGGATGAGTCATAAATTAGTGATTTACGAGGCATAAATGACTCCAGAATAAGTCATAAATGATTCATGGATGAGTCCTAAATATCTAATGAAATAATCATAAATGACCCATGTTGAGTCAGAAGTATCTACAGCCTTCAGCCCACAGCGTACACACTACAACCTACACACTACAACCTACACACTACAGCCTATACACTACAGCCTACACACTAAAACCCACACACTACAGCCTTCACACTACAGCCTACACACTCCAATCTACATCCTACACACTACAGCCTACACACTACAACCTACAAACTACAGCCTACACCCTACATCCTATACCCTACAGCCTATATATAACGCGTAACTTTCTTGTATTACCCCCAGCGCAAAGATGTTTACACATAAAAAATTTGCCCACTAGCTGTCGCGACATTAAAATAAAACCTCTTTGAGGGTCATTTATACTATTTAAAGTAAAAATCAAATATCACATTTTTTCCCCCCACATTAAAACCACAAACTAATTAACCTTCTTTTCTTTATTCCCTTTTCAGATAACCTATTGGCTGCACGCCATAATCAAACACATCGTAACAGCACATCAAGCGATGCTGCAGCCAGCGATGACCTCCAATCGAGTTCGAGCAATGAAGATTTGAGCAATGTCTACACCGTTATATCGCAAACGAATAAGAAGGGTAGTGGTGGCAGTAAGCCACGCAGCAGAAATCGTCAACAACGTCAACGTAATCGCAATCGTCAATATAAATCGCGCAATAGCGAACAACTTCAAGCCATTCCCATGGATGTCGATGAAGATATCAAAGAGAATTTACAGCCCACACATACTAATGGGCAATATTGTCAGGATCAAGAGGGACAGGGACAGCAACAGCAGCAGCAGACACAGACACAACAGTCGCAGTGTAAAAATAAAAACAATAATTTGCGTAAGCAATGCACCAAAGCTGCGGCGCTCAAAGCTATAAACAATAAAGATAGCAAGAGTCACAGTGGACACAATGAGAAATTCGCGAACAGCGCACACGCGCATCCGCTCACCAATTCACCATCAAACTCATCAGTTTGTAGCTCATTATCAACCAATTCATATTCATCGTCGTCGTCGGTGGGTTGCGCATCCACCTCATCGTCGGCGCCTACACCTTCATTCTCCTCGTCTTCGGGCTCGTCATCCACCTCGAGTTCGCCCACAAATTCAGCGACTTGCTCGCCTACTGCCTCACCCACCAACATCAAACGTAAGTTGGATAAATTTCGTAAAATGGCAAGCGCTCTTACGCCTCCTCTGCGTCAACACTTAAAGCTGAATATGTCAGAGAGCGATTTTGTGCAACAACTACGACGCTACATAATCGATCCAAATCTGTTGCGCATCTACGGTTATCCGGTAGAGAGCGCAATACACGATGGCTGCATTGAAATTTATAAGTGCTTGCCACGCCCCATCGCAATGCACACACATCATGCGGCAAACAAAACGGAGGTTGTGAATACAACTGATGGCTTGCAGTGGAATTATGCGAGCGCCAACACGGCTGCGACTAGCCTTACTATAGTCGTAGACGAAAGTGAAACCACCGAAAATATTGAGAACAACTCCTCCGGCGATAGCGTCACTAGTGCGACAGCGAACACTCTCAACAGCACAGCGAAGTGGTCGTACGACGCGCATGCCACACATGATGATTCGGGCCAGGGTTCGGCCGATTCCAGCCCGCCGCCAATGGACTCAGATTCGAGTGAGGCTGGCGAGGATGAACCTGCGACCACAACTGCTTGTTACACACCCGATGGTAGCTTTCAAATATTTTCTCAATACGATCAGTCGCTCGAGAAGCAGTGCGTGCGTTGTATGCGTACCTTTCATGTAACCGAAGCAGGAGAATATCTCAGTCACGAAAGTTGTACGTTCCATTGGGGTAAACTGCATAGCCTTTTTACAGGCAGTGAGGGTTATACGACACAGTATACATGCTGCTTGGGGACACAGTCGGCTGAGGGTTGCTCACGTAACTCGCTGCATGTATGGACTGGTGCTGTGGTCGGCATTAATGGTCCCTACAGCGATTTCGTGCATACGCGTCCACGTTACGGCGGTGACGATGACGAGCGAGTTGAGCCTAAAGTTTATGCGCTCGATTGTGAAATGTCATTTACCGGGCGTGGACTCGAAGTCACGAAAGTGACAGTGGTGGGCTTTGATGGCCAACTAGTGTATGAGCATTTTGTGCGTCCCGAAGCAGAAATTGTCGACTATAATACACGTTTCTCGGGCGTTACCGCCAATGATCTCTGTAAACAAACCAATAAGCAAGTGAAAACATTGGCTCAAGTGCAACGTGATTTGTTGTTGCTTATCGATGCCGATAGCATATTGATCGGGCATGGTTTGGATAATGACTTGCGTGTGTTGCGCATTGTGCATAAAAATATAGTTGATACATCTGTAGTATTCCCGCATACGAGTGGTTTTCCGTATCGGCGCGCGCTTAAAAATCTAACAAAATCATACCTGAATCGTGACATTCAATGTGGTAAGGCGGGTCATAATAGTTTTGAGGATTCGTGTGCCTGTTTGGAGCTGATGATGTGGAAGCTGCGAAAAGATATGCAACCAACTGGTTATTGAACGAGGGAAGGGTTATATCTGCAATGGGTATTCGGCTGCCAGCGAAATTTCATTCGTTCAACGTTCTTGTTGATGTGCGGTTCTAGTAGAGCACGAGTGGCCGCACACTGGCAGCTAAAGAGCGCTGAAGTTGAAGTGAGAACATAGCGACGATGCTCAATGCGTGAGCGAATGTTGGGGGGTGTAGTGAGTGTGAGTGAGTGAATAGTGTTTTGTCAATATTTGAGTGTGGTGAATTAAGGGTATGCTGTGTTTTTGAGTATTTTATTGAGCGTGGTGAGTTGAGTCTTTTTTACCATTTACAACAAAATTTTGAGCGCGTTAAAACTTGTATTTCGAAATGTTAGTTTATTACTACTATTAATTTTAACGAATAACTTAACTGATATACATACATACATACAAATATTTAAATTATTGTATTGCTATAAGTTGAAAGTTGAGTAAAATTTTGCTGGATGTTGCTGGCGACCGCCCGCCTCCCAACAGTTTTTATTAAAGCTGTGCTACGAGCCGTTAGCTGAGAGAGCAATTTTAACTATTGTTGTGATGATAGCAACAAAAAGGAAATCTCTTTTATTATGTGTGTTTAAGCTATTGATGATGTTCGTACAAAAATGGAGGGGAATTTTTAAAAAAATGTACTGATTTATTGCTGTGATTGTTTTGCACATACGCGCATAATTCTCATCATAATTTTCTTTATTTTTTTAGTTTGTGAATTTAAGTGAAAGCATTTTAAATTTATTAATTAATATCAAATTTCAAAAGCGTATTGAAAAAAAAAAAAAATTAAATGCACTATTTTTGAGACAAAAAAAAAATTAAAAAGACAGAAAAATATACTAAAAATTCGGAATACATACATAGTTTTAGAACTTTTCAAAAAACTGAGAAAAAAGTTGAAACATTTCTTAAATTTGTATAATTTTTTCAGAAGTTTTTTACAAATAATTTAAAAAACTTTTACTAATTAAAAGCAAATATTTTGATAAAAAAAATTTTAAATAAATTTAAATTAAAAAAAAAATGTTTCAAAATTTTTTCAATTTTTGAATAGTTTTTGTAGTATTCGAAATTTTTCATAAAATTAAAAAAAAAAAAAATTTTATTGAAATTTACTTTTTAATATTTTATGTTTTTTTATATTTTTTATAATATTAATATTTTTGCAAATTATTATGGTTTTTTCTAAAAAATTTTAAGAAATTTGCGATTTTTTTTTACTAAAATTTTTTTTTTAATTTTCCAGAGAAAATTTTTATTTAATTTGTTTAACAGTAAAATTTTCGGACTAAAAAAAGTATTTAATTAAGTAGTTTAGAAATTTCGAATAGCTCTTAAAGTTTAATTTTATATTTTTAAATTTTTTTTTTTTGAATTTCACAGGGATGAGCTTTTTTTCTTAATTATTTTTTTTTTTGCACTAAAATTTTTGAATTTTCAAAAAAAGTGATTAGTTAAAAAAACTGTTTTTCTGCAGGCATACTAAGCAGCGTTTGGTTACGCGCTGCGGCTTAGAAATTCCCAACTGCCTTGGTTCGATGACCAGTAAAGGTGTTGAAAACCATACAATACAATACAAAGCGGTTTGACAAGGCCCTTCAACAAGATCGAAACTGCAATTTTCGTGGTTGGTATTGTTTGTAGCCTTTCTCAACTTGTTTTCGACAAAAACTCAAAAAAACACATAATAATTTATAAAAATTATACGACTGGTCAAAAGTCCACAAAAATTTTCAAATTTCCAAAAAAATTTTTTTTTTTGAATATTACAAAGTTTAAATTACTTTTTAACAAATTTTTCAGAAATTTTTGTTTTAGTTAATTTATTTATTTTTATGGAATTTTATTAACGCTTGTTTTAATAAACACAATTTATTTAAATGAAGGGTTGGAATTTATCAATTTTTTTTTTTTTTTTTTTTTTTAAAAATTTAAATTTAATTCAAAATCATAAAGTTTCATTGCTTTTTTAAATTTAAATTGAATTAAAATAAAGTTTTCTGTTAAATTGCTGTTTTAAAAAATTTTATTTTTTAATGATAAAAATTTTGAGAAACGCGCAAAAAATCTTATAAACTCTTCAGTAGTAAAGTTTAACGATTATTTAGTCTCAAAAATAGTGCTTTAATTTTTTTTTTTAATATTAAAATGTTTGAATTATTTCCTAAACAAAATTTAACGAAACTTTCCCTTTAATTTGTAAAAAAAATTTTTTATAAAGATTTTCTTAATTTTTCACTTAAAAGCATGGTTATTAAAAAACAAAAAAAATTTTACTCAAAAAAATTTTTTGTAAAATTTCACTCCAATTTTGCCTACACAAACTTTTGTTTTGAGCTGAGTATATAAAACATTTCAACTTTAATTCGATTTTTAAGGACTATACGAATATTACTTTGTTTTAGCATCTCATAAGTTAATAATTTTTTTTTTCACATAAACGACATACATACTTACATATTTTTACAAACATACATGCATACATACATTGATAAAAAAATACATTGATAAATATGTACAAACTGCCGCATTAGGGTAGTTTCAATAATTTTACGTTGTTAATCAAAACATTGTTAAATATACGATTTGTTTCTAATTTAGATTAAGTTAGGTTATATTTAACTCATAAATTTTTATGCGACTTATAATTTCCTGAAAAAAAATTTTATTTTCTAAACTAAAGGTGGCAACCCATTTGTTGAGCTCCCACCTTTTCATTTTAGTTATAGTTTTACTTTAAATTAAGAGTTGGATGTAAGCTTAGATATAAGTCAATTACGATTGCAGAAAAAAAAAAAAAAAAAAAAAAAAAAAAATCAAATATTTGTCATTTTATAAAATATGCAGCATTTTTAGCTGTAAAATAGTTTTTTGAAATATTTTTAGAAAAAAATATTTTAAAATATGCTGCTGAGAAATAAAATACAAATATATATATGTTGTTGTATCATAAAAGTTTTTTCTGAGCGCAATTTACAAAATTTATAAATATTTTGTTCGCATTTAAGTGCGAGAAATTAAAAAGAGGAAAACAAATGAAGAAAGCGAAAAAATTGTAAAACTACAGTGTTGCGCAAAATAATGTTCCTAGTTTATAAATTTAAAAAAAAAAAAAAAATTAATGTTTTTAGCGACCTTTTTAAATTTAAATATGTTGAACTTTTGCTGGCTCGATGTCAAATTATATAATATTTAATTAAAACCACACGTTCTTTGACCTCGAGCCGGCAAAATTTCAACATATTTTAAAAAAAAAAAAAAAAAATTAAAAATTATTTTGCAAATATTAAAAAAAAAAAAAATGTCAATTTTTGTATGCAAAAAAAAAATTCTGCAATTTTGCACAAATTTGTTTTACGCACATTAGAAAGTTGTAAGCTCTGCTCTTTTTTTTTTTGTAAGGGAACAAGTTTATATTTGCAAAAGCAAAGTAACAGCAAAATGTACTATTAAATAACAAATTTTACAAAACAAAACAATTTATAAGCAGTAAAAAAAGCATAGAAAAAATTCAAAAAAAAAAAAAAAAAAAAAAAAACAAACAAGTAAATTACTTAACGAACCGAAAATGTCCAGCGACACTTTTGTTGTTGTGGCATTTTTTATGGCTGCGAAAAAAAAATAAAACTTGATTTATTTTTTACGATAATTTAAAGCAAAAAAAAAACTCAAAACTTTCTTTTAATTTATTGCATGTAAGAGAGAATGGAAAGCAGCAGGTAAGTATATACCAAAAGGATTAAAATCAAATCCATACTACACTCAGAACCAGGCCTAGGCACCTAGTGGGACAATTGCCCGAAAATCTGAAAACCAAAGTCACACAGATTAGTTTGTTTTTCTGCAGGCATACTAAGCAGTGTTTGGTCACGCGTTGCGGTTTAGAAATTCCCAAACTCCTGAGTCCGATGACCAGTAAAGGTGTTGAAAAATTTCTAAACAATACAATACAAAACGGTTTGACAAGGCCCTTCAATAATAATACGTTTACACGCACTTTGGTCAAAAGTGACGCATTTGGTGCAGTGTAAACGTAGCTTAAGATTGGTATTGTTTGCGACAATTGTCCGAAAATCTGAGAACCAAATTCACACAGATTAGTTATTACGCCCTTTGCTTACGCTTGTGTGAGCGCACTATCATTGCTCTGACCAATCAATGAATGTCGCCAGCAACGACTCAACACACTTGCTAGCAAGCGAAGAAGCAAAAAGAGATAACATAATTTGATTGGTGCCGTGATCACTCTTTCACTAACACACAATCACTTTCCGGTCCGACGTCTGCTTAGGACCCTGAAGGCTTCAAACTAGCCCATACGAGCAGCTAAAGTCTTACGGTGTGACCGAGCAGGGTGAAAATACCCCGAGTCCTTGAGAATGGAAAATAAAACAAAGCAGAAAAATAAATAAAAAAATAAAATAAAAAAATGAATAAAATAATAAAAAATAACATAAAAACATTTAAAATAATTAACTGAAAATAAAATAAATAAACAAAATATATTAAAAAAATAAATAAATTAATTAAATAAAATAAAAAAGAATAAAAAAATTATATAAAAAAAAAAAAATTAACAAAAAAAAAAAAAAAATATAAAAAAATGAAACATAATAAAATGAAATAACATCAAATAAGAAAATAAATAGGAAAAAGCAAAATAAAAAACTAAAAAACCAGAACTAACAAAAAAAAATAAAAAAAAATTTAAAAAAATTTAAACATAATAAAAAGAAAAAATATGAAAGAAAAACAAGTAAGGAAAGCTGTCTTCGGCTGTGCCGAAGCCTAAAAACCTTTCATGAATAAGCGTCACGATTTTCACTGTTTGATCCCCAGTACAGCCTGTGTGAATTTAACTTTAGCTCATACCGAAATTATCGGAGCTATCGATTATATAGGGACGATGTGTTATATTGGTCCAATCTCATTGATTTTTAACATCGACATTCCACATTCTAAAATAGCAACATTTACGAAATTTCACGTTCCTACAGGAGTTATCTACCAAAATCCGTTTATCGGAACAATCGATTGTATGGGGGCTATGTGAAATATTTATCCCATTCAATGATTTTCAACATCGATATTTCACATATAAAAATAGCAATACGTCCAAAATTTCACGTTCCTACGTGTTTAATTACAGGAGTTATAGCCCAAAATCCGTTTATCGGAATAATCGATTGTATGGGAGCTATGTGAAATATTTATCCCATCTCTATGAGTTTCAACATCGATATTTCACATATAAAAATAGCAATACTTACAAAATTTCACGTTCCTACGTGTTTAATTACAGGAGTTATAGCCCAAAATCCGTTTATCGGAATAATCGATTGTATGGGAGCTATGTGAAATATATATCCCATCTCGATGATTTTCACCATCGATATTTCACATATAAAAATAGCAATACTTACAAAATGTCAAGTGCCTAGGTGTTTAATTACAGGAGTTATATCCCAAAATCCGTTTATCGGAACAATCGATTGTATGGGAGCTATGTGAAATATTTATGCCATCTCAATGATTTTCAACATCGATATTTCGCATGTAAAAATAGCGATACTTCCAAAATTTCACGTTCCTACCTATATAATTACAGGAGTTATCTGCCAAAATCCGTTTATCGGAACAATCGATTGTATGGGGGCTATGTGAAATATTTATCCCATTTCAATGATTTTCAACATCGATATTTCACATATAAAAATAGCAATACGTCCAAAATTTCACGTTCCTACGTGTTTAATTACAGGAGTTATAGCCCAAAATGCGTTTATCGGAATAATCGATTGTATGGGAGCTATGTGAAATATTTATCCCATCTCGATGATTTTCACCATCGATATTTCACATATAAAAATAGCAATACTTACAAAATGTCACGTTCCTAGGTGTTTAATTACAGGAGTTATAGCCCAAAATCCGTTTATCGGAACAATCGATTGTATGGGGGCTATGTGAAATATTTATCCCATCTCATATAAAAATAGCTATACTTACAAAATTTCACGTTCCTAGCTCTTAAATTAAAGGAGTTATAGCCCAAAATCGGTTTATCGGAACAATCGATTGTATGTAATATCGGTCCGATCTTGCTGGTTCCGACAAATGATTCCTATATTGGAAAATGGTGGCCGCATACCAAATTTCAGCCAAATATCTCAAAAACTGAGGGACTAGTTTGCGTTCAAACAGACAGACAGACAGACAGACGGACAGACGGACAGACGGACATGGCTAAATCAACTCATCTCGTCATCCTGATCATTTCGGTATACTTATTGATGGGTCTATCTCTTCTTCTTCTCATATTTACAAACATCGGACCAAGGTTATAATACCATTTCATGTTCATGAAAGGTATAAAAATAAATACGAAAAAAAGCAAAATATAAAAGTTAACAAAAATAAAATAAATAAAAAATTAAATGAAATAAAAAATATAAAAAGCACATAACATTAAATAAAAAAAAAATAATTAATTGAATTAAATTAAATTAAATCAGAAAAAAATAACAAAACTAAAAAAATTAATAAAATCAAGTAAAATGATATATAAAAAAATAAAATACAACAAAACAAAAGTTATAAAAAAATTTTAATTAAATATGTAAAGTGAACTGAAATGTAATAAAATAAAATAGCATCAACTAAATAAAATAAAAATTAAATTAGAACAAACAAAAAAGGAACAAATGAAAAGAATAAATAAATAAATAATAAAAAAAAATCAAAAGAATCAAGTAAAATAAAACAATTTAAAATAAAACAAAATAAAACATAATCAAGTAAAAACAAAAACAAAATAAAAAGAAACAAACTTGGACAAATTAGAAAAAAATTATTAAAAAAAATGAGAAAAAAATAGAATAAAATAAAAGGTTAAATTAACTTAAAAAAACTAAAAAACTAACAAAAAAAAAAAAACAAAAAGTAAGATGAAATGGAGTAAAACAAAATAAAAAATAAAAAAAGAAATCGTCGGAAAATTCAAAACTGTAAACACAATTTTCCTTGACATATGTAAGGCTTTTCTTCCATACACGAGTGCATATTAGGGTGGCCCAAAAGAACTAACTTCTGTAATTTTTGCAGATTTTTTGATGGATGGGGAAAAGGGTGCTAAATGAACCCTAAGTTTCATGATTTGTATGAAAAAGTCAAAACAAAAAAAAATAAAAAATTATATTAATTTTTTAAATGTGTTTCTTTGTTGCAGGTTTTTTAAATGTGGGCACTTCTTACAAAAAGTCAACTTTTGTAGCATGCGAACTCCTTCGTTTTTTGTGAAAAAAGCAAATGCCAAAACACTTTTTTATTTTGACAAATAGTGAATCTTCTAGATCTTGCCTAACACAATAATTTGTGTTAAGGATGATTTTGGGCAATTGAACTTCTTGCAAAAAATGACCAAAATTACGAGTTTTCCAATTTTTTTTTTTCATAAGGTTGTATGTCCTTGCACTGTCATGCTATTGGAGTATTAGGTTAAAACTTTCCCAGAATATCTGTTTTGGTGATAGCTAAATTTATAGGGGGGTTCCTAGATCTGTAAACCTTATTTGATTCTTCGCCTATATAATATGGGCCACCCTAGTGCATACATATATTGCTATTTATAAGTACAATTCATTCACTGTTCTACTCTATTTGCTATGTCACACCAAACAACGAAGATTTCGATTGCTGAACACATTGAAATCGCATGATAATTTTTTTTTCTTTTATTGCATTAAACAATTAGCACATTTGGCGGAAGGCGAACCTAAATGAATAGTAAGCGAATAAATAAAACTATGTGGGTACATTTTAATAAGCTCCTATAGTTCAAAATTTCCATGCAAGTTTTATTTTATAAATGCATTTTATTTTTTTATGAATAGGGGGGGGGGGGGGGGGAGGGAAGGGGTTGTACATATTTAGTAATTGAAGGCAGCTTTAGCTTTTCTCTTTCTATACATGTAGTAGAACCAGGGCACACCTAGCTGAGTATTTACTACAAAATTATGAAAAGCAAACAAACATTATTTCCACAAATTATACTACACCGATAAAAATTTGAACCTAAATTTTAAACTTTTTTGTACTACATATGAAGCGCTCAGTGCCAAAACGGCCTAACCCTCATTGTAGAAAAGAACTACCTGACTGTACTAATCTAACCGTAACTTTTGAAATAAATACTAAAAAATCTTCCTATTGCATAGTATAACACTAGGTTATACTATCTGCTTAAATCTGTTTTTCCTAGTTTTTTGGTATTTATTTAAAAAGGTTATGGTTAGATTAGTATAGTCAGTTAGGCCTTTTTTGAATTGGGGTTAGGCCGTTTTGGCGCTGAGCGCCTCATATATGACCAAACCAAATTTGAATTCAAATTCAATCTAGGCCAGTTTTCATGAAAATTGTCTAAATGAATCGGGTTTCAATTATAAACCAGAAATGTTTTAACAATTTTTTAAAGATAAAATAAATTTGTTGTCCGTTGGCGGGAATTCGAACCAAGACTCTCCGCATCATGCCCGTCAGCTCCACCACTGAGCTACATCGCACACATAAATGTTGTTGGCAAAATTCAATCTTGAATGAGCTTTCAAAAATAAATTTGAATTTTCAAACCAAAAAGTTTTAATTTTCAAACCGAAAAGTTTTAAGAATAAAATAACACTAAAAAAATGTGGTCGCTGGCAGGATTCGAACGAAAACGCTCAGGAGTCACAGCCAACTGCTCTACCGCTGAGCTATACCGCACCTTAAGTTTTTGTGGGCAAAATTCAATTATGTACATTGAAACAAACCAAAAATAAAAAATAAAATTAGACTGTTTTTTTTCTTTGTAGGTATTTGGACGGTTTGAAATATTGTACAAAAAAGTTTGAAAAATTTATTAAACTTTATACGGGTTTAAAATTTAGGTACATTTTTTTAGCTGTGTAGGGAAGGGTATTTTTATTAAAACTTTCCATATAGCTGTTAATCACTTTTGCTATCACTTCTCACACCTCAAATATACACACACATAACAGGTATGATAGATAAACTGAACTCATGCTCCAATGACTTTTAGTGAAAGTAGAAAGTAAAATTTAACATGTTCCGCAAATTGCCAAAATATAAAAGAAGCGGAAGCGCAAGCGCAACTGGCCGCCGTCAATCATAAATTTTGAAACACACACGAATTAAAGAGAGTGTTGAAAAATTTAAATAATATGTAAATATTTAAATTTTTGTTGAAATTTGCTGTGTTGTCTTTCTTTAATTTTCCGGAAACTTTCTGTCTCGCTCTTGTTACAGCTTTGTCTATTAGTTAGTATAGATGTGATAGTACTGCTATTTTTATGAGTTTGAAGTTTTTTATTACCTAAAAAGTTGATGACTTTGGTCAAGTCACATGCGCAAAATAAATATTTACAAATTAGCAAAATTTTATTTGAGAGCTAAATATTTGCAAAATTCATATTGTTTTTAATAATTATCACGTTTCCTAGTAACTAAATAGAGTATATCTAAGAGCATATGTTTGTACATATATCTCACGTGCCAGTAGGGTAACACATCGAAATATGGAAGATTTTGCAAGACCACGCATTGAGCAAATGCAAAACCGACTAACTCCAAAAAGTGACAAACAAAAGAACAACAGATAAGTTTGAGAACACTTAATACGAGTACCATATTTAATTCAAATAAATAAAACTAAACTGAATATGGCGCCGGTACTCCCTTGCGGTACTGCCCGACTGTCTCGGGAGTGATTTGGTATGACCATTGGAACCTTCTGTCATCCCTCCGTAAGGAAGGAGAAGATGGGTAATGAGAGGTGAGAGGCAATATATCCGTAGATCAATCATCGAGTTAGCACGTCATTACATATGTGCATATTAGTCGCTTCTTACGACCGGTATGCCTACACCGTGCATATTCTCAATCCCTAACCCGCAGGAGCACCAAATTTTTTTTGTCATATTACTTAGACCCCTTTTTCGTTATATTTAGTTCACTAAATTTCAGTGGTCTAACCTAAAACCTTTCAGAGATATGGACTATGAAAAATTCCATTCGTATGGGAGGTCCCACGCCCACCTGTTTTCATGCAGATGTTAGGTATTGCTCTCATATATTCCTTAACCAACTTTCAGTAGTCTAAACCAAATATGTACTTTCAAAGATATAGACTATGAAATATTCCTCTTTTTTCGTAATACTCAGTTTTTTTTACCAAATTTCAGTTGTCTAACCTAAATAATTCCAGAAATATGGACTATGAAATTCTTCATTCGTATGGGAGGTGCCACGCCCTCTTTTTTGCTATCCCCACTTTTTATGACGGTGGTAGGGATCGATCTCATATAACTTCTCACCATATTTCAGTGGTCTAACTTCAATACTTCAAGAGATACGGACTATGAAAAATTCCATTTGTATGGGAGGTGCCACGCGCCCTACACGGCTAAAAAAATTAACCTAAATTTTAAACCCGTATAAAGTTTAATCAATTTTTCAAACTTTTTTGTACAATATTTCAAACCGTCCAAATACCTACAAAGATTTTCAGTTTCTTTTGGTTTCGATTTAAAATCTAAATGAAAAAGCATTCTAAATTTTTTAATTTTGGTTTGTATGAATGTAATTGAATTTTGCCCACAAAAACTTCATGTGCGTCAGAGAACAGCAGTAGAGCAGTCGGCTGTGACTCCTGAGCGTTTTCATTCGAATACAGCCAGCTGCCAAATTTTTTTAGTTTTATTTTATTCGTAAAACTTTTCGGTCTAAAATTTAAACTTTTGGGTTTGAAAATTCAAATTTATTTTTGAAAGCTTATTCAAGATAGAATTTTGCCAACAACATTTATGTGTGCGATGTAGCTCAGTGGTAGAGCAGACGGGCATGATGCGGGGAGTCTTGGTTCGAATTCCCGCCAACGGACAAAAAATTTATTTTATCTTTAAAAAAATGTTAAAACATTTCTGGTTTATAATTGAAACCCGATCCATTTAGCCAATTTTCATGACAACTGGTCTAGATTGTATTTGAATCCAAATTTGTTTTGGTCATATATGTAGTCCAAAACAAGTTTAAAATTTAGGTTCAAATTTGTAACCGTGTATGTATATCAAAATATTTTTTAGCCTGTGTCCATCCCTGGAAGATCTGTGCCAATTTTTTTTGTGCCGCAGTTTATCTTGCCAACTTTTTGTTAAAGTTTCAACTGGCAGCTTTTACTAAGTTCGCAAAAAACTACATTCTACTAATGGCTTCGAAAATTGCGGACTGTGTAACAAATTCCTACCTTTTGAATTTTTGTAAGGACAACAGGATCCTTAACAAGGATATTGAAAAAAAAGTATTCACTAGAAAGGGACACTAGAGTGTCAAACGTGTTGTAGTAGATTGCGTAACAATATGTTTTCGGGCAAAAATAATTGTGTACATCTTGAAACTTTGCAATTATGGTTCACTTTTTATAGGTCATACACGGCGTATGAGTAACATTTCGTTATACATTCGCGACATAGTTCAGCGAATTAAAACCCAGCGGCTTCGCTGGCTAGGACACGTGGTGCGAATGAACGAAGACGCTTCGGCCCAGAAGGCATTCTTATCGGCAACCACCGGTGGAAGTAGAGGAAGAGGGAGGCCACCACTCCGATGGCAGGACCAAGTGAAGGCAGAGCTGAGCACACGTGGTGTCTCCAATTGGCGCCAGTTGGCTCAACAAAGAATCGACTGGCGAAATATGTTAGACGGCCAAAATCGCCTAGACGGTTAAAGGCTATTTTAAGTTAAGTTTAAGTGAGTTGGGGGGCTTTACATTTGGTCGTTAGGTGGTTTTGCATAAGCAACTACGAAGTACAACAAAAAAAAATTTCAGCTCTAACACTAGGAATAATTAAAGCGTGCTTTTCATTCTAAATTATGAAGTTATGTTTTTAATGTCGTGTCAATACGTTCTGCAAATACAAATAAATAAATAAATATGTATGTAACTTTGTAGGTTATAAATATCATTTTTCAAGTTCAAATCTTTCAGGGTCATTTACCTGACATTCAACGTGAGTTCTGCGTGAATACAGTTAGTTTTCGTTTAAGCATAATTTTTGTTAATTTTCCATCAAACGTTTTACCAATATTTGCTTACATACTTGTAAATACATATGTGCAAACAATTTTCACTTTTAATAACATATCGTCGCTCACTTGCCAGAGTCATGAATGTGCCAATTTTCCAGATTTGAGTTTATAGGCTCACGTGATTAACCTCTCGTTTATCTACGAATCACAAAAATCCTGGGTTTCCCCAAAATAAAAGTAACCCCCGAAAATTTGCAATGCCATTTTCATGAATGTGTAGTTCAATCTGTGAAAATTGTGCCAGAAAAACGAATGTGCTACACATTCATGTTTCTGGTGCAACAAAAATGTTCAAAAACTGAATTTTTAAGTTTTGAAAATTTTCGTTTGGCCAGAAAAATGGATGTGTAGCAAAATTGTTACGTATACGCCATAGTGTCTGTTTTTGAGTGCAACACATTCATATTTATGGCAAAAAAAAAAAATTTAAAAATTCAAATTTTTAATATTTTCGTTGCGCCAGAACATAATTGACTTTTAAGAAATTTCCAAAAAAATTGTTTAAAATTCTCGTTGCGTAGGACATTCATGTTTCTGGCAAAACGAAAATTATAAAAAAATGTTTGAAAATTTTTTAAAGATGAATGTGCCGAATCTCGAGAAGATGAAGGAATATTAACGTAAAAACTATATCAGTGGAAAGATTATAATTAGAAACTAAAATTTAAAATTTTGCGCAATAAACTTTCAAACACGATTTCACAAAATTTAAAATTTTGGCACATTCATGCTTCTGGCAAGCGAGCGATGATATCTATTATTCACTTTTTACCTACGCAGTCGTAAAATCTATAGTTCAAGAGGCTATTTAACTAGTTACAGTTGGTGATTGATGGCTTAGCTGTTTTTACATTTATTTACATACATATCTACAAACATATTTACATATGTACATATTTGCCTGCACATAAAGTATTTAAGGTTGATACGTTCTGAACGAGGAAGTACCTTGTCATGTTTAACTTATTAATGTTTGTATAAGTAGTTATATGCTAATTAAATAAAGCTGTTAAAATAATTACTTTCGGCACATTTTACAGCTATTTTCATTATCATCAAGACCTCCATCAAAGACTAAGAACATGCTTTTCAATTGGAGGTTATGTTACGGCTTCTTAACGCAGGTTAAGGGCACATATGTCAATGCTAGTCAAATGTGGTAGAACTTCAGATAGCTCCAGCTACTCTATCTGCAAATAATATTGAAGTTAAATTGCTGAGTTTGGCAAATATGAGTTTTCCATACTAAAGCCTCAGCTGATCCTTGCCAGAGCTTTCTATCTTAGCCAAAAACTGGTCAGAGCCTATATTATGTACGTATTTACTATAATTCTTTTCTATATGGAGGCCGCCGTGGTGGTACGATAGTGTGCTCGGCTTACTACACCCATATTCGGAGATCTCAACCCGGAAAAATCAACATCAAATAATCTTTTATAATTTTTTTTTCCAAAAAGAGTCGCCCCTCGACAGTAATTTTGCAATTTCTCCGAGTTTATTTCTGGCATGGAAGTCGTTTCTGTACGGAGTTGAGAAAAAAAACTGTAGGTCCCTTGATGTGTGAAACTGGATCTCGGGAAGCCACTTCCGATTATCAAATCCAATTGAAGCAGGGATCCTTTACCATCCCTGCAGCGTAAGCAACTAGTTGAAAACTACTTTACAACTAGTTGGTGCACCGGGCCCAACTAGTCAGTGTTTTGTCTTTTTTCCATATAAGCAACTGGTATTTTTTCCGTGTTGATGTCTACGAAATGTCAATTCTCAAATTTCGACCAGAACATATCAGTCATCTACTAGTCATGATATACTAGAACTATACCAGTTGTAAAATACCAGTCACATACTAGTTCAACATGGACTAGTATGATTTCCATAAAATGAACTAGTACCATACTAGTCCAAAAAGGCCTAATATGAAATATACTAGTCGCATACTAGTCCAAAAAGCTTTGAACCTGGACTAGTATGATTTCAACCAGAATTTTCATGACTTACACTTTATTTTATCATTTGCCTTTATTTGCATGTTTATTCTAAAGAAAGCAGCGACTATTTGTATTTACCCTATCACGAAAAAGCATCTGTGAATTATAAGAGAAAAAGGAAGCAAACGAAACGAATGAATTTTGTATTGTTTAAGTGGTATGATTTTATCCAGAAAAATTTAGTTGTATACTAGTAGTTTTTTTTTTGCCTAGTTTGAGGTTTCGCTGCAGGGATATTGTAGAATATTTGCCAATAAATTAGGAGATTCCACTCGGGGATCGTTTTGGGCTCATTTTAGGATCATCTTGGGGTCATTTTGGTGTAATTTTGGGATTATTTAAGGTTCGTGTTAGGGTCATATGGGGTTCATATTTTTAAAATTCATTTCGGGGTCATATTGGGAACAAAACATGTGTTAGTTGTTGTTTTGAAGCAAGTTCGATCAATAAGCAGCGTAAGTACGAGTACTTGGTACTCACGCCATTTTTTTGCTTGCTTTTACCGTTTTGCGATATTCGATTAATTTCATGTTGCTATCGGAATTTTTATAATAAAAAATCTCTTCTCATATTATTTTTGCATTCGTGTTCCTACTGTATTAAACTGTACTGCAACTGTAAACTTCAACATTGAATATTTATCTTGAACTTAACCTTAAAACTTGACAACATAAGTAACAGTAAACAGTAACAGAAAGTCAACAAAAATAATGACACCATAACGAAAACATCAATAAGAACAACAAAAGCAACAGTTGCAATTAAATATTTTTATAAGCAAAAAAAAAGAAAACAAAAAAAAAAAAAAAATTTAAGTTGATTACATACGGAAAGTAGACTCATCATTATTAAGGTTTGTTTGTCTTTTTTTTAATTTAGTTACATTTCCTATTTTGATTTCTTATCTTCAACTTTATGATATAGGTATGTATTTTTTTTTTTTTTTATTTACATTACTTTTGTTTATCTATTTCATTATTCACTTTTTTGTATATATTGCACTCATTTGAGAATTTTTATATTTAACAAATATGTTTTTATGTAGACTTGCAGATTTAAGAAGACATTTGATAATACTGGGGTCATTCCATGGCAAATGGTCAAAAAGGTTGGAATCGACCTCTTCCGATTTGGATAGATTTTGGTGGAAAGTTTTCCCTTATTTATGAAAACTTCTACCAAAGAAAAAAAAAATAAAGTGGGGAACCTAACTGTCAAAATCGCCTATACTCTTGGCGGTTAAACACGAATAAATCTTATAACTTTTGTACATTCGTATATTTTTATATCCAGACTATCTCGAAAACCGCTTGACCGATTTGGATGAAATTTTGAATATAGATAGTATGGTTGATTCTAAGACTATCCACTTCGGGTGGGCACCTGGGGAAGTTTACAGGGTTGCCACCTATCTCAATTTTTTTAATTTTGTAGCAAAATATGCCAATATGGGTATCAAATGAAAGGTATTTTCAGCGACATGCCAACTAAAATATTTTCAAGTAGGGTTGCCACCTTATCGCAGTATATTTGTATATCCGCACTATTTCGGGAACCGCTTGACCGATTTGGATGAAATTTATATATATAGAAAGTATGATTGATTCCAAAACTATCCACCTGGGGATTGCCACTCGGGGTGTGTACAGGGTTGCCACCTAGTTGAATGTACTTAAATTATGAAATTAGATATGCCAATATGGGTATCAAATGAAAGGTATTTTCGCTGACATATCAACTAAAATATTTTCAAGTAGGGTAGCCGCCCAGGGTTACCATTTTACCGTATTGTATTTGTATTGTATATTTTTGTTATCATGTTTTGATTATTTTAGGATCATTTTGAGATCATTTAAGGGTCACTTTGGAATAATTTTGGCGCTATTTTGAGATCATTTTGGTTTCAATTTTGGATTAATTTAGGACAGTTTTGGAGTAATTTTCGGATCATTTTGGAGTCATTTTGGGATCTTTTTTGGATAATTTTGGGAACATTTGAGGGTCGTTTTGAGATTATTTTAGGATTATTTTGGGAACGTTTTTGGATCAGTTTGGGATCAGTTTTGTGTACATTTAAGGTCGTTTTTGGGGTCATTTGGGAATAATTTTTGGAGAATTTTTGGGTCATTTGGGTTCAATTTCGTATCACTTTGGGAACGTTTAAGGGTCTTTTTGGCATCATTTTAGGATTATTTTGGGATTATATTTGGGTCTTTTTGGAATCATTTTGGGTAAGTAAAGTTAGCGCTAAATTGATAGCACCGAGCAAGCTCGGTCACCCAGGTACTGATAAATAATGATGACACAGAAAAAAAGATATTAACTCCACCAAATAGTTCTGCTTTGAGTCTAACTTGTTTTCTTTGTACTTTACCTATAGATGTAGAATCAATGAAAGCTTACACTCTTTTTTATATGATTTTTTTCTGTTGTTGTTGCTATGGTATTACCCACACACGTACATATGTATGTATGATGAATTGTAATACAAGCCGACACATGGCTATTATACGAGCAATAACAAAGAGACATAGACTCGTGATTATTCATACATAGATACAAACCTGTAGGCATATTGCTATACAGTCGTATATGTACAAATTAACATAGATATTCTTATGTACATACACCTGTATGTATTTATGTTCCATTATGTACATACATATGTATAAACTTAAGTTCATTTGTGTTTATGAGTGTACTCATCAAAAGATAAATAAAAATTTGTGTTGTAAAACATAGTTAGAAGAGCAACTTGCTAACAAATCCTGATCGCCTGGTTGACAACTACAGCATATTTCGTATATATTTACCTGATCTGTATGATTGTCGGTATAAAGTTTTACTGTAACTAATTTTTACAAATTTAAATTAACTTATGCTTTTTCTAAATAGATTTTTGTTTAGATAAAGATGTGTATGTATTACCTACATACATATGTTCGAAGGATTTAGTAACTGACAAATGTATATATTATTGCTAATATATGTATGTATATAAACAAACTTATATGCATGCCAGCTGATTAATGTTGCAAGTTAAAATTATGAGGATGCAACATGCAAACTTCAACTTGAACTGAAGGTATGACGGGCTGTACTATACACGAAAAAATTACACATGTAAAGTGCCAAAAATGGTAATTTTTTTTAATTTTTGTATTGGGAACACCACAGGTGGGGTCTTAGGGGGTGTGTCACTGGCATAGGTAGGTCGCCTCTATAAAATTAGTGGGGGTCGATTATACATTTAAACCCGATTGGGGCACTCTAAACGGGTCAAATTAGGAGTTTTCAAATTTTGACGCTCAAAGTCAAAAATACAAAGTCGGGACATCAGAATTTGTGTTAGAGATATGCTTGCTTCGGCAAAGTATCTTATGTTGATCCCTAAAACACGATTTTCCTTGTCACTTGGGTGATTTTCAAATCGAACCGCCTTCTTACACATAGTACCCCTGTAGGGCGCTTGAGACCAAAAAAATCGGATTTTGAATTATGCTGCATATCTTAAAAACTTGAAGTCCCTTCCAAAAAAAAAAACAACTGGTATAATGAAGTAGGGAATTCCTCTCGATTACACATGCACAATAAGATTTATTTATTGTCAAATAGCAGGGACCCTGAGGTTGTCCGGGTGGATCTGTATTTTAGGGTTTTACTAATTTCTATTGAAACATTTTTTTCGCTTTTGCCAACCTTATTCTCGGGTCCAATTCCTCTTCATCAACCTCTTTTCCATATGTCATATTCCTTTCTGTCACATATGTTTGGGTTAAGTCGAGTTATTGCGAAATACTTCCTTCTTTCCAACTCCTTAACCTCAGTACCTCATCTGCTGCTACTTTGATACCGACCCTCATTGATAAAAATAGAGACGAAAAATATAACAGTAGTTCTGATGAACTCTATAACATGCCCTACGTCACTTTCAGTAATTTTAGCCAAGGAGTTTCAAATGTGCAGACACAACTTTTCTAGAGTTTTATTCCAGTATAGATACAGAACTGAATGGATGAATAGATTTAAAAAATTTAGTTCCCAAATTTTTTGGTACGACACTGTACCTATGCAATCGATTTTTGATTTAGCTGAAATTGAAAAAAATACTAAACAAAAATTTGTGAGAGGCATGCTTGTTATTTTTTTGACAAACAAAGTGAATTTTTCTTCATATAAATCTTTTTACAAAAAAAAATTTCATAGGTACCTCACTTAAAATTACTATATCTTTTTTGTTTATTGGGCGATTTTGATAAAAAAAAAAAGCTTCAAGGTGTCCACTCATTAAAATCCGTTTCTTAGTTTCCGAGATCTTTACGTTCAAACGGACAAATAGCAAACAGATAAACAGACAGACAATAATTCTAAAAATGGTTGAGATGGACTCTATCACATTCCCCAAGTCATCCCCAAACTAGTAAGGAAAGCTGTCCTCGGCTGTGCCGAAGGCCATATACCTTTCATGAATAAGCGTCACGATTTTCACTGTTCGATTCCCAGTACGGCCTGTGTGAATTTAACTTTAGCTCATACCCTAATTATCGGAACTATCGATTATATGGGGGCGATGTGTTTTGTTGGTCCAATCTAATTGATTTTTAATATCGACATTTCACTTTATAACAAAGCAATAGTTACGAAATTTCACGACCCTACCTGTATAATTATAGGAGTTATAGCCCAAAATCCGTTTATCGGAACAATCGATTGTATGGGGGCTATGTGAAATATTTATCTCATCTCAATGATTTTCAACATCGCTATTTCACATATAAAAACATCTATATCTACAAAATTTCACGTTACTAGCTCTTTAATTACAGAAGTTATAGCCCGAAATCCGTTTATCGGAACAATCGATTGTATGGGAGCTATGAGTAGTTTTGGTCCGATCTTGTTGGTTCCGACGAATGATTATTCTCATATAAAATAACGCCTCCATACCAAATTTCATCAAGATATCTCTAAAATTGAGGGACTAGTTTGCGTACAAACAGACGGACAGACGGACGGACGAACAGACGGACATGGCTAAATCGAATTAACTCATCGTCCTGATCATAACGGTATACTTATTAGTGGTTCTATCTCTTCTTTTTCTCATACTTACAAACATCGGACCAAAGTTATAATACCATTTCATGTTCATGAAAGGTATAAAAAGATAAAAGAGAACAAACTCCTTATTTTAATAAGATGATCTTAGGGTTCCTTACAAGAAGATTTGACTTATTAATGTTGTCAAAGGGAAATCTTGCATCATCATCAGCAGTCATCATGTAGAACAATTAGACGCTGGGAAGCAGAAGTACCCGATGGTTCGATGGATGAGTCCCTCGTGAAGGGTGGATACCTTGCCGCGGTACGAGGGCTTAAGTCGATAGCCACAGGGCTACGCTGCCCTTGTGATCATAGCTCCGTACGGCACTTCATCACGAGAGCAGCCTAGCCTCTCTGACGCGACGACAAAGATCTTCCCCCTCCCAATCCAGGGTGTTATGCGAAACCGTGCCCATTGGACGTTTGCAGCCGGGAGGCAAATCGTGGCTGTATTTGAACGGAGCCTCTCTGACACCGGGTCGCCTCAGAGAGTAAGCATGGCCTTACCGCGGTACGGGGCTCTGCCGCGGCGGACGACACATTTTCCCCTACTCTTCCCTTGACCCTAAGCTGGCCTTGTCCGGCGATGGGTCGTACGAACAAGATGAACTCGAATAACCTGAATAAAAACGAAAAATCTAAAAAACAAACAACGCCAAATTTCACTCCTCAGCAAAGGAGAGCTATGGAGGAGCAGGCGAGGAAGCAACAACAACGCCGGAGGACAACCTCCGTTCCACAATCAAGGGGGGGATCGACAGCGATGGCAACTACGAGTCGGTCAACCAACCCTCTATCGAATAAGATTGACTTGATGGGAGCTAGCACCAGTGCGGTTGCCAACGCAGCTAAGCGGACAACGGCGGATGCTAAACTCCCATCAACCGCTGATATGAAAACCAGTATCTTTACGTCTGTGGCAGCGGTCTCACGACCTGGCCTCGGAGTTTCGAAGGAGAAGGAAGCTGCAACTGAGATGTCGGCAAGGAGAGCGACCGCGATGGCAACTACGGGTCCGCACTCCAGGGAGACATCTCCCCGCCGCTTCACATACCACGAGAAAAGATTGGCTGCAAAGATCCTGAAGAGGTATGAAGGGGTACCGCAGGAATCACTGTCGCCGAATTCCAGTAAATCTGTAGAGCTAGCTAAAAGTTAACCCTTTCAAGCGCCAGAGATCGGATCTGGAGTTTATTCCCCCTCCCAAGCGGCATCAGAATACCTCTGGAGCGGGCAAACTAAGCTTTGCTGAGGTAACCAAGGACAGGATCCTTATAGGCGTCCTTGACCGAGGCAATGACCGTCTGGCCATCCCCAAGGACCGGTGGCGTTACGTGCGAAATGAACTCGGTAACATTCTTCTCAACGTTGCTACGGAGTTTCCGGGTAGTTCGGCACGAGTAACGGATGCGGGTTGGCACCAGGGTCAAATTAAATTACTCGCATGCGAGGATGCAAAAACCGTAGCACTGTACAAGGCAGCAGCTGCTAAACTGGGTGAAGTCTACCAGGGCGCAAAGATAGAGGTCGTCGACTGGAAGGACATTCCAGCTCGTCCAAGGGCAAGGGCGTGGATTCCGGCCATCCCTGACGAACCCGAGAGAATACTCGGGATGCTACGGTTAATGAATCCGTCCCTCCCAACGCATGACTGGAGTGTCAATCTGGTCGGGGATGCGGTAGGGCCCGACAGACAGGTGGTGTTCACCATGAATAAAGAGTCAATCGAGCCCCTCAAAAGGTGCAATGGCCTAGTACACTACAGCGTAGGCCAGATCGTTATCCACGTATATCGTGGTGATGCTCAGCGCGCTGCCTTCTCGGCTGCTCCGGGGGAACCGGAAAACTTATTACCAGAAGAGGAAGCGGAGGATTCCGATGCGGAAAGCATGTTATCCGCCACGTCCCTTGGCGATAGTGCTGTGAACAACTCGGAGATGGAGGACAGCCTACAGGACGAGGAAGTCCTCGACGTCACGGTGGTAGCAGCCAACGCTGAGCGACTAACATCTAACGCTACAGGCAGCAGGACTCCTGCAACGCCACATCGGGCAGTTAATCGGAACAACTCGTCGTTGATAGGCAACCTCCGGGATGGAGCAAACCTCGACGATATGGGGACGGCAGGGAAGTCTGTGCGCTCTCATGTTGGTGGTGCTTCAGATTAATTTGCACAAATCTAAAGTGGCTTCGGCTGCTTTAAGTAGTCGTCTTTCTAAAGGCGACGTGGATGTGGTCCTCATCCAAGAACCCTGGGTCAATAGCTCGAGAATCTGCGGATTGGGGACTAAGGGCTTCAAGCTCATTCGAGCCAGCGAGGAGAGCAAAGTCAGAACGTGTATTTTGGTCAAGTCTGAGTTGAACTCCTTTCTCCTACCTAACTACACCAATGGTGATATTACCGCTATCAGTCTAACGGTCGACAGCACCCGCCTGACGGTGGCGTCGGTCTATATGCCCTACGACGCCGAAGAACCCCCACCACAAACGGAGGTGAAAGACCTGGTGTCAAATTTCTGCACAGGTAATCTTATTATTGGAGCGGACGCTAATGCTCACCATGTCCAATGGGGGAGCTCCGATATCAATGCCAGGGGCGAGTCTCTGTTTGATTACCTCTTAACAACTAACCTGGTAATTTGCAACGTGGGTAATGAGCCTACTTTTATCACTAAGACCCGCAGGGAGGTCATAGACCTCACTATCTGTAGTGAAGGCGCTTATGAGTGGGTCAGAAAATGGCGGGTTCTGGAAGAACATTCATTCTCCGACCACCGTTACATAGAAATGGTTCTAGACTTTATTGTAGAACAACCTATTATGAAGCGCAATCCACGTAACACTAATTGGCAGTTACACAATGAAATATTAGACAGAGACCTGCCAGTACTGCCCTCACAGGCCCCCTCATCAGTGGAGGAGCTGGAGGATCTTGTTACTACATTTACATCGGCGCTCTCAAATGCTCTAGGACAGGCTTGTCCAGTGCCAAAACCACGCGGTAAACACAGGCCACATTGGTGGTCCTACGATTTGGACTCGCTCCGCAAATCATGCCGGAAACAATTTAACAAGGCCAAGACCCTCGGCTCTGAGCCTCACTGGCACGAATATAAAGCTAAACTAAGGGCCTATAAAAAAGCTCTGAGACAGGCGAAGAGGACCTCGTGGAGAAATTTCTGCACTGGCGTCGAAAAGGTCGACGATACAGCGAGACTTAGACGAGTTCTCTCGAAAAGTCAAACAGCCATCAGCTATTTGCGAAAACCTGACGGATCCTGGACCAGCACGGAAGAGGAAACCCTTGAGCTGCTCTTGAATACACATTTTCCGGGGAATCTGCATGACGCACCACTAGCATCTGCAACAAACCTGGCAGTAAATATACCCATCACTGAGGAAAGGGTAAGGTGGGCAGTTAAGAGCTTTGAACCGTATAAGGCTGCCGGGCCGGACGGGATTATCCCCGCGCAACTTATAAACACGTTGGAGACATCAGCTAAATGGCTGGTATTTCTCTTCACAGCCTGCCTGGCTCTCAACCACATTCCGGGCTCCTGGAGAAGCGCCACGGTAGTGTTTATCCCTAAGGCTGGGAAGGCATCCCACTACGAGCCAAAAGATTACAGACCGATCAGTCTCTCGTCCTTTGTACTCAAAACCTTTGAGAGGATACTAAGCGACTACCTTTCAACGACCATTGATAGCAACCTTATCTCTAGCTATCAGCATGCATACACCAAGAGTAAATCAACAGAAACTGCTCTGCACAGCCTAGTATCTGTCATTGAGAAATCGCTGTGTGAAAAGGACTACTGTCTCGTGGCCTTCTTAGACATTGAGGGGGCTTTCAACAATATAAGCCCGGAGGCGATCAACTCCGCTCTAACTAATCTGGGCGTAGATAGACCTCTAACTGGTTTAATTGACCAACTTCTAAGAGGAAGGAAAATAGCTTCTTCACTTGGTACGGTCGAGTTATCACGCTATGTCACAAGGGGAACGCCCCAGGGTGGTGTTCTTTCCCCGCTTTTATGGAACCTCACAGTCAACTCGTTGCTACGTGACACAAGCTGGGGGGCGGGAAGATAGTGGCATACGCAGACGATTTAGCTATTGCATTCAGAGGCAAGTTCCCACAAACTCTGTGTGACCTGATGCAAGTAGCACTGCGAGAGGTTTCGAGGTGGTCCTCTCGCTGCGGACTTAGTATCAACCCGGGGAAAGTGGAACTTGTCCTCTTCACCAACCGGTACAAAATACCGCCACTAAGCCTACCAGAACTAGATGGCACGCGCCTGGGCTTGTCGGATAAGGCCAAGTTTCTAGGCATAGTTCTGGACAGGAAACTGAATTGGAAGGAGAATGTTCTTCAGCGCCAGAAGAAAGCTTGCATCGCTCTTTACACATGCAAAAGAGCCATTGGCAAAAAATGGGGGCTCAGCCCTAGAGTATGCAGTTGGATCTACACGGCCATCATTCGCCCAATCATGCTGTATGGAGTCGTCGTATGGTGGCCGGCACTGAGCAAGACAACATACCTGAATCTGTTGCGGAAAGTCCATAGATCCAATATGATCTGTATAAGCGGTGCGCTAAGGACAACGCCCAACGAAGCCCTCCAGGCCATTCTGGGCATTTTGCCACTTGATCTGGAAGGGTTTCGGTCAGCGGCGGCATCAGCTCTGCGCCTAAGAGAAACCTCCAGTTGGGGTGCGGGTACTATTGGACACTCCAGTATTCAGGAATCTTACAGCTTTCTCCCTCTAAGCACAGATCGTTGTGCGACCACTACAGTCGGGGATAGCTGCTTCAAAATAAACATTCCCAGCAGAGAAGACTGGGAGAGGACGGATTGGTGTCCCGAAACAAATGGCGGCACTTCCATATACACCGACGGCTCGAAGTTGGACGGCAGAGTTGGAGGAGGGGTTTATTCAAGGGATTTGGACCTTGAACTCTCCTTCAGACTACCTGATCATTGTAGCGTCTTCCAGGCGGAAGTCTCGGCAATCCGGGACGCCGCGGCCTGGTTAAGCAAACGTGTTATCGGAGGAGATATCACTATTTTCAGCGATAGCCAGGCGGCAATCAAATCCCTTGGCTCATACACGTTCAACTCTGAACTGACGCTCAGCTGTCGTCGATCTCTTCAGGAGATGGCCCAACAGAACCGCGTAAACCTCATATGGGTCCCGGGACATAGGGACATTGAGGGAAACTGTAAGGCAGACGAGCTTGCCAGGCAGGGCACGACCAAGCAGGTTCTTCGGGATAAAGAGCGCTTAGGTATGCCGTTTGCCACATGCAAACTAATGCTGAAGGAGCACACACTCCGTCAAGCCAACGAAAGATGGCTGCAATCCCCAGGGTGTCGGATATCGAAACAAACCTGGCCAAAATGGGATCTTAAAAGGTCTAGACGCATTTATGCCCTAACTAGGAGGGAAATCTGCATATTGATAGGGGTATTAACCGGTCACTGCCTCATTGGTAGGCATGCAGAAAGGCTAAGTGTGCCCTACCGACGATGCTGCAGGAGTTGCAAAGATGATGAGGAGGAGGAAACGGTGGAGCACCTCATCTGCAACTGTCCGGCTTTAAGCGGCGTGAGAACGCGCTTTTTGGGAGCTCCGTTCCTAGATAGTCTAAGCCAGATCGCGGAACTGGACATAAAGGACTTGATGGGCTTCATAAAGTCATCTAAGTGGTTCGAGGAGGAGTAACGGTGTCGGTTTAGGAGTGTCAGTCCCGGGATTCTGCTATGTGGAAAATCCCAACAACTCAGGGATTTTCCATATGGCTGGGTCCCGGGGCTGACTTTCCTTGTGTTGGTGGTATCACAACGGGCCTTCAAAACTGGCCTAAGTGTGCCTCTGCGGCAGCCACTTGAACCTACCTCGATGGTAAGCACATGTGTTCAGCATACAATATGTGGTTAGTTCGATTCGCGGTGGAGGCAATATGGCAAGTGTGGTAGGCAATGTAAGGAAGAGTGCGGTGAGATGGCTTGAAGGCAATATATATAAAGGCAACATACGAAGGTAAAGGCAATACAAGAGAAATCTAAAATTGAATCGTAACTGATCGATCATCTGATATTCTCGAAGACAATATAAGAACTCTGAAATATAATTTTTATTTTTTTTTAATTTGAAATATTAAAAATAAAAAGAACATCTTCTCAATAATATGTGATTTCATTTTGAAAACATTAATAAGTCAAACCTTTTGTTAGGAACCCTAAGAAAA
>CAXKVI010000005.1:90244291-90371791 GCA_964058755.1 Campiglossa producta | reverse complement strand
TTTCAAAAAGCGCCTTATCTAAAACGTCCTTTTTCAGATTTTTTTTAAGAAATGCCTACATATCGTCGCTCCCAACGAAGACTAACATGCTTCAATTTTCTGCGTCGATGACTAATAAGGCATTCACGCTGACAATAAACTCGAGTTTATTGACAACAACAATATGAATAAACTCAAAAAATTCCCCTTGAACTCGAGTTTATGGTCCAACGTGAACGCCATATAACACACTTCGTTCTCTGCGTCGAAGAGTAACACGGTTCAGTTTTCTGCGTCGAAGACTAACACACTTCGTTCTGTGCGTCGAAGACTAACACGGTTCAGTTGTTTGCGTCGAAGACTAACACACTTCAGTTTTCTGCGTCGAAGACTAACACACTTCGTTCTCTGCGTCGAAGACTAACACGGTTCAGTTTTTTGCGTCGAAGACTAACACACTTCGTTCTGAACCGCATAGAACTGAACTGTGTTAGTCTTCGACGCAGAGAACTGAAGTGTGTTAGTCTGCGGCGCAGTGAACGAAGTGTGTTAGTCTTCGACGCAGAGAACGAAGTGTGTTAGTCTTCGACGCAGAGAACGAACCGAACTAACAAGTTTTCCACGCTGACTGAACCGTGTTAGTCTTCGTTGGGAGGGACGATATATAATCATGAGTTAAAAACTCCCTATCTTAACGAAAATTGAGATACTACGTTTTTGAACCCAAAATTTTGAGATATGTATGTCGTTTCTAAAAAATATTGTGAAATAAAATTGTCATGCCGAAAATCGTTTTGCTTATAACTATACGTCGGATCAAGGATTTTTTTTGATGGGGCCACAAAGGTCGAACAGGCAAAAATATCAACAGGTGATGGAAATAAAATAAGTAATGGAGTATATAAAAGTGTGGAAAGAATCGTCTCTGTACTATCCGCATATCTATCTTTCTTTTCCTTTGCTCTTCCTTTTAAATATTCTCCTTTTCCTTTCCCTTATCTTCCAATCACCTCTCTCTTCCACTTCCCATGCATTTTCCTCTATCTTTCCCTCTCTCCATGGGAGAAACCTAATCCCTGCTAACCAGCAGCAGATAAAATCGTGGGAAATTACTGGGTCGCGCTAACCAAAACAGAGGATAAAAAGAGGGCGATTTTGTTCAGCGAGGTTCCTTTTCTACTTACGTTGAAGTTGATAACTCGTGTCGAAAATTATCGAATTTTATGGAATTATGAGTTGCTATTTCGATGCCTACTTTTACCAACAGTCATATTTGGTATTGCAGTCATATTTGGTATTATTCAAAGTAGGAACTGCCAAGGAGCTCTAAGCGCCTATCTAAAAGAGTAAAGAAACGAAAATAAATACGCAATTAATGCTTTCATGTGTGTTTGGAATAACACCGAGCTGTTCAAATAAGTAAATATAATTTGGTGTGTCTGTTTAAAAAAGGGGCGGAATTTCCCGGTTATTATTGATTATTTATTTAAGAGACATGGAAAAAGTTAAATTCAAGAAACTCAAGATACCAAGCACATTTGCTCAATAAGCCACGAATGCGAGATGATTTCGCCCTCTCTAAAAATACTATCACGGCGATACCTAGTACGAGTATTTTTGGTCTTTCTGATAACAAACCGAGATTTTGCCGATGAGAGTAGTCGAGGTTTTAGTTTTTTTGCGCTTTGAATAATGGTATGGTAATTTGGTGCCTATGGTAGCGTAGTAATAGCGCGAAAATTACCCTTCTCTAGTTTTAAAATTTCAGAATACAAATTCATTACGATTATCTTATTAAAAAAAATTTTATCCATATACTAATGCTGATTTCGTTTCATCAAAAAAATGCGCATTTTTGTTACACTCTTCAATTTTCCGTTTTCGTTTGCAAAATGAAGGTAAAACGTCAAATATGATATGTTTTCGTTTCCTAAAAATGTACACTTCAAGAGTGTAAAAAACTCACACTTTTTACCCCCTGAAGCTTTGACAGCGTAGCTGGTTGCACTGAAAATCAGGTGACGAAAATTTTATTTCATAGATAAATTTGGTGAAATAAATTGGATTTTGCAATAACAATTAAATATGGGTGAAAAACGAAACCTAATTATTCAAGCACATAGTATAGCAAACGGGGCAGTGTTTTATGTTCGTTTTATCGATAACAGGTTCATGCAGAACGGGTACACTTTTATCACATCTTTATAGTGTTCTGTGCAAGAGTGTAAACATGTTCAACGTGAAAGTGTAAATTTTTTTCGATGAAACGAAATCAGCATAACTATGTAAGAGTAACCGTATAAAATTTTTGTATAGTCAATTTAACGCATTGCACTTACGCTTTTTTATCGTTACGCTATATACGTTATTTAATAGAAAACGAGTATGATTTCAGTCAAAACGCGTTCGGGCGTATAAATGATGTTTCTTAGCTAGAAAATCAAGTCATCGTCGTCGTCAACCGATTACGTAGCTTGAATGTTGGTTACCCAACTAGCATTCTGAAGTTTGATATGCAAAAGTCGCATGAAAGGTGCATCGAAGTCTTTGATGACAATGATGACTATAAATATACTAAAGGGTATTTTTAAAAAAATGTTTAGTTTATACTTTTTTCGCGATAGATGACGCTAGACTTCTTAGAATTCTTATTATTACAATTCTTATTTATGATCCGCTTTTGTTCGTTTTTGGCACATAGTTTTGATATGGTTATACAAATTGGTTCACCAGCTCAATTAGAGAAAGAGATTAATCCGAGTTGGCTAAATATTTCTTCTCTTTGTATAAAATCTATAACGTTTTCGACTCATTTATCCTTCATATGCTTACTGGGTATGGTACGCACATATGTGGTAGCAGTATTTCTCATATGCGTAACTGGCTCTGTTTGGAGTGGAGAGTACGAAATGTAGTCGTCGTAACTTATGGTTGACAAAACAAGCTTTCGCTTTCATTTCTGACAGCAATGTAAAAATGCGTGCCGCATTGGCAATTTACGAGTAAAAGTTTTCCTGCAACAACAGGTTGGTTATCGATGCGTGGATATTAAATTGATAAATATCAACTTAATTACAATTTTTCTTTTTTTTAGTTTTTAGTTCACCATAAATAAGTAAGACACGCCTGGAAATCAATCTCTCTTAACTAGGTAGATGTTGTTGAATGAATTTACAAAGATTTTAAATATTACTATTATGTATATTGAATCTTTGTTAGGAAGTCCTATTCTGTTATAACTTCCCCAACTTTGTTCTAATCCCTCACCCGCTCGATATCGTAAAAACCACCAATCTGGGGCTATTTTCCAGAAAACATCGGGCCAAAGCATCTAAGCCTTATATTCGTGCAAGGTATACAGCATCTTAAATGTAAAGAAAAACTTTCATCATCATCATCATTCATGTGGTTCAAAAAATACTTGGGCAATTCACAAGAGGTGTCGTATTTCTTCTATCGTTGTATGTTTCCATGGCTTCCAATATACATTTTTTGAAAAATAGACAAATAGCACAAAATACTAGAGGTTGTGAACTGCGTAACTTATTTTTTACACACGATAAACCAGTTTGTTATACCACCTAAAAATAAAATGCATCACAATATTCAACACCGCTTCGTACCATATACCAGCATACACTTTGCAGGATTATTTACTTGCCCCACCTCTCTTTTTTTTTTTGGCGCATTTAGAAAGTTGCACTACAGAGCAGATCTTCGTTCAGGCTTGTCAAATTTTATTCTTTATTTTTGAGTTTGTGAAATATTTTCGTTTTAGGTGACAAAATCTTTTCAGGCGGCAAAGTGCCCACTTAAATTCAATTAAATTGTCCACGCAGGAAAAAAATAATGAAATGCCAAAAAATGCACACGCACTTTTGCACTCGCACTCGCTCACACATGCACACACCTTGCGGCACACTAACTGCCAAGTATGCCACTACCTGGCTGCGACCCGCATCAAGGCGAGATTTTTCAACATAACATTTATGCGTGGTCCCAATATCGACACAGACCATTAACTTGTTGCAGCCAAGATACGCACACGCCACTGTGAAGAGAAGAAAGTACGCACAGTAACGGAAGTAAGGTTTGACGTCGAGAATCTGCGCAAGACACAGACAGCTGATAATTTCTCCACTCCACTCTCACAACTGCTAGCGGAGAGCAATCCTCGACCTAACGATGTAATCGAGCAATGGAAGCATATATCTCACTCATTACGTACCGCCGCTGAGGCCACTGGTACGATGAGGAATGCAGCAGCGGATCCGGCGGACGACGGATGGTTTTAAGACAGGGGCAAAGACAATAAAGGTAACCGACAAACAGAGTGTACTTAAGGGAGTACTCCTCCTCACTACTAAATTGCGAGGGAGAAGTCAAACCCGATACCCTAATCCCTGACGACGGAAAAGTCGTCCCACCATCTGACTATGATGAAGTGAGGATAGCCATATACCGGATTAAAAACAACAAAGCGCCTGGAAAAGACGGACTACCCGCCGAGCTGTACAAACACGGAGGCGAGAGCTGGTAAAAAGCATACATCAGCTCTTATGCAGAATATGGTCACACGAGTGCATGGCTCCGGATTGGAATTTGAAGGTGCTCTGCCCAATCCACAATAAAGGCGATCCCGCTAACCGCATCAACTACCGCGGAATCAGTTATATCGCATATAAGTTTCTTTCTAGAGTATTGTGTGACAGACTGAAGTCCATGGTAGAGAAACTGATTGGCCTTATCAGTGGGCTTTAGACCTGGCAAGTCTACCATCGACCAGATTTTCATGATACCAAACGAGGCTTCAGACAGGGCGACTCCCTTTCGTGCGATTCCTTTAACCTGATGCTGGAGAAGATAATTCGAGCAGCAGAGCTGAGCCGCAATGGTACAATCTTTTACAAGAGCGTGCAATTGCTGGTGTATGCCGATGATATTGATAGCATTGACGTTAACAACCGCGCCGTAAGCGCTGCCTTCTCTGGACTGGATAAGGAAGCGAAAAAAGTGGGTCTTGCGGTGAACGAGGGCAAGACGAAGTATCTGTCATTTGAAACGGTGAGAGACAACGGAGAATCACTCTTGCCAACAATTACTTTGGATTTAGTATGAAATTGAGAAGTAAAGTCCTCTCTCGACAAACAAATATCACGCTCTATAAGTCTCTCATCATACCTGTCCTGATGTATGGCTCAGATTCATGGACAATGTCAAGAGAAGATGAGATGGCCCTTGGAATATTTGAGAGAAAAGTCCTCCGGAAGATTTATGCTCCTTCCCGTGATGGCAACGCCGAGTATTGAAGGAAATTTAACGATGAGCTGTACGAGTTTACGCAGACCTGACCATATTTCAGCGGATTAAAGCCCAAAGGTTATGAGAATGGACAAATAAGCTGCAGCACAAGGTTTTCCTATCGACACCCGAATTCGGCAGCAGAGGGGTGGGGAGGCCTCGACTGAGATGGAAACAACATAAGGAGGATGACTTGTACTCCATTGGGATATCCAATTGGCGTCAGTTATCGCTAAAAAGGAATGACTGGCGTGCTTTGATACGAAACGGCCTTAATCACCTAGGCGGTTAAGTGTCAATACAAGATAAAATAATAAAATAAAATAAAATAAAATAAAATAAAATAAAATAAAATAAAATAAAATAAAATAAAATAAAATAAAATAAAATAAAATAAAATAAAATAAAATAAAATAAAATAAAATAAAATAAAATAAAATAAAATAAAATAAAATAAAATACAATAAAATAAAATAAAATAAAATAAAATAAAATAAAATAAAATAAAATAAAATAAAATAAAATAAAATAAAATAAAATAAAATAAAATAAAATAAAATAAAATAAAATAAAATAAAATAAAATAAAATAAAATAAAATAAAATAAAATAAAATAAAATAAAATAAAATAAAATAAAATAAAATAAAATAAAATAAAATAAAATAAAATAAAATAAAATAAAATAAAATAAAATAAAATAAAATAAAATAAAATAAAATAAAATACAATAAAATAAAATAAAATAAAATAAAATAAAATAAAATAAAATAAAATAAAATAAAATAAAATAAAATAAAATAAAATAAAATAAAATAAAATAAAATAAAATAAAATAAAATAAAATAAAATAAAATAAAATAAAATAAAATAAAATAAAATAAAATAAAATAAAATAAAATAAAATAAAATAAAATAAAATAAAATAAAATAAAATAAAATAAAATAAAATAAAATAAAATAAAATAAAATAAAATAAAATAAAATAAAATAAAATAAAATAAAATAAAATAAAATAAAATAAAATAAAATAAAATAAAATAAAATAAAATAAAATAAAATAAAATAAAATAAAATAAAATAAAATAAAATAAAATAAAATAAAATAAAATAAAATAAAATAAAATAAAATAAAATAAAATAAAATAAAATAAAATAAAATAAAATAAAATAAAATAAAATAAAATAAAATAAAATAAAATAAAATAAAATAAAATAAAATAAAATAAAATAAAATAAAATAAAATAAAATAAAATAAAATAAAATAAAATAAAATAAAATAAAATAAAATAAAATAAAATAAAATAAAATAAAATAAAATAAAATAAAATAAAATAAAATAAAATAAAATAAAATAAAATAAAATAAAATAAAATAAAATAAAATAAAATAAAATAAAATAAAATAAAATAAAATAAAATAAAATAAAATAAAATAAAATAAAATAAAATAAAATAAAATAAAATAAAATAAAATAAAATAAAATAAAATAAAATAAAATAAAATAAAATAAAATAAAATAAAATAAAATAAAATAAAATAAAATAAAATAAAATAAAATAAAATAAAATAAAATAAAATAAAATAAAATAAAATAAAATAAAATAAAATAAAATAAAATAAAATAAAATAAAATAAAATAAAATAAAATAAAATAAAATAAAATAAAATAAAATAAAATAAAATAAAATAAAATAAAATAAAATAAAATAAAATAAAATAAAATAAAATAAAATAAAATAAAATAAAATAAAATAAAATAAAATAAAATAAAATAAAATAAAATAAAATAAAATAAAATAAAATAAAATAAAATAAAATAAAATAAAATAAAATAAAATAAAATAAAATAAAATAAAATAAAATAAAATAAAATAAAATGAAATGAAATGAAATGAAATGAAATAAAATAAAATGAAATAAAGTAAAATAAAATAAAATAAAATAAAATAAAATATAGTAAAATAAAATAAAATAAAATAAAATGAAATGAAATGAAATAAAATGAAATAAAGTAAAATAAAATAAAGTAAAATAAAATAAAATAAAATAAAATAAAATAAAATAAAATAAAATAAAATGAAACTACGAACGAAACTAAAAAAAAATAAATATTAAATTTAATTTAATTAAATAATAATATCAAATTTAAAAAAATTAAATAAAATATAATAAAAGAAACATAAAAAATAAATCAATTAAATTAAAAAAAAAAATAACGCCTTAGCCGCCGTCAGTAGTTACTTGTCCCTTTTATTTTTTTAATTTTTCATAATAAATTTATTGGTTTTTGAAAAAACAAATCTAGTTTTACAAGCGCATAACAATTAAAAATTTGAATTTCCGCAATTTATTCAATTACCGATTTTTATTAGCTAATTATGCATGTTTACATAAATGATTACGGGCCATAACGTAACTGCAGCAACAAACGCCACCATGCAGCCAAATCATACCATACAAAGTATTATTTATATTCCTCATACGCCATGGCTTTCGACCACTGCTAATCATGCGCAATAATTGTCTATGAAACAACCCGGAAAATGTTAAAAATTGGCGCATACGCTGCGCGTGCCTAGCACACGAGCCTCAGGCGTGCAGCATACACATTTACAATTAATTGCGGTCATTGATTGCAGAACAAGCGAGTAACAGCTGGTTTTTTTTTTATTTCAATTTTCGCTTAGTTACCGGCTGAAATTGAAACGTTTGTAAAAATGCATGGCGCATGCGCCTTTACGTCACGCCGGCCAGTCACACAAGTTGGGCGTGATGGCGTGCTATATATGTAGATGATTGTTGCCTATTTTTACCTATTTTGAATTTTTATTGTATTGCTTTTGCAATTTCCACAGCTGACTGCACGCTCACTTGTTGCTGCCGCCGCATGATCATTTCAAGTTCAACGTCAACTTTTTGCCGGAAAGTATCAAACAAGCAAAGGCATCGATTAAACAGCGAAATGAAATTTTGATACTTTAATAAATGCAATCAACCGGTAAATAAGTTTCACTTAGAAAAAAAGTCAAGCACTCATAATTAGGTAGAAGCGGCATAAATATCGATTACAGAATAGTAGATATCGAAGCAAAAAGACTCGATACTCGAATTACTAATACCAGTTTCTGAAGAGACTACTTTTTTATAACGAAGTAATAAAAATTGATTGTAATGATCGTAAAATAATCCCGAAATTAACCGAAAAATGATTTAGAAAAATCAACGAAAAAAGCTCTGAAATAATCCCTAAAGAGTTTCGAAAACAATAATACATAATTCTTAAAAAGTGCGGAAGTGATACCGAAAATAAATCCGAAAACGATGTTAAAGAAGTCTTGAATCGGTCCGGAAACATTGCGAAAAAGTCCTGAAATAATCCCAAGTAAGTCACGAAGTAATCCCGAAAGCAATCCCTTAATAATACCGGAAAAGTTCCGAACAGATCCTTTATGTTCACGATTGAGACTAAGGCCAATACCTAAATTGGAACGTTGAGCGTTTTTTCATCGTGTTGTCTCTTTCAAACTTAACAAAATTCTATATGTTGGAAGGAGACAACATGATTAAAAAACGCTCAACGCTCCAATTTAAGTTGTAGTGTAAGTGATCCCGACCTTTTGAGGAGCATTTCGTAGAGATTTTTGCAATCCATCGCATTCGCGAACTATAAAAAAACTTGTAATATTCACGTTCGAGAGTGCTTATTATAATTTTTTCTGAACATCAGATATAGTGCTGACCAAACAAGCATCTGATGTACATAACTCAAAACCCAATATTTTGCAAATCTTTTATTGCAAAAGTGTAAACCTACTAATTAATAACAATTAAAAGTAATTTTAAATGTTTACATTAAGTGAATGCATCTCGAATTTTTGTTTGGTCTAATAATTAACAAAGAGCTATAAACGTAATTTAACGCTAACTAATTAACAGATGAGATTTCCTACATTTCGTGACACGAAACAAAACCAATAATATTTATTTAGTATAGATTAAAACGAGAGCGAGTCAACCTCAAAATCGAAGCGAAAGATGTAATAAGGTTACAGATCTTATGTAAGTGTATGCAATAGGGTGTGTCTAACTTTTATCGGTCTGACATAAATTATATAGATATTAATTTTTATTTAATTAAATTTTTTATTTTTTTCATTTCTTTTTTTTTTTTTTTGTCAGATTTTGTTTTACTTTATTTTATTTTATTTTTTTTTATTCCATTTTTTTTATTTTTTTTACTAAATTTTTTTTTCTTAAATTTTTTAATTTATTTTTGTTATTGAGTTTTTTATTTCCTTTAATTTTTTATCTCATTTATGTTTTTATTTTTTAAATTTTTACTTTTTATTTTTTTTTTTATTTATGTTTTGTTTATATTTTTTTATATTTTTGAATTTTATTTAATTATTTTTATTTTATTTTATCTTTTTTATTTTTTTTATTTTATTTAATTTTTTTTAATTTTATCTTATTTTATTTAATTTTATTTTATTTTACTTTGTTTTACTTTATTTTATTTTATTTTATTTTATTTGTTATTTTATTTAATTTTTTATTTGCTTACATTTATTATTTTATTTGTTTTTTAATTTTTTCATATTTGTTATTTTATCTAATTTTTTATATTTTATCTTATTTTATTTATTTCTAGTTTGTTTTTATTTTTTTAAATTTTTTTTATTTAATTTATTAAATTTTTTATTTAATTTTTTTTTAAATTTTTTTTTATATTTTTTATTTAATTTAATTTTTCCTTTTTTATTTGATCTTATTTTATTTTTTTATTTTACTTAATTAAATTTAATTTTTTTTATTTTTGTTATCAAATTTTTGATTTTATTTAATTTTTTTATTTTATTTATTTTTTTATATTTTTGATCTTATCTAATCTTGGCTTGCGTCATTTACTGACGCTTAACCGCCTAGGCGATTTTGGCCGTTTCGTATCAAAGCACGCCAGTCATTACTTTTTAGCGATAACTGACGCGAATTGGAAACCCCAAGGGAACTCAAGTCATCCTCCACTTGTTGTTTCCAACTCAGTCGAGGCATCCCCCTTCCTCTGCTGCCGAATTCGGGTTTCGATAGGAAAACCTTCCGTGCTGAAGCTTCTTTATCCATTCGCATAACATGACCCAGCTTGCGGAGCCTTTGGTCAGCGGAGTCAGGTCTGCGTAAAGCTCGTTTAATTTCCTTCGATACTCGCCGTTGGCATCACGGGAAGGACCATAAATCTTCCGGAGAACTTTTCTCTCAAATACTTCAAGGGCCATCTCATCTTCTCTTGACACTGTCCATGATTCCAAGCTGTACATCAAGACTGGTATGATGAGAGACTTATAGCGCGTACTCTTTGTATGCCGAGAGAGGACTTTACTTTTCAATTGCCTACTTAGCCCAAAGTAACACTTGTTGCCAAGAGTGATTCTCCGCTGGATTTCTAGATTTCGGTATTAATGCTGGTTCCCAAATAGACGAAGTCCCTCGCCGTTTCAAATTTGTAGCTATCAACGGTGACTTGGCTACCAAGGCGCAGGTGCGCCGATTCTTTCTTTGATGACAGCAAATACTTCGTCTTCCGTCGTTCCGGTCTTGTTTTCACTCGCGCACCCACTTGCGATCATTACATGAAATTCTCCATCGCTTTATATTTACTTCGGCTTAAGTAAATTATTCGCGCTTCACTGTTCGTCGAAAGCGCGGTTATGGTAAGAGTAGACAAGCACGAAGTCATTTTGTGAGAAGCTGCCTACCTTACCCTGCACAACTCTCCGCTCTCGATTATTTTGGTATTTTCTACTGGACGCGGAGGAGTGATCTTTGGATCATTGCCCCGTCCACAAGGCCACTGGTGCGTCCCTTGGGATCCACCAACATCCATCCACCGGTCATCGGTAACCCGGCACCGATCTACCGGCATTCAGCAATTGGTCCACCGATATCCACCGGTCATCGGTAACCTGGCACCGATCTACCGGCATTCAGCAATTGGTCCACCGATATTCACCGGCATCAACCAACCGTTCCACCGGTCATAAGGTAACTTGGCACCAATCCATCGCCATGCCATCTTACTCACCCGACTAGACATACCTTTAGGTGTGTGTGTCCGACTAGAATATCACCTCTAAATCACTGTGTTCTTATAGGAAGTGGGACCTTGACTTGATCCTGGATTGGCTGAGCATTACCCCAGCTTACGACAAAACCCACCTCACAGATGGTCTGTGTCGATTCTTTTATCAGCGGTCTCCAGGATTTGGCGTATCGTGAAAACTTACCATGTCTAAAGCCACACTGATAAGGTGCAATCAGTTTATCTACGATGGGCTTCAGTCTTTCACACAATGCGCTAGAAAGCACTTCAAATGCAATAGAGCTGATGTATGCTTTTTACCAGCTCTTCGCCTCCGTGTTTTCCAGGCGCTTTGTTGTTTTTAATCCGGTATATGGCTATCCTCACTTCATCATAGTCAGATGGTGGGACGACTTTTCCGTCGTCAGGGATTAGGGTATCGGGTTCGACGTCTCCCTAGCAATTTAGCAGTGACGAGAAGTGCTCCCTCCATAATTTAAGTACACTCTGTACCAGGTCGCCAATATTGATCTTACAGGAACTTGGCCCGGTCTTAAAACCTTCCGTCATCCGCTTATTTTATTTTATTTCTTTTCATTATTTTTTTTGTTATTTTTTTATTTTATTTTATTTTATTTTATTTTTTTATTTTATTTTATTTTATTTTATTTTATTTAATTTATTTTATTTTATTTTATTTTTATTTTGTTTTATTTTATTTTATTTTATTTTATTTTATTTTATTTTATTTTATTTTATTTTATTTTATTTTATTTTATTTTATTTTATTTTATTTTATTTTATTTTATTTTATTTTATTTTATTTTATTTTATTTTATTTTATTTTATTTTATTTTATTTTATTTTATTTTATTTTATTTTATTTTATTTTATTTTATATTATTTTATTTTATTTTATTTAATTTATTTTGCTTTGTTTTTATTTTGTTTTATTTTATTTTATTTTATTTTATTTTATTTCATTTTATTTTATTTTATTTTATTTTATTTTATTTTATTTTATTTTATTTTATTTTATTTTATTTTATTTTATTTTATTTTATTTTATTTTATTTTATTTTATTTTATTTTATTTTATTTTATTTTATTTTATTTTATTTTTTTATTTTATTTTATTTTATTTTATTTTATTTTATTTTATTTTATTTTATTTTATTTTATTTTATTTTATTTTATTTTATTTTATTTTATTTTATTTTATTTTATTTTATTTTATTTTATTTTATTTTATTTTATTTTATTTTATTTTATTTTATTTTATTTTATTTTATTTTATTTTATTTTATTTTATTTTATTTTATTTTATTTTATTTTATTTTATTTTATTTTATTTTATTTTATTTTATTTTATTTTATTTTATTTTATTTTATTTTATTTTATTTTATTTTATTTTATTTTATTTTATTTTATTTTATTTTATTTTATATTATTTTATTTTATTTTATTTTATTTTATTTTATTTTATTTTATTTTATTTTATTTTATTTTATTTTATTTTATTTTATTTTATTTTATATTATTTTATTTTATTTTATTTTATTTTATTTTATTTTATATTATTTTATTTTATTTTATTTTATTTTATTTTATTTTATTTTATTTTATTTTATTTTATTTTATTTTTTTTTTTTATTTATATTATGATTTTTTTTTGTCTTATTTTTATTTTTTTATAATGCGTAAATGCTGAAGTAACGTGAAAAACTAGTGAAAATGGTTAATATGGAAAGAGCTGCATTTTAACTTAACTCGAGGCGTCATGAAAGCTCTTTGGTAAATGACCTTCCGCCAAAATGACCATGAACTCGAATTACGTGTGTTACTAAAATTTGGTTTGCATTTACCTAAACTCATGTTTTGTTCTGCTAAAATACTAAACAAATATTTAATTGCATCAATTAATTGTAATAAATTGGATAGCACAATTTGCCGTTGAACGTGTACAAATAGAGAGTTTATGAGTTTATGGTGAATGGGTTTACAATTAATAAGCGTTGAAAACACGTAATGATGGATTTGCGAAATTAATAAAGTCATATAAATAAAAATAAATACAATTTTTTTAAATCATTAACGTGCATAAAATAGTAAATACATATCACATATGTATGTAAATATCTCAATTAATATTGCTCTATACATATATTAGGGTGCACCAAAAAATCCAATTTTTATTAAAGTTTCATTTCTTTCTGGCTTTCATGATTTTCTTTGCATCTTCGCGGCTTTTTATCGGTTTTTTTTTCTTCAATATATTCGCATGAGAGTCAAAGATCTCTATTAAGAAATCACAAAAAAAAAAAATTTCTGGACTCTTTGATTTAAAAAAAAATTGCATCAATTTCGCCTAGAATTCGAATGTTTTTTGTTTATTTTCCTTTATACTGTTATGCAATAATTTTTCACTTGGAATGTTTGGTTTTGTTTGTAGTTTGATAGATTTATTTTCAAGACAGCTGATGTCTGACCTCCGCCCACTCATTTTAGCCGCAACCACATGCAAAACGATCATTGTATTTGGTTTAAACGTTGAGTTTTAACTTTGTATAGCTAGTTGTGTTCAATGAACAAATGATCAGCATAAAAAAAATAAAGATTTTTTTTAATTTTATTTTTTATTTTAATTGTTTTCTATTTTGTTTTTCAAATTTTTTTATTTTTTTTATTATTTAAGTGAATAGTTTTTATTTGATTATATTTAATTTTTTAATTTTATTTTATTTTTTTTATTGTATTTGATTTATATGTTTTATTTCATTTTATTTTATTTTTTGTTTTTTTTTTTTACTTTATTTTATTTTATTGTATTGGAGACGTCGAACCCGATACCCCAATCCCTGACGATGGAAAAGTCGTCCCACCACCCGCCGAGCTGTTCAAACACGGAGGCGAAGAGCTGGTAAAAGTCATGCATCAGCTCTTATGCAGAATATGATCAGACGAATGCATGCCTCCAGATTGGAATTTAAGTGTGCTCTGCCCAATCCACAAGAATGGCGATCCCGCTAACCCCACCAACTACCGCGGAATCACTCTTCTTAATATCGCATATAAGCTTCTTTCTAGCGTATTGTGTGAAAGACTGAAGCCCGTCGTATACAAACTGATTGGACCTTATCAGTGTGGCTTTAGACCTGGTAAGTCTACCATCGACCAGATTTTCATGATACGCCAAATCGTGGAGAAGACCCATGGTAAAAGAATCGACACACACCATCTCTTTGTCGATTTCAAAGCCGCTCTTGACAGCGCAAAAAGGAGTTGCCTGTATGCCGCCATGTCTGAATTTGACTTCCCTGCAAAGCTTATACAGCTTTTCCAAATGACGTTGAACAACACCAACAGCTCCGTCAGAATCGGGAAGGACCTCTCTGAGCCATTTGAAACCAAACGAGGCTTCAGACAGGGTGACTCCCTTTCGTGCGATTTTTTTAACCTGATGCTGGAGAAGATAATTCGAGCAGCAGAGCTAAACCGCAATGGCACAATCTTTTACAAGAGCGTGTAATTGCTGGCGTATGCCGATGATATTGATATCATTGGCCTTAACAGCCGCGCCGTAAGCGCTGCTTTCTCTGGGTTGGATAAGGAAGCGAAAAAAGAGGGTCTTGCGGTAAACGAGGACAAGACGAAGTATCTGCTGTTATCAAAGAAAATAATATCAGTCTAGAAATCCAACGGAGAATCACCCTTGCCAACAAGTGTTACCTTGGACTAAGTAGGCAATTGAGAAGTAAAGTCCTCTCTCGACAAACAAAGATCACGCTCTATAAGTCTCTCATCATACCAGTCCTGATGTACGGCTCGGAATCATGGACAGTGTCAAGAGAAGATGAGATGGCCCTTGGAGTATTTGAGAGAAAAGTTCTCCGGAAGATTTATGATCCTTCCCGTGATGGCAACGGCGAGTATCGAAGGAAATTTAACGATGAGCTGTACGAGCTTTACGCAGACCTGACCATAGTTCAGCGGATTAAAGCCCAAAGGCTCCGCTGGCTGCGTCATGTTGTGCGAATGGACAAAGAAGCACCAGCACAGAAAGTTTTCCTATCGACACCCGAATTCGGCAGCAGAGGAAGGGGGAGACCTCGACTGAGATGGAAACAACAGTTGGAGGATGACTTGAACTCCCTTGGGGTTTCCAATTGGCGTCAGTTATCGCTAAAAAGGAATGACTGGCGTGCTTTGATACGAAACGACCAAAACCGCCTAGGCGGTTAAGCGTCATTATGACGCAAGCCAAGATTAGATTTAGATTTCATTTTATTTTATTTTATATGATTTTTTTTTTACTTTATTTTATTTTATTTTATTTTGTTTTATTTTATTTTATTTAGTTTTATTTTTTATTTTATTTTATTTAATTTAATTTTTTTATTTTATTTTATTGTACTTTATTTTATTTTATTTTATTTTATTTTATTTTATTTTATTTTATTTTGTTTTATTTTATTTTATTTTATTTTATTTTATTTTATTTTATTTTATTTTATTTTATTTTATTTTATATTTTATTATTTTATTTTATTTTTTTTTTTCTATTTAATTTAATTTTTATTTTATTTTATATTATATTATTTTATTTTTTGTTATTTTTTTTTATTGTATTTTTTTTGTTTTTACTTGATTTTATTTTAGTTTATTTTTTGTTTTATAAAAGCGGATGCCAGCGGATTACAACTGGGTATATCATTTTTGATATCAGCCGTTTTTAGACGTCCAACAAGCACTATCTATAATAAATGTTTTTCTTGGTTTTGCAAATATTTGGATTTTTTTTTTGTTTTATCTAAGAATAAATAAATCGCAAGAATTTCGTACAATCAAAGTAACTATAACTAAATAGCTAAAGCCGGTTTCATAGTTATAAGATCGGTTATATATTTTTTTTTTTTAATTTCAGGGCCATTGCCTGATAATAAGGAGATCAACAAGTCACTTGATATGAAACAATAAGAACAAATTGACAGCTAGAACAATTTCTGACTGAGTCCTTGTAAGTACTACACATTCTCAAAAAAAAAATTTATAACAAAATTAATCGCACTGACCTTATAATTATGAAACGTACTATGCCATTGCTTTTTTTTTGCTGTTTCTCTGTGGATTTGGCTACTGCACATCAACGTCACCATCAATTTGGCTCAATCTCAATTTAATGTAAAGGCAACAGGCAAACATACCGACACACATATGAGTTTAATCAATTTTAGTCAGCACACAGTTAAGTCAGTCAACCGAATTTATTTCATTCTTAATTTTTTGTTTGTTTTTGATTTAAATTTCTGCAGAGGCGTGCCGATCTTAAAACTGAACCACCTTTGCCATTTTCAATGGATTCAAGTGCTACCACCCAGCACTCGTAGCCCAGACCTTTTGATGACCGTTAGTTTCCGAATTGAAAACGATCTGTGCTGTCGTAAGACTTGCATTGGCATTGTTTGATTTGCATTCATATTTTTGTAGTCAATAAACCCGAGTTTATTGCCAACGTGAATGATACATAAATCCCCCATTTAACTAGGCTCCTTAAAAACTTCTGCCCATATTTCTACCTAGGGTCTTCTGGAGTATTAATTATGTTTCGCCGGTCCAAAAGTGTTAACGTGATCAAATCAAATGGTTCCGACAAGTGTTGCACAAAAATATCATATGACACTCAGACACTTTCAAATTAATTATTATTAAAAAGTCGGCCATACCTGCCCTCATATGAAGTGTTTTTGAAAAACATTTAAAAAAAATTTATTTTTTTCTGGTAACCCTAGATGTCGCCGAATTGCATTTTTCTGCATATCTTCGGCATTTATTGTCGGATTTTAAAGTGCGATACACCAATTTTTTTTGTCTGAAGGAGTGGGGTGGTTTCCTAAAAAAAGCTCATTGATCTGAGGTGCTCCGTTGTGGTACTTACCCACCATATCTCAGTTGCTACCACCCTAATGTACCAGAAAAAAAATTGTTTAATGTTTTTCAAAAACACTTCATATGAGGGGAGGTACGGGCGACTTTTTTTTGATGATACGCTCTACTATACATATGTGTTTAGGGGGTCTCTGACCCCAAGATACGCCAATGACGCTATGTGTGAAGATATTTTGTTGAAAATCAATTTGATTTTTATGTGCGATATCAGCTTAGTATCTAACGCTTTATATACATATAAGTCGTACATATGTATGGTAGTTGTTGCACATATGGCACCTCTTTACAAACTTATCGCTGCCGCAGATAGTGGAGGAGATGTCAAATGTCAAATCCCTAATTCGATAGGTGGGTATATCGCAATCACAGTAATATGGTTTGCATAGCTCTGTAGGAAAAATCTGTAGTTTTTAACAGGTTAACCCCTAAAACGGTTTCACCCGACCAACATGGGTCACCAATCGCTTTTTCACGTTCTTTGTTTTCTGGTACTCCAAGGTGGTTCCAACCACCCTTTGCAAATCAATGTAAACGCGTTAGCGTCATGTTCTGGCAAGTATAATCGATTACATTGATTTCCATAAGTTTGGTTGGAACAGCTGATTATCGTTATGGGTATGACGTTAGTGTTAACGATAACTTATTATGCCTTTAATTCAGCCTTAACGTCCACAAACTTTGTATGGAAATGTATCCTTCACAGTTCCATGTAAATCGGAGTTTACATTTTTTTTTACAAAATCTAGAGTACTCTGTTCGATATCTAAGGAGTACGCCAATTGGAATATCAAAGTACTCCAAATGTAATCATTTTCATATAAAAATTGTGCTCCAAATAACATTGCGATGTCCTAGGTACTCCGCTTTGTTTTTGGTACTCCAAAGACTACCTACAGTCAGAGTATTTTGCAATGTACTCCAATGTTGTTACTTCTTGGAGTGTCTACTGTCAGGATTCAGATTCCTCAAGCTCGATGCCTTAGAAATATCCCAGCCAGCAGAGCAACGTATACGTTTACCAATCGCATATTTTTTCATCGGTTTTCGTATCCGAAAAGGGTTCGGAAACTATACTGCTGAGCTGGATTTACTATTGGTTTGTTTTTTTCACAATTTTTAGTATCCGAAAACGGTCCGGAAACTATATTGATAAAAACAGTGATCCCACAAGCATCAGGAAACTATTCCAAAAGAAACAGAAAATTATCGCAAAAACATCAGAAATCGTACCCGAAAACGTGTAAAACAATACAAAAAGCTTAATAGAATGCGTAAATTTTAGGAAGGTTTTGTTGTTGTTATTGTTGTTAACAGCAAAAACACTTCCCGAAGGTTTTGGGATATGAACCCGGTGCGCTGCGGTACTCCCTTGCTGTACTGCCCGACTGTCGTGGTAGCGATTTGGTATGACCAGTGGACCAGGTCATGTTATCCCTCCATCCGTGAGGAAGAAGAAGATGTGTAATGAGAAGTGAGAAGCATCATATTCGTAAATCAACCATCGAGTAAGCACGTCATTACCTATGTGCATATTAGTCGCCTGTTACGACCGGTATGCCTATCATAGTACATCTTGTAAGTAAAAGAAAATAAGTTGCCAAACTAGTAGGGATAAACAATGAAACCTACCTCGGGCATATTCTAAACCCCTTACCCGCATATTCTAAACCTTTAACCCGCAGCACACTTTAGTGGGAAAAAAGATCGGAAAAAGTACTTCGCTGAAAACACAGTAACCTTCATTTGATAAATCATTTGAGATTCAACCTTGAAGTAAACGTTCCTCACGTTCTTAAAGACAATTTGAAAAACTTGATAGACTCCACCTTCTTCCCACTTACGTATTTATCCGTTCATAAAGTAATATAGCTGTACTCTTCTGTTTCCTTCAACAAACTTGATGTTTGCATGTGTCAAACTTGATCAACTGCATCAGCAATGAGTGTCAAGTGTGCCTCAAATGACGGTCACAACAATGTGTGCGATTGTAAAAGATACATTTTATTATTTATCCCATGTTGTATTAAAAAAATTCGTTTGGGTGTATTGCACTCGGTTTGGTATTTGTTTCCTTTAGGGGTCCACTGCTAATAAATAAGCTGAAATTATGGGACATAGCTCAAAAGGCCGGTTTTGGCCTCAGGATCACGAATCCGGAACGTTGTTTTTTAATTTTTTGTTTTAGTGCAGGGTTTAAATAAAGCATGACAACGGAAAAATATACAGTTTTTGACAGATCACCTTCCATTTCCAAATGCGCTTACGGGAATTTTCCTGGCTGGGATCCTACGCTAATCATAACGTAATAATACATTTACACCGCTCAAAATTTGGTAAATTTCGCTGAAAATTGCAAAATAGGCGCTTTTTCCCAAATCTCATTTTCAAAATTTGGAATTCCATCACATTTGGCCTCATTCGCCGACCAATACAATCCACAGTTCCTCAAAATAGCAACTCTGCCTGTGTTCCACATTTATAATTGCCCAGCAAGAACCTTAATGGGTAATTGACGTGTGATAACTATGCACTATGCACAGTTCTAAATAACAATTTCAACTCCTTTTTTTAAGAAAATGGGCCAATTGGGAAGGTGAAGCCAAATGCAAATTTATGAGTGAAAACGCTGTCGAACTGGCTCATTTCAATTCTCCAAATTTGGTGAGGTGTAAATGTACTATAAATTATGTCATTGATCACAAATTCCTCAATCGCAAGCAAATATTAAACCAGGAGGTGGCAGCACTGGTAACAGCTGTTCGCATAACGAAACTTTTGTTTTTGTTGCTAGCTGAAGAAGTCAAATTCCAATAGAAAATAGAAAATTATACGAAATTACAATTTATTCAAATAACTCGTTAGAAAAAAAAGTTAAAAGAGATGTACCAATTTCCTAAAATTCGTTTAATACCAAGCAATGCTAAGCGGTACTAAGCTTGATCGATTGCTGCTAACAATAAATTGTGGAGAAGAATTTGCACCGCTATGCCTACAATTTCGTCAATCAGCGCTCCAACAGCAGTGAAACGAACTTTGGATTAAGCGAGCAAAGGACAATGTGGCCGCGTTTTCTTGGCCGACGTATACTCTGCATAACAGCTACATTACTTGCCATAATATTTATTATAACGAATTTACTTAAGGTGAGTTCTAGTGTGCTTGATACATATTTAAATTGGTTATCACCACTCCTTCATTTTCCATTTTCTTTAGCATGGTGGACTGCGCGTTCTACACGCGGACAACGTGCTCACCGTACAAAGGACACGTCCACTCATTTGGCGCACACTACAAGAACACCTGCTACCCGACGAACCACAAAATCGCACCAATGATCCAGACATGCGTTGCCGCAACTCGGTGCAAGGACGCGATATACTCGTGGATGATCGTGGTTTTCTATGCCAACGTGAACACTTGCTACTGCCTAGCGGTTGCTGTGATGTTGAAGTACCCGAGACACGCTATTACACCTGCTCTACATGCAATGCTACAACACATTGTTGTGATATATACGAATATTGTGTATCCTGTTGCTTGCATCCCACAAAAAGATCATTGTTGGAGTTAGTATTACGTACAATTACTGGGCGGCAGGCAGCGGTTTATGCGCGTGTTGAAGATCATTTCGAATTGTGTTTGGTTAAATGTCGTACCAATTCGCATTCGGTAGCGCATGAGAATAAATATCGTGATGGTACACCGCAGTACTGTTACGGGCAAACGGAGGCGCATGAATCGCAGCGTGAAGTATCGGGTGGGTTGGCACGATAGTTGGTATACTGTATTTATGGAAAGTGAAGGTAGATTCAAAACCGAACTCACAACTGAAAAAGTTTATGAAATGGCCTTCTTAATATCAAGACTTTAAATGATATCAAATATAAAAGCTGCACGTGATTATGAGTAAGAAAGGACGGGAGTATTTTTGTCGTTGACAACAACACCATGGGAAAATACAGAAGTTATATCAACATTCAATACTGCCTAGCAAAGGTATGTCTGTCGGTAAGGACAACTTTAACCTGAGACTCATATGTTCGACGAAATAAAACAAATTGCTCCTCGTTTCTTTAATACAATGTTGTAGACTGCAGAACACATCCACCTAGAAGCCCAATCTTAAACGCGGAGTTTGCTTTTGGAAGAGTTTCCTCCGTCAGAATAATGTATCAACGATTATAAATAGTATTGTTGTTGTTTGTAGCAACAGAAAAACTCCCCGAAAAAAAATGACAGGTGGCAGGTGGGATCTTATACATTTCATATAACTAAAACTGTTACATTTTCTCATATTTTCTATTCGAATACAACAAATTGGCGGCTGAGCGGAGATCACCCTATTACAATTTTTTTTTCTAAAATTCCCTCCCTACTACGCTATTTGATTAAAGGACGTACTGTTGAAATATGGCATCTTTTATAACGATTCTTAGATATAGCTTTCTTGAACCGAATTTTGAACAGAAATCTTAGGGCCGCTTGCATAAAAGCCTATAACGACTAATCGGTGTTTAGTTTGACAGCTAATCGAACAAAATACGTCAATTAAACTATGGTAACCGGGCGATTAGTCGTTATCGGCTTTTATGCACGCGGCTTTTAGCTGTGATGTTGTTCAAACAAATTCCGAGGTAGGGTTCGATTTTTTTTATGTCCTTAATAGGAAATCGATTGTAAATTATTTTTAAATTGAGTTTAGTTAACTTAAAAAATATATATATACAATCTAAAGTATGAACGAATGTATGTTTAGTGTATTTAAGTTTTAGTAATTGTATGATTGTAGACGATTTTCGAAAATCTGAAAATATGTAATGATAAGATCACTTAAGCTGGAACTGCTCACTAGGCCGCTTGGGGTAGCAAAAGCTTTGTCTCTATTCTCGGCTACTTCATTCAATGGTAACTGAGGAGTTTTGACTTTGCCCCTTTGAGCCTGTGTCAAATGATAGCCAACTGGTAGTGTCAAATGATAGCCAACTGGTAGTATTAAATATTATTTTTACCAAGGTGAGGCATTTTTCTAATATTAATCTGGGAGATTATGAAATCATAACAGTCAAATCCCAATACAATGCACTTGGCTATCGTTTGACTCAGGGCCTTTCATTTCGACGGCTGTGCGAAAGATCACCCTATTTTAAAAAATGTTTTATCTAAGAATTTTTTTCAAAACCGCTCTATTAGAAAAACTACCTTAAAGTTATTTTTTAATACGATATCTGAGCATTTGTTCCAAGAACACCCTGAAAATGTATGAAGTTTTCGTTCATAAAGCCCTTTTTTGAAACTTACTCAGGCATAGGGCGTTCTTGAACCGAATTTTGAAAAAAGAGTTATTGAAAAAAATCTGAAATAGATCGTTAAAAATTTAAAATAGTGCTTTTTAGGAAAATATTTTGAAAAAGGGCGGTCTTCAACACCCCCGTCGATTTCCTGTGTAGAGTGAGACCATTAAATGAACAAACTCAATCTAAGAAAAAACTATCATGACAGTGAAATTTTAAATATACGTTTAAAATAATTTTAATGAACTCTTATTTAAGTTTTTAGTTCATAAGTTAAGGACCAGGTTTAAATACTAATTTAAGCTCACTATGTTGTATTTGTAATGCAGGTCAATTTTTAAATGCTCTTAGATTTTCTTAGCGAAACTCAAAAATTTTAACCTTTTTAACTAGCTTTTTAGAGCTTCTAAAAAAACACATTAATTAAAATTAAAATTTTTAAATATATAAATTTACTGTATTAATTTAATATGTTTAAGGGCCTCTTTCTCGAGTAAACACTGAAACTTGTCTGCCCATTTTGCGATGGGACATTTTTATTTAAACCGGTTGTTAAATTTCAAACTGTGAGGAACCAGGATTAACACCAAGTATATTGTCACAACAACTGAGAAGCACTCTCCCGATGAACCAACACCACACTCTATAAGTCTCCTATTATAGCTGTTGTTGTTGTTGTTGTTGTTAACAATGCATTGCCCTGTCTAGAGTGTATGATCATTCCGAAGATCTTCATCAAGCTCTTCTAAGGGGAGTCCAAGGAAACGTGCAGTTTCAACAGGGTTTGTCCAGAGGGACAGAGGGGTTAGAAGAGTAGGTTCAAATGAACAATTGAAGAGATGTAGAGTATCATGGGGGGTCCTACCACATGCAGGGCATGTGTTTGAGATTGTGTCATTAAGTCTGGACAAGTAGGAGTTTAACCTTACACTATATCCAGACCTAAGCTGTGCCAGGGTAACTCTTGTCTCCCTTGGTAAGGTGCGTTCTTCTTCAGCAATATCCGGTGGAGGACTGTTCAGAACGGGGTTCACAGGTAGAGATCCGACAAAAGTATCTACCGACTCGGTGTGGATGTCGGTTAGAGCCCGCTTATGATTCTGCAGATCAAACGGCAAGGTAATATGATGCCGGATCTCATCATAATGTTTACGGAGATGTTTCCTTATGTCTCTCGGGGGCGGATCTATGTCCAAAAGATGACGGTTTGGATGTGCTGGCTTGTGGCAGTTCAGAAGGAATTGCTTGCTCAGCATTTCCGCATGCTCTTTTACATTGAGCAGTTTTGCCTCCTGATGGAGGTGAGACTCGGAAGACATGAGGAGACATCCCGTAGCAGTTCTGATGGCAGTATTTTGGCAGACTTGTAACTTCGTCCAGTTGGTGTTATGTACATTAGGCGACCATATGGGTGCAGCATAGTCAAAGACTGGTCGGCCAATGGCCTTATATGTAGTCAACAACGTTTCTTTGTCTTTTCCCCAAGTACTGCCGGCAAGTGACTTGAGGATCTTGTTGCGACCACGTACCTTTGAGACCATTGCAGACACATGACCAGCAAATGAGAAAGTATTATCCAATGTCATCCCTAATAACTTTGGGTGGCTGACAGTTGGTAGCTTAGTGCCGTCAACGAAAATGTCTAATTCATTTCTCACCTGGTGCGTCCACGTCGTAAAAAGCGTCGCCGTTGATTTAGTCGGAGATATCGTCAGATCTCGCTCTGTGAAAAACCTGGAAAGGTCGCAGAGGTAACCGTTGATTTTATTACAGAGTTCATCAGTATAGGGGCCCTTCCCCGTCGCCATTATTGTACAGTCGTCAGCATAAGAAACGACGGAGACACCCTCTGGTGGTGGGGGCATCTTCGATAGATAGAAATTAAACAGTGTCGGGGATAGGACACCACCCTGTGGCACCCCCTGTCTAATTCGTCTTGGTTTTGATGTTGCGTTTCTAAAGTTGACCGACGCCTGCCGCCCATTCAAGTAATTAGCGGTCCATCTCTTTAACCCATCAGGTATTTGTGTTTCTAATAGATCTTGTATGAGAGTGGCATGGTTGACTGTGTCAAAAGCTTTCGACAAGTCAAGTGCCACTAACACAGTCCTGTGATTTGGTTGGTTTTGATTTAGACCGCTATTTATTTGCGTTGTAATGGCATTGAGTGCGGTGGTGGTGCTGTGCAGCTTACGGAAGCCATGTTGATGATTAGCCAGGTGCAGATTTGCGGTGTAATACGGGAGCAAAATGGACTCTAGCGTCTTCACTACCGGCGACAAAAGTGATATAGGGCGATATGAATCGCCTATGTTTGCCGGCTTTCTAGGTTTTAATAATGGAACCACTCTCGCCTTTTTCCATATTTCAGGAATGACGAAAGTGTTCAGTGAAAGATTGAATAGAGCCGCTAAGTATTTGTGTCCCTCCTGGCCTAGATGTTTCAGCATCTTCATGGCAATACCGTCGGGGCCGATGGATTTTGAGGGCTTAGCCTGTCTGATGGCTTCCTTGACCTCTAAGGCAGTGATGACAATGGGCGTGTTTTGGTTTTTGTATTTACGCGCCTGTCGCATGGTTCTACGTTTAGCTCTATCGGGTGGGGAATGTAGTACAAATTGTCTACAGAAGGAGTTCGCACATCCCCTAGGGTCCTTCTTCACCCTGTCACCGAAAGTAATATCAACTTTATCCTTGTGTTGTGTTGGATTAGATAGAGCTTTGACCGTAGTCCATAATTTGCCAACACCGTCAGAGAGGTTGCATTGCTCTAGGTGTAGTTTCCATTTGGCCAGTTTGTGTTTATCGACCAACCTACGAATTTCCGCGTTGAGATCCCTTATACGGGGGTCTGCGGGATTGAGACTTCGCACTTCATCTCTTTCTCTAGCCATGGCCGCTGCCTCCGCGGGGAAATTTGGTCTTATTCGGGATATTCGACCCGCAGGAATGAAGCGTCTAGAGGCCAAGTCAATGATGTTGCGGAAGTCTCGTTCGCCTTTGCGTACGTCCGTAGGAATGGATAGAGCAGCCAAGGATTCGTCCGTATATGTCTGAAAACTGTCCCAGTCCGCCTTGGTAAAGTTGATGTATGTACCATGCTCAGGTGTTATAAAGTCCGTCGGTCGTTCGATGGTAATGACTATTGGGAGATGGTCAGACGCCAACGTGAGTATGGGTCGCCAATTGGTGTTGTTCAATAGTCCTGCACTTACGATAGAAATATCTGGCGAACTATAGCAGTTACCCGATACTCTCGTTGGGGCGTCTCCGTTCAATGTACAGAAAGCCGTATCATCTATTTGTTCTGCGAGTACATGCCCCCTACTGTCTGCTGGCAAGTTTGAGTGCCACATATCGTGGTGCGCATTGAAGTCGCCCAGGATCACGCGGTTATCTCCTCGTAATAGCAAGCTAATGTCGGGGTGATAACCGGTGGGGCAACTTGAGACAGGGGGTATGTAGATGTTTATGATTTGCAGATCGACATCTCCTGTACGGATGGTAATACCTTGGCTTTCTAAGATATCATCCGTTCCTTCGATGTCGGTATCAAATAGATGATACTGTACAGAGTTGTGCGTTATGAACGCTAGACCACCTCCCAGACCTCCTGTTACTCTATGACGGTCTTTCCGGTGAATGTTATATCCGCCATAGGTAATGAGGTCCGACCTTGGACTGAGCTTGGTTTCTTGGATTGCGGCAAGTTTTATGTCATATTGCGTCATCAAATTGGTTATCTCTGCGATCTTACCAGTTAATCCGTTACAGTTGTGCTGTAAGATTTGGAAGTGCGCCGGTGGGGTCGATGTCGAGTTAACCAAAGGCGTGAGAGACGGATGTGTTCGCCCAGGTGTTGGTAGGCGAAGACCAAGGCTGTGCCTCAGCCTAGTTAGCTGTGGACCTGGTGTAACCGGGTTGGCTGGCGTCGTAGGCTGAGGCGTGTTACAGCATGGTGCTATGAACGCATCCGTCCAAAGATTCCTGTTCGCGAGCCCAGAGCATAGATGCACGTGGCATTGGCCTAAGCAGTTATTGCATTTGACCGATGACGCGAGCGTGTATAATCTTTGCGTGTATAATTATAGCTGTCCTGACGTACGGCTCGGAATAATGGAAAGTGTCGAGGTATAACGATCCTTGGGATATTCGAAAGAAAAGTCCTCCGGAAGATTAAAGGTTTTTCGCAGGGCAGCTTATGTTATGCGAATGGACAAAGTAACTCCAGCCCAAAAGTTTTTCCTATCAACACCCGAGTCCGACATCAGAGAAAGGAAGGGGCCTCGACTGATTTAAAAAAGATAGATGGAAGATGACTTGTACTCCCTTGGTCTTTCAAATTGACGTGAGTAATTGCATAGTCCTGGTTCAATATCAAGAGAGATGATGAGCCCTTTACTCCAATACTTGCCGTTGTATAATATGTAAGGGTCATCACCCGACTCAGTGTGGGTTGTTATAAGCTAAACTCTTACCTATCCAGACTGAGGTCCTGCAAGCCGAATGGATGCTTGACTGGGGGCTATACAAAAAAACGTAAGATATAAGAAATAGTTATTCGAACATGATTCGAACTACCATTTTGTAGAACTCTACCACGAACAACTATAGCGACGGAAACCCTATTTCTTTGTCATTTTGATTCTGACTTACATCTTTTATTTCAAAATTAGAAAAAATAAAACGACGTTAGAACTTGTTCTATTTATTTTGAGAAATTTAATACTGTACGTTTAATAAACGATCTTCAGCCCAGCATTTCTAAGATGGCTTGCGCCATCACTGATGTTATTTGTGTGGGAGACACGATACCCAAAGGAAATTCAACATATTCAGCATCAAAGTGTTACGTCAATCTTTTCGCTTTTGCCGAGATTGTCAGCGCTGTAACGGATGAACTTAACACAACAATAACACAAGCGATTCTCATGATCGTGAGAGATGTAAAAGAAGAATTTTTCTATCCCGATCCCAAAATTGCGCCACAAAAATCCCGACAATATCCAGAGTTTTTACACTTCGATGCCGAGTATAAAGAGAAATATATTGAATGGATTAATATACAGGATTTCTCAGTTAATGAGATATTCTCACAAGTACGCGAGTATATTCATTTATGGCATCTCTCTGAAGCGACCAGATTTACTTTAGTCGTTAATGATAAAACGAATATCATACCACGTAAAGGTGCTAAATATTTTTTGGATGCCTGCTTCTCGAAACCCACACCAGCTTGTCCAAACCCATTAACTGTAGCGAGGGTATATTTTACGGTTATTGTACCTGAGCTGCTACCAAAACATTTTCCTGTTAAGGTGATTTATCGTTTTGAGGGACATCGTACACAATATCATGCCAATGGTAGACTTGAGATACGTTCCAAAGAGTTTCAACGGTATTTCATTGATTCGATATTACAAAGGAAATTGGTTTTTTATACGAAAATATTTGAATGTCGTCATCCGGCATATAAATTGGAAAATACCCAAGTTGACGAGGTACAAGCGCAGGCAAATAAAGGAAATTTGGGTGTTGAAAGTGTCCAGGCGGTCGGAAGTGATGAGAGCGATGATGATGAAATTATATTGCCACATCGTAATTTACGTTCATCGGAAAAATTGAGTATTATGAGCAGTATTGTTTTGTTTAGTGGAGTGCAGAATTAAATGCAAAAAAAAATCGAAAACAAATAAATCCATTGGTACTACTGCGAAGAGAGTTGAGTCTTGCAATTATGTTTGCATTTTTTGAAACATCGTTTACATTACTTAGAAACAATAAGTTGGGAGATAATATAAGAACAGTATTATTCGAATAGTTTTCAAAGAATTTTTTATTCGAATAATTTTTTATTATATACCACGAGCCCATGTGGATCATAACTATTTATATTTTGCTCTGTAACTTCAATACTAAAAGAGCTAGGGCACTGAACTTTGGAATTTAAGGAATAGACCAGAAGATTAGGCAGCCAATTTTATCCCATAAAAACTCATATGAAACCCGTGTGGATCATAACTTTTAAGCTATTGCATAGATTTTATCGCAGGCCTTGGCGGTGGGAGTAAAATGAAAAAAAAAAATGTTAATGTTAAAAAATTTCGTAAACGGACTTTTTCAATGTTAAAAGCTTCGGCGTTAGCAACATAACTTGACAAAAATAAATATAAGCGTTGCCTACATTTAGGCGGATGCAACGTCATACTTATGTTAGCAGCAGGCCGATTACATAAAATTGGAGCTGTACATTACATTACATTAAAATTGGATCTGTAAGCGTTGCCTACATTTAGGCTATACTACTAAGGCCTAATTTCACAGTGCTAGGTTAACTTACGTTCCACAGATTGTCAATTTTCATTTTGAGTTAACCAAAGGTTAACCGCCCAACGTTGGTGGTTTAACCTCTGGTCAGATATCAGAAGGCCGTCTACCAACAATTTATATAGAAAAAATCAGTTAAATAACTTAAATAAAATTGCGAATCCATAGTTAACTGTGGAACTTAAGTTAACCTGCCACTGTGAAATTGGGCCTAACAGGTTAAGGCTGTACTGCTCTAAAGTCATAAATATGCTCATTGAGTTTTCATAAATATTATAATTGCATAAGTTGATAAAAAGTGATATGCAATAGCATTACCGCGGCAGTCCCCGAGTGCCACACGTCCATTTTTTATTTTTGGCTCTGTTCTAAACTAGAAGAGCTAGAGCACTGAATTTTCAATGGCATTTAATCAGATTTTTTTAAGGTATAGATCCAAAAAGTCCGTTGAAACTCGTCAGCAGCCAATGGAACTTATGTGGAATCCATGTGGATCATAACTTTCCTATTTTGCTATGTAACTTCTAAACTACATAGAAGATCTAGAGCACGGAAAAGACATTTCTTCAGCTGTATTTTAAGTCATAGATTGTCTGCCAATTATACACCACGAACCCGTATGGAACCCGCGTAGACCTTAACTCATTCTTATGGAGTAAGCTAGCTTTATTTAAAATCAAAAAAATTGTTTATTTCTTTTAGCTACACCGACAGAGTCTCTCCAGACTTGTATCCTCTGCCTTGCCGATACGCATCTTATGCTCCGCGAACCCATTGCGGTTTCGAAAGTTGCTCGGATAACCTTTCAGCACTGTCTCACGAGCTCATACCACCTGTTTGTGCTCCCAGTCGAAGTCCCGAAGGGCTCTCAACCTCTTTTTGTTGCTGGGTTGTGCACTCGATCTCTTCAGGCTAACCGGAATGCTTCTTTTTCCCCAGCTGAATCACGCAGCAACTTTTTGCGCTCCCAGCTCGGAAGTTACCAATGTCGATTTCTTCTTCAATGCAGATAATGTTTTCATGTTTTTATTCAAAGAAGGACCGCTTTTACAATTTCAGAAACTACAACCTTAGTCAATTTATTTTCGACTTTTACATACGTACAAATTTGACAACTTTCTTAGAGCTCTTACGTAACAGCACTTTCCCAAGCGGCTGGCCGAAACCCTCATACTGTTGATAAACATGAAGACCGCGCACAACTGTGGCATGCACCACACCACGCAAACGCTGATCCATATAAGGTGTAGCCTATAAAAAGCCCTTGAATATATAAACTTGAAAAGGAAACCTCAAATACGGAGATCTCTTACCTTATTGGATGAGTAAAGCATATCCGCGGAGACACTAAATTCTTCTTCTGGATCCCAAATGAAAAAATCTGCATCATAACCTTCTTCAATTTTACTTTTAAAACTCGAAATTCCGCAAAGCGCAGCAGGATTCTGACACATAAGACGATAAATGTGCGTCAAGCCGAGACCATGCGCCTGGCAGTGCGTCCACACAACAGAGAGACCTGAAAGGGGATCGCATATAATATAATTAAACTAAGAACTTTGTACCTACTATAATTTCGACTCACTCAACTGCAACGACGAAACACCCGGCCATGCATTTAAAAAGTTTCCACGCGCACGTCCATAGTTCAAGCATTTTACTCCCGGCGTAGCTGGCGAGTGATTGGAGGCGATAATATCCATACAGCCATCTTTCAAAGCTTTCCACAGTCTAGGTTGATTCGATTTGGCTCGTATGGGTGGCTGAGTTTTGAATTCTGTGTGACAATCTTCAATTTGTTCTGCGCATAGCGTGAGATAGTGTGGACAAGTTTCGGCTGTGAGATTGGCGCCAGCGTTCTTACATTTTGCGATGATGGGTAAGACATTGCCGGAGCTAATATTCATGATGTGCAAATGCTTGCTGGATAAAAGAAGTGAAAAATTAGTTGTGATTGCCAGACTCATTGCTATGACTAAGGACCGGCATGAGCTTTACATAGTTTTGAATAATAAGAGCCGTGATAAGCTCTAATCGCCTTAGTCTATAAGGGTCTACGCTGATCTCTATTATCGTCCTATTTTAATACCGAACTTGCCACATAAATACCCACCGTCCCAATTGTCCCACTCAAACCTCGACTCACCCTTTATTTGCAATGGCCAGCTCGCTGATAATTTCTACGGCATTTACTTCCATTTCTTCGGGTCTCGTACGAGAAAAAGACTCATATTTTTTGGGCTCCTCTTCATTTGGTGCAATAGGTGTCTTGAGTGGCAACTCAGCGCAGAGCTAGAAGAATAGTTTGGTTAGTAAATTGGTCTCTTCTTTCGAATTTGGAAAATGCTTCAGGTTCGAAAAGATTTGCCAATATTTTCTGATTTCTGACTTAAAACCCCCAAGTCCCTCTTGGTACTACAAATCTAATCGTACCTTCAAGATTTCCAACAGCAATATCTGCTCATGCACTTACCGCCACAAGAGTACCATCCTCGAGTTTACCGATCACATCTTTCAGTGCACTTTGTTGCATAGCAGGAAAATCGTCACCCACTGGCGCAGGTGTAGGCGAGAGTGTACATTGGAGTCCTATAACACCGGCTGCCAGTAGATTATCGGCTTCCTTGGCATTCTCAGGCACAAGACCACCCCAAAAGCCGACATCCACATAAATCTTACCACGAGCTACGCCAGATTTCGTTTTTAGCGCTGAGACGCTAGTTGTTGTTGGTATGGTGTTCCTAAAAGAAGATATCCCTTGTTAAAGGATCATTTACATGGGTCGATTTTTGTCGATACAAGGTGGAACGACAAAAATTCGACTAGAATGTCGACCCGTGTAAATGAGCCTTAATTCTAGAAAACTTCATCAACATCAAAATAAAATATATAATACATACGTTGGTCGATCGATGATCGTAGTAAAACCACCAGCCGCTGCTGCCTTAGTTGCCGTAACGAATCCCTCCCAATCTTTACGTCCCGGCTCACTAATATTCACGTTGGCATCTATGAGGCCCGGCATGAGTACTTTATCACCGAAATCATAGGCCTATGACAAATGTAAATAAATAGAGAACCAATTTAAAGCAACCACCTGTTAGCCGGCAAAAACAAGTCGTTGTAAATATCATTCTCGCTCTCTTTCAATCTCGTCGCTCTCTTTTTTTATACTCATTATCTCTCTTTTCCTCACCGCTTCCGATTCCGTATTGTACACGTAAGTATTCACCTCCTCAGCAGTGCGCAAGACCTTACGTATAATACCCTCAGTGTCGACGATAATTCCACCATTTAGAAAACCCTCTTCGGTGCCTAGGAAAATGCGTTTACTTAGGAAAAGTAAATCCATTTTAGAGAACACTTTTCAAACGACTTTCAAAACACTTTATAATAGTTTCAAATCTTCTTTTTGAACATAGAATATGTAGAATATATTTTTTTTTTTATTCAGTTCTATATTTAGAAAGCTCTACTAAGCTGTGTATAGCTACACACGATCACTGAAATAAACTAAAGGTATAATTCTTTACACTGCATTGATCGCCACCTTACTTTAAAGAAAAACGAAAAAAGCTTCGACGTGGTGGAAATATGAAAAACGAGCTTTTATAAAGCAAATCGAAAGTGTTTTTGAAAAAAAAAAATCACCTAAGGAACAACATGGGCTATTTCAATGAGAGTTGGTAGTATGAGACAAAGAAGTAATCTCTTGGAAAGTGGACAAAAATAATCGCCATTCATTTATTGGCGCTTATACGCCTAAGCGATTTTGGCCGTTGCCTATCAAAGCATGTCAGTCATTCCTTTTTAGCGATAGCTGACGCCAATTGCAAACCCCAAGGGAGTTCAGGTCATCCTCCACCTGTTGTTTCCTTCTCAGTCGAGGTATTCCCCCTTCCTCTGCTGACAAATTCAGGTGACGATAGGAAAACCCTCTGGAGCTTCTTTGTCCATTCGCATGACATGACCCAGCCAGCGGAGCCTTTGGGCTTCAATTCGCTGGACTATGGTCAGATCTGCGTAAAGCTCGTACAGCTTATCGTTAAATCTCCTTCGATACTCGCCGTTGGCATCACGGGAAGGGCCATAGATATTCCGTAGAACTTTTCTCTCAAATACTCCAAGGGCCATCTCATCTTCTGATGAGGGTCAAAATAACAGATGAAGAAAAAAGAGACGAGGATGATGTAAAAATGTTGCTTTTTAGAGAGTCCGTCTATAATTAGAACGATTACCAAAAAATACGCAGGCGGGAAGGAAACTACATTAGAAAAGAGGCGGATAGTTCATCTCGATTTTGTGAAGGACCACGACGAGTTGGAGGAGGAAGGACAGTCAAGACGGAATATTGGTATGAGCGCTGCGTGATATTCGCAAGGCTGGAGGTAGTGATCTATATGCCTTAAGTGTTGGGAAGCAATAGAGGAGACGGAAAACGATTCTTGGACATGGCACAGAAATCGTAGTCTTCAACATGATATTTCATATTTCAGGTTGCGACGTCGACTAAACAACAAAAGTCACCGAGCTATCTTCAAAACCACAACCAAGATAACTGATAGCCGCTGATGCGCTGCCTAAAATCTTTGTGAAGAGTTCAAACTATAGCAAAGCAACATCACTATACTTTAGTCGCCCTTTTAAAAATTTAAGTATGAACCAGCCATTTACTATACAATCGTACAGGACGTGCCCCATCGTATCTTCCGACCCTGGAAGGTTGTAACTGCAACACGTGTGTTCTAGACCCACCCCCAGAGGAGTCGAAGATCGTGTTTTGTTAAAGTAGGTCCACAGACTTCTTGACACTCTGCAGAACTGGAAATCCTCCCACCTATCATTAGCCTCGCTAATCCAGTGCTGGAAGGTCGGACCTTGTGTCGTGTTAAGTCCCGTAAGGGAAAGGAGTTCCTTCTCCTCTAAGATATCAAGAGCCGATACATGCCGTGCCTGCTCCTCAGCATCTTGTCCCTATATGTTAAGGATGATTTACACGGGTCGATTTTTCAACCTTTTTTTCAATCGACCATGATAAAAGCAATTCGATCGATCTACACCTTGTATTTAAGGTTTAAACACAAGTGGTTCGATAAACATCGACCTGTGTAAATAAGCCTTTACGATGCCCCAGCTCCTATATTAGATAAAAACAATGTCAAACTACCAGGTTGATAGTCCATTCCCTGTCTTAACCACCCATGATAGCACCTAGACATCGGAAAACCCCAATCAGGAAAAACTCGCCCATAGAGAATCTTCGTTCATTAGGTACTTAAGCAATACTTCCAATAATTGTAGAAAATTGAATTAGGTCAGTTCTAGCTCAATGCCTAAGCAGTGCTTTCAACTGTCCACTTTTAGATAGTGAAGTTGTTGGTGGTGATAATTGTCGCTCAGTGCACTACTTGTCGACTCGTTCTAAACTTTTTTCTATTGCGACAGGTTGCTTTGCTTTGGCTATCTCTCAGATCAGATATTTCAAAATGTTTTTAAACCGATACAGAACGAGTCTCGAAGTATATAACTCACGACTGTCTTTTTTGCAGACTGGTGCAAAATTTTCTGTAGGGGATATAGAAAGATCAGAGATAGAAATTGCTCTGATTATGCCACAACGCCAAAACTGGTTTGTCTTTTCACTAAATTTTGAAAAAGCCGAACTTAAGCCTTGTGTTGATCCCAAATTTTTAAAAACTTGTTTTTTTAAACTGACAGCTGTAACGTCACCATTGGTATAGTTGGGCAAGAGAAAGGCGTTCAGCTCAGACTTAACCAAAATACAGGCTCTAACCCCGCCCCCCTCGCTGGCTCGGATAAGCTTAAAACCCTTAGTCCCCAAACCGCAAATCCTTGAGCCGTTGACCCAGAAATGAAATTAAGTCCCAATGAAAATGAAATAAATCCCAATGGTAAAAAATAATAAATTATAGTTTTAAGAGAAATGAAATAAGTACCAACAAATATGAAATAACTCCCGATGCTGGAAATGAAATAACTCCCAACGAAATCCCGTAGGGAGTTATTTCATAATGAAATAATTCTCAACAAAATTTTATGAAATAAGTCCCAAAGCACTGGGAGTTATTTCATTATGAAATAAGTCCCAATTTGTACGGAAAATATTTGGGACTTATTTCATTTTTGTTTTTGGGACTTATTTCATTTGGGATTTATTTCGTGGTACCTGTAAATGAGCCTTAAGGATGATTTACACGGGTCGATTTTCTGGTCGATTTTTGTCGTTCCTTTGCGTTCCACCTTCAAATACAAGGTGTGAATCGATCGAATTGCTATTTTCACGGTTGAACGACAAAAATCTACTAGAAAAATCGATCAGCCTTTAAGGCCAGGAAATCGACCCGTATGAATCAGCCTTTACACAATTTAAAAAAATTTCACTTGTTTCAATCCGTATTTCAACACATATCGAACCGAACCCACGAATTGTTCAAGTTCAAAAATAGTTCAACAAACAAACAAATCCTTCAGTCCGCAAACTCACAGCGTATGTTTGAACGTGGAGTCAAGTGCTAGAAGTAAAGCAATCAAAAAATACCGATAAATAAACAAAATTCCTAGTAACACGAAATTATTAAATAGCAACAGAAATAGAATCTTCGTATGTTGGTTCAATAAAACAACTGGCGCGCCTCCAAAAACCCCGCACAACCATTCAGCCAGCCAGTCAGCCGAGTGTGTGTGAATGAAGAGTTGTTGAGCGTAAATGTAGTCCTTAAATTAGACACTTAAAAAGTAACAAAAAAAAAACGAAACCATCCATGAAACGAACGTAATTGATTTGATTGCAACGTATTCCGTATTGATAAGGATATATTAATAATATACAAAAACAACAATTTATGAAAATCGAACCAAAACCAAATTTCGTGAAGCAAACAATTTAAATTGCATTGAATTGAATTGAATTGGATACCAATGTATGGTAGGTGAGTGAGCTTCAGGCGAAAGCATTTTGAAGGATACGAATTGCTATTCGATATTTAATATTCGCTAAGCAACTAATATAAATTTCTGTGTATTTTCTCTCATCGTCCTTTTAACACGTTTTTTTGTTTTTGGATATGTGGAAAAAATTTAATTTGAAAAAATATCGCCAAAGAGCGGGCAACGCAGTGCCGCATGAGCGTATGCGTGTGAACTTCTGCACCGATTTGGAAAAATCGGTTTTGGTCAATAATTTTGAAAAGCGCGGTTGGACGCAAGTCAGTCCCGACGATGATTGGAATTTCTATTGGGCGAGCGTGCAGACGTGTCGTAATATTTTCAGTGTCGATAGTGGCTATCGCATGCATGATAATCAGTGAGTGTGCTTCCTCTTTCTCTTAATACTAATTTTTGAAAAGAAATCTGTATTTTAGAATGATTAATCATTTTCCAAATCATTATGAGTTATCGCGCAAGGATTTGCTGGTGAAAAATATTAAACGCTATCGCAAGGATCTCGAACGTGATGGTAACCCATTGGCGGAACGTACAGAGCCCACAGCTGCTGGTGCGCCACGTTATGTGTATTTGGATTTTGTGCCCATTACATTTGTATTGCCGGCAGGTAGGTTTATTTAGAGTTGAAACATATTTTTAGGAGGGGAGGGGGGACTTAAGACAACCATTATTCGCATTCATGTTCCTAGGATTCTGGAATATAAAAAATGCAATGGTGTTGTGTCAGCCAACTGTTCTCGAGCTTAACCTATTAGATAATCCATAACGAATTTGAGGCAGAGTGACTCGGATCTCTTAGAGGCATTGCCCCATACTACTAGAAATTAGACTGATTACTTATTCAGCATTTAAGACTATCCCACGAGGAAACATCCCGTAGCAGCCTTCAGTGCGGCGTTCTGACAGGCTTAACACTTCCTCCAGTTGGTATCGTCTTAAGTCGAGAGACTCGATATCTACTCTATCCAGGAGGCATGTTGTGCGATAATAGGATAGCAATATTCCCTGACATCCAGAAGAACCTTCGGACTCTCGGGTCAGCAACAAATACATCGTGCATATTTGGTCAGTGCAGGGAGTGGATCATGAATCTGGCATTTTTTCTAATATATTCCCCAAAGCATCGTAACATACAGGGAAATGTGATGGCGGATGAGCTGGAACGGTTTGGATCGGCTCTTAAAGTCTCAGAAACGAAAGAGGTCCTTACTCCCTTGCGACCTATCAAGGGTCGGCTCTCACAGCATTTGCTTAGCGAGACTTATGATAGGTGGAAGCGTTTCCAGTCCTGCATGATCTTCATGATCTTCGACCCTTCAGAGGGTGAATAAAAGGAACCTTCCGAGAGGAACATAGACTACCTGCTGTGCCATTGTCCCGTGCAATGAGATATTAAGCCCGGGGAGCTTCTTAAGTTTTTGAACTGAAGCTCCTGGATGTAGAGTACTCGACCCTGGGTGAGTCGGCCGGCAGTAACCTATTTGCAATATCCAGGCCGAAGTTGAGCAGAGTGACTGGGGTCTGCCTACGAAGCTCCTGCTCTTATCATTGTGCTTTCAGAGGATCGACTTTTTTTTGTCTAGGAGTCTGATCTGCCGCAGGGGTGGCTTTCCGTAATTCGATGTCGGATTCCATATAAAAAAATCGACATTTTGTGCTACGGAAAGCGAAAACGATGATTGTACACTCGTTTATGCTCGATATCGAATTACTGAAAGGCACCCCAGTTGTCTGCTAGGGTGTCATGCTTTTGAACAATTCTGCAACTTCCTTCTGCAGGTATGGCTTACTGTCGACAAACCTTAGCTTATAACCGGTTTTCCGGTTCTCTTTTTTTCTTTCTTTACTCCACTAACCACAATGAAGCCAAGCAAACCCAAATCCTTGATCTTGACAAACTAAAGTTTTTTTTTTTGAACCCAACCGCTCAAAGGACAGACAATGTAAAAATGGTGATAATACAAGGCGAGCTTATCCCAACCGGTTAGGAGCTTAGAATGTACACGCGCTAAGAAACCTGTCGTAAAAGGCAGCTAAAATCCACGACCCGAGGGTCATCGGGGTAATCAAATCGTCGACGCATTCGGGCTAGTACTCGAAGTTGTTAGTACCGGAGCGTACCGGATCCAAGGACTTTCCTTATCTCAAGCTTTCGGACAATGTATGTTTATCCGAAAGTTGGACGAAGTTAAACAGATTGATCCCGTAGCAGTCGCGCTAGCTCTAAATAGGGGCTTGTACCGGAACGAAGCGGACTCCTTCCGGCACAGTACTGCTCACATCAGTAATGCTCTCCTCAGGGAATACTTTGATAAGGTCAATAACAGGGGTTTCGAGATGGGTGATCCTCCACTTAGCTGAGCCGGTGATATATATCACTAGATTGAAAGGACGGCCTAGCTTCGACGGAATTTTCCTGACAGAGTAGTCCTTACCAAAAATAACCAAACTCTTTCTAATATTTGACCACCTACATGTTTACTCGGAAAAGCTTTATTGTTACCTTTTCTTCCAGATTACAACATGTTTGTCGAGGAGTATCGTAAAAACCCACAAAGCACTTGGATCATGAAACCATGCGGCAAATCACAAGGCGCCGGAATTTTTCTCATCAACAAACTATCGAAATTGAAACGTTGGTCGCGTGAAGCAAAAGGGCCATTCCATCAACAATTGTCCAAGGAGAGCTATGTCATATCAAAGTTAATAACGCAATAACTTTATGAAACTGAAACCTAACCACATAATTCTTCGTGTTCCAGATACATTGACAACCCTCTACTCATTGGTGGTAAGAAATTTGATTTACGTCTATACGTGCTCGTGACCTCATTTCGACCGCTCAAGGCTTATCTGTTCAAGCAAGGCTTTTGCCGCTTTTGTACCGTGAAATATGATACCAGTGTTACCGAGCTGGATAATATGTATGTGCATTTGACTAATGTGAGCGTACAAAAACATGGCGTAAGTGGAGAAACATGATCTATCTTTGAAGCTTTTTCTAACTTTCCACTTCCTTCCACAGGGTGAATACAATAACTTGCACGGTGGCAAATGGTCTGTTCAAAACTTGGCTCTATATTTGGAGGGCACACGCGGCAAGGAGGTGACAGATCGTCTCTTCGGCTCCATAGCTTGGCTTATTGTGCACTCATTGCGCGCAGTCGCTCCAGTGATGGCCAGCGATCGTCATTGCTTTGAATGTTATGGCTATGATATTATTATCGATAATACTTTGAAACCTTGGCTGGTGGAGGTGAATGCCTCACCGTCGCTTACTTCAACAACTGTCACCGATCGAATATTGAAATATAAATTGATTGATAATATATTGTCGGTTGTAATTCCGCCGGATGGGGTGCCAGAGTAAGTGGGGCGGAAAACTATCGATATTTCAGATAAACGATATTTTGATTATAAAAAAAAGCGATTATTAGCAAAATTTTAAAATAAGTTTATGAAATCTTCTGAGCTTCTGAAAAAAAAAATCCAATGATACATACTAAAATTTCCATATTTCAGATAAACGATAATTTGATTTAAAAAAATCGATCGGTAAAATTTCGAAATAAATTTATAGGATCTTCTAAGCTTCTTTAAAAAATGTATCATTGGTTCCATGCTAAAATTTCAATAATTAAATTAAGCGATATTTCTGTTATTTTGATAAAAAAAATCGATTATTGAAAAAATTTGAAATGAAATTAGAGAATCTTCTTAGCTCCTTTAAAAAAAATCTAATGATTCATGCATTCAAATAAACGATAACTTCGATATTTTCATTAAAAAAATTGATTTTTTATGAGCATCTTATTTTTCAGCTCTTATGTAGTCAGCTCGATTTATTTTGTATGACTCGAAATTGTGATAAATAAAATCATTATCCAACTCCATCAAAAAAAAAAATCTCTCTGATGTATGAATAACAATTTTCGAGCGCTTTCTTTTTCAGACATTTGCGATCTTTTTTTTTTCGTTTCTTTTCAGTGTACGTTGGAATAAAATCCCAAGCGCCGATGCTTTGGGCAATTTTGAACTTCTATTGGATGAAGAGTTGGCAGCGCAGGAAGAACAAGCGCAAGCACAAAGTGCACAGCAAAATACGAAGGGACGAGGTGCAAGTAATCGATGGAAATGATATAATAAGAAATAGACAAACATTTTCTTTTTCTTTATAAAATTTGGTTACCTTTATTTTTTCTAGAATTTTTGGAAAGTAGTTTTTAAGTTAGTGCAAATATATTTGTTAAATGATGTGATTTTTTAACAAAAATAAAATTATAAGTAAACATTTTTTTGATAAAACTATCCATATGGCAATTTTAATGTTATCGATATTTTGATGGTATACTCGGTAATGGCAATATCGATGTTAGAGATATTTTGGTGGCACTATCGGTAATGACAATATCGATGTTATCGAATTTTTTAGTGCCACCATCGATAAAGCCAATATCAATGTTATCGATATTTTGATGGCACTATCGGTAATGACAATATCGATGTTACCGAATTTTTTAGTGCCACCATCGATAAAGCCAATGTCAATGTTATCAAATGTTTGGATGACACTATAAATAATTGCAATATCATTGTTATCGATATTTTGATGGCACTATCGGTAAGGGAAATATCGATGTTATCGAAATTTTTAGTCCCACTACCGATAATTGCAATATCAATATTATTGAAATTTTTAATGACACTGTCGATATTGGTAATATCTATGTTAACGAAATTTTTGTCGACACTATCGATAATAGCAACATCAACATTAATGAAATTTTTAATGACTCTATCGATAATGGCAATATCACTTTTATCGAATATCGAACATCATTAAAGTAATTGAGGAATTGCGTGCAAAAAGAGCCCTAAGTGAGATGTTACCTTTATCCGTAAAACGGCTAATTAGAAAGAAGAATTTATGTTCGATTCGGCTTGATATCTTTTAAGCTGGCTTTCAAAGAAGTGCCCTTTTCGCACACAACTCCTCAGCTACAAGAGTGTACTTATTTCCACTACTCACAAAGAAAATATGGGTTACCCTCCATGCAACAGGAAGTTTTTCCAATATGTTGAGGTCCCTTTAAAAGGCCCGGTCAACAGGTGAAAATGCGCCTTTGTGAACCCAATGAACTTGAAACCCATCCATAGCCAGAAGATGCCACCCAGGAAGAAGTATTGTTAGACCAGCCATACAAAAAGATGAAGAAATGCCCTTTCCTCCCATATGCCAAAATTCAGTGCTCTAGGTCTTCTAGTTTAGAAGTTACAGAACAAAATGGAAAAAGTTGTGTATATAATTGGCTGCCAAATCTAAAATTTTCAATGAATTTTTATGACTCATATCTTTAAAAAAAGTGAAGTAATGCTTTCTCCAAAATTCGGTACTCCAGCGCTTCTAGTTTAGAAGATACAGAGCAAAATAGAAAAAGTTGAGCGTTCGTGATATATGATTGCCTGCTAAATTCACAATTTTTAATACCTTAAAAAAGTTTAGGAAATGCCTTTTCAAAGCGTCAATTCATTGATTTAGCTCTTATGGTTTAGAAGATACAGAGCAAAACAAAAAATTATAAAGAAATTAAAATTTCGATTTTTAAAATATTTTTATTTTCAATATTAAATATGACATAATATTAATGTTTCACTTTTAAGTATGGACTTTCTTTAATAATTAACTAATATCTAATATTACATAATTTCAAATTACAACTAACTTACGAGCTACCAAAATTTATAGTGAGCAAATATTAATCACTAAGTACATTATTTAATGGTAATTACATATGTATGTATGTATAGAAGTACATAATGGATATATGTATATATTTAATTTAGTCTTACATAAACCTATTAATGATATACAAAAAGGTTATCAACACAACAAAAACTTAAAAAAAAAATTAATTGCTATGAAAACCAAAAGAAAAATGAGTGAAATGAAACAAATTTAATGAAAATACATATATTACTATTACGGTAATGAAATTATGCACAAATATAGTTCGCTGTGATACATACAGTTGCGTTCAGTAAGTTAAAGTCAAAAAAATGCATATAAAATTCGAAATTCGGTACAATTTTTATTTTGAAGTTTGGTGAATTGATGCGAGCATTGTGAACGCTTTGGTGATGATTTGCTTTGATATTTTCATGATACATATATCAGGCTACATTTTAAATAATTATAAACTTCAAGCATTGTGTGATTTTTAATATTGTTAGATATTTTTTTTTGCCCCCCACTGTATGTATGCATGTACGCCGGATTGTATGGCTATATATGAACTTATGTACATATGGGTCATTCCATGCCAAATCGACAAATATTTTATCTGACCTCCTTCGATTTCGCTAAAAATTTGCTATCTTATTCTACCCCCCCGAAAAACATTTTTCAGAATTTTTTCAAATGTTTTTCCTCAAATCAAAAAAAGTTATGAACTTAAAAAAAAGGTTTTTTTTCTAAAAATACTGTAACTTTTTCAAAAATCGACCGTTTGGGATAAACTTTTTTTTTTAAATTTTTGTTTTTAAATGTAAATTTCGGAAAAAAAATAAAAACAAAATTTTAAAAGCCCAGATATATAAATTTTGTTTTTTCGAAAAAAAGCCCGACCATTTTTTTATTTTTATTTTTATTTTTTTTTAAACTCCAACTGATTTCATTAAAAAGTTATATAAAATGAGCCAAAGGGAATTTTTTTTTTTTTTTTCAATCAAAAAAAACAAAATAGAGAGATTGTGATATAAATGAGAAAAATTAAAAAAAAAAAATTTTTCAATAAAAAAATAGAAGCGATTGTCGGCACATCTTGTTATTAGCGGGGCTAATTGCAGAATTAGTTGAAGTTTTTTAAACAAATAAAAATAAAAATAAAAAGAGGGTCCGACTTTTTTTTCGAAAAAAAAAAAATTAAAAAATTAAATTTAAAATTTTTTTTTTATTTTTTTCCGAAAACTACATTTAAAAACAAAAATTTAAAAAGAAAAAATGATCCCAAACGGTCGATTTTTGAAAAAGTTACAGCATTTTAAGAAAAAAAAACGTTTTTTGTTAAAGTTCATAACTTTTTTTGATTTAAGGAAAAAAATTTGAAAAAATTCTGAAAAATGTCTTCCGGGGGGTAGAAAAAGATAGAAAATTTTTAGCGAAATCGAAGGGGTCAGGTAAAAAATTTGTCGATTTGGCGTGGAATGACCCATATATATTCGTAGTAATAACACTATACGACAAAATCATCTTTTTGTCTGGGTATGGGATGAAATCAAGTTTTTTGAAAAGATTAAAACATAAGTAAAAAAATGGCAATCCCCGGTTTTCGAACTTAACCTCCGAAATTTAGTTACGGGCTTTCGAACTTCGAAGTTGCACTTTTCGAAGATTAGGTTTTCTAATTTTTTTGTTTAAAAAATTGAAAAAGGTTGAGGTGGTGTACTTTTCATTTGAAAGTATATGTTTCCAAGTTCTCACTATGGTCTTGTATAGCACTTCTTACATACACCTTTAAACAGAAAAGGACACCAATCAAAGAGAGCAGGGCACGCCTGCATTTTGCCCTTTAAATTTTTAAACAAAACAACTAGAATACCAGATCTTCGAAGGGTCCAACTACGATCTTCGATAGCCCGTAACTGAGTTTTGGAGGCTAACTTCGAAAAACGGCGAACGCCATTTTTTTTTACCTACAGACGTATGTCTTGAAATCTTGAAAAAGTTAGTTTGGTTCAATAACCATCCGTCTGCTGTACAGTCTAATTTGTATGTTTACAAACTAAAAAGTTTAAACAAAAACAGTTAAATACGCATATTATTTACAAAATTTTAACACTCACACATTCCTCTGTATGTAGCTACGTATGGATGTATTTTTAGTAGTTAATATGAAATGAAAAATAAGTAAAAATGGCCTTAAAGCTTTGAACCAGTGATCGGCAAATATTTTTCTTCTCGACGAAGTATCGACCACACTGATAAACTAGTTGAAAGTTATTGTACATAAAGAGCGAGTAGTGAAGAAGTTTCAAAAACGTCATATCTCAAAGAAAAACATTTTCATCGGAAAAAGGTTGTTTTCTGAAAAAAAAAAAAAAAAAAAAAAATTGAGATGGGGCGTTTTTGAAAAATATTTTGATCACACACTCAGCTGCATATATGCGCACTAAAACTAAATTATTACAAACTTAATTCAAGAGAATTTATAATTCTTAGCTCAAAATTTTTCGACATATTTATATACTAAAACATAGAAGATGTTGAATATATATAACTTTTTTTTTTTTCAAATCCAACAATGTTAAACGAAAGCGACGGCTGTGTGAAATATCTGAATATTTCAAAATATTTCTCAAAAACTTTCCATTTCAAAATTTTGTAGAGATTTTTTTTTTTTTTTTTTTTCAATACCACCCTACTTCATAAGTTTATTAAAAGATGCAATATCTCGACTCAAAATATATGGAAGTTCGATGCATAAAGTGTGTTTCGAAACTCAGTACGAGATACGGCAATTTCTGAGAAAAAAATTACCAAGGGCTTTTTTTCAAACTAATTTCTGAGATATGGTGCTTTGGACAAATATTTTGAAATAGGGCGATCTTCGACTCAGGCGTTGAATTTAATGTTATAATTATGATTATGTATTTTTTTTTTTAATATTTTAAACAAAATTAAACGATTTCAAAAATGATCTTGTCATACTTTTTTTTAGCAATTTTCTTTTGTCTTTTTCGTTATACATATTACTTTTAAATATATGATAAATTATTCGATTTGATTTCTTTTTTTTTTCGTTTTAATTGCTTTACACTTATTTCGCTTGTAATAATTAATAAAAAAATACTGTTTAAATTACAAATAATTTAAATTTCGTATCGGAATGTAAAAAGTATTACATAATTCTTGTTTTTTTTTTAACTAAGTGCTTACTTTGTGTGTATCGTACATAAATTTCTTAACACTACAAAAATATAAACAACGAACTTGAAATTAGTTACAAATTTCATAATTAAATACAGCTGTGTGTATGTATGTTTTATGGTGATTCAAATAAAAAAATTCTGTTTTTTTAGGTCTTACCCCTTCAAAAGTTAGTAATTGTTAAGAAAATGGGGCTTGCGAAAAATAAGCCCTATAACTCCCTTAGAGGTCGTTATATATTTTTTTAAATTTTCCCTTACCCGAATTCAAATTTTGAAATTTTTTGAAGGCTGTTTCGGTTTTTTTCGAACATGGAAAATATTTTTATTTCGTTTTTAGTAGTCTTCAATCAAAGTTAGAAGTTTCTGTGCTCGAATACGATAAAAAATCCTTATTCGAAAGCTGTTGCATTATTTCGAACATAAAAAAATATTATTATTTTAATAATGTAATCTTGAACAAATGAATTAAGTATAATTAAAAAATATTTAAGTAATATACAATCAAAGCTCGAAAATTCTGTGCTCGAATTCGGATAAATTATTGCATTCGAAGGTTGTTCCATTTTTTCGAACATGAAAAATTTTCTTACTTTAATTGAGTTGTTTTGAAGAAATGAATTGTGTATAATTTAAAAATATTAAAGTAATAAACAATCTGTGCTCGAAGGCTGTCTCAGTTTTTTCGAAAATGGAAATATTTTTATTATTATTATTTTTTTTTTCAATTTGAGTAGTCTTGAAGAAATGTATTGAAAATAATTTTAATATATTAAAGCAATAAGCAATCGAAGTTCGAAAATTCTGTGCTCGAATACAAAATAACACACTGTTGTTGTTGTAGCGAGGTGTAGCCCTGCCTAAATGTCAGACAGGGTCACCTCGAGTGTATTGCTCTTGGCCGGGTCGATATAAGAAAACGGCCCGGGTCGTTTCGGCACGATGGGTACAGCACAAGTACTGGTACCGTTCTCGTAGAACCGGCAATACAAGAAACTAGCCGTGTAGGCTATGTAGGTCATTTAGCGTTACCCAGGGTGCACCAACTGGGAGGCGACCTACTTTTACACAGTCGCAGTTTTTTTCGAACATAGAAAATATTACACTATACAGAAAAATCAACTTTTTTTTAAAAAAATTTTCGAAGATAGCCTCCAAATTTTTCGAAGATCTAACTTTGACAACTTTTAAAACAAAAAGTAGATACCAATCGAACAAGGAAGTCAAGCAGACCACGCCCGAATTTTTTCTTTTTTAAGTTTTTAAATACAGCAATTGGAAGAGCAAAATTGAAAGTGTCTAATTTCGAACTTCGAAAGCGCATAACTAAATTTTGGAGGCTAACTGCGTAAAACGGGATATGTAGTTTTTTTAAATATGTCTCAATTTCTTCAAAAAAGTTGGCTGGATCCCGCACCCAGCCGGCTGCTGTACAGTGTCATTTGAATTTCAGAAGTCACGAAAAATTTCCAAATTATGGAAAAATTGACCTTAAAAAAATAAATTTTTCCCAATAATATTAAAAAGAAAATAGCGACCTCTTAGGTTTAAGTTAGAGCGCTAATTTTTTTCAAAGTTTATTTTCTTATTAATTTCTAACTTTTGAAAGATAAAACCTTAAAAAATAAATATACATTTTTTGAATTACCCTATTGTGTATACATATATGTTTATGCCAACTACAGGCAACAATTTATTCAATTTCTCATCTAATTACAGTCTCATTCGTATTAAGGATTTTGTTCCACAGGCTGTGCCATTCAACCCACTTCCTGGCACAGTATCTTTTTCTTTCGCACATAACTGCCTTCTATGCAAAAATATTAGCTTGCTGTTGACTTAGAAAAAAATTTCTGCAGCGGGCGCGCTTCAGCACTCTGTTGCCATATAAAATATTTCTACCACATCTGAATCGACATCTTCATAGTCATTATCGCTATTCAAATTGTAAGCGTTATTCCGAGCAGCAGCATCTTCATCATCACCACCATTACTTGTTGAGCTCCCCGCCAAATTTCGCTTTTGTTGCGATTCGTCGCTACGCCTCTGGTGGCGCAGCTCCGTCGCCTATAGTCACACTTTCGATGGATGCGTTTGCGCTCCACCTCCAACACCACCGACAACAGCGCTCGCAAATTGCGGTTGTTGTTTTTGTACCGTTTGGTATGTGGGTTGTGCGGTTGCTGCACTTTGATCGCGTATCGTGACGTGGGTCACGAAAGGTCCCCGACTCCGCGCGCTGCTATTTAAGGAGGCAGGCGAAAAACCATTCATGGTGGCCATTTTCCAATGCGGTTGAGGTGCAGATTGTTGTTGTGCTTGATAATGATTGCCATGATGATTGTTATTGTGTTGTTGCTGCTGCTGCGCCTGTTGATGGTGATTTATCGTGATGGGTGAGTGGTGTCCATTTTGTTTTAAGCTGCCACTGCGCTGTTGCTGATGATGATGATGTTGTGCCGCTGCTGCTGCTGGACTCACATTGTGTTGCACTGTTTCATATTCATAGTATGTTGATGTGGGTCTCAATATGCCAGAATTCTTCTCTAGTCCGGTGCCGCCGCCTGCACCGCTGTTGCTTAGCATTGCTGCATGATGTAGGTTGATGTCCTGTGAACGCGCACTGCGCTGTGAATGATAATGTTGATGACGTCGACTGTGAGATTGAGAGAGCGGGCGCGCACACATAAACAGTCACCAGAAAAGAACAACAAAGCAGCGTTGGAAAATGCGAAGCAGGACGTTGGCGAATATATAGAACGAAAGGAAAATGAAATTTGTATGAGTTATTGTTTTGAATAACATAATGGATATCAAAAATGTTATGAAATAAAGAAAGAGCGAAATGCAATGATAAAAGTGTGTGATGGGTAGGCATGCAAAATGTTCTATGAATTAGGAATGTGTTTATGAAATAGGTAACAAATAAAAAAAAATTTATCTTTAATTTCTGCAGACATTAGAATGCAATTAACCAATCAAGCGACCTAAATCTAAAATTAAATGGAATTACGAGCAATAACTTAAACAAATAAATAATAGGAAAACTATCACGTAAACTTGATTAATTAAAATAAACAAAAAGTAATTATCATTAACGACTAATTAAAACAATTTTCCGATTAATCAGTTTTTGACAAATTATAAAAAATACCTTTGTTTATTCAGAAGAATTGAGTAGTCGTAACGTGATTAATCAGAAAATTTCCCCATTTTCCAAAGTTAGCCTCCAAACCTTATCTATGGACTTTCGAAGTTCGGAATTGTACCCTTCGTAATTTTTGGTTTTAACTAAAAGAAGTAAGGAAGTATAATTTCGGGTAAACCGAACATTAAATACCCAGGGGTAATTTTCATATGATTTTCGAAATATTCCATTTCGGAATTGGGCGTGGTTGAGAAGCGATGTCGTCCAATTACTTCAGGTATACTCCCTATTATGCTAGTATACCTTGAACCAAATTTCATCGTTCTACCGTCATCAGTTTAAAAGTTATGACCCGTAAGATTTTCAAATATGCTTCCCTGAAAAGTGGGCGGTGCCACGCCTACTTTTAAAAATTTATCAAAAAATCATAATAGAATGACTACGGGGTTCATCCTATGCAACTGTATCATTTTAGCCATTTCCGCTACCGATTTATATCAATTTAGGTGATTTTCGAAGTTTTCGATATCGGAAGTGGGCGTGGTTGGAGGGCGATTTTAAGTTAAAATGTTATGACCAGTCGAATATTCAAAAATGCAATTTAAAAAATTCACCTATAAAATTATATCATTTTAGAAATTTCAGTTTCCGAGTTATGTCAATTTTGGTGATTTTCGAAGTTTTCGATATCGAAAGTGGGCATGGTTGGAGGGCGATATTATTTCATCAGGTATACTCCCAACGATACAATTTCATCGTTCTATCGTAATCAGTTTAAAAGTTACGACCAGTCGAATTTTCAAAGATGCCTCCCTTAAAAGTGGGCGGTGTCACGCCCACTATAAAAAATTTATGGAAAAATCATAAGAGAATGGGCAGGGGGATTCACCTACAAAATTATATCATTTTAACCGTTTCAGCTACCGAGAGAAGTAAATTTATGTGATTTTCGAAATTTTCGATATCGAAAAAGGGGGCGTGGTTATCATCAGATTTCGCCCATTTTCAATAGCAACCTACCTTGGGCAGAAAGTAGCCTGAATACAAAATTGCATGCAAATATCTCAACTTTTACTCAAGTTATCGTGAACTTTGGGATGGTGCCTTTTATGGAAAAACGTTTCGAGATCGTACGTCTTGAAACAAGTTTGGAAGTAGGCCGTTCTTCAGACGTTTGCTGATATATCTCATATATAGAAATGCGCTTGGATAGAATGTTTCCGTTAATAGACTGCCGAGACCGTATATTGGATAAGGCCTCTCGAAATAGGCAATATTACTCCCGCTAGATGGCGCTGCAGTTGCTTCTTTAAAGTCCATTTTTATAATGGGGCTTTCTTAGTTTCTAGCATATATGTATGCTTGATATACAATCAAAACTTTAAAAAATTCGTATTTGCTTTTGAAGCAGTTTCAGAGGCACTTTTTAACTTCTTCTGAATTTGTCTCGGGACATATGTACCCTGGGAGATACCGCGTAAGCATTTGATAATCTTATTTAACAAACTATTACAAAAATTATCTAAGAGTATATATATTTAGATTTTACTATTTAACTTTAAAACTAATTATATATAATAAATATTTGAGAGATTAACATACACCAAAAGTAAAGAATATAAATAAATAAAATACCTAATTTTCAAACTAAAATATCTATAAACAAATAAAATAATAGTAAATCTGCAATTACTTTAATTCAAAGCAAATCCAATCTTCCGACTTCAAGCGCACATATCTAGGTGTAAAGCTGCAAAAAGGAGAATTCAACCAAAAAGCGAAACCAAAAAGGGGAAAAAACGAAAACGTTTCAAGTTAATTATGTAGGTAGTAGCGTGTAATTAGGAAATGTTTTCAACTTTGTACAACATAAAATGCGTTTCTTTTTTTTTTTTGAGTTTTTTTAGACTGTTTTTGTTGTAGTAGTTGGTTAGTAGTTACCTTTCCGCTTCGACTTTAATGCGCTGCCTGAGAACTTGTTGCCGCATGCATTCTAATGTCGATTCCGATAAAACATCTTGTGTATTATTATTACTTTGATTTAATGATTTTGTTGAGCTGTTTTCGGTTTCGCTGCATTTTTTTTTTTAATATTTTGTGCAAATATTTTTTTGTGAGTGGTGCATATTTGGATTGCGCATTTCAACATTTATTTTAGATTTTTTTTTTTTTTTTCAAAAGGAAAAAAATGAACGGAAAATAGTAGTGATATGATGTGGATGGTTGGTGATGGGAAGAGAAAGAGAAAATGTATAAGAGCCATTAAATAGAGTGAAAATGTATGTTTAGGAGTATTTGTATGAATGCAAATTTTATAACTTTTATGGATTTATTTTTTTTTATTTTTTGTAAATTAAAAAGAAATTAATTTTTAAAATTTTTTTTTTCAATTATTTATTTCAAATGTACCAGTTGAAGGAATCGACCAAAGTTAAATTTTTGTTAAATAGGAAATTTCTAAAACTGAAGGAATCCAAGTTCGAAAATTCGGGAATTTGTTAAACAGTGTTTTTTTTGCTGCTCGAATTCGAAAAAATTTCGCATTCGAAGGCTGTCCCAATTTTTAAATATGCAACTTAATGTAATCGAAGAAATATTTAAATAATAAACCATCCGTATTCGACGACGGCTGTTTCGGTTTTTTTTTTTCGAACATGGAAATTATTTTTATTTCACTTTTCAGAGTCAGGAAAAATTGAATTAAATATATGTAATTAAAAAAAATAACAGCCGATAGCCCTGGAAGCTAGTGCTGTTTTTCTTCAAAATTAAATTTTATATATTATAAGTTTAATTAAATAAATAAATAAATAAATAAATAAAATAAAAAAAATAATGTAAACAACAATTAAAGTTCGAAAATTCTGTACTCGAATTCGAAAAAATTCCCGCAAACGAAGACCGTCCCGGGTTTTTCAAGCATAGCAAATATTCTTTGAATTTATGTAGTCTTGAACAAATGAATTGAATATAATAAAAAAATATTCAAGTAATAATCAAAGTTCGAAAATTTCTGCATTCGAATTCGAAGGCTGTCCCGATTTTTTTGAGCATAGAAAATATTCTTATTTGAATTTGATTAGTCTTTGAAGAAATGAATGGAATATAATTAAAAACTATTAGGGAATCAAAGTTCGAAAATTCTGTGCTTGAGTTCGAAAATATTCGAAGGCTTCCCGGTTTCTTCAAGCATGGAAAATATTTTTGTTTGAATTTGAGTAGTCTTTGAACAAATGAATTGATTGTAATTAAAAACTATTAGGGATTCAAAGTTCGAAAGAACTGTGCTTGAGTTCGAAAAAATGTCTGCATTCCAAGAATTCCCAGACCATGGAAAATATTTTTATTTGAATTTGTTACGTCTTGCACCTTTTTAGTTAAATATAATCAAAAAAATATTAAAGTAATGACAAAGTTCGCAAATTCTATGCTCGAATTTGATTTGGAAAAATTCCTGCAAACAAAAAATCAATTAGCTTTAATAGAAACGTGTTTGCAATAATAGTTTATTTATTTATTTTATTATTTATTTAGAAAAAAATCTGTTCCCAAAGTTCAAAATCAAAATTAAGATATACTTAATAAATACCGAATTTTTTCTAGAAATAGGCTTTCAATGTTCGAAATTAAAATATTTTCAAAAAGGAACTTATAATTGAATTAAGATTCAATCATTTGCTTAAAAAATCGTTTTGATATAATAGAAAATTGCCAATGTTCGAAAATGAAGTTTTAAAAAATAAAGGTCGTTCAAACAAAACATTGATTTTCGAAAATATAAAAAAAAAAATAATAAATATATTAAAAACATAACTGGTCGATTCGGGCAATGCAACCTGTTTAATTTTTTTTGAGCCTGCCGCGGCTGCTCAATTCTATGAATTGTCGAAATAGTATACACGTAGTCAGTATTCATGTTGTATGTATGATGTGTATGTATGTTTAAATAGAATTGTTTCGAGTATTAGATAAGAATAAACAATTTTTTTTTTGCGCCAGCAAACGCGCGCTCACCTCATCTGTTGCTGATGCAGTTCATCATAGTTGGCATAATGTTGATAGCGATGATTAAATATATCATTATGATGTATGCCATTTGGATTTGAGCCAGCACCACCGCCAACAGCACCAACAACATTTTGCGCACCACCACCCGTTCCGCTATTGTTCGCAGGCGGTAATGGTGGTGGCGGTTGATAAGCGGGCGGCAACAATTTCGTATTTCGATCGAGCGCAGCTAAGGCCGCTGCAGGCAATTGATTGTTGGGCGGCAAAGTTGCTGGAGGACGTTCAGATAACGTGGAGGCTGGTGCATCTACCACTGATACAACGCCATCTTTACGATTTTTACCAAAACGAAACATATGTCCAATGCCACGTAAAATACTTGGTTTCTTTGCGCGCGATTTATGCTTGCCATCGTTTAATGAACTTTGAAAAGGGCCATTGCGATGAGCAAAACCGCCATCCTGATCAGTGCCCTCCTCGAGTAGCCAATGTTTGCGTGCTTCTAATGAGAAAAAGGCGTAAAAATAATAATATAAAAAAATTGCAAATATCATTCGAAATACTCACTGCCAACTTCTGGATCTGCAACCACCGCAGCGCGCAAGCTATCTTCACGTCCACGCCCACGTGGTGCACGTAATGCTGTTGGTCCACCGCGCGGCTCATCTGACATTTGTATCTCTTGCACCATAGTTTGTAACGATTCGAGCGATGAAGATTTCTTCAAACCCAATGATGGTCCCAAATCACCGACTTGATCACGTGCTTCCGCTTGTAGCTGTTGTTGCTGCGCATCGATGCCTGATGCTGTCTTTGTATGCTTATAGCCGGGTATTTGCGCATTGGCGTTGGCTATACGCGCCGTCAGCGATTCCATGGAACCTCCATATATGGCAGATTTTGTAAGCTGTATACGTCGTTCACGTTCGCGTTCTTCACGCAGCTTTTTGTTACGTTGGTAAGTGCCCGTTTCACGTGCATCCAATGCTGCATGATGTTTCTCGGAAATCGAACGGCGTCCGAGTGCATCACGTGAGAAATGTTCAACGCCTGAGTTATTTGTTTCGAGACTTAGCTGCGAGGAGTAGGTCGCATCAAAATTTGGTGCTGCGCCGGAAGTTGGTTGTGTGGTTCTATTCGCAGCGCTGCTCGTGCTACCTTGTGTGCAAACTGAATCGTTGGGATGGTGTGGTGGGAGAGTGCTGTGAAGAGAATAAAAAAATTGTGTTTGCCGAATTATTAAAAAAATGTGTCGCAACTTTCGAAATTCAAAAAAAAAAAACTGTTCCCAATGCTCGAAATCGTAATTTCAAAAAAATTTAATTACTGACTTATATGTAATATTCGAATATATTCGAATTGGCTGCTCGATATGTATTATAAAAAAAAACCTGTTTCCAACGTTCAAAATCGAAATTTTCTAAAAAAAATTATGATACAAATACTGCATTCAAAAATTGTATTGAAAAGTTTTTGAATCAACGAAATCTGTTCCCAATTTTTAATATCGTAAAAACTTACTTATTACTTATGATTGGATTAATTGCATAAAATATCGTGTATAAAAGTGTCGGAACTGAAAAAAAGTGTTCCCAATCTTCAAAAACGACAATTGCAAAACAAAAATGTGTTTAGAGAACAAAATAGCCCCTCTTTGGTATAACGGTTAGCGAGATATTGAAAAAATGATCTCAAAACAGACCTTTAAGTTAGGGCAAATCTGTTCCCCATCTTGAAAATTGTAATTTTTCCATAAAATCTGATAAGAATATTGGAATAATCGCAAAAACATGTTGGTATAAAAGTTTTTGAATTAAAAAAATCTATTCCCAATAATAATTTTTTGTTATAATTAATAAGAAGACTATAAAAATGTGTTCCCAATGTTTAAAATGGATACTTAAAAAACCAGTCTGATCAGTTGCATGAAAAATTTTGATATGAACGTGTTTGGGTTATATAAAAAATCTGTTCCCAATCTTCCAAATCGCTAAATTTATATTTAAAAGACTTATATTAGAAATAATTGTAAAAAAATATTGGCTAACAAGTTTTTGAATGTAGAAAAATAATAATTTGCTGGTATAGCAGTTTGTGTGATATTAAAAAAATCTGTTCCCAAGTTTCAAAACTGAAAATTTCCGAAAATTATCTAAATAAAGTCTTAGTTTTGAGTTAATTGCGGACAAAAACAATTGTGCTATAATAGTTTAGATGATTATGATTGAACAACTGCAGAAAAAAGTTTAAATTGAAAAAAAAAAAACTATTCCCAATGTTCAGTATTGAATTTTTCGAAAAAATTCTATTCTAGTGAAAGCTGAATAAACTGGTAGTTTCACGGCGTTTGGACCAACGTGATAAAAACCGCGGAGGCGCACATCACATTTCGGGCAAACACTCGGCATGTCTGGGTTTAGTCTAGATAAGTGAGAGTTTAACCTATTACAATATCACGGTTAGGGTAATCCGCGTTTGTCTCTATGCTATCCTTTTCGATATCTTTACAATATTGCATACTTACGGTGACATTGGCTCTGGATCGTCTTCAATTAAAACTGTATTGTTGTTATTCATATGATGACCACCACCATTCAGCATTTTTTGTTGACGCAAAGCAGGCGACCACGTTTCATTCGTAGCCATATAATAACTTTCATTGCGTAAGGTATGAACGCCTGCGCTACCAGGAGCAGCACCACCACCAATACCAGACGCAGTGCTCAAGTGATCGCGTGATGGACGACGTGCCTGTTGCGCTGATGAATTCGATGAGCAAACTCCACCGGTTAGACGATCTAAGACGGGATTGCTCCATCTGTTGATGAAATCAAGGTTTAGAAATAAAATGCAATAAAACGCTAAACAAACACAAACCTGTTCATTTCATTTGTTGCACCACCACTACCACCACCACTGCTTCGTGTTTCCTTTTTCTCCGGACTCAAGTAGATAACTGTGGCACCAGAATTATCACTTGTATTCGAACTATTATTCGTTTGTTCGAGTATATCACCCGAGCTGGCTGAGCGTGCAATCTTACGTGCCACCGATAATGTTATCATACCCGGATGCTTGCCGGGTTTATTAACCATGGCACGACGTAATGTTTCCATTGCTTCGGCATTATTTTGACCCAAAAGCGAGACACCATTGACACTTAGTAGTTGATCGTTCATACGTAGACGTCCATCACGTGATGCTGCACCGCCATGTATGACATTTTTCACAAAAATACCTAAATCTCCATCGTGCTTTATAGAACCACTACTGTTGCCGCTGGAATTGGAGCTAGTCTTGCCTTTGACACTAACGCCTAAGCCCGCTTTTTCGGTATCGTGTACGGGTATATGAAGTGTGAGTACCTCACGTGAACGCCATGCGATGCCAGCTTGAAGGCTGTCCTGTTTTAGGTAAAGAGTGAGAAGGGGGGAGAGAGAGAGATAATGCTTTAGTAGGTTGTTAAAAATTTAAAAAAATCAGTAGTCCTTACGCTCGACGCAGCTGACTCGCTGCCCGCATCTATAAAGTGCTGCGATTCGTTAAGCTGTTGTTGTTGTTGATGGTGATGCTGTTCGAAGAGCGAACGTGCACTGCTGGACTTTTTAACACCGTTGGGCAGCTTGTCGGCACGTTGCTTTTGTAAGGATGATGGCAATACTGGCGCTGGCGGCTTTGGTGGCGTATTCATCAAGTCGCGTTCTTTTTCCTCGTAATTCTGAAAGAAAGAGAGGTTTTTATAGTTATCTTGAATTGCTTTATTTCTTACGTTATTAATTTTTTTATTTTTATTCTTTTATTTAATTTTTTCTTTATTTTATTTTATTTTTTTAATTTTAAATTTTATTTTATTTTATATATTATATATATTATTATAATTTTACTATATTTGGCTTTAATTTATGTTTTTATTCATGTATTTATTTTTATTTTTATTTTTTTTTTTATTTTTATCGTATTTTATTTTTTTAAATTAAATTTTTTTTAATAATTTTTTATATCTTTCTATTATTTAATTTTTTTCAATTTTTTTTATTTATTTCACCAAAATTTTTTTTTTTTTTTTTTATCATTTTTTTTTTAGTTTTCTTTATTTATGTACATTTTTTTCTTACTTCTATAAAATACTGTTTTTTTTCTTTTTTTCATTTTTTTTTCTTTTTTCATTTTTTTTCTTTTTTAATTTTTAAATTTTTTCCTTCCATTTATTTTTTTTTTTTAATTTTATTATTTCTTGTTTTATTTTTTATATTCCCCACTTCATTACTTTTATTGATATTTCATTTCTTATTCTGTAGTTCTTTTTTATTTTTAATTTTATATTATTTTTTTATTATTCTTTTTCTTTGCTCTTTTTGTTTTTTTACTCCTTTCATTTATTTCACTTTTTTTTTTTTTACTTTTTTATTTTTTATATAGTTTTATATTTTCTTTTTAGTTTTTTCTTTTATTTAATTTTGTGTGTTTTTTTTCAATTTGTTATTTTTTCTTATTTTTTTATTTTTTACTTTATTTTTACATATTTTTTGACCTTTTATTTTTTAATTTTTTTTTATATTTCTTTATTATTTTCTGATTTATTTTTATTTTATTTTGAATTTTATTTGTATTTTTTTTTTTGTATTTTTAACTCGTTTTCTATTTCATTTATATTTTCAGCCGAAAACTCTTCCATACATATTGAAATCAAAAATGTCCCTCCCCTCAACTCACCACTTCGCGCTCATCCTGCTCAGCCAATTCTTGCTGTCGCGATACCACTAGACGTACCGTAGCGCCCGGCTGCGTCGCTCTCAATATGGCTACCACATCCGTTTGCTTTTTACCAGTCATGGGTACACCATCAACCTCCAACAAACGATCGCCCGGCTTCAGTCGGCCATCCTCAATAGCGGCACCGCGTGGCAATATATTCTTGATATAAATCGGGCAATGTCCGCCAGCAGGATTGTCACGCGTCGTCACTGAGAATCCCAAACCATTCGGACCCTTCTTCAGCACTATTTCGATTTTACGCCCCAGTTTGCGCGTATTCGCCACTTGAAGTGATGTGCCCACCGGTGCTGTGTGTGACTTACGCGTCGGCGATACTGTCGCCACTTTACTCTCCACCGATGATGCCATCTTCTCTTCCACCTCAATCATCTCGGCCACCTTGGAGTCGCGTCGACGTGTTTTACTGCCACTTCGATGACCGCCGCTACCGGCACGTAGCACGCGTACCCTTAGTTCGGATGCCTCGAGTGAACGTCGTAAATGCTCTTGTACTTTGTGCTCGGTTAGACCGATTAGTTTAGTGCCATTGATTTCGAGTATACGATCACCACGTCGCAAGCGACCACGCTCAGCGCGACTTCCTTGCTCGACATGTTGCACCAATAAACCGCCACCATGTTCGTTGTCGGGTATGGCGGTGAGTCCAAGCGGACTGCCATACTCATTTATGATCAGCAACATTTCACCATCCTTTTCGCGTATCGATTCGTATGCCTGACCGAGCGGCTCTTTGCGCGTATTCTCACGCGGCAGCGATTTCGTGGTGTAGACTTGGTGTGGTGCATACTGATTGTGTGGCGATTGTTGTTGTGCTTGTTGCTGCTGTTGGTTGTAGTGAGGTTGCTGTTGTTGATGTTGCAATTTTTCAGCTGCATCCATCCATTTGTAACCTGTGCCATCGCCAAGGAATTGCATCGATAAACGTCCAGAACGCGCGAACGGTTGCTGCGCGGGTGCGACTGTCGCATGTTGCTGGCCGTCGTCTTCCTCTTCCCACTGTGGCGGCAAGTAACCACTTTTATCGAGGAGCACACGCTCTGGCGAGTCGCCAGCACAATGCGGCGCTGCTGCGGACCAACGTTTATTACCACCTTCCGCTTTAAGCGAGGCGAGTAAGTTGGGATCGCTACTGCGGCGCACTTGCAATCCCAAACCGGACATGGGTCCGGCCGTGGTGCTAGTCACTTCTATGTGCGGTGTGGAGAGATCATTGCCACGTTGTCCGCCATTTGTGGGCGCATCTGTATTGGTGGGATCACGAAAGATATCAGGCGAACCGGTACCTACGGAAGAACTGCCAGAAGCACCATCACCACCGCCTTGTGGTACGCCAGGATCGGGTCCCGAATCATCGAAGCTAGCAAGTATTTGTTCACGATCATCGGCCACATCGCCAACGCAATCGTCTGGATCGAGTATGCCCGATTGTGTTTGCAGATGATGTACGGCAACCCAAGAATCAGGTTCCTGCGAATGAAAAGAAAAAAAATTCAAATTAGTTAATCGTTATATAAATGGGAATCCTAAAGAATGGCATAAAATGTAATGGAGAATATACAACTTTTTGTTGTTGTAATTGGTACGTGACTTGGTAAGACAATCGACCGCCTTTAAAACTGTTTCCGTCAAAAAAAAAAAAATTACTTCATTTGCTAGGCAAGCGTATTTATCTATTACGTTGGGTTATGAAGGCGACTTCCGTTTCACCACAAAAGACCATAAAAAAGGAACTTCAAGTTCGTAAAAAAAATTTTTGCAAAAGTAAGCAACTTATTGACAACTTGAACCTAACCTAAGTAACTTATATCATCCGTAGCCCCAACCGTCTGTGAACTAACAAAAAAGTTCAGAGTTGATTTGATTTTGTGTTTTTCCGACAGGGTGGATACTAGATGTATATTGGAACGATTTTCCGTCATCCCTTGTTACAAAAAGTTCAAATAAACGATTTAACCATTGGTCTCAGGGAGGCTTCGGTGTTTTCATTACAAAAACAAAAAACCTAGCCTCGACTTTTATGCATGCGAGTTAAAATCACTCCATCTTCAAAGTTGTATTCTTCACTCATATCAACCAGCTTCTATAACATTTGGTATTTAGCTACCCAATCCACATAACAATTCATAACAACTTAACAGCCATCCATTGATAGTTCATTTCTCACATAACTTACTGTCTGATATTTGACAACTCTTCGTGACTCATTATAGACCATATAAGGAGAGCTAGTAAGCAATATTCTTCACTTCATGACTGACAAATGTGGGTGTAACGAATGCAAGAAAAAATAGCAAAAATAATAATTCCAAAAAAAAAAACTGAATATCACATTGAACAAAGAAAAACAAAAAATATTTTGGCAGCTTGTTTGGCCAAATTGAGTTGCATTCATTGTTTATATGGCTGCATGATTACCAATGAGGTAAAAAAAAAAATAAATAAAAAAAAATAACAAAAAAAAACATTGTAAAAACGAAAGACTTCAATAGCAACAAACTTGCTGATATATGAAACGCATTTTATTCTCAATTCTGGCATATGAATATAACAAAATAAAGTGAGTATGAAAGGGTAAAAATTGTGAAAACGAAAGACTTCCATAGCAACAAACTTGCTGAAATACGAAACGCATTTTTTTCTCAATGAAGGCAGTCAAATAAAATAAAATAAAATTAGTACAAAAAAAACTCGTAAAAGACTTCAATAGCAACAAACTTGCTGATATATGAAACGCATTTGTTCCCAGTTCTGGAATATGAATATAACAAAATAAAGGGTAAAAATAAAAATGTAATAAATAAGCTAGCTTTAGAATAAAAAAAAAAAAACAAAAAAACATTGTGAAAACGAAAGACTTAAATAGTAACAAACTTGCTGATATATGAAACGCATTTTTTCTCAATGAACGCAGTCGAATAAAATGAAATAGAATGAGTACAAAAGTGAGTAAAAATGTAAATGTACCAAATGTATACCAAAAAATATTGAAAACGAAAGACTTCAAAAGCAACAAACTTGCTGAAATATCCTGGCAGACGAATAAAATAACGTGCGATAAAAATTAATACAAGAAAATGAAAAAGTAATATTAAATATAGCTGGCTTTAAAACAAAATAAACAAAAAAAAAAAACAACGTAAAAACGAAAGACTTCAATAGCAACAAACTTGCTAAAATGTCAAACGCATATTTTCTCAATGGTGATGGACAGACAAAATAAAATAAAATTAGTAAAACTGTAACAAAACGAAAATGAAATAAATAAACAAATATGTAATGCCAAAAACAATTTTTAAACAATTCGGTCTAAACTTCTAAATAAATATAATAAAATAAATTTCAATTGATCGTAAAAAATTATATATAAGGAAAAGCAGAATAAAATATGCACTTAATTGCAACTGTGATGCACATTTCTATGTATTCATGTTGAAATAGAAATATAGTTTATTGGCCTTTCGTTGTTATTGTTATTTTTTTTTTTTTTGAAAACTAAAAACAAAACTAAAAATAACCGGAAATACGCTTCTGTGACCAACGCATCAATGGTTACATATGTAGTTGGATGAGTAACGACTTTGTTGATAATTTTTAATTTTTTGTAATACTTTGTGTAAATGGTATTTCTGTCTATTGTTGTAAATGTACATATGTACAGTGGCGGGTAAATAAATAGCACTAAAATTCGAAATAAAAATTTTTGCAAGCTTTGATTATTAATAGATTTTACGAATTTTCATCCAATCGGTTGATTTCAAAAAATAGTGATAGGTTTGATCAAAACTAAAAATTACCTTTAGCCCATTGTAGGGTGATGGCGGCCGTTTTGGCAGTGTTAGCGAATAGGATTTCTGCAGAAATGTATGTTGTATACCGTCATGTTTAGCTGCCACTTTATATGTATGACGCCAACCAAAAATACCAGTCAATTTGTGAGCCAAAGCGGGACATTTTGGTGGTACGTCGAACATTTTAGTGGCAGATTTTTTTTGTTTTTTAATTTTGTTAAGTGGCGTTGTTGGTCGTTTGATAATTCAGCTTTGTTTTTCTTTTTGTTGTTATGTTGTTGAAATTTCGTTTTATTTTGGCTTTTTATTCTTTGGTAGTTATTAGGTTTCGTAGTTTTTCTTTTATTTTGTAACACACACAATCACATTTCTAAGAACTGTGTGTTTCATTTTAGTTCTTTTGATATGAGCATGCATTTTTTTTTTTTTTTTTTTTTTTAAGTGGTCGGAATTAAAGTCATATTTGCAAAATTTTAATATACACTAAAAATATAAAGATACAGCCTTAATACTTGATATCATTTTTTTATTTGATTTAAGTGCTTAGTTTATTTCATCATTTCAACATTTTTTTTATTTCCTTGATTATTTTTTTGATTAAAAAAAATTTTTTTTTTTTTTTTTAATTTTTTTTTTTTAAATTTCTTTTTTAATTTTTTATTTAATATTTTTTTTTAAATTTTTTGTTTGCATTTTTTTAAATTTTTTTTTTTAATTTTTTGTTTGCATTTTTTTAAATTTTTTTTTTAATTTTTTGTTTGCATTTTTTTAAATTTTTTTTTTAATTTTTTTTTTAATTTTTTTTTAATTTTTTTTTTAATTTTTTTAATATTTTTTTTTAATTTTTTTAATTTTTTTTTTTAATTTTTTTAATTTATTTTAATTTTTTTTTTTATTTTTTTTATTTTTTTAATTTTTTTTTTATTTTTATTAGTTTTTTTTTATTAATTTTTTTAATTTTTTTTTTAATTTTTTTTATTTTTATTAATTTTTTTTATTTTTTTTAATGAAAATGTGGTTTTTGAGAAAAATTTACCCACGCTGTGCAGGAACCAGACAAGCCCACATATGTTTCGATGATACTGGATTTACATCTCTTCATGAACTTTTCTTCTCGGCATTGTGAGAGTCGAACCCCACAACACTATAGTGACTTGTATGCTAGAACCAATAGACTACAAGTCAAAAGCAACAAAGAATTTTTTTTAAATTTTTTTTTAATTTTGTAAAATTTTTTTTTTTTGAATTTTTTTTGAAAGTTTTTAACTTTTTTTTACTTTTTTCCTTAACTGCTATTGGAGCATATGACTTCAACTCATTTTAAATTTCATTGCTTTTTAAAAACTTTTTTTTAATAATTTTTGGCACATACATATGTATTATATTTGAAAAAAAAAATGTTTATTTTTTTTTTTTAATTTTTTTTTTTTTTATTTTTTCAAATTTTCTTATTTTTTTAATTTTTCAAATTTTCTTATTTTTTTCTAATATTTTTTTTTATTTCTTTACATTTTTTTCTGTTTTAAAAACTACCTTTCCGATTCACACTCACAATATTTTTGTGCGGAAAGAAATTTGTTTTGTACTTGCTTGGGCATGTTATCTTATCAACTGCAGGAACACCTTGCCGTCATCCTGACTAAGTAGTTCATACGCCCACGAAACAATTATAATAATAACAATAAGAAAATGACGGAACCAGGTAGATATTAATGTATGAGTGTACTTAGTTAAGATAAGCTTTATCAGCAATTTCACATTTTTACGCAAAATATTTCCTTATCACTGATACACTAATCTACAGGGACCGCAAGAGTTGTATCAGACATTACCAAAATAAAATAACAATGCATACTAAAGTAACGACTTTTAGATTTTTGTCTGTCTTGTATGTTTGCATGAACATCATTTCAAACCAGCTGTATAAAATTTAATGCAATTTACAAATATATATTGCCAGATGTTCATCTTAGGGTTTAGGAGCCACCCCTAAGGGTTAAGTTACAGCGCTAATTTTTTGGAAGGCTTTTTTTCTCATCAATACCTAAATTTTTAGGAGGTAAGCCGAGAAAAAAAACAAATTTTTTTAATTTGAATCACCCTAATATACTTAAATATTAAAAAGGAATTTCAGATCATAAGATTAATAAAGAAGTGAAATAAAAGATAACAGCGCTTTAATAAATAATAACAAAATATGTACTTGATTTAGAAAAATCAAAATAAAACTGTCACAAAACTGTTTGTTTAAAAACGATTTTTCGCAACAACCCTAGTACACATGCCCGATAAGAAAGATAGCTATAAGCCAATACTCATACTTTTTTAATTACATTCCTTACTATTTATTGATCAGCTTACGCAACAATTATCAAAATTTTTTGAACTTGTACATAATAAAGACTTTTATTTTATTTTATTTCCTGATAAGAAGAGGCATTTATTTGATCGAAACAATATTAGGCAGTTAAGGTGTGATACTGAATTAATCACGAACATAACGTATATAGGCTGGAAGGGCCTTGAAAGGTTGCAAAACCCAAACAAAATTCTTAAAATCGATTGAGAGATAACCAAAACAAATTAAATAAAATAAAATCTCAAAATAGCGTACGCTTTCCGTTTCGGCAGTGTTGTCACTTTACCACAATTGTGGTAGCTCTAACACATTTTCGACCTTTTTGTGATATACCATATCTACATAGGTATATACACTTTTTGGACTACATATATGTATGCCCAAACCAAATTTGGTTTCAAATTAACTCTAGACCAGTTTTCAAGGAAACAATTTTTTAAAGAAAAAATAATTTTTTTTTTGCGGTTGGCCGGAATTCGAAGACTTCGGGCATCGTGCCCGTCTGCTCTACCACTGAGTTATAAATCGCATACATAAATTTTGTGGGAAAAATTCTATCTTAAAAAAGCTTTCAAATATAAATGAAAACAAAACAAAAATTTTCGACCGAAAAGGTTTTAATTGTAAACCGAAAAGTTTTAAAAATAACGTAAAATTAAAAAAAATGCGCCAAAATTGACAACGAAAGTGTCTCAAACTGACCCCAAATCGATCAACCAAAATGGTACTAAAATGACTTCAAAATTATCGCAAAATGCATTTTGCATACATTTTCAAAGCAAAAATTATAGTTTTTAACTATATCATAACCTATTTGCCAATATTGATATATAGTCAAGAAAAAATATGTGCAGAAATCATTTTTTTTTTTTAATTTTATCTCAAAAGTACAAAAAAAAACTTAAAGCGTTTTGATTTACAGCTCCTAAAATATTTTTTTCTTCACTACGATCGCACACTTATCTTAGAATGACCAGCTTTAACTTAAACCATGTTGTTTTAACTATGAAAGAGCTGAATTGAAATTGACAATGTTGATTTAATAATGTAACTTTAATTTAAAATTGCAGCGCTCTTAATTTAAGGTTGCGCGAGTAAAGGAAGATAATTGAAATTAAATTGTAATTATTTAATATTTTAATTTAAAAATAGAAGAAATAGAGTACTTTGATAACATCGAAACTACACCCTTTTCAGCTGTATTTGAGAAAAGGAAAATATATTTGAGAAAAGTGAAAATGTATTTGAGAAACGGGCAGATCTATATGAGAAATAGGTAAATGTATTTGAGAAAGGGAAAATGTATTTGAGAAAAGGGAAAATGTATTTGAGAAATGGGCAAATGTATTTAAGAAAAGCTAAAAAATATTCTAAAAATTATAATTTTGATGTATTGAAGTACACAGTTTTTTTAGTATATTTTCAAGCTTTTCTGAAATACACTTGCCCATTTCTCAAATACATTTTCCTTTTTCTCAAATACATTTAACCGTTTCTCAATCACATTTTCCACTTTCTAACATACTTTTTCCTTTTCTCAAATACAGTAAGTTTGTATTGAGAAGACACAAGTTGATAATAAGAAGTATAACTTGATATTGAGAATATGTAAATTCATAATGATAAAGTCGAAATTAATAATGAGAATATATAAGCTCGACCTTCTCATTATCAACTTACATATTCTACAATATCAAGTGATATTTCTCATTATCAACTTATATTTTCTCAATATAAACTTGAAAAGGTCTAGTGCTATGCGATATGGAATATATGGCAGCTGAGCAAAACAGTGCAATATCAGACGATGAGCAAAAACTGGAGTAGCTCCTTAACCCTGTAGTAGTCAAGGGTTATACTTACTGTTGTTAAGTTACAACATTTTTTGAGTTTGTTGGGTGTTGAGGTGTAAAAGTAAAAATGGTGTGAAGAATAGAAAAGTAAAATGGCTCAATGTTAAATTAAGAACGTTCAACCTTAAATCAAAGTGCAGACAATCTTAAATTAAAAATGCACCATTTTAAGTTTGCAACAATTATTATTAAAACAAATATGAATTATTCTAATTTAAGCATGAGGCAACTTTAATTAAAAAAAAAAAAAAAAAACATTTTTAACCGCGTAGCTGTTTTAAAATTCTACATAATCGGTCATCAAAATAATGAGGATTATGCTAAACAGCTTTGGCACTTTTGAAATTTCGAGGGCACTGAAAAATTCAAGCTTACATTCAGATAGCCACATAAGCATTTTGTGAAAATATACAACAAAACAAAATATGTGAAAAAAATTATTCCGTTTTTATTTTTTTTTTTATTTCATTCAGTCTAAAAAAATGCAGTTTGTTGCCTTCTATTGACCTGAATTTCAACGGACGCATACTAGAAAACTTGAATAAATTGCAATGCATTTGAGCTTTAGAGTAATAATAAAAAAAAAAACAGTTAAAGGTAATTAAAAACAGAATAACATGTGCGTTAATAAATTATTCCAACATTTAATTATTAGATGCGCTTCTTTCGCACCAACACACAATAAATAAATTCTCATTTTATAGCAAACAATATTTATTAGCCATTGTTAGTTGAGAATATCGAACAAAAAGCAACGTTAGTTTAGGCTTTTCTCTCTTTGTTTCCTTGTAAATAATTAACTATTTAAATAATAACTCAGCAAGTTGGCAGCTGGCAGCAGCTGTTAGAATGCTAATACAACGCTGACATCTTAAATTGCGGCCAATCTCAGCTGATGCAGCAACTACGAGGCAAATGTGGCAACAATCAAAAGCTTGACTGACGATGAGCGCAACAGGCAATCAACTAAATAATCACTATCCGCCAATTATCACAGAACTTATCCCTGCTTTGGATCTGCCAAAGATTGCACGCGCCACGAGCTGAGCAACAGCAGCAGACTCCAACTTAAACTCAAAGATTCCGACTGCGTCTCCACTCCTTTTCTTGCTGCTCAACTGCGACGTTCTGTTTTTTTTTTTCCGCTTTGTCTTTGCCAACTTTAAATTTGAGTCATTTTTCTCAATTTGCTAGCAATTTTCAGTGTAATCTTGCTAATATCATCTTCGAGTGGAGGCCAAATCATAGCCAAGCGACTGAGATTGCTTTGACTAGTGGAGAAGAAAAATTGTTTGCATAATATGTATGTACCCGCGTGGAGAAACAAGGCTTGGTTTGCAAGGCAGCGCGCTGTCTTGAGTGGATGTCATTAAGAGTGGATTGGAATTTTGATTGTTGTCAGTTGAGAGAAACCAAAAAAAGTGCAGAATATTTATTTACACAAGCTTAATTGAGGTGTGTAAATGCTTAAAAAAAGTGTTATTCTTTTAACTGCTAGAACTAACATATCGCTGGCTTCGTGAGCAAATGTCTTAAGTCCATTTTTTTTTTTGAAAGATGAGATTTTAATGCAAAACGAAAGTACAGTTATAAATACGTCGTTTTGCATTAAAATCTCATTAAAAAAATAAAAAAAAATGGACTTAAGGCGTTTGCTCACGAAGCCAGCGATATTATTATTATCTGAATTAAGTGTTAACGTCAAGTTCAATTACTTGCATAGAAACAGGCAAAGAAAACAAGCGCAGCTTCATATGAGCTGTAGTTTTATTGTGTCATTTCATACATTCAAAAATAAGTTATGGAAAACATCTTTTTGGAATGCAGAATGAAACAAATTCATCAGTGAATGATTAATGCAACAAGTAATATCTACACTGAGTGTCTAATCATTTGATCGCCTCTCAATTTTTCTAATCTCACCTCATTTCATATGATATAATTTCATATGATATGACATCATTATATCGCATCGCATCGCATCTTACCTTTTATAGTTTTGTCAAATATCATCATCATTTATTGGCGCTTAACCGCCTAAGCGATTTTGGCCGTTGCCTATCAAAGCGCGCCAGTCATTCCTTTTTAGCGATAACTGACGCCAATTGGAAGCCCCAAGGGAGTTCAAGTCATCCTCCACTTGTTGTTTCCATCTCAGTCGAGGCCTCCCCCTTCCTCTGCTGCCGAATTCAGGTGCCGATAGGAAAACCTTCTGTGCTGGAGCTTCTTTGTCCATTCGCATAACATGACCCAGCCAGCGGAGTCTTTGGGCTTTAATTCGCTGGACTATGGTCAAGTCTGCGTAAAGCTCGTACAGCTCATCGTTAAATTTCCTTCGATACTCGCCGTTGGCATCACGGGAAGGACCATAAATCTTCCGGAGACCTTTTCTCTCAAATACTCCAAGGGCCATCTCATCTTCTCTTGACATTGTCCATGAATCTGAGCCATACATCAGGACAGGTATGATGAGAGACTTATAGAACGTGATCTTTGTTTGTCGAGAGAGGACTTTACTTCTCAATTGCCTAGTCAGTCCAAAGTAGCACTTGTTGGCAAGAGTGATTCTCCGTTGGATTTCTAGACTGATATTATTTTCGGTGTTAATACTGGTTCCCAAATAGACGAAGTCCCTCACAGTTTCAAATTTTTAACTATCAACAGTGTCAAATATAATCTCATCAAATCTGCTTAATTTTATTCAATACTAGCAGACCCGACAGACATTGATTTTGCAGCACTTAGAATATGGACCAAACCAAAAACCATTCTAGATTCGTAATATGGATGGATAGGAAAACCTGTACCTTCGCCTGTCGCTACACATTTCTTTGACTTCATCTCCCCATTTTATGTCTTCCTTCATCTGCCCAAGATTAATTTCCTAAGACTATCCCTTTTGATTTGCCTATTTCCTCACCGTCTGCCTATCCCCCCTGCTCTAACTCTATCGTCGCTCGCTTGCCAGAGGCATGAACGTGCAAATTTTCCAGATTTGAGTTAATGCACAACAAAAATGTATAAAAATTAAATTTCCAAATTTTTTAAAATTTTCGTTGCGTAAAAAAAAAATGAATGTGCTAAGATTTATGCTTCTGAGGCAACGGTAATTTTTAAAAATTTACTTGAAAAATGACCCCAGAAAGATTGCCCCAAAAATAGTTCTAAAATTACCCCAAAAGAGTCTGAAAATATCCCCTTTTTACACCAACAAAATTTGTTTAATTAATAATTTCTGTTAACCATTAGTACATACTTCCTTGTTCAACATATAATTACTGCCTACAAACACCAATGCACACTAGCTGGCCATAGTTGTGTGAAACCCCCTTCCCACACATTGGAGCCGGCCAACGCGCAGAGCAACATAGCACGTTATGAATGCAATTGTTGCCACTCCAACATCATCGACAGCCAATCAACAACAAAGCAAATCTATAACAACAAAATAACTATCTCACTGACAGAACAATGGTTAGTTGAGGCTTGATTTTATTGTGTTGCTAAGAAATTGTTGGTCGCATGTTGGCGGCAAACTAATTTACTTATTGCATGCAATTGCGTTAAAGCAGGTATCACCACGTAGTGGCTCCTTTGGCTCACTATGGCCCTACAACAACAACATCATATGGCGCTTTTGTGGCCCCATTAACAATCCAGATTTGCAAGAAATATATGAAAAATCATTGCAATATTATTCTTGGACCCTTTTGTAGCCCGCAAAAACATACCAGGTTCATTACTTATTCTTTCGAGTAATTTTTTGTGATTCCAGGAACGTATTGTAGTTGAAAGTATGACGTTGTTGTTTTATGGCCCAGTAGGTTGAAAGACCTGGTGACTCAATGGACTGGTCAAATTTTCTAACATATTTGTTGAAGTATGAAATACGAGGGGATCAAGAGACTAAACTCTTAATTATAATTTTATCGTAGGCAACAGACTACCAACTGTTTATATCTAACATAGGCTATTTTTTCTGAATTCTAAGCCAAAAATTTGTAAAACAGTCCTAGGCACCTAGTGGGACAATTGTCCGAAATTTTGAGGACCAAGTTCACAAAGATTATTAAGAGTCAAATACATAAAGCTTTGTTAACCTCGCCTGACATTTGCTACCTCAAAACTTTGCGTCCAACTTCAGAGGTATGCTACAATGAACGCTTTGACGCTTCTCTTTTTTATATTTGTTTTCTTTATTTATTTGTTTGAATTCAGAATGTTTTGGTTAATTTATTAATTTAATAGAGAAAAAATTAATTAATTATTATTTCCTCCAACTTTTTACTATCTAATTAAAGCAAAGTCATCAACATCTGATTGTCAAAGCAAGCAAAATTTGAGAGTTTGCCAAATTTTAACCTTGCTTCGACTTTGAGGTCTTCTATTTGCCATGCTTCGTTTAAATACGTATACTGAACTTTTCTGTCAAAGTCAAAGTTCGAGGTAAAGTCAAAATAAAGCTTTATGTAACTGACCCTTTACGCTTTTACGCACGGGACGTGATCTGTCGTGAAGCGCCGAACAGAGTGAGATCAAAAACAATCGATAATAATTTGAGTAGTGCGATGACCACTTTTTCAATTTCCTGCTGCTAACATCAGTACAACGTCACACTGTTAGTAGTATAGTCTAAATGAAGGCAATGCTTACAGATCCAATTTTAATGTATTGTAATGTACAGCTCCAATTTTATGTAATCGGCCTGCTGCTAACATCAGTACAACGTCACACTGTTAGTAGTATAGCCTAAATGAAGCCAGCGCTTACAGATCCAATTTTAATGTAATGTAATGTACAGCTCCAATTTTATGTAATCGGCCAGCTGCTAACATCAGTACAACGTCATACGCCTAAATGTAGGCAACGCTTATATTTATTTTAGTCAAGTTATGTTGCTAACGCCGAACCTTTTAACATTGAAAAAAATCCGTTAAGAACTTTTTTAACATTAAAATTTTTTTTTTTTTTTTCATTTCACTCCCACTGCCAAGGACTGCGATAAAATCTATGCAATAGCTTAAAAGAAATTATATTGACTTTACCGAGAACCGAACTCAGGACACCTAAAACAACAAAATTTTCTGTTAAAACAACCGCTTAACTGTTAACTTAAGGTTAACTTAAGGTTAACAGTTTCAATGAAGTTGAATCAACAGCGTTGCATAATAGATAAGAATTGACCGTGATTTTGGTTGAATCAACCCATATTTTGGTTGATATGACTAGCTCATTTTTTTCTGTGTGGCTGGTTAGCACTTTTTTGTTCTGAAAACTTTAAGAAATATTTTGGTATGTCTAATAGTATAAATATAAATTCCAGAAAACCATAAACGTTTATTCCTAATTTGTAATTCAAATCTTCAAACCAACTGTTTTTCTTACTTCTCAACTTTACTTAATATTTTTGCGTAATGAAATCTTAAACTCACAAAAGCAACAAGTGTCAGTTGCAAGGCTTAGAAGCTTATTGTACATACCTCTCACTTATAAACAATTTATTTATTTCCATATGTCTGTTAATATCTTGTTTACGCGCAAAGCACCAAAGAAAAATAAGCAAATAAAAAAGTAAAAAAAAAAATATAATAAAACAAAAATATCAACTTACAACAGGAAAGTTGGTGTGAAAAATTAAGCGTTAACAGTTACTTGTTGCCAGTTGCCGCGTATAGAGTTCACATTACAAAGGAAATATTATTGCAGTAAAACTCATAAGCAAATGTTGGTTGACTCAAGGCATCAGCCTAACGCGGCCTAGGAAAAAGTACAAACAAACAAACTTGCTGTCGACTCAAATTGCATGAGACAGCCGATTTCAAAAAAATAAAACAAAAAACATCTATAGGTCGTATTTTATATATATCTATGAGAACTGTTTTATATATAAATTTTAATACTTGAGAATTTCAAACTATCCACGCATAAGCTTCCTGCACCGTCAATATAAAACACTCAATTAATGGCGCATGCGTGCATGATTCTAGTGAAAATAATACTAAATTAAAAAAAAATTCAATAACTAAGCCATGATGTGGGAAGTGCATCACATTTTTATGTAAGCATTTATGTATTTACGTGTGGTTTTGATTAAAATTGGATAGTCATGTAGTGCACGCGCATGCGCATCAACAAAGAAATTACTATAATTAAAAGCTCTTTGTTTAGATATGCATGGAAGTATGCTATGTGGTACTCAAAGCCCACGCATTGTCACACATGTGAACCCATATGTCAAGTACGCTAAGCGAATTCTTTTGTCAACTAGTTACAAAATGATAGCTCGATATATCGACAGCTGAGTGAAAGATCATATCAGATTATAAACGCCCAAACTCGTAATTAGCTTAAAGAATTCCATTCTCAATTTTTTATTTATTCTAAAATTTTGTTCAAGAACGCCCTATCTTAGAACAAGTTTCAAACCCGACTTATCTGAACGAAAATACAAAAACATAAACTATAATAAATCCGGGAATCGGGCAAAAATATACCATTAATAAAGCTAAGGCTTAGCTAATGTGTACAACAGGAAGTTCTACACAACACAACACACAGGCGAAAATATAGCTGCAATTTGCCTGCAGACATACTAAGGAGTGTTTGGTAGAATGGTTACGCACTGCGGTTTAGAAATTCCTAATCTCCTCTCCTTGGTTCGACGACCAGTAAAGGTGATTAAAAACTTCTAAGCAACAATACAAAGCGGTCCTTCAACAAGATCGAAATTACAATCATCGTAGTTGGTATTGTATGTAGCATTTTTCAACTTGCTTTAGCCAAAACACAAAAAGAATAATTTGATAAAAATTATTCGATTTTTTAGAAGATGACCCCTCCCGAACAAACCCAGTCCTTAACATTGGACAAATGTTCGCCTTCATGTTAGATAACTAGTGTAATTATCTAACTACATATTGTCTATTAGAGGGACAGTAGAGACCTTCACTAGAGCTCGATTAGAGATAGGTTAGAGAACTATAGAAATATTAAAGATTGCCATTAGTATGCAAAGCTGACTGAATGTCATAGCACTGTCTAGCCGGGCATTCATGTTTCTGGCGCAACAAAAATGTTCAAAAACTGAATTTGAATTTTTTTTATTTTGCCAGAAACATGAATTTGTTGCCACTCAACAACAGACACCAGGGCGTATACGTAAAAATTTTGCTACACATTAATGTTTCTGGCAAAACGAAAATTAAAAAAAAATTCCAAAACTCAGTTTGTTAATATTTTTGTTACGCCAGAAACATGAATATGTAGCACATTCATTTTTCTGGCCAATTTTCAAAGATTGAACTACACATTTAGGGGGTTCCTTGTACTTAGGAAACCCAGGGTTTTCGTGAATCGTAGAAAAACGAGAGGTTAATCACGCGAGCCTTTTAGCTCAAATTTGGGAAATTGGCATATACATGCCTCTGGCAAGCGAGCGACGATATCTCATAATTTTATACACGTTTCGTTGAATATTTGCAACTGAGTTCTAAAGGATTATAGCTATTATTGTAAAGTTTCTGAAACAACAAAATATGTGTTTTCTGTGCTCTCAAAAGTGGTTCTAGTCGCACCTACTTTCGCAGGCAATTTAAAAGAAGAAAAAAGCCGAAATAGTCATGCATAACACACAGTGGAAAGCTAGTCTAGTCAGATAAAATACAACATACTGCATTTGTTTTCGTACGAAATCGAGTTACTGTTCTTCTAGGTCTATAGAACCATTAATTTTTAGTTCTCCTTGGAACCGATTTTAGGTTTATTTTCGGTTACCTTGGACTAGTCTTCCATACTTTTAGATTTATTTATCGGTTCTATTAAACCAGTTTCCGATCCTGGAAACCTGTTTCCAATCAGTCATGATGCACTGGCGTTGTGCTACTTTCTGGATTTTCATTTAAAATAATTACAAAAATATGTTTATAGATCATCTGTCAAGTACGCTAGATCATCACTGTCAAAACAATTACGAGTAGACATCGCCTACCGTAAAAGATACAAAGTTCATGAAACAAAACGAGCTTGACAGACGAAACAATCACTCAGTTCATGACCCAACAGCTGTTGGATGCATTTAGCTAAATGGCAACTTTTTTACTTGAAGCTTTTCAGATCAAATCGCTGATAATTGTATGTTGAGTACCTACCGCAAGTATCTAGTAATACCAGTCAATCTGTACTTGATTATTCAATTAGTGAAGCATCGTTGAAATGTGTGCTTAAAAAGTTTTTTGAGAGTGTGCAAATGGATAAGGGCTTTTCGCTTTAAAATAACAATTAGAGCTGTAAAACAGTCGATGGCACTACCGATAGCTCTTGCAAAAGTCCTAACGTGATATGATGTGTTATGATATCGTGAGAATTGTGGAAGCTTTCTCTAGTCACTAATAGAGACAACTTGTGTTCCAATTTTATGCTGTCCAATAACAAATCTCAAACGACAAATCTTAAATTTTTGTGACTTGAAATTGACATCATATGACATTATATCACATGACGTTTAGTGATGTCGGATTTGATGTGATGATTGAATAAGATGTGACATTGTTACACATCATGGATAAAACGGCGAGCTTTTAGCTTAGACTCGATTTCTTGAGTAAAAGCGTGTGATATGATAGTAGATATCATGATATGTGGGATGTGATGCAATATGAAATGATCTGCAGTATCATGACGGTTTTTGGATTTGGCTTTGTTAAGAAATCGACATGGTACGGTCAGAAATTATGGCCTTCAGTTACTAGACCAATTGCAATGTCAATGACCATGTCACTCACCTGAGCCAAAGTTCGCTTTGTAAGCATGAGGCCGAATGTCATCAGAATGCGTGTGATGTGATATTAGTTATATCGCACGACAAAATATACACTTTAAAATTGTGCTTTTTGCGATGTGATATTGACGGGGTTGTTGTAAAAATGACAAGAATAATATCAATAGTCTCCAGCTCTACTAATAACCGTCTTGGTCTGCAAAGACTAATTCCAAAAATAAGTTATTGAAAAATCTGCTTCAAAAGCCAAAAAGATCAAAGAGTTCGAAGATAAAAATATCACAATTATTTAATCGATATGTTTTATTTTATACACCTTCTTCATAACCTGTTCGAAAGAAAATAAAAACCGGAAGCATGACGGCACACATTAATGATCACCTGCATACAAAAATTTTAACCACAGCGGAGGCGCGCACGTGAGTATAACAAAATGCAGCAATCAACAAGTGGTTTGCACACGAAGGCAGAAAGAACGCTGTCGGATAAAAAATGCTGTAAAACGACAACAAAAGCCAACAAAAGTGAAAAAGCTAATAATAATAATAAAGGCTGTTGAAGTTCCCAAAAATTCCACAAGAGAAATGTCTCGTGAAAGTTGAACAGGGAAATTACTTATGAACACATGAGCAAAAAAATAATAAAATAAAATGAAAAAGCCTACAGTGAAGAAAAAATTTAACTTTTTAAATTATGCAACATTGAAAGGCTAACGAACCAACCGAGGGGAAGCAACAACGCAAAAAAGTCGCAAAAAAAGTATCAAGGAAAAGCATTTTCATTTAAAACGGTTGACAATAAAATTGTCGAAAATAAGTAAATGCAAAAGTAACTAGCTACCGAATTGTGATTGCCGAAACAATGTGAAGAAATAGCAGCCAAATGAATGACGCGCCGGCGTAAACATCGTAAATGCCGTCAATCACTTAAGTAAGAGTGAAATTGCCGAAAAGCAGGAAAACAAAATGCATTTTTAACGCAATTACAACGCGGCCTCAACGATGTAAAAGATGACTACTTTGATAGCCTCAAAGTTTTAAAGCAAAGTCACTTTAATTGAATGTTATTTCATAGATAGGGTTTATGGGGAAAAATTTACATATATACATCAAAAGTTGTAACGCATACCGAAAAATTTAAAAAAAAAAGTGGATATGTCGGTACTAATACCTAGCGTCGCTCGCCTGCCAGAGGCATGAATGTGAAAATTTTCCACATGTGACTAATTTCTCGTGGCTCTAAGGTTCACGAAAATTCTGCGTTTCCAAAATAAAAGGAACCCCCGGAAATTTGCAATGCCATTTTCCTGAATGTGTAGTTCAATCTCTAAAAAATGGTGCCAGAAAAAGGAATGTGCCTAAACGAAAATGTCTAAAAATTGAATTTATAAATTTTTAAAAATTTTTGTTGAGCCAGAAAAATTATTGTGCTGCACTAAACCACGGACACCATGGCGTATACGCAACAATTTTGCTACACATTCGTATTTCTGGTTCAACGAAAATTTAAAAAAAAATTAGAAATTCAATTTTTAAACATTTTCGTTGCGCTAAAAACATACATCTGCTACACATTCATGGATCTGCCACAACGAAAATTTTAAAAAATTTACTTTGATATATATAAATCAAGGGATGAAACCGTTTAAAATAACGTTCTGGTTTCGGTTCCGGTTTCGTTCTTCAACATTTATTTTGGTTTCGGTTACGGTTTCGTTCCGGTTTCGGTTTCCAAATAAAAACACGAGCACAAAAAGAATGTACTACCAAAAAACTCAAGAATGTATGTAGCTTCAAAATAGTTGTGAATTTTCATAACTTTTTTTCGGATCTCGGTAAATTTTTTTCGAATATGTATGTATATTCAAATTTCCTCTTTCAAAATTTTGATATTGATGTCAGAACGTGTCTTTTGTAACCTTGCGCGACAATCTTCCATGAAAATTTTTCATGATATCATTTTGTAAGAGAAAATGTTTATGTGTCCACTAAAAGAGGTGACATTAAAAAAATGCCAAACCATTTGGAACCGGTTCCGGCTTTTGAAACGGTTTCGTTTCCGTTCTTTTTCAGATCGAAATAACGTTTACGGATTCGGTTTTGCAAAATTAAATATAACTTTTTATTTCTTTCTTACTTGAATAGCTAAATGTAACTCATACGCCGTGTATGACCTATGTATAAAAAGTGCACAATAATTTAAAAATTTCCAGATATACACAATTATTTTTGCTGGAAAACATATTGTCTGATAAACTTCTTTTGAAATTCCAATGTCCTTTTCTCGTGAATACGTTTTTTTCAATATCTGAGTAAAGGATCCTGTTGTCCTTATAAAAATTCAAAGGTAGAGATTTGTTGCACAATCCTTTATATATGGACACGATATCAAAATTATGTGATTTTCAAAGCCTTAATGGACTTTTTTGCTGCTAAAAGCTGGTAGCTAACCTTTTTAAAAAAAGCTGGCTTCAAAACTAGGGAACGACTAAACCGATTTCAATGTTTTTTTTTTTTTTTTTTTGCGTGTTCCCTATAACACCAGCACAGGTTTCAACACTCGATAATTATTTATTAACCTACTTCAGTGATTCTTTCTTCGGATTGTTCTCGAAATTACCAATTAATTTTTAGCAACAAAAAGATTAGGGTTGCCACCTTTTTATAAAAACCTGATTCATAAATCGAGAACGGCTTGACCGATTTCAATGATTCTTTTTCGGATTGTACCCTATGATACCAAAATAATTTTTTTCGGATAGTACCAAGATAATTCCTATAATACCAGGATCATTTTTAATAAAAAAGAGTTGCCACCTTTTTTAAACAACAGGCTTTAAAACTCGAGAACGACTAAACCTATTTCAATCATTATTATTTTTCGATTTGATTCCTAAAATACCTGGATAATTTTTGGCAAACAAAATAGGGTTGCCACCTGTAAAAAAATTAGCTAACGTAGATTTATAAACTACAATATATCTCACGGCATAGCACAATTTCTTCGGTAATAAAAAAATTGTATGCATTGAATTTTTTTTTTTCTTTTTCAACGTCATCAATAATCTTGCATTTATATTGTAATAATTTTATCTTGTTATTGATTTGTAAACATTGCTGATTCACGTCATCGAACTGACTGACGGCTAAAGTGATTAATTTTATTATGCAAAAGAAATGAAAAAAAAGAAAAAACAAGAAATTTTTGCATGTTCATTGACTCGGACCGTAACACTTTGGTAATCGAGTTACGCCATGGTAATAAATTTACTCGTATAATATAGTTGAATATGCACTTGTTTATATTAAAACATGTTTTTGTGACTTTGAATGCATTCAAAATTTTTGCAGCAGCAACTTCATCCTAAACTAAGTTTCACGTTTTCTAACCTCAAAGCAGCCATAAAAGTGGCTTACTACATTTGCTCATTCAAAGATTTAATTAAAAATTTTTTATCGCTTAATGCCAAAGTTGCAAGACAAGCTCAGGTTTGCTCTCTTTTTCAATTGAAACTTTTATTTTAATTTGTTTTCAGCTAATTTTATTATTACTTCGTACAGGGTGTTCTATTGAGAGCGTAATCTCTTTGAAGGCATTATGTACAGCAAAATAGATATTAATTCCCATTCTGCCATTATCCGGTTTTCACAGAGGGGCCATTCCATCCAAAATCGACCCAATCAACTTTTAAAATTTTTTTTTTTTTATAACTTTTTTTTAAATTAAATTTTTAATTGATTTTTTAACTTTTAATTATTTTTTTTTACTTTTTTATTTAATTTCTAATTTTTTTTATTTTTTATTTTTTCAAATTTTTTTTTTTATTTTTTTTTTTTTTATTTTTGTTTTTTTTAACTCCCTTTTAAATTTTTGCAAATTTTTTTTTATTTGAAACTTTTATTATATCTTTTTTTAATTAAATTTTTAATTGTTTTTTTTTTACTTTTAATTTTTTTTTTTACTTTTTTATTTTTTAATTTCTAATTTTTTAAAATTTTTTTTTTTAATTTTTTTAATTTTTTAAAATTTTTTTAATTTGTAATTTAATATTTTAGTTTTTTTATTTTATTTTTTTCAAATTTTTTTTAATTTTTTCAAATTTTTTTTATTTTAATTTTTTTTTTTGTTTTTTTAATTTTTAAATTTTTTTTTTTTTTTTTTATTTTTTTTTTATTTTTTTTTTATTTTTTTTTAATTTTTTTTTTTTTAATTTTTTGATTTAAATTTTTTCAGATTTTCTTTTGTTCAATAAATAACTTTTTTTGCAATAGTTATTTTTATGAATGAATTTCGTTTTTCTTATATCATCAAAAGTTTTGGCAAAGGAAAACAAATTTAAGAAAATAAGCAAATTGAAAATTTGACTTTTTTCTCAAAAAAATAGGAAGGGAGGAAATCGGTGTTATCCAACTATATTTGAAAAAAAAAAATTTTAGTTTTTAATTTTCGGTTTTAATTTTTTTTTTTAATTTTTTTTTTTTTTTTTTTTTTTGTTTTTAAAATTTTTCCTTTTTTATTTTTTTATTTAAGTAAGATCAGTTTTTATTTTATTTCTTTGATTTTCTTTATTTTAAATTATTTTCTTTTATTTATTTTTTTTTAATAATTGTTTCAATTTTATTTATTTTTTTTTTTTCATTTATTTAAATTAATTTAATTTTTTCACTTTTTTTTATTTATTAAATATTTTTGTTTATATTTTTCTTTTATATTTTTTTTATCTTCATATTTTTTTGTTTCCGCAACACTAAAAAAAATATCTTAAAAAGCAAAAAAAAAAAAAATTTTGAACTTGCATAATTTTTGAAAAAAAAAAAATTATTTTCCTTCAGCGAAACTTTGTTTTATGTTAAAAGGAAACTCCCCATCGAAATTCCTTCTTTTGAAGGATTTCCAAAACATTATGGTGTTTAGAATTTAGAACAAAGAAAACAGACAAATCACCCTATACTTTTTCAAGTTTCACAGTTCCAATTTTGACCAGAGGCGCATTAAAAAGACTTCGGTTGAAGTAGCAACAATAAACTTGAATTTGTGTGCTTATGAACTTGTTCACTCGCTTGTCAATAATAAAACATTTTTGTATTGTTATTGTTGTGCTGCTGCGTTTAGGTCATTAAAGTTCACTATCACTTTCACTAATATAGCGCTGGCTTTAAACAATTCAAAAGCCGGCAAATGTTAAAAGAGCTTCATAATACGAGCTTGGATTTGATTTGGTTTCGAGTTCAGTTGCACCGTAGATATTTATGAGCAAGCCTAGCTGTATTAGCAGAGATTTTGAGCTGGTGTTAAGCCTCATTCGTATGCGGTTGCATGTTTAGAGCGAGCAAAGAAATGAGATTAAAAGACAAACTCAGCAAGCAATGGCAGATGCTGGTAAGCCAATGAGCAGTGTGTGCAGCAGATAATCAAATTGAATATTTTATAATGAAGTGTATTGACATCGTTAAATTGAGTTGCTGACTTTGGCGCATGAGATAATAACCAATTGTGTGATATATAGCAAACAGACAATTAACTGACTGAGGTAGATATGATCAGTCTATTTTCAATATACTTCAAAGGTGATGGTGAAAATATACAAAGCAAACTAAAGCGTTAAATCTAGCACCTAAAGGCTTTATTTAACAGCTTTCTCTGGGGGTTGGGTAATAATTTGCTCAAGTTCCCACATTGAGCACTCATTTTGTGCTTACGTTCTTTTTCGCCAAAACTTCTTTGAAATTGAAAAGACCATAACTCATTTGGGTCAGCTACGTGTTTTTCCATATTTGATAATTTCACATCATTAATCACTTTTAAGCTCTTGAAAGTAAAAGTTTACGCTTTCAGTGTAACTTTCTCACTATATCTATTAATATAAATAAAAATGATACCAAAACAACCGAAAAATAATCCTAAAACGATCCCAAAATGACCCTTAAATGCTCCCAAAATGATACGAAATTGAACCCAACATGATCCGAAAATGAGCCCAAATGACGCCAAAATGATCCAAAAATGATTCCCAAATGACCCTAAAAACACCCTTCCCTAAAATGATCCCAAAATTATCCAACTAGGTGATAGGTCAACCCTGTACACCCCCAAGTGGGAACCCCAAGAGGCAACCTCCAAGTGGATAGTCCTAGAATTAATCATACTATCTACATATATGCCAAATTTCATCCAAATCAGTCAAGCGATTTCCGAGATAGTCTGGATATACAAATATACATAATGGCAACCCTGTAACCCGCCCCAAGTGGCAACTCCCAAGTGGATAGTCTCAGAATCAATCATACTATCTATATTCAAAATTTCATCCAAATCAGTCAAGCGGTTATACAAATATACAAGTTTAGCTCGTTTAAAGTTATAAGATTTAGTGTAATTTTTTACTATATTTTTTGTGTAATTTTTACTATATTTTTTGTGTAATTTTTACTATATTTTTGTCAATTTTTTAGTTTATTATTTGAGTAATTTTTGCTACATTTGTTGCTGTACTACTGTGAAAAGTATGACCGTGGAAACCACCCCCAATTATATTTCGCAATTTCAATGAAAGCGAGATGAAAAAACCAAGTTTTCAAAGAAGATCATCATCATCATCAACTTCCTTAACTCCATTTGGAGCAGTTGGCCTGAAGACAATTTATCACAAAAAATACAAAAATATCAGATAACAGCTTAATTTGAAAAAACTTTTACCACACTTCTTCGCCGCCAAAAACCGCAAAAGCGCGAGAAACACATCCTTCAATAACGAAAATCGAAAACAAACTAAACAATACAATCATATATAGATATCTATGTTAATCTCTTTAGCAATTGCAACCATGTGTCAAGTACAGCTAATGCGAATGGGCGTTTTTCTTTCTGTGTATGCGTGTTTTTTATTATTTTTTGGTGTTTTTTTTTTTAATATTTTACATACTAGAAGTCTGTATCTAGTTCAGCTAAGCATAGTAAATCAAAACCATAAACAAGTAGTTAAACTAACATTTTAATATGAACTTTAAACGGTTGTCGGGGGTTATTAAATCGAACTCAACTCAAATGAAAATTGATCATGACGAGGGTTAGGGTTGCCTATGACGCTTTTGCAAACTTAATCGGAGATAAGAAGTTCTTATAAATTGTTCTGGAGCTGTTCTCAGAACTATTTTCTAGAACACCCTATCTTAGAAATTGTTTCTACAACTCCCTATCTTGGAATTGTAGTAAAAACCGCCTTACCTTTTTGTAAGTTCAAAACATTTTTAGCTGAAATATGTCATTATTGAGTAAAGTTCTGAAATAGGGCATCCTTCAATCAATTTCTAGGATAGACTTAGACTGTAAAAAAATGTCAGGTAGGGCTTCCTTTAAGAACTGTTCTGAAATGGTCCAAGGGATTATACAGTCTATTACAGAAAATGATTGAAAAACAACCTATATAAACTCGAGTTTATTGTCAACGTGAATGCCGTGTTAGGATTACTTTGGAGAACTCTCTTTCTAAGAATTCTTTTCAAAGCCACCCGATCTGAATGGAAATTTTTAACATTCTCTGTTAAAACGAATTATTTAGAACGCCCTCAAACAAAATTCTAATTGAAAAAAAAAAGTTCTAAAATAGTCCCAGTAATCATAGGTTTGAAGGAAAAAGAAACAAATAAATAAATCTCAAGATTACACGATCTCTGAGAGTGAATGAAAAGGACTTATGCAAGTATTTTTTTACAAATTTTTTTTCAAAAACAACCTATCTCAATGGAAATTTTATATAGGACGTTCTTCAAAACTGTTCTGAAATGGTCCCAGGATTTAGAGGGTGTAAAACAGAAGAAAGAAACAAATAAAAAAAGTTTAAGATTAAACTAAGTATCTCTGGGAACGATAAAAAGGGATCTATCTAAGTATTCGTTGAAGAACTCCCAATCTTAGAATTCTTTCAAAAACACCCCATCTCAATGGAAATTTGAAAAAAAGAGCTAAAAGCTATAGAATGCTGTTGAATATAATTCTGAGATAGGGCGTTCCTCAACAAAATTCTCATATACATTGTTTTTGCAAAAAAATGTAAGATAAAACATTCTCAAAAACTGTTCTAAAATGGCCCCAAAGATTATAGAGTTCTAAAAAAAAGGAAACCAGACCAAAGTAGGATAATTTTCTTAGCCAAAAAAGATACATTGTTTCAAAAAAAAAAAACCAAGTCTCTATAGCTGGCAACACTGACTATAATAAAAAAAAAATTTTATTTAAAAACAACTACACATCCCGTAATTATGGATTATTAGTACAGATGTGTTACTCTCGTAAATCATTCAAATTATTACCTATGCAAATAAGCTCTACATTTTCTCAATTTACTCTCAACTTTGTACTTTAAATGCCAATCAAACACAACTTTCACACCTTAGCAACTAGCTCACATGGTCCAGTTAAGTAAAGAATAGCCGACAGCTTGCCTAAATAACGGTACATATTATCTAGTACGTATTAAAAACTACGTTAAGTAGTTATTAGAAAGATATTAGCAAATTTTGATTTAAAAAAATCAACATGAGTTGGCATACGGATGATAAATAACACAAATTTAGCATGTGAAATAGGGAGATAACAATAAATAGAAATTTAAAAAAATATGAGCTAACAAATTTAATATGCATACCTACTGTTCGAGAACTAAACGAAAATGTGAAAAAGCAAAATTAGGTGAAGTGGAACGGTATTGATGTATGTATGTAAAAAATGTATAAACAATTAACCAAACAAAAATAAATTAAAATAAAATTTAAAACTGATACAAAGCAACAGTTAGAGCAAAACAAAAAATTGGGCGTAACAAGTGTTGAACGTTAATCGTTGAAGCGTAACGAAAGGCGCACTAAAGCAAACATAGAATAATGAAACAATAAAGGAATAAATTGAGAATATCAACAAAATAGACAAATGCAAAGCAAAAACTGAAATAAAATTAGAAAACAATGGAAAATGAGTAACCATCAAAGCAATGCCAACCATAGTTAGAAATAAAAAAAAGAATAAACAAATAAATGCAACAAAGCAGTAACAAAATCAAAACAAAGTAGATAGTAAAATGAATGAATGAAAATACACAAAAAAATTGAAGGAAATACAAAAACAAAAAAGTATAACAAACAAAAAAAAAATGTCTAAAAGAGACAGTTATATCTACTGGAAACTATAAAATAATAATAAAAACCGAACATTAAATACCCAGCGATTTCTACCAGTTTCATTATTATATATTTCTTATACCTCATTGAAACCAAGATGTGACAATTTATGTGATTTTCGACATCGAAAAAGGGTCCGTGGTTATCATCCGACTTCGCCCATTTTCTCTAGCAACCTACTTTAGCCAGAAAGTAACCTGTATACGATATTTCATGGAAATATCTCATGTGTTACTCAAGTTATCTTGTACACGTACAGACGGACGGGCATGCCTTAATGAATTCCTTTTTTCAACCTAAGAACTTTAGTTTATGGAACTCTATATCTATCTCGATTATTTTGTGCCGTTACGTAGTACCGTTATGTGGACAAAATTATAATACCCCTGTACTAGTACTAGTACGCTGGGTATAAAAAAAATGATTTCAAGGGTCACAACTCAAAACTCTATAATCTTTCAGACCATTTCAAAACAGTTTTGAGAACATCTTATCTCAGATTTTATTTGTAAAAACGATCTATATTGGAATTTGGGTGAAGTGCGCCTTTTTATCATAATTATATTCAACAATGACCTATTCTGGCTAAATTGAGATGAAGAGTTTTTAAAGTGAAAAAAATACTAACATACGTTATTTTCAATCATTTCCAAAAAATAGTGTACAGCAGTTTTTTGAACGTAACATCGCTGATTACACTGTACAACAGCCAAAAAATCTCAGGGGGTTTCTCACCGGTTTCTAAAGCTTTTGATGGTGCTGAAGTCGAATCTGAAGTCACATTTTTTGGGTCACGCTAGATTTTCTCTCCAGAGGGTACTTTGTTCTGAGATCGGTAGTAGTAAAAAAAAATTTTAAAAACCAAAATTAATTTGACCCCAAAAAAATTAATTTAAAAAAAAACCTAGTGTGACCCGAAAAATCTGACTTCAGATTCGGATTCAGCACACCCAAAAGCTTTTAAAACCGGTTAGATTTTCAAAAACTCCAATATTGTTGTGCAATGTTATTGTTCGAAGTGTTTTATTCCACAATTTGGTTGGAGAGCGCTTTTTTTCAGAAATGGACCCCTTTTTTGAGCTAAAAATGCCTAGAACTTACATTAATTTGAAAATTATTCTAATATAACGAGTTATCTAAGAAAATTCTGATATGGGCCGTTTATCAATCGTCTTCAACTAAATATTTGGAATTACCATTGAAAAATTCGGGTGTGAAAAAATTCTAAGTGAAGCGCATGTTAGAATTGAGTCTTCTCATTTTTAAATATTACCTTGAGTCTTATTCAAAGAAATTCTAAGGCCCGCCTTTCTCTAAGACTGTTCTGAAATGGTCTAATTGATCAGACAAGGAGGTTCACTAACGACCTAAGCGGACAGATAAAGTGTTCTTCGAACAAATTTTGCAATAGGAGGCGATCTATCATTCTGACGATGAAATACAAAGAAGGATAATGTTTCTTATATTATGTTGAGATAGGGAGTCGAATAAACACTGGAACTACTGTTCCAACAGCATCACGCTAATTTTTGTGGTCTATCATCTACAGACTTATGTAGGACAAGCACAGGTGATGATGGAAAATATCTAAAAAATGTTCCAAAACAAAATTAGACAATTTTCCAAGATATTTGCGATCTTCACCAAAGCGAAAATAACTACACCCACCCATCATTCCCAGTACTTTTTCACACTACCAAAAACGAAACAACCGAACGTAAATTTAACTTAAACTGACAAAAAAAAGCCCATCAGAAACGCGAATTAGCTTAGATGTAAGTGCAAACATAAGCGCCTAAGTATTTATCTAAGTATCCAAGTGTTGGCCGCATAACAACAAACGATTGCGGTTAACCACTTCAACATTCCCAAGCAGATTAGCCAGATTTGGAACGTTGTTGGAACATTGAAAAATTTAGCTGTTGGCTTATAAAAGTATGTAGAACAGAAATGATGTTGGTTTTAATGGTATTTGCACAACAAACAAAAAATGAATAAAGAAAAAATAAAAATCGAGATAAAAATAAAAATTACAACAGCAAAATGCCATGCCATTAAAGGTAAACAATAATAAAAAAAAAATACGAAGACAATACAACACAGGGCACGTCACAACAATGCAAACAAAATCACAGATTGGTATGTAAAAAAAACGAAAAAAAACTGCAACAAAAAAGATAAATACGAAACAATAAAAAGAGATAGAATAAAAAATAAAAGTGAAAAAAAGAAACGAAACGATAAAAAAATAAGAGAAAAAAATTCAAACACAAAATAAAGAGCATTTTGCAGCAAAAGTGTCAACAAAAGCGCACACGCTTGCGAATCAAACTGAAAATGGTTGAAAAAAGGCAGTAAATACTTGCGCTGTGTAGGCGTTTTTCACAACCCATTTACGAGTTGTTGCTGTTGCGCTCGTGTAGCAGATAATAAATGATGAATAAATGTTGTTTAAGCTAATGATAAGCTAAGCAAATCAAGTATTATGTGCCTACACTGAGTAGCTGCTATGAAAGATTTACAAAATTATTGTTATTGTTATCTTTATTATATTTTTTTTTGTAGCGTAGCGATCAACTTAATTATAGCTGCAGGTGAGAAATTATGGATTGTCTGAGCTAAAGCTGGTTTCATTAAAAGGGAATTGGTGAGAAACTTGGAAATTTTTTTTTTTGATATTTTATGCTATAAATGGATTTATGTCTGTTGGTATATATGTAGGTAGGTCAGAAAATTAATTTCACTTTTCACCTAAAAATCGAGAGTGATGAATGTCATTGTCTGGAGATGGCATAACTTCAAGGCTGATTGAAAGACCCAGAGCGGCAGAGAAAAAGATTCAAACTTTTCTCCCATCTAAACCCTTTATCTGTCTTCATTCCTATCTAAAAGTCTCCGAACCAAATAGAATTTCAATTTTTGACATATGATTGAAGAATAAACTTTATTCTCTAACATTTGTTTCCGTTACCTTCTTTAACATTTATTTCCGTTACCTTCTTCAACATTTATTTCCGTTTCGTTCGGCTTACGTTCTTTAACATTTATTTTACTTTCACTCCGGTTTTGTTCTTTAAAAAATCTTCCGTTTCGGTTTCGTTGGTTATAAAATCTGCCGTTTCGTCCCGGTTTCGGTTTTCTAATATATTTAGGTTTCGTTAGGGTTTCGGTATTTGTAATGGTTCGGCTTTCGTTCTTTAACAATTATTTCCCTTTCGTGCCGGTCTCGTTTTTTTTTACTTTCATTTCGTTCCGTTTTCGTTCTTTAAAAAATTTTCGTTTCATTTCGGTCTCGTTCTTTAAAAAATTTTTCTTTTCGTTTCGGTTCAGTTCTTAAACAAAATTTACGTTTGGTTCCGGTTTCGTTCTTTAAAAAATTTTGTTTCGTTCCGGTTTCGTTCTTAAACCAATTTTTCGTTTAGTTCTGGTTTTGTTCTTTAGAAATATTTTTCGCTATGTTCCGGTTCGTTTTTTTTTTAATTTTTTCGTTTCGTTCCGGTTTGGTTTTTTTTTTAATTTTTCGTTTCATTCCGGTTTCGTTTCTTTTTTAATTATTTCGTTTCGCTCCGGTTTCGTTTTTTTTATTTTTTCGTTTCGTTCCGGTTTCGTTTTTTTATTTTTTCGTTTCGTTCCGGTTTCGTTTTTTTATTTTTTCGTTTCGTTCCGTTTTTTTTTAATTTTTTCGTTTCGTTCCGATTTGGTTTTCTTTAAGTTTTCGTTTCATTCCAGTTTGATTTTTTTATCTTTTTCGTTTGATTCCGGTTTCGGTTTTTTTATTTTTCGTTTCGTTCCGATTTCTTTTTCTTTAAGTTTTCGTTTGATTCCGGTTTCGTTTTTTTATCTTTTTCGTTTGATTCCGGTTTCGTTTTTTTATTTTTCGTTTCGTTCCGGTTTGTTTTTTTTTTTAATTTTTCGTTTCATTCCGGTTTCGTTTTTTTATCTTTTTCGTTTCGTTCCGGTTTCGTTTTTTTTTTTTTCGATTTATTCCGGTTTTGTTTTTGTTTTTACTTTTTCGTTTCGTTTCATTTTGGTTTGGTTTTTTTTTTATTTTTTCGTTTCATTCCGGTTTTGTTTATTTTTTTTATTTTTTCGTTTCGTTCCGGTTTCTTTTGTTTTTAACTTTTCGTTTCGTTTCGTTCCGGTTCCTTTTTTTAAACTTTTTCTTTCGTTCCGGTTTCGTTTTTTTTTTTCGTTTCATTCCGCTTTCTTTTTTTTAATTTTTTCGTTTCATTCCGGTTTCGTTTTTTTTTTTTAATTTTTCGATTCATTCCGGTTTCCCTTTTTAAAATTGTTTTCAAAAGCACCTTATCTCAGAACATGGTATAAGACTGCTCTATCTCAGAACTTGGTTCAAAAATTACTTCTCTCAGCTGATAATGTATCAAATTTACATTCAGATAGGGCGTCTAACCATACTCCGAAATAGTACATTCTGAACCATACTCTGAACAAACGTTTGTTAAGATTTGTAACTTGGATCTTCCAGACTCCTCAAAAGAGTGAGTACTCCCCTCCGTTTATACATAGATGGGATATGAGTTGCAAGTTAAAAATGGGGTCATGGACTGTTCTGACTTATATTGTTGTTGTTGTAACGATGTGTAGTCCTGCCCAACGCGTATTTTTCCTTAACCTAATTGTCATCAATATCTTCTAACGGGAGTCCAAGGAAACTAGCAGTTTCAATAGGGTTGGACCAAAGAGAGATGGGTGTTAGAAGAGTGGGCTCAAATGAGCAAGAAAATAAGTGATTGGTATTGTGGGGGGACGAGCCGCATGCCGGACATACATTCGGCACATCAGGGTTCAGTCTAGATATGTAGGAGTTTAACCTACTACAATATCCAGAGCGTAATTGAGCCAGAGTGACCCTTGTCTCTCGAGGAAGATGACGCTCCTCTTCAGAAATGCCAGGTGTTGCGGCATGTAAGACATTGTTTAGCGGACAGAGCGCAGAGTAATGGCCAACAGACGTTGTATGGATATGCCCCAAAGCCTGTTTGTGCACCTGTAGATCAAACGGCGTTGTTATATAATGACGGATCTGATCAAAATGTTTACGTAGATGCGACCTTATGGTCCTAGGAGGCGGAATGAGTTCAAGCAGTTGTCTACCGGGATGCTGTGGCTTACAGCAATTCAGTAGGTACTGCTTGTTTAGCATTTCATTATGCTCCCTAACTGGAAGCATTACCACCTCATTATGTATATGAGATATAGGTGACATAAGGACGCACCCCGTAGCGGTTCTGAGCGCGGTGTTTTGACAGGCCTGAAGCTGATTCCAGTGAACGTCTGCAAGCCCCGGCGACCATATCGGCGACGCATAGTTCAGGATCGGCCGACCAATTGCCTTGTACCTTACCAACAACGTTTCTTTGTCTTTACCCCAAGTACTGCCGGCTAGTGACTTGAGGATTTTGTTGCGGCTCTGTAATTTTGAGACAATTGCAGCTGAATGGGCAGCGAAAGTGTGCATGGTGTCAAAAGTCACTCCTAAAATTTTTGGGTGAGCGACAGTAGGTATTTTATGATCACCTACATAAATTTCTAATTCCATGCCAACCTGCGCCGTCCACGTCGTGAATAAGGTCGCCGAAGACTTTGTTGGCGACAATGTCAAGGTTCGGGCAGTGAAGAACTCGACTAGAGAGGGGAGATAACCATTTATTTTGGAGCACAGCTCATCAACGGAAGTACCAGTTGCCAATATCGTGCAATCGTCTGCGTAAGAAACAATCGTAACTTCTTCTGGTCGAGGAGGAAGCTTCGAAATATAGAAGTTAAACAATAACGGGGAGAGGACACCACCCTGTGGTACCCCTTGTCTTATCTTCCTGGCTTTAGATTTTTTGTTTCTAAATACAACATACGACCGACGACCACTGAGATAATTGGCGGTCCAACGCTTTAGACAGGGGGGGAGTGACGAGTCTTCCAAATCAGCTACAAGTTGCCCATGATTTACTGTGTCAAAAGCTTGACTCAAATCAAGTGCAACTAGAACCGTCCTGTCATTAGGCCTATTTTGATTAAGACCGTCAGTTATCTGAGTGTTTATGACATTTAGAGCAGATGTTGTGCAAGCCATGTTGGTGCTCGGCTAACATCAAGTGTGATGTGTAGAGCGGGAGTATATCTATCCCTCTACCAAATGTGGTGTTCTAAGAGGAAGTCCATGTATAGGTCTGCCCTCTTTTAAAAATATATCTTCTGCAGTAATATTCCGCAGCTCATAAGCTAAAAAATGTAAAGAGAAACCTTGACCCCAATTGCAGCTCATAAAACGGATAAAAATAAAAAGCAATGCCCAAAAACCCATCATAATTACTTACAATGCGTGCGAAAAATATTATAGAATTGAAATATTGAGTTGAATAGTTTTCAAAATACTCCCAGGTGATATGAAAACAATTGAATGTGCATGACTCACCTCAGTTGACTTAATCAACAGCAATATTTGTTCGTAAATATGTATACAACAGTTTTATTCTTATATGAAGTTATTATAAGCTAGTAATTAAAAATGTGTTCCAATAATGAAAATATTTTTTCCCCTTATGGAACCAACAGAAGACAATATTCGCAATAGAACCAGAAAAATACAAACAAAAGCTAAAGAAATTGGCAATAAACAGTCTCAGATACAAACATACATTATGCATTAGAAAAGAAAGCTGAGAATTATCTATAAATAGTAGAACTCGTTAAAATTTTAAGCGAAAAAAAAGTTATTGAAAAAAAATTTCTGAGGAAACACCAAAATCGTAGAGATAAAAGCACGCTACTACGATTTTAATTTGAAGCGCTACTCATTGATGCAAAAACATTAAAAACCACAAGCACCACTCAACTTCCATTAACTAGATTCAACAAACGAATTGGTGGCAGAACAAGTGAAAGATAAAAAGTCGAAAAAAGCACGCAAAGATTGCAAACTAATAAAACTCTGAAACCGGCAAATGAACATAACATAAAATAGGTAGGCAAGTACACATAGAGTAAATAGAGCTGGTGATGGAAAAGAATTGACAGTGATTTGGTCATATCAACCAAAATATCTATTGATTCAATCAAAATATAGGTTGATTCAACCAAAATCACAGTCAATTCTTATCCATTCCCAGCTCATTTTTTTCTGTGTACTTATTACGGTACGAACGCCAGAATGTGAAAAATATTGTAGCTGAAATTATAAAAATTGTATGCCAAATTTAATCGAAAGAACAAGACTTGATTAAAATTATAACATTAATCCATATTAAATATTTTTTTTTATCAAAAAGGTACCAACTTTGTAAAACCACCTCAGTGGATTGTACAAATTTTCAACCAATCTGTTTGAGCCCTTGTCCAGAAAGTATTGAATATACGATTAAATGTATATAAAATGAATGTATTGTGGCAACACTACCCAAATCCTAGCTGGTGCCTCACATTTTTTCAGTTTTAATACATTTTAATTTTTAGATAATTGACAAGAAGTGGCAACTTTATAGAACCATTTAAGTGGTAACACCTTGGCCAAACAGCTTTGAATGTAAAGTAAGTTGGCAACCCTACTAAAAATATTTTTTATATCCCAAAAAACTATCTCTTTTGTATCAAAAATTTTCAGTGTTGTTATCAAAAATGAACCTTATTTCTTGCACCTCGTCAAATTTTTAATAAGGTGGCAACACTTTCTCTCAGTGGCAGCATTTACGTAACAAAAATACCCTACTACAATATATTTTTATTAAAAGACCCAAAAAAATTATAATTTTTTTTTGTATAAAAAGTTACCAAATTTCCCAAAAGCTGTTTTTGTATCAAAAATTACAAAATATGCTTTCATTTCAGAATATTTTGAATAAGGTGGCAACTTCATCTCAGTAGTCAGAGAGTATCTGGCTACAAAATTGCATCTAAATCGGTGGAGTTGCTTTCGAGATAGCGAACATACAATATTTCTAAATATGGAAACAAGTAATTGAAGTTAAGTGGCAACCCTTTTGGAAAATGTTTTTATCAAAACCTGAATTAAATTTTATACCAATATTTATATATTTAACTTATTTATGACAAACTTGATAAAATATTCTTAAAGTCTTCTACAAATCACCGATGACTCTAACCAAGATCTCTATGAAAAAATCACAACTGAGTATACATACCACTATCTACTATTTCGCCTATGTAGCGTACGACTAAGAACAGCTACGAAAAAATTAGGTGACCCAACTGCAAAAAACGTTTTGTGTGGTGGTGCATTTGTCCAATTCAAAAAAAGTTGGTCAAGTGACGACAAAATCATGATCATGATGATCACAATCACAGTGGTGGCCACGCAAAAGCACGACTATATAATAATATAAGCTGAATGGTGATTTAATGTGAAGTGAATGGAGATCTGTATGTATGTAGAGGAGAGACTGTGTGAATGAGCTTGCCTGGACAGGTGAGCTTGCATGACAAGCCACTTGAACGAATAAATAAAATACTAGAGTGAATGAGAATTAAATTGTGGCGATATTTGATATAAAGCTGTTGAAGAGAAGTGCGGTGATACGGAAAAAGATCATGAACAAAAAAAAACTCGACTAGAAAGATAGACACACCATGAAGAGGTGTGTTGCTAAATACGAGGGCTCGGAAATTAAAAATTGTAGATGTTGATAAAGAATTCCTACAAAGATAAAGGCGAGGACGCTGATTCAATTTAATATAGTGATAAAGATGAGAACTTATACAAGTATAAAGATTAGAATAAGTCATAGTCAAAGACAAAGACAAAGACAAAGACAAAGACAAAGACAAAGACAAAGACAAAGACAAAGACAAAGACAAAGACAAAGACAAAGACAAAGACAAAGACAAAGACAAAGACAAAGACAAAGACAAAGACAAAGACAAAGACAAAGACAAAGACAAAGACAAAGACAAAGACAAAGACAAAGACAAAGACAAAGACAAAGACAAAGACAAAGACAAAGACAAAGACAAAGACAAAGACAAAGACAAAGACAAAGACAAAGACAAAGACAAAGACAAAAACAAAGACAAAGACAAAGACAAAGACAAAGACAAAGACAAAGACAAAGACAAAGACAAAGACAAAGACAAAGACAAAGACAAAGACAAAGACAAAGACAAAGACAAAGACAAAGACAAAGACAAAGACAAAGACAAAGACAAAGACAAAGACAAAGACAAAGACAAAGACAAAGACAAAGACAAAGACAAAGACAAAGACAAAGACAAAGACAAAGACAAAGACAAAGACAAAGACAAAGACAAAGACAAAGACAAAGACAAAGACAAAGACAAAGACAAAGACAAAGACAAAGACAAAGACAAAGACAAAGACAAAGACAAAGACAAAGACAAAGACAAAAACAAAAACAAAGATTTAAGCGAACAGTAACATGATAATAAGTCGGCAGAAGAAAAAAAAAGCAATTGGGGGTTTTAGGCAAAATAAAACCCTTTTTTTAGAAGAAAATTGAATAATTCCACAGTCTTCAAAATAATAAAGAGGCGACCCTCGTAGAAGCCGCTTAAATATGTGACGTATGTATATAAAACGCTTAAGACTCAGTATGTTGACTAATTGTAAGACTCTTAAATCACGACAAAGTAAAAAATAAATAAAAGTATACTCGTTTATAAAGCCGTTAGTTGCGCCACTGAACACAAGTGAAATGGCATACTAGACACATGTACGTTCATAAGTATAACACATTATAAGTGTGTGAATAAAACAGACCGGCTTTTAAAGCATCTCAAGCGACTTAAACTAAAGCGTTTTAAAGGTGTGAGCATTAACAAGCAATTGACCAGGAATTTTATAAGCGGATTCCTTAGAAAAGAATTCGAAATATGAGTCGTTCACACAAAATAAAGAATAAATGATTGAAGAAAAGAAGGATTAATTGTAAGGCAAAAAAAGGACTCAATGACATAAAGTGAAATTTAATAAGGAAGCCACTAATTGCGGTGAGTTAGGGAAGAAACAAACAAATTAAAAAAGAAGACACGCAACAGGTAGTGGAAAGGCAATGAGGGAGCATGTAAACATTGTAAATGCAAATACTTTGGTAGCAAATTGCTGAAAAGAAAAACAACTACAAAAATATTCCTTGAGAATATTCCCTCAAACTGTGCACCTAAACGATAACAAGCAGCCGAGTTTGTGCAGGTAAATACATTTTTTGTTGGTATGTACTGAACGTATGAATACAGGCTGCGTAGGGTATTTGAGATCATTTTTACAATCTTTTGGAAAGTTCTGACAAATGACAAAGCCAAGACAAAGACAAAGGCAAAGACAAAGACAAATGCAAAAGACAAAGACAAAGACAAAGACAAATACAAAGACAAAGACAAAGACAAAGACAAAGACAAAGACAAAGACAAAGACAAAGACAAAGACAAAGACAAAGACAAAGACAAAGACAAAGACAAAGACAAAGACAAAGACAAAGACAAAGACAAAGACAAAGACAAAGACAAAGACAAAGACAAAGACAAAGACAAAGACAAAGACAAAGACAAAGACAAAGACAAAGACAAAGACAAAGACAAAGACAAAGACAAAGACAAAGACAAAGACAAAGACAAAGACAAAGACAAAGACAAAGACAAAGACAAAGACAAAGACAAAGACAAAGACAAATATACAAATATACAAATGTATATCTGAAGATATAGATGATTTTTTCGAAAGTCCTATCTAAAAATTTATCACTCACGCATTTTAAATTTTGATTGAAAAATGTCCTGCCTTCGCTGAAAATTTATAGAACTTTCTTGAGATAAATCCAGAGTTTTCGTTTCATATATGATTTTTTCTACACAAGAGAAATGTTTCTATACGAAAAGATGGGAAGTTTTTTTTTTTACATATGTTTTGAAAAACATTAAGAATATCTTCAGAGGTATAAACACAACAAGATTCGGCATTTCTGTCAACCTTTTTTTGTTCTCATATACCTGACACACCCTTTATATTTTAATAAATATGTAAGCTGATAGCAAAAAGGTAGCTATTTATTATCTTGTTGCATTTCTTGGCAATTGCTTCCGCTTGCCCATTGCAACTTGGTCATGGGAAGTTAAACAGTTTAAATTGTTTTTCAAGACTTTTACTAAGTGACAGCGAGAGAGCAAAAAATCGCACCAAGCCTACGTGCCTTTGAACTTCTTTGTGACTTGAGTTTTTAGTTTGAGTTTTTCAAACAAGATAGGATTTACATATGTATATGGGAGAAATGATTTTCACAGTAATCAAAGACTTTTGCTCAACTTAGACTTCCAAGCGATAACGATTTGAATCTATACTTTTGATTTCATATCGCGTTGTTTCACGACAGACATCATTTGAGTATTAAATGGGTACTCTCAGAAAAAAGTATTCTTACGCTTTTTAGGAATTTCCGTCATACCACTATAGCCCAATTACTTTAGGTTTCATAAATCTTCATACACCTCTAGAAAAAATTACTCATTAATTATAATTTTTTTTTTTTTAAGGTTAATTAATTGCAATTTATTCATTTATATTTTCTGCGTAATTCACAATAATATTTGCACACAAATTTGGTTTGCATTTTCATTATTAATTTTCACACTAAGCAGATTCGCACATAACACTGCTTTACACTAAAAAAAAATAACTGGTAGTAATTTGTAGAAATAAAATTCCGATTTTGGAACCCGCTGCTAATGTGATATTTAATCAATAGAACTCCGGTAGGTGGCGCACGGAACTACTTACTTCGAAATTTTGTTTGAAATTGGGAATATTGCAAAACGAGGAGGAGAATCTTGCTAACGATTTTGGAAAATTCGTTAGGAATTGGGAATCTTTGGAATGTAAGCGGGGTTTGTTTGCAAACCAAATTTACATTAAATAAAAAAAATTCGTTTATTTCTAAAGTTTTTGCAGTCCAAATTAGACTTGGGCCCAGGTACATTCTAATTGTAGTAAGTGTGTATGCGTTTGTAGTTGTTTTTTTATTCTGTTTTTGTTTAATTTTTTTTTTTTTTTTTGTATTTATATTTTATATATCAATATTTCTGTAGTATTAATTTTTAGTTTTTAATACTTTTATTTTTTTTTCATATTTATATTTACGCATTCTTTTTCATTTGTTTCTTTTTCCAACTTTTTTTTAATTTTTCTTAATTTTTTTTAATTTTTCTAAATTTTTTTTAGATTTTTCTTAATTTATTTTAAATTTTTCTTAATTTTTTTAATTTTTCTTAATTTTTTTTTAATTTTTCTTAATTTTTTTTTAATTTTTCTTAATTTTTTTTAAATTTTTCTCAAAGTTGTTAAATTTTTCTTAATTTTTTTTTAATTTTCCTTAATTTTTTTTAATTTTTATTATTTTTTTTTTAATTTTTCTTATTTTTTTTTTATTTTTCTTTAATTTTTTTTTCTTCTACACGTAAAACGAAACATTTTGTTTCATTTGGAAAAACCCCCTTGACCTCACCCCGGCAAGAAGAAGAATTTGTTAGAACAAAAAGGTCGCAAAAAATTAATATTTTTTTAAATTTTTTTTTAATTATTTAAAATTTTTTTTTTATTTTTTTTTAATTTTTTTTTTTATTTTTTTTTTTATTTTTTTTTTTATTTTTTTTTTTATTTTTTTTTTTAATTTTTTTTTTAATTTTTTTTTTTTTTTTTTTTTTTTTTTATTTTTTTTCTTTTCTTGGTCTTTTTTTTAATTTTTTTTGTTCTTCAATTATTTTTTTTTATATTTCTACAATTTTTTTTATTATTACTTTCCTTAACAATTTTTTTATTAATATTTTCTTTAATTATTTTTTTATCAATTTTTTTTTTGTATTTTTTCATATGTATATATTTGTTTTTATTTAATTTAAGTTTCTTTTTACATTTTTCTACTTTCTGTCATTAATTTGTTTATATTTTTTAATATATTTTTGTTTTTGGTATTAATTTTTTAATCTTTTTTTTTGCTCGAAGCTTTGAATTTTTGTAAAAAATATTTACATAAAATTATTTTGGCTAATTTTCAATGTTTTTTTCGGCTAAAGTACTGAAAAAAAAAATTGCGGCGAATTTAACACAACACAAAAACGCAATATTTATCCACACAACTTTTGTCTACCACGTTGGCAGTCGTTTAGTCGTCGTTTTTATTTTTATTTTATCACAAAAAATTTGGAAAAGCAATCACTTTTACAACGTGGAATTTTCGCATTTTCAACAAAGATACCTAAAAACCTTTCATACACATAAGAAACCCTTTTTTTCTAATTAATCTTTTCTACCTTTGTTAGCACTTCATTCCACCTTTTTCCAGTTTCGTTTAAAAAATATAAATTTTTTTATTCACTAAAATTATTGTTTTACTTTTATTCATTTTTTTTTCAACAATTTGGTGACTCGTTTTGACAGCATTCGACACCACTGTCACACACACGACAGCCACGACGCGTTTTACTCGACACGTTGTGAAAGCGAGTGCGTTCGAATTGAAACTGACTTGAAAAGCCAAGCCATCAGTTTGGTCGGTTGGTGGTATAGCTGGGAATGCGCAAAGTGGCTAAATCGCATCACACCAAAAGCAACAGGTAAAATAACTACAACAACAAGTAAAAGGCAACAGATATGGCAAACAACAAAAGTAGTAGATACCCCGATAGACAAAAACTACATTTCCAAACAGGCAGATCATAGTCAAACAGCTGAGTCGAAAATAAATACAATGCAACAACAAAAGCCTGCGGCAAAGTCAACAATATCAAATTAGAAGAGGGTGAGGTAGAAGCAGTAGCGGAAGGTGTTGTTCCAACGGCTATCACCAACCAAGGTATGAACAAGTGTGCTGCATTTTTGTAGTATTTTATCTATTTTCAACGTTATTCGTACATTTTGCTTAATATTGTTTTGTTTTTATTTCAAATAAATGCATATTGAAGAGGAACAAAGAGAGCGTAAAGAGTAAAGATTGCTTGGTAAAGAGCACAATGACTGAGCAGCTTTGGTTTTGGTTATAATGCAGTGGCTTCAAAACTGTGATTGTGAGTAACGAAGCGCAAGGTGGGATGTTTTAGAGAAATTTGTCTTAAACTAAAAACAACGAATCAAGTTATCAGTGTTAGGGAGTATTTTGAGGAAACTGTCTTATACTTAAATATGTTGAAGATGGCAGGAGCTAGAATAAGTTCATTAATTGTTCGCGCATCCCCTATAACTTGTACGTCGAAATCTGTTGGTGTCAGGTACTTTTCTTAAAAATCAATTAATCTTATTTAATATACGATTATGTATGATTAAGATTTGAATTTGCCGATCACTTAGATTAGGATTACTCATAAAGATTATTCTAATTGAATTGTGATTAATCATAATGTGATTAATTAGGAGATTAATCAGTTGATTATTCGTTTCCGATTGATTAATTAAAATTTGTAAAGTTAATTGAGATATTAGATTAATTCATTAGTCTCACTTCACTACTAACTGACTGTGCGTTCGGAAGTTATCGGTTAAACTTTGCTTCTTTCGATAGCTTTCTTAAAAATTATATATCAATCACATAACAGACGATAAGTGATTAATCAGGAAATAAATCTTTGAAATAATCGATTTTGATTAAACACCAAATTGGCTAAAGATTCGAATTTTCTGATTATTTAGATGATCATTACTCAGATTTCTAAATAATAAGAAAAAGAATTAGATTATAATTAATCAAAATGTGATGAATTTGTAAATTAATTGTATGATTAATCGATTATGATTAAGGAAATGAATTATATTGTAATTAATAACTCTGTAAATAATTGGTAAATTAGTCGATTATGATTAAACGCGAAAATAGCTGAAAATTAAAATTAATCTTTTGATTAATCGAGAATTAGTTAGGGTGAATTACCATGTTCGATTAACCTCCTTGTAGCAATCTTTTCATTGTCCAACACATATTCTAAGGACTTCTTTTCGAAACATTCGACTCAAATAATAGATAATTTTGGATTATACCTAATTCTTACCAAGTCACGTGATCCTATATACATTTTATAGTCAGAAATACATTTTAGTGGTGTATACTTTACCTGAAAAGAAAAAAAACGGAAAATTGTTAAGCAAGGAAGAAAAATATATGGTAATAAACTATATCTATGAAATTTTAGTATCACAGCATTCAAGCACCTCAGATATTTCTCGACCCATTTTTATGAAATTTTGTACTTCCATTTTGTAGGTACATATGAGCCGTTTAAAGCAGAAGTGGTATAAGTCCAGTTTTCGTTTTTTTAGTTAGGCATGACGCTATGGAGGGGAAAATGTGTTCTATATAACACACTAACCGGATAACTCCTAGCTCCCATAGAAACGGAATAAATAGCAGAACTAACTTGTGAAATCAAGGGTACCCCCTATTTGTTGACAACACAAAACCTTGAATTTCTCAGTTCGAGAAATGTGGACTTATACCACTTGTGCTTTAGGGGGCTCATATAAGAAAAGGATGTGAACTATACGTAATACTTCGAGATGCTTAGGGTCTGACGATATTGTCCAAAATGTGGACTAGGTATCTATATGAATAGAAGTAGGGCTAGGGGTAGGTCAGAGGTAAATTTGGAAGTAGAGCTAGAGGAAGGGGTAAATTCGAGTAGGGCAAGGAGTTGGGGCAAAAGAAGACAACGGAGTGGGGAGCTATACAAAAGGGAAATGGAAGAGAGAAATTTCGAACTGTTTTCTTTTTTTTTGGAATAGGTTTCTGTATTCACTTCTTGCGGATCTTTTAAACGACTCTTATTAATATTTGATCCGTTTTCCGTCTCTTCTAAGACCTGTAGCCGTCAGATCGAGTAGCCCGGTTCTATGCATCACTGGTGCTACCACTTTTAACTGGTGGCAATTTCAACTCTTTGCTCTATACAAAAATATTGAAGCGTGTCAAAACGATGCAATAATAAATGCGAGCGCATAAATTGTTGCTGCTGCCAGGAAAAAACGAAATAAAAATGGAAGAACAAAATCCATCACCATCAAAACGATTTCATAAGGAAACTAGCAACAAACAAGTTGCGGCATTTGAAAAGAAAGCAAGCAAAATAACCATTGAGAAGGTGTTGATGATACCACCAACGCTGTTACCACCGACGAGTTTGAAATAAACTCCAAAGCGCTAAACTTGCACCATAAACCAGTAGCAAGAGCAAACAAAAGCGATGGGTATACTTTACAATAATATCAGTGAGCTTAGGCTATGTATATTTTCTGTATGGTCAATGATGTTGAAGCATTCTTCTAACCTGCACATACGTTGGCAGCCAAAGAAGCTCGTTACTATAACCATTGCAGCATAAATACGAGTAGTGAATAAAAATTTGTTATCATAAAAATACAGTGTGCAAGACGCGAAGTTGGAAAACAGGCCGGTAAACGAAGCAACGAAATTGAAAAATAAGGAAATGCAACGTTGCATATCAAACTCGTAAACTCGTAAGTAAAGGTATGTAATAGTCAAAGCCGATAAGGTGTTTGTGGATGATAAACGGTTGAGTAGCAAACAAATTTTCTAATCGCGGTGAGAGTGGTTTAGCGATCTTTCCGCGTCTATTTCTTTCTTGGAAGTATTTTCAGCAAAAATTCATCTGATTTGCAGATGCCGTTCGGGATTGTCAAAAAAAAAAAAAAAACTCTAAGTCACTTTAATTTGTAGAAAAAAAAAATCAAAGCAGCACACCACAAGTCGAGCTGAATTTTTTTAGGTTAGGTTAGGTTCAAGTGGCTGCCGCAGTGGCATAATTAGGCCAGCTTTGAAAGGCCCGTTGTGATACAACCAACACTAGGAAAGTAAGTCCCGGGACCCGGCCATATGGAAAATCCCTGAGTTGTTGGGATTTTCCACATAGCAAAATCCCGGGACTGACACTCCTAAACCGACACCGTTACTCCTCCTCGAACCACTTAGATGACTTTATGAAGGCCATCAACTCTTTTATGTGCAATTCCGCGATCTGGCTTAGGCTATCCAGGAGGGGAATAAAGCTGGGCAGTTGCAGATGAGGTGCTTCACCGTTTCCACTCCTCAACATCTTTGCAGCTCCTACAGCATCGTCGGTAGGGCACACCTAGCCTTTCTGCGTGCCTACCAATAAGGCAGTGCCCAGTTAGAACACCAAATTAAGATGGAGATTTCTCACCTTCTTAGGGCGTAAATGCCTCTAGATCTTTTATGATCCCATTTTGGCCAGGTTTCTTTGGATGTCCGGCACCCTGGGGATTGTTGCTACCTTTCGTTGGATTGACGGAGTGTGTACTCCTTCAGCAATAGCTTGGATGTGGCAAAAGGCATACCTAAGCGCTATTTATCCCAAAGAACCAACTTGGTCGTACCCTGCCTGGCACGTTCGTCTGCCTTACAGTTTCCCTCAATGTCCCTGTGTCCCGGGACCCATGTGAGGTTGACTCGGTTCTGTTGGGCCATCTCTTGAAGAGATCGATGACAGCTGAGTGTCAGTTCAGAGTTGAACGAATTTTTTTAAGTACAGTACGATTAAAATAACTATATAATATTTCAAGTACAGTACGATTAAATTAATCACATAATAACATTTTAGTACAGTGCGATTAAAATAATCATAATAAAATTTTTAGTACAGTACGATTTAAAAATCATATAATAAATTTAAGTACAGTACGATTAAAAATCATATAATAAAATTTTTAAGTACAGTACGATTAAAAATCAAAAAACATTTTTAAAAACAATACGATTAATTTATATAATATTTTTAAAGTATAGTACTATTTAAAATACTTACTTATATACTTACTTCTACAGCACGATTACTAAAACAGTACGATTAAAATAATAATAGTCATAATCATAATTTCGATTACAGTACGCTTCAAATAAACACAATTACAATAACATTACTACTAAAAATCGTAATTACGACCACAGTACGAAAAAAAATTCACAATTACGATTAAAATAATCGATTAAAATAATCGTAATTACGATTACAGTACGATTAAGGTAATCATAATTACGAGTACAGTACGATTGAAAGAATCACAGTTGCGATTACAGTACGATTAATCAATTTATAACTACGATTACAATACGATTGACATGATCATAACTACAATTGATTGATTTCCTTTTGTTACGATTAGAGTAATCATAACTACGATTACTGTAATCAAAATAACGGTTACAATACTCATCATCATCTTCATTATCAGTACTACAGTATTGAAAATAACGATTACAGTAGTGAAATAATTAAAAAAATACTTGTGGCTAGGACTTGTTGAGCGATATGTTAATGTTGCCTACACTATCGAAACCCCGAATCAATTACCATTGTAACCAAAACTATGAACTAGTCAGCATGTGGCAATATTATTGACCGCCGCCGTCGCCATCATCGCCACCGGCACTGAGTTGATGCATCGACAACAAAATAATCGTACTCAGTTAATAGCTAAATAGACTCTTCGTTCGCTTGTTCAGTCACCCGCGTTCAATCGTAAGAACATTTATGAACTCGTCGCTGCTTTAAGATTATTTAAAATATTTAAAACTAGTGTTGGCAAAGTAATATGCACGAGCAGCAGCAGGAATATGTCAAGGACGGAAAACGTGCTATGAATAGTTAATATTCAACTTGTTCTTTGACATCAGCGTTGGTGATGTTACGAATAGAAGATTTTTGTAAGGCGAAAGCTAATGTTTTGAAGCAATTTCAAGTAAATGTTCTTGGATGGGATATCAAGAGCTCTCCGTATCTTCCAAGAACTTCAGAATTTTGAATTTTGCCTCTCAATGCTTGAAGAAAAGTGCCGGTTTTGGTCACCACCTTTTTGATGCGAACATTCGCTACATCAACAGCTCGCTACTTTGCCATACAATAGTCTAATCGTTAAATAGTATGTTAGGTGGTAAGTGCAACAAGTCTATAAGAAAATCAAAAGTAAACACGCAACAAAATCAGCGTGAGTTGCCGTTGTTGCGGACAGACAGACGACAAAATACGTTTTTCAAATGGAATTTTAATATTTATATTCAAACACAAAAAAGATATAGCCATTAGAAGAAAATAGTACTTAGCTTGATAGTATTGCTTTTTGTTTATTTGTTTGTTCCTATTTAAATAAACTTGTTTGACTACTTTAAACTGGTTTTGTGTTTACGAATTCCAATACAATCTAAAGTGTAGTAAGTTTATACAAACAGATAATGAATCTACATAAATATTTGCAAACCAAATACAAATTGATTTTTTGCCAAGTTAATCATAAATGAAGGAATGCGATTTTTTTTTGTATGAAGCAAACAAAGTGCGACAGGTGCTTGCGTGGAGAATGATTTAATAACTCTCGTTAAATGAGAAGATACTCGTACTAAGTCGTTTAGTAGGAGTTAAAATGTTTTTGTGAAAGGCTGAAACTTGTTCTACGTTTCAACGTGGAAGCGGTTTCCTTGCCCCCTTATAATATTATTATTTATTTATTTATTTTATTTTCTTTTATTTTATTTTCTCTTACTTTATTTTATTTCGTTTTATCTTCTTTTACTTCAATTTAACTTTTTTTATTATGTGATATTGTTCTTATTATAATTTTTGTTGTTGGATGGTTTTCTTAACTTTTTTGGTTTTTAGCCTAATTTACTTTCTGTTATGTATTCATTTTATACATATTATTTGTTTTATTTTCTTTTATTTCATTTGATTATATGTAATAATTATTAATTAAGTTTTTCTTTTAACTTTTATTTGCTTTTTTGCTTTTATTTATTTATTTTTTCAACTTTTATTTTTTTAACTTCTATTTTTTTTATTTTTTACTCTTATTTTTTTTTTTTTTTTCTTTTTTACCTCAATTTTTTTCTCTTCTACTTTATATTCTTTCATTTTATGTTTTTTTTTTAAATTTTTTTATATATATTATTAGCTTATTCTAATTTATAATATTTTTTAATATTTTATTTTATTTGGTTTTCTAGTTTTTTTTTATTTTTTTTTTTTTAATTTATTTATATATTTTTTTAATTACTTTATTCTGTTTTGATTTGATTTCAGTTATTTTGTTATTTTGATTTTATTTTTTATTATGGTTTTACTATAACCGTTAATTTTAGTTATTTTGTTTCCTTTTTTATTTTTATTTTTATTTAAATTTTTTCTCCAAGTTTTATAAAATAAGTAATAATAATAAAGTTCATTTTTGTTTCTTTTTTGATTTTTCTTACTCTTTTTTTGTTTTTTTTAATTTTTTAATTTTTTAATTTTTAAATTTTTTTATTTTTTTTTTAACTTTTGTATTTTTTAAAATTTTTTTTTTTAGCTTTTATTTTTTTTTTAATTTTTTTTTAGCTTTTATTTTTTTTTTAATTTTTTTTTTTAACTTTTGTATTTTTTTATTTTTTTTTTTTAATTTTTGTTTTTTTATTTTTTTAACTTTTGTATTTTTTTATTTTTTTTTTTTGTTTACTTTGTTTTAATTTATCATTTTTTTATTTTTGTTTTTTTTTTGTTTTTTTTTTTTTTGTTTTTTTTTTTTTGTTTTTTTTTTTGTTTTTAACTTTTTTTTTGTTTTTAATTTTTTTTTTTTCTATTTTTCTATGTATGTATTTTATTAAATTTTCTTATATTTTTTTATTTATTCTCCTATTTTATTTCATTTTTTTTTTGGTAGTTTTATTTTTTATTTATTTGATTTTTATTTTTTTAGTTTTTGAATTTTAGTATTTTTGTTTTAATTTTTTTACTTTTAATTATTTTTTTTTTTATTTTTTTTTTTTAATTTTAGTTTATTTTTTGTAACTTGTTTCTTTTTTTTGTAACCTTTCTAGTTATTTTTTTTTTTTTCTATTTTTCCATGTATGTATTTTATTAAATTTTTTTATATTTTTTTATTTTCCTATTTTATTTCATTTTTTTTAGTTTTATTTATTTATTTTATTCTTTTTTTTACTGTGTTTTTAAATTTTAATATTTTTGTTTTAATTTTATTTTTAATTATTTTTTTTTGGTTTTTTTGTAATTTTTTGTAACTTTTTTCTTTTTTTTTTTTTTTGTAACCTTTTTAGTTATTTTTTTTTTTTTTTTTGTATTCTATATTTTATATTTTTTCATATTTTTATTTCTATTTCTAATTTCAATTTTTTATTTTGTATTTAATTTTACCTTTCTTTATTTTAATTACATTTTTTTCTTGATTTATTTTTTGTCTAATTTTTGTATTTAATTTTTTTTCTTTTTCTATTTCAATTGAAAAAATAATTGCAAGTTAATTAAGAAGCAAGCGAAAGAAACAAAAAAAAAAGATTTAATATTTTCATGTTGCATGCAACGCATAAAGCACACAACGCACGTTGAAGAACTCAATTATCTCGTGAAGAAGCAAATTTATCCAGACCTACGTGCAAATAACAGACGGCCATTTCAAAGTCAGAGACAACTGAATAACAAATCATTGAAATAAATTTGAAACTTTTGATAGGGTGAATGTTGCAACAGACCGCCAAAATTGCTTGCAGCCAAAGCAATTGCAACAAAAACACGCACGCAACGCTTGCCCCTCTTCCAAATAAAAAATGCATGAATGCGAATTTTCATGTTTTGTTTTTTTGCTCGAAATTGCAATCACGAACGAATGTAGTCGAGAGGCAGTCAACTGAGGCGATCTATATTTACATAAATGAAAAAGATGTAAGTAGAATATTTGTTGTAACTATGAGTACTGGGCAGGGGGAAACGGCAGCTCAAGAAGGCGTAACAGTTGGAAACCGGCTTGGCTATGCGGCATTTGTTGGCTTTGGAGTATAGAAACAAGTGGACAGTTTTCCAAGATGGGCATGCATTGACCGCTCGTTATAACAAACATAACTATTAAACGAAAAACAATAAAGTAACCGTCTTTTGAAATAAATGGGATCGGTCTACTTCTGCCCATTTCAGAAAAATATATAACAAATTCACTAGGTAAATCTCCGTAAAACAAAAAAAACAAAAGACCACACGAAATTTACTTGCACTTTCCGGTTTTTCATTAAAAAATAAATCGCCACAATTGCAAGAGTTCGCATACGTTAAATTGCAGGAGTACAACATACAACCAAGATAATGAGAGCCTCTTTGCATACAAGTAATACAGGAAAATTATAATGCGCATGCGCAACACAAATTTAAACATGAGCACCATGCGCATGCGCAATAAAAATATGCAACATATTTTGTATGCGACGAAAGTATTCCGCAAAAGACTGCATCGCACACACACAAACAGATTATGAAAATGCAATGGAAAAGCAACAATTTTATGCGCCGGAGTTATAATATATTTCACATGCTTATTAGTGGAATTTTACATTTTTCTTTGGAAAGTGTCTTTTTTTCTTCGCGAAAAGCGACTTGGATATTTGACGTGCAGCTACAATGACTGCGAGGTGTGGCAAATAATAAAAAGAAATTATGAAAATTATAAAAATAATCATAGACAGTTTTCTAGCATAGCAGTTAAGTGGTAAATAATAATTTGATTATAAAAATATTGCAATAAAATATACATGATATAGTTTGCATGGGAGATAGCTATGCGACAGTTAAAATTGTGTGAGTTGTGAAAGGAGTAAAAGTTGGGCAATTATTTTAATTTTATCTATTTAAAATATTTAATTTTTATTTAAAAAAATATAATAAGCTGCAGTAAGTTGGTCTACTGTTATAAAAAAAATTAAAAAAAAAAATATAAAAAAGATTAAATAAAAAGTAAAAATAAAAAATTTTATTAAAAAAATATCTAATAACTTTAAACGAGTTAAACTTGTATATTTGTATAGCCGGACTATCTCGGGAACCGCTTGACCGATTTGGATAAAATTGGGTTGCCACCTATTTAAATTTTTGAAAATAATGGAGCAAGATATGCCAATATGGGTATCAAATGAAAGGTATATTCGGCGACATACCAACTAAAATATTTTCAAGTACTGTTGCCGCCCAGGATTACCATTTACCGTATTGTATTTGTATTGTATACTAGCTGGTGCCCGCGACTTCGTATGCGTAGCTTAGGTATTGAAATTAATCAAATGGTTTATGACAGCATTCATAAACACCTATTGTTTGTGGGTATCAAACAATACTAACACATTTTTGTGAAAATATTCGTCGATACCTCCGAAACCGGTCGAGCTATCGATATTTCAAGATATCTCCCAAACCATTTCAGATATTTCAATGAATCATATCACATATTATAGCACTCATTGACACCTTTCGTTTGACCACAAACATACAGACAGACATGGTCCACAAATTGGGCGATAACTCCAAACCCGGTTGAGATATCGAAAAAGGTAATATCTTAAATTTTAAGTTGAGCGTCGAGCAATCTAACGAAAAAAGTTTCATTCAATTCCATTCATTACTTTCAGAGTGATACGGCCACAAACATACGGACAGACAGGCAGCCAGACACACAAAAAATTTTAAAATGGTTGATTTGGATTCTACTCATATAATAATGCTTCCCCCAATCAATTTTTTGTTGATATCTGCCATGTACAGAAATCGACCTGTTACAATTTTATTATATGTAGAGATTTTTGGGATCATATTTGGGTTATTTTAGGATAATTTTGGGATCATTTACGGGTCACTTTGGAGAAATTTTGGGGCTATTTCGAGATCATTTTGGGTTCAATTTTGGAGTAATTTTCGTATAAATTTGGAGTTATTTTGGGATCCTTTGTGGATAATTTTGGGAACATTTGAGTTTTTTTTTTTGCGATCGTTTTGGGACTATTTTCAGATTATTTTAGGGTCATTTTAGGATAACTTTTGGATAATTTAGGGGCCATTTTCGGATCATTTTGGGTACATTTAAGGGTTTTTTTTGGGGTAATTTTTGAATCATTTTGGAATCTTTTTTACATACTACATACACTGAACCAAAAACGTACATGTTTTTTACGAACAAAGTTTCATAGAAGTTCGCGCTGGTTTTTCTGAAAATATAAGAAAAAATTCATAGAATCTAAGAAAATTTTCTTACAATTTATGAATGAATACATGCTTTCTGTGGATTTGTTTACATATTTTACGAAAAAGTGCTTATATTCCAGGAAATGTTCGTAAATTTCTACGAAAAAGTTCTTTGGAGAGGTTTTAACGAACAATTCTAGATTTTAAGAATTGTACTTTTTCATTGGATACATGAACTTTTTTGGTTCAGTGTACATATTTTCTTTGGATGGAAGCGGTTTGGGGTAAGGACAGGGGTAATGATGGGATTAGGGATAGTGATAGTGTTAGTAATAGTGATACTGATAGTGATATATAGGGATAGGAATAGGGATAGTGATAGTAAAAGTGATAGTGATAGTAATAGTGATAGTGATAAGAAAAATTAAATAGGTGATAGTTATGGTGATGCTGATAGTGATATATTGGGATAGGAATAGGGATAGTGGTAGTGATAGTGATAGTAATAGTGATAGTGATAGTGATAGTGATAGTGATATTGATGGAGGCAGTGATGATGATATTGATATATAGTCACAATAAAACCAATAACAAGATCTAATCAAATCTGAATAAACCAAAAATAATAACACTTTTCAAAGAAAGTAGCAAAGTTTGAAAACCAAACAAACTAATTAAACGAACTGAAAGTGCTACCTTGATGCTCATTATCTTACACGATTTGCTCTTTAACCATTTGGTTTTGATTACTGATTAACTAAACTAACACCAGCCAAGAGGTAACTAACATATATAACACGTTTGTATCTACTTCTAATTTAAATACCAACAAAAAGAAAAATATTTAAAAACAGAAAGCAAAAATTAAGAAAAAAAAAAGGTGAATATGATCGTAAACTCAAATCTAACAAAAGCAAAATAAGCGAAAGCAATTGAGCTTAGAAGGTGAAAAGTTAGTAGAACAACTTTACAAAACAAATAAAAAATGGAAACAAAATTTGAAAGTATTTTGGTCAAGTTTGATACCTACTTAACTTAACCTATTGAAATTTAGTTACCAACTAGCTGATTTTGTTTTAAAATTTTGATTTGTAGAATCATTATTTGCATTACACCACTAATAGTTCAGCCATGAAGCTAACAATTTATTATCATCAACAATTGCAACGTTTAATTTGCACTTCAGCTACTTCCTGTGTGCTGCTACAATCAAATTGTTTACGTGTCTAACCTATCTTCCTGCCAATTGATGCGCTTTTGTCTGCCCTCCAAAGTTGCAAAAGCAAATTGACAGCGTTGTCAGCTAAGTTAGGTAACTTATTTCCATTGCTTCATGGCTCGTCCCATATAAACGGCTTCTTTGACGACAACATTTGATAAAGTAGACTTCTGTACAAGCTTTTTTGTTATTGTTTTTAACAAGTGTTTTGTCGCCGGTGGCACATACAACATTTGTCGTTTCCGGTTGGGTAATATTCCAGCGGTACATAGTCAAGGCCAAGTTAAGTGAAAATTGCCAAGCAAAGTATGCAAAATTATTAGCTTTTTTGTTGTTAACATTTGCATTTTCAAAAAGCAAAAAGGGTTAAAACACCACCACCACCAAATTTGGTGCAACTGACTACAACCAGACTACAAATCGAGCCCATTTGCGCATGCGTAAGCGCTTCTGTTTGCTAGCGAGCGAACCATGTCGCTATTTTGGTTGGTGCTGCGCTGCGTTAATGGCATTTCAATTACCAACTGAATTTAAGTAATTTAATTTTGAGGTTTTTTTTAATTACATTTTTCATATTTTCTTTTACACACTCTTTTTCTAAATTTTATTCATTTTCAACTTGAACTCAGTCTAATTGTTTTGACTTTGAAATGTGCTTGTGTTGCAACAACTTAAGTTTTTATGCACATATGTACATAAGTGCCCTATAGGAAAATCAACGAGTTTCATATGCAGTTGAATTACAGTGTCGCATATTCTTTAAAATTGGGGACAGTGATAGGTACAGTGATACCTTAAACCAACAGTGACAGTGACAGTAATCGCGATAGTCACAGTGATGGTAATAGTGACAGTGATAATGATGCTGATAGTGATTTTGATAGTGACAGTGATCGTGATAGTGATTATGACTATGGTTGTGATAGTGATGGTGACAGTGATAGTAATAGTAACAGTAGTAGTCACAGTGATAGTAATAGTGACAGTGATCATCATCATTTATTGGCGCTTAACCGGCTAAGCGATTTTGGCCGTTGCCTATCAAAGCACGCCAGTCATTCCTTTTTAGCTATAACTGACGCCAATTGGAAACCACAAGGTCATCCTCCACCTGTTGTTTCCATCTCAGTCGAAGTCCCCCTTCATCTGCTGCCGAATTCAGGTGACGATAGGAAAACCTTCTGTGCTGGAGCTTCTTTGTCCATTCGCATATCATGACCCACCCAGCGGAGCCTTTGGGCTTTAATTCGCTGGACTATGGTCAAGTCTGCGTAAAGCTCGTACAGCTCATCGTTAAATTTCCTTCGATACTCGCCGTTGGCATCACGGGAAGGACCATAAATCTTCCGGAGAACTTTTCTCTCAAATACTCCAAGGGCCATCTCATCTTCTCTTGACATTGTCCATGAATCTGAGCCATACATCAGGACAGGTATGATGAGAGACTTATAGATCGTGATCTTTGTTCTTCGAGAGAAGACTTTACTTCTTAATTGCCTACTCAGTCCAAAGTAGCAGTTGTTGGCAAGAGTGATTCTCCGTTGGATTTCTAGACTGATATTATTTTCGGTGTTAATACTGGTTCCCAAATAGACGAAGTCCCTCACAGTTTCAAATTTGTAACTATCAACAGTGACATGGCTGCCAAGGCGCAGGTGCGCCGATTCTTTCTTTGATGACAGCAAATAATTCGTCTTATCCTCGTTGACCGCAAAACCCACTTTTTTCGCTTCCTTATGCAGTCCAGAGAAGGCAGCGCTTACGGCGCGGTTGTTAAGGCCAATGATATCAATATCATCGGCATACGCCAGCAATTGCACGCTCTTGTAATAGATTGTACCGTTGCGGTTTAGCTCTGCTGCTCGAATTATCTTCTCCAGCATCAGGTTGAAGAAATCGCACGAAATGGGGTCGCCCTGTCTGAAGCTTCGTTTGGTTTAAAATGGCTCAGAGAGATCCTTCGCGATTCTGACGGAGCTGTTGGTATTGCTCAACGTCATTTGTCAAAGCCGTATAAGCTTTGCAGGGAAGTCAAATTCAGACATGGCGGCATACAGGCAACTCCTTTTTGCGCTGTCAAAAGCGGCTTTGAAATCGACAAAGAGATGGTGTGTCTTTTATCATGGGTCTTCTCCAGGATTTGGCGTATCGTGAAAATCTGGTCGATGGTAGACTTACCAGGTCTAAAGCCACACTGATAAGGTCCAAACAGTTTGTCTACGATGGGCTTGAGTCTTTCACACAATACGCTAGAAAGAACCTTATATGCGATATTAAGAAGACTGATTCCGCGGTAGTTGGAGCGGTTAACGGGATCGACTTTCTCGTGGATTGGACAGAGCACACTTAAATTCCAATCCGGAGGCATGCACTCATCTGACCATATTCTGCATAAGCGCTTATGCATTCTTTTTACCAGCTCTTCGCCTCCGTGTTTGAACAGCTCGGCGGGTAGTCCGTCTTTTCCAGGCGATTTGTTGTTCTTGAGCCTGGATATATGTAGCTATCCTCACTTCATTATAGTCAGGTGGTGGGACGACTTTTCCATCGTCAGGGATTGGGGTATCGGGCTCGACGTCTCCCTCGCAGTTTAACAGTGAAGAGAAGTGCTCCCTCGATAATTTAAGTACACTCTGTACGTCGGTTACCAGGTCGCCATTATTGTCCATACAGGAACTTGCCCCGGTCTTAAAGCCTTCCGTCATCCGCTTATTTTATTTTATTTGTTTTCATTATTTTTTTTATTTTTTTTTTTTATTTTTTTTTATTTATTGTTTTTAATTTCTTTTTATTTTATTTTGTCTTTTTTATTTTATTTTTTATTTTTTTTTTTATTTTTTTTTTTTATTTTATTTTATTTTTTTTTTGTAATTTTTTTTTATTTTATTTTATTTTATTTTATTTTTTTTTTTGTAATTTTTTTTTATTTTATTTTATTTTATAATTTTTTTTTTTTTATTTTTTTTAATTTTATTTCGATTTTTTTTCATTAGCTTACTTTAATTAATTTTTTTTCATTAGCTTTTTTAATTACGGTTATTAAACGGGAATTATATGCGCAATTGATTTTAATTTTAGAATCGAATTAAATTGTTTTCGAGGGTGGTAGTGCTAACTTGACTGTCAAGTTAGCATTACTAGGGGTTATTTTTAAAAAATGAAAAACGGTAATTCTTTGGATTTCACGGTGTGTTTACGGTTAAAAAACGGGAATTAATCCCATATAGCAATATTAATTTTTTCAAAGTTGTAGGGCTAACTTGACGGACATAGAAAAATGTCTTTTAAATTTCTTCTAAAGTCGTTCTATTTCCGGCAGGGTATTCAAGTTTCTACATACCTTTTCAGATGCATAACTAGCCCAGTTTTAGTGTGAATTATTCCGAGTAAACGAATTATTTGTTTAACCCTTTAACACCTTTTTTGATGACATACCTCTGCTTAAACTTTTAATATCAAAATTTAGTTATTAAGTTACATAGTGATCTTCATTTGGCAGTTCTATTTCAAAAGGCATTGGCGAACACTTATTTTTTACCTACATACCTACTTAGATTTACTTATGGAAACTAACTGAAAAAGCTGAAAATTCAATGGTGTCTGAGCTGCGGCTTTTCGTGTTTCTTTTGGAGTGATCTTCACTTTCTATAACCCTTTTTTTGCAAATCAAATACGTCAATATTTCGAATTGTTTCACACGTTTTTTTACTGAAGTATACCTTCTATTAAGTACTGTGTATTAATTAAAAATCATCATTATATTCACACAATAGCTGAAATGCAGATTTACGAAAAGTAATCATCAAAAAACAAAAACTTTAAAAGTAATCAAAAAAAAATTTATTGAATAAACCGAAAATAATAATTAAAAACCCACATGCTCTAATGGCCGGAAATTTGTTCCCAATATGTACTATGATGCTACATTGAATAGTGCTGTGAACGTAAAATATTTCAAAGTTCTTTGCCCACAAATTAGGCAAAACACACTTAATAATTGTCGTAAATATGATGAGCAGCAGTAAATCATACAAACAAAATTTTTTGTATATATTTATAGATACATACAAATTCTGGCTCTTGTAAAATATGACAAAAAAATAGATAAACAAATACGTTGAGACCAACAAAAGTTCGTGGGTAGTGTTTAAAGCGGGAAACAGAATCAGTCCGCCAATACGTCAGTTGCGTGACTTACGTCAATTTTAGAGTAAATTCGAATTTATCTGTCGCAACTGGCGTTACGCATACAAACGCCCGCAGTCTACTTTGCTGTCAGTTATTTCAACGTACTGACGGACTGATTATACTGAACTCTTTAGCCACAAATGCTTATGGACGGATCGTTTAAACCTCGTAGAGCTATACCTTTATACACAGAAAAAAATACGCTGATAAAATCAACAATTCGTACTGTTATCCTGAAGTTGACCAAATGCTGTCAAATTGATCAAATTTGGGTTATCTGATCGGCACTTTTTGTTGAAGTAACTGCATTCAAGAGATGTGTAAATTATTAATTATCAAAATTTTGTAAAACTGACAGAATTTTTGTTGATCAAACAAAATTTTGTGTTAAAACAACAACTTCCTCTAGTTAATTCAACAACGAAGGAACTGTCATTTTAAAACCAACAAACTTCTGCAGTAAATCCAACTGCAAAGGAACTGTCATAGAACAAAGCTGTAATTAGACGCCGGCAAGCGTAAGTACACGATGGTATCATGGTAGACACCTCCGTTCAGTGCACCACTAAACTGAGCATAAAATCGTTTCTCGTTGAAAGCAACAAAGCAATGTGAGAAAGTTTGGTGTAATGTAGAACAAAGCTGTTGCTAACCGCTGGAAAATATAAGTATACGATAACATCATGGTAGATACCTGGGTTGCTACAGAATGTCATCGTTGGGATTCCGATGCGCTTGCCATATATGCATTTCTACCGGAGTTCTCGTTCACTTTTGAAAAGATCTTAAATTGCCACTTAACTTCTGACTTCTTCTTGACTGAGTTACATTTATACCTTTCATGTTTTTATAACTTTGGTCCGATGTTTGTAAGTATGAGAAGAGAGATAGACCCACTAATAAGTATACCGTTATGATCAGGACGATGGGCTGATTCCATTTAGCCATGTCGGTCTGTCCGTCCGTCCGTCTGTTCGTACGCAAAATAGTCCCTCAATTTTAAAGATATCTCGATGAAATTTGGTATGGAGACGTTATTTTATATGAGAATAATCATTTGTCGGAACCAGCACTACTCATAGTTCCCATACAATCGATTGTTCCTACGGATTTCGGGCTATAACTTCTGTAATTAAAGAGCTAGTATCGTGAAATTTTGTAAGTGTTGCTATTTATATATGTGAAATATCGATGTTGAAAATCATTGAGATGTGATAAATATTTCACATAGCCCCTATACAATCGATTGTTCCGATAAACGCGATTTTGGGCTATAACTTCTGTAATTATAGAGGTAGGATCGTGAAATTTTGTAAGTGTTGTTGTTGATATGTCATATCATATTTGTTGTTGATATGTCATATCATATGATGTCATATCATATGATGTCATATCATATGATGTCATATCATATGATGTCGTATCATATGATGTCATATCATATCATATGATGTCATGTCATATGATGTCATATCATATGACAAATTTGTGATTGTATGTCATATCATATGACTCAAGAATCGCTTGAAATAAAAATAACTTATTATTTATCACTTTGATTTTTATAAATAAAAATAACCGGTCACTCATCACTCAAAATGTTCAAAATAATGAATAATTTTTTATTTTTTATTTGAATAATTTTTCACTCAAAGTGGCCCAACCTGAGGCCAAATAACTTTTTTAACGCAAAAAAAAAATTTGGTTCAAACCTTTTAAATGAAAAAATATGATGAATCATTTCTTCTATTTATTTAGCAATTTTTTTTTTTAATTTCCCACATTTAAAATGACAATAAAATTTTAAACAAAAAGTTCGCTTAAAATAAATGGAACATTGTTGACGAGATATTTTTGATCTCTGTTCAAAGTGCATTGCAACATTTTTTTACAGACACAAAATTTTCATATATTTAACAGAATGAATGAAAAATCACACCTAGGTGGCGCAATAGTAGCAAGCAACATGTTGCGATAAAATGTATTGTACGGTTCCGAACTTTGCTAGCAACATCACAGTACCATTCTAAAGCTGCCGGTGGCGCGCCTGTCGCCACAGAGTGCTTCGGGAGTAAAAAATAAAACTGCTTAACGTGTGCATCGGTGTGTGTGTGAATTTATAGATGCCCTGCAGTAAATGCGCTTAGTCTTGGATGAGGCGGACTGAGGCACAAAAGAGTATGTGACTAATGCCAGTTTGGATATTTTTATATGGGTTGAAGTGATCCCCTTTGTGGGCTCTATTTGACTAATTCATTATTTATGGAAATGATTTGCAGTCGTAAATCTTAAGTTAAGGATTTATTGAATTTTCCAAGATTTTCCTTGATTTATATCAGCTTTTCGTAACATTCCTAATTTAAAACTAGTTCCCCATTTTTTTAGAAATAAATAAGGCAAGGGAAGCAAAAAAAAATACTGAAGTTAGATATTGATTACAGGAAGCATAGATAACTAGCGTCAATTTCTAATCTCAGATGCAAACTTCTACCATTTTATTATTACCATATTAATTAAATTCATAATATGTACTCATTTAAATTGATTTAATTAACGAGTAGTAATCGAATAAATCACGAACAACGACTTAATTTATTTAATCTTACAACAAAACACTTGTGCCTCGAATGACAGCTAAACACGCATTAACAATTTAAAACAACCTGTTTTCAGCGATATGGATAATCACAAATTAATGAATAGTGAAAAGCTAATCAATTAAGCCAAATAAAAATAAACTTCAAAAATAAATAAAATTCGCTTTTCATTGGTATGTATGTTAATAAAAAAATTTACATATTTCACCTCTTACAGCATTCGCTTGCAATTTGGAACGAATGTGTATGCAGCAAAGAAAAAAATTTGAACAATTTGCAAGGCAGTCAGTAGCCAATCAAGTAATTAACACAAGCTACGAGTAAGTCTGTCAGTAAGTTAGTAAACAAACAATAAAGAAAATCACTCAACAGGTATTTGAAGCAAAGTTGCGACAGTGAAGTGGATTCCATAAACAAATTTGTGATTGTATGTCAGGTAGGGTGTGCAATTTTATGGTGATGTTTTTTTTTAATGCACCACTAAACTGAGTTTAACCTATACACAAAATTTCATAGAAATGTGTTAAAACGTTTAGATTCGGGATTAAGTGGCAATCCTAGCTGATAACCCTATATGGGCGAACGTTACTAAATTTTTCAAAATTTCAAACAGGTGGCAACCCTGTACAAATTTATACATGGCAACATTTTAGTAGTAGAGTCGAAAATAGCGGATAATAAAAAATAAATATTGGAATTAGTTAGCACGATTAGATGGTTACTCTACCATGAATTTTTTTTAAATACAAGGTAAAAAACCACAAGTTTTCAAAATTCCAAGCAAGTGGCAACCCTGTACAAACTTCAAAGTGCCAAAATTTAAATAGGCGAGCTTGAAACGTACCATATTATCTATACGAAAAAGTTTATCCAAATGCGCCAAAGCGATTTTGAGGTAATAGTGGATATGTCAAAAAAAAATGTATTTATGTACATTAGGGTGGTCCTTATAACCAAATGTCGTATTTTTCCAGGCTCGCCCCCTAAATCGGTGGCACCACGGTCAACTATATCAAACAAAAATTTGTATCCCGATTGGAGATGCTTTAGGCGTGTCGCAGGGTGGTCAAGGTACAGATTGCTCTATGGAGACTCAAAAAATAAGAATGATTTTTGTTTGTATCTAATACTCGACCGGTAGAACTATGGTCGGAGCTATGACATGCTAAATGTGGTCCCGATTGGAAACCTTAGGCGTGTCGCAAGGGGGTTAAAGTTCAGATTGCTCTATGGAAACTCAAAAAATAAAAGTGATTTTTGTTTGTATCTAATACTCAATCGATAGAACTATGGTCGGAGATATCACATGCAAATTCTGGTCCCGATTGGAAACGCCTAAGGCGTGTCGCAAGGGGTTAAAGATCTTGCCATAGCATGGAGACTCAAAAAATTTAAATTATTTTTTTTTTATCTAATACTTGCAATCGATAAGACTATCGTGGTAGATATCACATACAAAATTTGCTTCCGATTGGAAACACTTAAGACGTGTCGCAGGGGGGCTAAAGTGCAGACTACCCCCAATCCGGACCAGATTTTGCATGTGATATCTACGACCATAGTGCTACCGATTTCAAGTATTAGATAAGAAGAAAAATCACTTTTATTTTTTGTGTCTCCATAGAGCAATCTGAACTTTGACCCTCCTGGGACACCCCTAAACCATCTCCAATCGGGATAAAATTGTTTGTGTAATATCTTCAGCTATATTATTATCGATTTAGGGGTTGAGCCTTTGGAAATCTGATGATAAAAGTGTCTCCATACAAATAAGGGCCACCCCAATGTACATACATATATGTGCCTATAATAAAATTAGGTAGCAACCCTAGTTGCTAACTCTACCTAGAAATATTTCTGTTGAGATATGTCGTAAAATAACTCTTTCCATATTGGCTTCTCATTTCATTACGAAAAAATTAAAAAGGTGGCAACCCCACTTATAACATACTGAGTGGCAACATATAGCTGCTATCTGCAATTTCTGTGTAACGAAATGGTTCAATAACAACTAAACACACCTTCGCCAAATTTTGACAGTTTATTCTTGGGAAAAGTTTTCTCGACATAGCATATATTTTTTTCAGCTAGAAAAACCCTTCCGTTGCCCTAAGTTACGTAGACCTAGTCGCGGGTATCTGTTACTCTAAACTAAATATCAAATATTTCATTGGAATTTATAGAAAGTGGTTAATCGCGTTTTAACCTAATTGCTCTGTTCTGATTATATTGATATAACAAACTCGTTTTATAGTTCATTTGTTCGTTCTCATAGTTTCTGATAATCACATAAAAATAAGAAAAGCAATTTAATTTTTATGTAGATTTTTTTAGGCATCCCGCTGTCGATATCTATCTTTATTCTCTGTTACAAAACTGAAGAAGAAACAATAGAAAAAAAACGGTAGTGCTTTCTTCGAAATTTTTTATAGCTTTTTTTCATTCCCCTTTTAATTGTGTTCATTTGTTTAATGCCTAATTTAATTAATTCATTCTAAGGTTATGCATTAATCATACTCCACAAAAGGACAGTTTTATATGTGAGTAGGTAATTCAAGCATTTAATAGAACTCGTTGGGGTGCTCTTTGAGGAGTAAAAAATGATTTAAAAAAAAAGATGATGTGATTTGATTGATCTTCTGAGTTTTAATGGCTCACTGATATGCGATCAATCTAATCCGGAGTAATTAATTGCTGCGATCTTGATTAGATAAAACATTAATTAATTTTAATAGGTGGATTGAATAAGACAAGCCTCGACCACTGATAAGTCTCACCGAGATCCGAGTAATCGCAGACAAAAGTATACCCGACTAGTCCTCGGAAAAACTGGACATCTAAGCAAGGCAGCTGCAACAGGAATACAATGAGCCCTGAAGATCGCCTACACTCCCACCTGGTACAGAAGAATTTCTGAGTTTACGCTAGAACCCGAAGAGAGTCAAAATGCTAATATCTTGTTTATTTATGCCCCGAATTCCGCCAGATCAACAAAGTTCTTGAGTGATAAAAAAAAGCAACTCAAACAACAAAGTTCTTGAGAGGATAATTTCCCAATTGAGAAGAGGTATACAAGTAGACATTTCCTACATTTCTCACCTCAACTGTTTTTTTTTTCTCCTCATGATCAGGAACAGGTTCGGCTCAAGTGACCAGCGGCATAATATAAGATAATAAAAATAAGAAATTATTTCAAAGAAGTAGAAGATATTTTCTGACTGAGCGTTGAGTGTATGGAATAACATGATCATGATGATCATGATTATGAATGATAATAATCATGACGGTGATGACGATACGCATGCGCGCATATAAATTTTTTATATATAGTAGCTATAGAAAACCTTGAAAACTATCGAAGCCGCAAGACAGAGAGCATTACAAATGAAATATACTCCGTATGCAAGTGAACAACAAATACCGGCGACACAAGCTGTGCAAAGAAGAAGGTAAAGAAAGAAATTTATTTTACTTTTATCATCAAGTATGGGGTGAAATGAATGCTTGAAAGAAGAAAAATAGCTGCAATACTCTTCGTTAACTAAGAAGCTATGATATGATAAAATAGAAGAATACGAGCTCGAAAGACGAATAAACTTACTTATGCACACCTTTATAGCCGTTAGCGAAGGTTGGCTTGATAAGGTGTTATGGTGCTAAGGTATAAGTTGTAGAAGCAGTGAATGCATGACGGTGTTACGCTATGCAAGCTAAAAAGTTGTGCACCAAGCAAAGAGTAGTGCACCTTAAGAGGGGGGACCACAAAAAGTTCGATCTCAGAATTTTCTTCCGAAAAAATTAAGAGAAGGTGAATGCAAAGGATGGAGCGAATTCGAATGCAAGCAGACAAGAAGGAAAAATTCAGTGCCCAAATCAGAAAAAAACGGAATCAGGAGAAGGTAAGAAAAAAGGAGAGTACAAAGGTAAAAGCAAAGAATGACGCGAATTCAAGGTCAAAAAATCAGTATCACGAAAGAGAAAGGGAATAAGAAGAAGGTTTTAGCATAAAATAACGCGAATTCAAAGTCAAAAGTAAGAATCGAGAGAGAGAGAGAAAGGGAAAAAGCGAATAAGGAGAGGGCGACAGCGAAAAATAGAGCGAATTCAATGTCAAAAATCCGAGTCACGAGAGTCAAAAATAATTACCAGATAAAAAGGAAAGAAGAATAAAAAGAGGGTTTTAGCATATGCTAATATTAGATAGAGCGAATTCAAAGCCTAAAATTAAAACCACGAGAGAGAAATGGGCGAAAAAGATAAGAGTTTTTAGCATAGTATGAAGAGGATTCAGCGTAAAAAATCATAATCTGGAGAGAGAAAGGAAAAAAGAGAATAAGGAAATGGTGGCAGCAAAAGATAAAGCGAATTAAAAGAACAAAAAAAATTGAATAAGTAGAAAGAGAACGAAAAAGAGAATAAGGAAAAGGAGGAAGCACCGAATAGCGCGAATTCGAAGACGAATGCATCTAATCAATCAAGAGAAAACTCAGTGAGAAAATAGGAAGGTAAAATCACACAATATAGAGAATACGCAGAAGAATACAACTAATCAGACTAGAAAAACTCAGTGAGTGTAAATAAACCAAATTAGCGCAACAAAAAAAACTGAGTGAGGAAAGGAAGAAAAGGAAAATCACGACAAAGCTAAAGCGAATTCCAAATTAAATGTAACTTGTCAACAAGATAACATTTCAGCAAATGTAGTGAAAGGAAATCAGCACAAAAAATTAGAATAAGATAAATGAAAACGAATAGAAAACAAACAGAGAAAATTATGAAAGCAAAAACTTAACCTAACTACACGGCGAATTCGAATTCACCGGCGAATACAACTGAACGATAAAACTGAACTCAAAAGCGAAGATGAAGGTGAGGAAATACTTGAATTCCAAGCCAGTTTTTGTTCTGTTTACACATAATTTGGTATTCAGTAACCAATCGAACATTTGTTGGCCCCCGACATGCATTCCGGCATAGTGCATCAGCAATACAATGTCGTTATTATTCTTCGCTTACGTGTTCAGCTAGCTTAGCTATGCAGTCATAGCCAGTCCGTCACTAGCTCGCAGCACTTGGCGTGTTTTGTATTTTATTGGAATGTGTTGTCCAGCTACAAAAATTATTTTTCTACCTTTGCACACGTGTTTCTTTGTGTTATTGTATTTATTATCATTTTTCGTTGTTGTTATTGTTGCACGATCGTCTTTTTTCTGGTTTCTTGGTTATATAGCTATTTCATTGCTATTATTCTTATTTTTCTATCGTTTGCTTAGCTGATTTTTATTATACCTTTCATGAACATGAAATGGTATTATAACTTTGGGCCGATGTTTGTAAATATGAGAAGAAGAAGAGATAGACCCATCAATAAGTATACCGAAATGATCAGGATGACGAGATGAGTTGATTTAGCCATGTCCGTCTGTCCGTCTGTCTGTCTGTCTGTTTGAACGCAAACTAGTCCTTCAGTTTTTGAGATATTTGGCTGAAATTTGGTATGCGGCCACCATTTTCCAATATAGGAATCATTTGTCGGAACCAGCAAGATCGGATCGATATTACATATAGCTCCCATACAACCGATTATTCCGATAAACGGATTTTGGTAGATAACTCCTGTAATTATGTAGGTAGGAACGTGAAATTTTGGAAGCGTCGCTATTTTTATATGTGAAATATCGATGTTGAAAATCATTGAGATGGGATAAATATTTCACATAGCCCCCATACAATCGATTGTTCCGATAAACGGATTTTGGTAGATAACTCCTGTAATTATATCGGCAGGAACGTGAAATTTCGTAACTGTTGCTATTTTAGAATGTGGAATGTCGATGTTAAAAATCAATGAGATTGGACCAATATAACACATCGCCCCCATATAATCGATAGTTCCGATAATTTCGGTATAAGCTAAGGTTAAATTCACACAGGCTGTACTGGGATCAAACAGTGAAAATCGTGACGCTTATTCATGAAAGGTATTTAGCCTTCGGCACAGCCGAAGACAGCTTTCCTTACTTGTTTTTTATTCAATTTTTTCTGTCAAAAGCCGGACTTGCTTGTTGTTGGTTTTTCTAGCGTGTTGTTTTTGTAGCAATTTAATTTAAAAACAAAATTTTTTTCTTGCATATGTAAAATTTATAGCCAGAAAAATAAATACGAAATTAATGTACCTTAATGTATGTAAAAAGATTTGGATAAAGGGGGGCACTAACAAAAGTTCGAAAGTTGATGTAATTGTATTACGATAAAATAAAACAAACCAAAAGAAAATAAAACAAAAGAAAATAAAATAAAACAAAAAATAATAATATAACGTAAAAAAACCAAATTAAATTAAATAAAGTAAAAGACAATTAATCAAAATAAAATGAATAAAAATTAAATAAAATATAGAGAAATTTAATTGAGTTAAATAAAGTAAAAACAAAATGAAATTAAATTAAATAAAATGTAAATAAATTTAAATAAGTAAATTTTTATAAAAAAAAATTTAATTAAATAAAAAAAAATTATTGAAATACATAAAATAAAATTAAGTTAAATTAAATTAAAAAAAAAAACATTATAATAAAATGAAATAATACAAAATCAAATGTCAACTAATCGAACTTTTGTTAGTCCCCCATACAGTGAAGTTGAGAGTACAAGCAAGGGCTCAGCTTCTGCCACATCTTCAGCGTGTCCATCATTTTTGCTGACCCGCAGCGGTTTTCTCAGTCATTCGTTACGTTGCAGTTGAACTTTTCTTGCTTTAGCTGGGGGACTTTTCAAAAAGGAAGAAGAAAAATCCAATTAAGCTCTTCTATGATTTGTTGCCAAGTAAAAAGCTATTGCTATGGCAATGCCACCACAACAGGTGCTAACAAACGCTGTCTTTATGCATGTAGATAGCTCTGCTTTTTACATTAGATTAGAAAAATCGCCGGAAGACAGCAATTGATTGTTATCTCCTTAACTAGACAATGGGTAATATCGCGCTCTATTTAAGACAGATATTGCTGGACAAAAGTGAAAATGCTTTATAGATCTATAAAAAAAAAAAATCTATATAAATATACGGCTAAACATAGACCTTAGATAAGTTCGGAAGCCTGACATATTGCTGTTCCGGGGAAGACACCTCAAATTCGTTTCTGAACATTTAAAAAAAAAACTGCTGCTTTTTTCAAATAAGAACTACCAAAGAAATACAATGCCTTATAAATATGCTTTGCAACTTCTCCATATCTCACACATATTACTTGTGCTGATTAAATTAATTTCAGAGTCTAGTTTATCGAGATTTTCAATTTGTTGGCTGCTCTATTCTCAGTCGAGCGTGCTTTCTTTTTCAGGCCTTGGTTGCCGTTGCGCTGGCCGCCATCATTCTTCATTTATGCATTTCAATGCCACTCATATGTGTTTGCCATCATTCCATCGGTCCATATCGACCAACACTTTCAATGGATTTGTGAGGCATATAAATAAGTTGCTCGTTGTAGTCGGCTTCTGGCATGATGTTGATCGCCTATGTAGTCTCTGTCAAGATGTGGTACGTCTGTTCGTTGTTCCATTTGATATATAGTACGTTTGGGTGTTTGTCTGTGTGCTCTGCTTGTCATTTCGCCTGCGTAGACCGCTTTTATGCCCATTCATGTGTTTATAATTCTAAGCGAATGATGTTTAACTCTCACTACATTGAATTGTGCTGTATGCTCTGATATGTGCCATGATTGCAGAAAATATTTTATTTGGCTTGTGGCAAAATCAAAGAGAATATGATGAGAGAATAGGGAAAAAATAACAACGGAAGGATTGTGAAGAAATATTGTAATAGGAAAAAAATTAACAAGAGGGAATGAGCGTGCTCAACTTATAGCTTTTCCAGTCCAAAGGCCAGTTTTGACCAATGTGAGAAGCATTCTTTGTCTTTTTTTACTAATCTCTTTTTTCATGATCAAAGTTTTTTAAATTTAAATAGTGTTTATTTTTTATTTAAATTTTGAATTTTTTTTTTATTAAATATTTTTTTCTGCGTTTTTTTTTTAGTTTTTTTTCCTGTTTTTCATATTTATTCCTTTTTTTTAATATTTTTCCCCTTTTTCATATTTGTTTTCTTTTTATTTCATATTATTATTTTTTTTATATTTTTTTTTATTTTATATTTTTTTATTATTTTTTTATTATTTTTATTTTGTTTTTTTTTTTTTATTTTTGTTTTTTTCTTATTTTTTTTTTTTTTTAATTTTTTTTTATTTTTTTAATTTTTTTATTTTTCCTATTTTTTTATTTTTTTTATTTTTTTCCTGGTTTTCATATTTATTCCTTTTTATTTTAAATATTTTTTCTTGTTCATATTTTATCTTTTTATTGATTTCATATTTTTCCTCTTTTTTTATTTTTTTTTTGTGTGTTTTTTTATTTATTAATTTTTTAACTATATTATTTTTTCTTTTCTTCTTCTTTAATTTTTTTTTCTTTTTTTTCTTCTTTAATTTTTTTTTCTTTTTTTCTTCTTTAATTTTTTTTTCTTTTTTTCTTCTTTAATTTTTTTTTTCTTTTTTTCTTCTTTATTTTTTTTCTTTCTTTTTTTCTTTAATTTTTTTTATTTTTTTTTTAGTTTTTCCCCTTTTTGATTGTTTTTTTATTTTTGGTTTTTTTACTTTTGATATTTTTTATTTTTGATTTTTTTTTTGTTTTTTTTTTTTGTTTTTTTTTTTTTTGATTTTTTTTCTTTTTGAACTTTTTTGTTATTTTATTTAATGATTTTTTTCAATTCTTTTTCTTTTTGATTTTATTTTTGAATTTTTTTCTTGTTTATTTTTTTTTCTTTTTGTTATTTTTTCATATTTATTCCTTTTTATTTTTATTTAAAATATTTTTTTTTTTTAATTTTGGTAGACTTTTGACCGTTTGTGAATAATTTTTCTTAAATTATTCTGTATTTTATTATTATTAGCGAACAAGATGGAAAAGCATACAACAATTACAAGCAACCGTGATAACGTAATTTCGGCCTTGCTCAGGGGCGCTTATTTTTTCTTTTTCATTTTTACCTTTTTATTGATTTCATATTTTTCCTCATTTTATTTGTTTTATTTTTTATTTTTATTTTTGTTTTATTTTTTTTTTTGTTATGCGGTTTTTTTATTTATTAATTCTTTTTACTATATTATTTTTTCTTTTTAATTTTTTGTAATTTTTTCTTCTTTTTAAATTTTTTTCTTTTTCTTTTTTTAATTTTTTTTTAATTTTTTTAATATTTTTTCAATTTTTTTTCTTTTTGATTTTTTTTTCTTTTTTAATTTTTTTCTTTTTTAATTTTTTTTCTTTTTTCAATTTTTTTTTCTTTTTTCAATTTTTTTTTCTTTTTAAAATTTTTTTTCTCTTTTTGATTTTTTTTTAATTCTTTTTCTTTTTTAATTTTTTTAATTCTTTTTCTTTTTTAATTTTTTTTAATTCTTTTTATTTTTTATTTTTTTTTTAATTTTCTTTTTTAATTTTTTTTTCCTTTTTTAATTTTTTTTTTCCTTTTTTAATTTTTTTTTCGTTTTTTAATTTTTTTTTCGTTTTTTTTTTTTTTAATTTTTTTATTTTTTTTCTTTTTAAATTTTTTTTTCTTCATTAATTTTTTTTTCTTTATTAATTTTTTTTTTTTCTTTTTTAATCTTTTTTCTATTTTATTTTTTTTTTCCTTTTTTAATTATTTTTTTTTTTCTTTTTTAATTTTTTTTTTTTCTTTTTTAATTTTTTTTTTTCTTTTTTAATTTTTTTCCTTGCGTCTCAGTTTTTCTTTTTCTGACTAAGTATCTATAACTTTTACCTTGAAATGTTTGTTATTCGTCTCTTTTTGTGATACCTCAAATTACTACTGGGTTAAATCAGTGAAGTTGTTAACAACTTGAATTTGCCGTAACTTATGTTGCAACATTGTTGCAATCAAAGTGTCAATTTGATGTTGACGTTACATTAATTTCAAGTTAAATGCTTTACGATTTTGACATTCGATCGATCGGCTACGTTTTTATAAATGTGTTTTAGCATTAGGGTGAACCGTAAATATGTAATTTTTTTTTTTTTTTTTTTTTTTTTTAATTTTACTTTTTCCCCCGTTATGATAGCAAAATTATCGGCGATCGATGTGGTATCGTTTTTTTTTTAATGAAAATGCGGGTCAGTTTCCCCATTACCCATATCAGGAGATTTCGATGAAAGATTTGGAAAAATTTGGAAGAAAAAGATAAACAAATATATAAACCAATGTATCGTCAATAGATAAACCAATGTATCGTAGGTGAATGTTGCGAGCAATCGATGGAGCGGCACTAAGTTGGCTTTTGTTTTGGGGTAATTCATTAATCTAAAATTCGGCATAAAAAATGTTTTATTTATGAGGCACCCTAATCATTATACTCATTTATACATTTTAACAAGCAGAGAAGGGTTATTAATCAGACAGGTATGTATGTAATTATGTATGTATGAAGTATGATAGTTCCCACTTAGAGATCTGAAGTCAACGCATGACCGCGAATAACCGGCTATTTGTATCTACTTTCGATCGATATAAAGTTTTGATTTACGTAATACCAATATAAATCAAACTAACTGATAAAGGAGGATAGAAACGTGATAAAAATAGGTGCACCAAAAAAAAACTAAACAAAACTTGACATAGAAAAATGTTGCTGCCCTAACCACTTTGAGTGATATACTGCCTTAGACAACAAAAAACAAAAACAACTTGTCAAACCTAGCACAATACTTGCAGCAGTAGCTTACCTTCATACATATCCATATAACGATAGATACGAAAATTCATATTCGAAGCATATGTTGCCCACTACACAAAATTGCTTAGGTAAAAAGATGACCTCTGATAAGATGAAATAAACAAAAAATTATATTGATGGCACGTCGCCAAGTGCCACAACTGGGCTCTTTGTGTGTGCACAAACAATGAGGATATGGTGCAACTTGAAAAATTCCACTACTCTTCCTGTGTCTGAGACGTACATATGTAAGTATGGCGAACTACATCGCTATTTATCCTCTCAATGTGTTATTGCATGTGAGGGTTCGTTTAGTTTTTAGCCTGCAGTTGGCATTTATTGATGGTACTCTGATGGTTCTTTATAAAGTGGTTGCGGCATAGTTTAAAGCACGCAAGGTGTTTGTATGTAGAATAGTACTTACTGAATGTCTGCATAGGAATGCGAAATATGTATATAAACAAAGTGCTTCAAATGAGGTCCGTCAAGCTGCACCCCCCCCCACGACGGATTTCAAATTTGAAAAGCTAGGAATTATGTGCTTTTTATGTGCTAATTTGTTCCCAAAAAAAAAAATTTTGTGCTCAATTTTTAAGTACTTTTTTTAAAACCTCAAAAGTGGGGGGTGCAGCTTGACGTCAAGCTACACCCCCCCCACAGAAGCGATGGGATTTAAGGTAAAATTTGTATGTGGGAATTATGTGCTATTTATGTGCTCCAGGATTAGCTGTTCGGGGTGCCGAAAAACAGAGGCTGTGGGCAAAGGGGGAGGGGGTCAAAATCCCCCATCACTGGATTTCCAATTGGATAGGCCAGGAATTATGTGCTATTTACCTATGTGCTCAACATTTCCAAAAAGATTTTTTGTGTTGCTCAATTTTTAACTGTTTTTTTTTTAGCTTTAAAATTGGGTATTTCAAGTAAACGTCAAGCTACACCCCCCCCCACAGAAGCGATATGATTTAAGGTAAAATTTGTATGTGGGAATTATGTGCTATTTATGTGCTCCAGGATAGGCTGTTCGGGGTGCCGAAAAACAGAGGCTGTGGGCAAAGGGGGTAGGGGTCAAAACCCCCCATTGCCAGATTTCCAATTGGATAGACCAGGAATTATGTGCTATTTATGGGCTAATTTGTTCCCAAAAAAAAAAAAATTTTGTGCTCAATTTTTAAGTACTTTTTTTAAAACCTCAAAGGTGGGGGGTGCAGCTTGACGTCTACACCCCCCACAGAAACAATGGGATTTAAGGTAAAATTTATATGTGGGAATTATGTGCTATTTATGTGCTAATTTGTTCCCAAAAAAAAAATTTTTGTGCTCAATTTTTAAGTACTTTTTTTAACACCTCAAAAGTGGGGGGTGCAGCTTGACGTCAAGCTACACCCCCCCCCCCCCCCCACAGAAGCGATATGATTTAAGGTAAAATTTGTATGTGGGAATTATGTGCTATTTATGTGCTCCAGGATAGGCTGTTCGGGGTGCCGAAAAACAGAGGCTGTGGGCAAAGGGGGAGGGGGTCAAAATCCCCCATCACTGGATTTCCAATTGGATAGGCCAGGAATTATGTGCTATTTACCTATGTGCTCAACATTTCCAAAAAGATTTTTTGTGTTGCTCAATTTTTAACTGTTTTTTTTTTTTAGCTTTAAAATTGGGTATTTCAAGTAAACGTCAAGCTACACCCCCCCCCCCACAGAAGCGATATGATTTAAGGTAAAATTTGTATGTGGGAATTATGTGCTATTTATGTGCTCCAGGATAGGCTGTTCGGGGTGCCGAAAAACAGAGGCTGTGGGCAAAGGGGGTAGGGGTCAAAACCCCCCATTGCCAGATTTCCAATTGGATAGACCAGGAATTATGTGCTATTTATGGGCTAATTTGTTCCCAAAAAAAAAAAAAATTTTCTGCTCAATTTTTAAGTACTTTTTTTAAAACCTCAAAGGTGGGGGGTGCAGCTTGACGTCTACACCCCCCCACAGAAACAATGGGATTTAAGGTAAAATTTATATGTGGGAATTATGTGCTATTTATGTGCTAATTTGTTCCCAAAAAAAAAATTTTTTGT
>CAXKVI010000005.1:90217510-90244091 GCA_964058755.1 Campiglossa producta | reverse complement strand
TCAAGTAAACGTCAAGCTACACCCCCCCCCCCCCCCCCCCTCCCCCCCCCCCACAGAAGCGATGGGATTTAAGGTAAAATTTGTATGTGGGAATTATGTGCTATTTATATGCTCCAGGATAGGCTGTTCGGGGTGCCGAAAAACAGAGGCTGTGGGCAAAAAGTAAAAAAAGTACTTAAAAATTGAGCACAAAAAATTTTTTTTTGGGAACAAATTAGCCCATAAATAGCACTTAATTCCTGGTCTATCCAATTGGAAATCTGGCAATGGGGGGTTTTGACCCCTACCCCCTTTGCCCACAGCCTCTGTTTTTCGGCACCCCGAACAGCCTATCCTGGAGCACATAAATAGCACATAATTCCCACATACAAATTTTACCTTAAATCCCATCGCTTCTGTGGGGGGGGGGGGGGGGGGGTGTAGCTTGACGTTTACTTGAAATACCCAATTTTAAAGCTAAAAAAAAAACACTTAAAAATTGAGCAACACAAAAAATCTTTTTGGAAATGTTGAGCACATAAATAGAACATAATTCCTGGCCTATCCAATTGGAAATCCAGTGATGGGGGATTTTGACCCCCTCCCCCTTTGCCCACAGCCTCTGTTTTTCGGCACCCCGAACAGCCTATCCTGGAGCACATAAATAGCACATAATTCCCACATACAAATTTTACCTTAAATCCCATCGTTTCTGTGGGGGGGGGGGGGGGTGTAGCTTGACGTTTACTTGAAATACCCAATTTTAAAGCTAAAAAAACACTTAAAAATTGAGCAACACAAAAAATCTTTTTGGAAATGTTGAGCACATAAATAGCACATAATTCCTGGCCTATCCAATTGGAAATCCAGTGATGGGGATTTTGAGCCCCTCCCCCTTTGCCCACAGCCTCTGTTTTTCGGCACCCCGAACAGCTAATCCTGGAGCACATAAATAGCACATAATTCCCACATACAAATTTTACCTTATATCCTATCGTTTCTGTGGGGGGGGTGTAGCTTGACGTCAAGCTGTACCCCCCACTTTTGAGGTTTTAAAAAAAGTACTTAAAAATTGAGCACAAAAATTTTTTTTTTGGGAACAAATTAGCACATAATTCCCACATATAAATTTTACCTTAAATCCCATTGTTTCTGTGGGGGGGTGTAGACGTCAAGCTGTACCCCCCACTTTTGAGGTTTTAATAAAAGTACTTAAAAATTGAGCACAAAAATTTTTTTTTTGGGAACAAATTAGCACATAAATAGCACATAATTCCCACATATAAATTTTACCTTAAATCCTGTTGTTTCTGTGGGGGGGGTGTAGCTTGACGTCAAGCACATAAATAGCACATAATTCCCACATATAAATTTTACCTTAAATCCCATTGTTTCTGTGGGGGGGTGTAGCCGTCAAGCTGCACCCCCCACCTTTGAGGTTTTAAAAAAAGTACTTAAAAATTGAGCACAAAAATTTTTTTTTTGGGAACAAATTAGCCCATAAATAGCACGTAATTCCTGGTCTATCCAATTGGAAATCTGGCAATGGGGGGTTTTGACCCCTACCCCCTTTGCCCATAGCCTCTGTTTTTCGGCACCCCGAACAGCTAATCCTGGAGCACATAAATAGCACATAATTCCCACATACAAATTTTACCTTAAATCCCATTGTTTCTGTGGGGGGGGTGTAGCTTGACGTCAAGCTGCACCCTCCACTTTTGAGGTTTTAAAAAAAGTACTTAAAAATTGAGCACAAAAATTTTTTTTTTGGGAACAAATTAGCACATAATTCCCACATATAAATTTTACCTTAAATCCCATTGTTTCTGTGGGGGGGGGTGTAGCTTGACGTCAAGCTGCACCCCCCACTTTTGAGGTTTTAAAAAAAGTACTTAAAAATTGAGCACAAAAATTTTTTTTTTGGGAACAAATTAGCACATAAATAGCACATAATTCCCACATATAAATTTTACCTTAAATCCCATTGTTTCTGTGGGGGGGTGTAGACGTCGAGCTGCACCCCCCACCTTTGAGATTTTAAAAAAAGTACTTAAAAATTGAGCACAAAAATTTTTTTTTTGGGAACAAATTAGCCCATAAATAGCACATAATTCCTGGTCTATCCAATTGGAAATCTGGCAATGGGGGGTTTTGACCCCTACCCCCTTTGCCCACAGCCTCTGTTTTTCGGCACCCCGAACAGCCTATCCTGGAGCACATAAATAGCACATAATTCCCACATAAAATTTTACCTTAAATCCCATCGCTTCTGTGGGGGGGGGGGGGGTGTAGCTTGACGTTTACTTGAAATACCCAATTTTAAAGCTAAAAAAAAAAACACTTAAAAATTGAGCAACACAAAAAATCTTTTTGGAAATGTTGAGCACATAATTCCTGGCCTATCCAATTGGAAATCCAGTGATGGGGGATTTTGACCCCCTCCCCCTTTGCCCACAGCCTCTGTTTTTCGGCACCCCGAACAGCTAATCCTGGAGCACATAAATAGCACATAATTCCCACATACAAATTTTACCTTATATCCTATCGTTTCTGTGGGGGGGGGTGTAGCTTGACGTCAAGCTGTACCCCCCACTTTTGAGGTCTTAAAAAAAGTACTTAAAAATTGAGCACAAAAATTTTTTTTTTGGGAACAAATTAGCACATAATTCCCACATATAAATTTTACCTTAAATCCCATTGTTTCTGTGGGGGGGTGTAGACGTCAAGCTGCACCCCCCACCTTTGAGGTTTTAAAAAAAGTACTTAAAAATTGAGCAGAAAATTTTTTTTTTTTGGGAACAAATTAGCCCATAAATAGCACATAATTCCTGGTCTATCCAATTGGAAATCTGGCAATGGGGGGTTTTGACCCCTACCCCCTTTGCCCATAGCCTCTGTTTTTCGGCACCCCGAACAGCTAATCCTGGAGCACATAAATAGCACATAATTCCCACATACAAATTTTACCTTAAATCCCATTGTTTCTGTGGGGGGGGTGTAGCTTGACGTCAAGCTACACCCCCCACTTTTGAGGTTTTAAAAAAAGTACTTAAAAATTGAGCACAAAAATTTTTTTTTTGGGAACAAATTAGCACATAATTCCCACATATAAATTTTACCTTAAATCCCATTGTTTCTGTGGGGGGGTGTAGACGTCAAGCTGCACCCCCCACCTTTGAGGTTTTAAAAAAAGTACTTAAAAATTGAGCACAAAAATTTTTTTTTTGGGAACAAATTAGCACATAAATAGCACATAATTCCCACATATAAATTTTACCTTAAATCCCATTGTTTCTGTGGGGGGGTGTAGACGTCAAGCTGCACCCCCCACCTTTGAGGTTTTAAATAAGTACTTAAAAATTGAGCACAAAAATTTTTTTTTTGGGAACAAATTAGCCCATAAATAGCACATAATTCCTGGTCTATCCAATTGGAAATCTGGCAATGGGGGGTTTTGACCCCTAACCCCTTTGCCCACAGCCTCTGTTTTTCGGCACCCCGAGCAGCCTATCCTGGAGCACATAAATAGCACATAATTCCCACATACAAATTTTACCTTAAATCATATCGCTTCTGTGGGGGGGGGGGGGGGGGGGTGTAGCTTGACGTTTACTTGAAATACCCAATTTTAAAGCTAAAAAAAACACTTAAAAATTGAGCAACACAAAAAATCTTTTTGGAAATGTTGAGCACATAAATAGCACATAATTCCTGGCCTATCCAATTGGAAATCCAGTGATGGGGGATTTTGACCGCCTCCCCCTTTGCCCACATCCTCTGTTTTTCGGCACCCCGAACAGCCTATCCTGGAGCACATAAATAGCACATAATTCCCACATACAAATTTTACCTTAAATCCCATCGCTTCTGTGGGGGGGTGTAGCTTGACGTTTACTTGAAATACCCAATTTTAAAGCTAAAAAAAACACTTAAAAATTTAGCAACACAAAAAATCTTTTTGGAAATGTTGAGCACATAAATAGCACATAATTCCTGGCCTATCCAATTGGAAATCCAGTGATGGGGGATTTTGACCCCCTCCCCCTTTGCCCACAGCCTCTGTTTTTCGGCACCCCGAACAGCTAATCCTGGAGCACATAAATAGCACATAATTCCCACATACAAATTTTACCTTAAATCCCATCGCTTCTTGAGGTTTTAAAAAAAGTACTTAAAAATTGAGCACAAAAATTTTTTTTTTGGGAACAAATTAGCACATAAATAGCACATAATTCCCACATATAAATTTTACCTTAAATCCCATTGTTTCTGTGGGGGGGGTGCAGCTTGACGTCAAGCTTGACGTCAAGCTACACCCCCCACTTTTGAGGTTTTAAAAAAAGTACTTAAAAATTGAGCACAAAAATTTTTTTTTTGGGAACAAATTAGCACATAATTCCCACATATAAATTTTACCTTAAATCCCATTGTTTCTGTGGGGGGGTGTAGACGTCAAGCTACACCCCCCACTTTTGAGGTTTTAAAAAAAGTACTTAAAAATTGAGCACAAAAATTTTTTTTTTGGGAACAAATTAGCACATAAATAGCACATAATTCCCACATATAAATTTTACCTTAAATCCCATTGTTTCTGTGGGGGGGTGTAGACGTCAAGCTGCACCCCCCACCTTTGAGGTTTTAAAAAAAGTACTTAAAAATTGAGCACAAAAATTTTTTTTTTTGGGAACAAATTAGCCCATAAATAGCACATAATTCCTGGTCTATCCAATTGGAAATCTGGCAATGGGGGGTTTTGACCCCTAACCCCTTTGCCCACAGCCTCTGTTTTTCGGCACCCCGAGCAGCCTATCCTGGAGCACATAAATAGCACATAATTCCCACATACAAATTTTACCTTAAATCATATCGCTTCTGTGGGGGGGGGTGTAGCTTGACGTTTACTTGAAATACCCAATTTTAAAGCTAAAAAAAACACTTAAAAATTGAGCAACACAAAAAATCTTTTTGGAAATGTTGAGCACATAAATAGCACATAATTCCTGGCCTATCCAATTGGAAATCCAGTGATGGGGGATTTTGACCCCCTCCCCCTTTGCCCAGAGCCTCTGTTTTTCGGCACCCCGAACAGCCTATCCTGGAGCACATAAATAGCACATAATTCCCACATACAAATTTTACCTTAAATCCCATCGCTTCTGTGGGGGGGTGTAGCTTGACGTTTACTTGAAATACCCAATTTTAAAGCTAAAAAAAAAACACTTAAAAATTTAGCAACACAAAAAATCTTTTTGGAAATGTTGAGCACATAAATAGCACATAATTCCTGGCCTATCCAATTGGAAATCCAGTGATGGGGGATTTTGACCCCCTCCCCCTTTGCCCACAGCCTCTGTTTTTCGGCACCCCGAACAGCTAATCCTGGAGCACATAAATAGCACATAATTCCCACATACAAATTTTACCTTAAATCCCATCGCTTCTGTGGGGGGGGGTGTAGCTTGACGTCAAGCTGCACCCCCCCCTTTTGAGGTTTTAAAAAAAGTACTTAAAAATTGAGCACAAAATTTTTTTTTTTGGGAACAAATTAGCACATAAATAGCACATAATTCCTAGCTTTTCAAATTTGAAATCCGTCGTGGGGGGGGTGCAGCTTGACGGACCTCTTCAAATGGCTTACCTGAAAAGATAGAAAAGAGAAACTAGTTTGAGTAAGGGAAGTTTTGGAAAAAATGTTAGAAATATTAACAAGAAAGGGGGAGGGGAGGGGGATCTACGGATCCTGCTTTTAATTGTACTTATAAAGTTCATTTAGTGCTCAGTTTTGTTTTGATGATTTTCTGCAGGCTACAGCAAACAAACACCTAAAAACAATCCAAAAAAAGGAAAATTACTGACATCTACCCACAAGTCCATCGTACACGGAAAAAATGACACTGGTAAAATCAACAATCTCGTCCTGTTATCTTGAAGTTGGCCAAATTCTGTTAAATTGATCAAATTTTGGTTATTTCAACGGAATTTTTTGTTGAAGTAACTGCTTTTAACTGTTGTTTGAACAGTCAAAGATTTGCAAATCCTTAATTAACAAAATTGTGTAAAACTGGCAGAGTTTTTGTTGATCAAACTAAATTTTGTGTTGAAACAACAAACTCCAGCAGTTAATTCAACAGCGAAAGTACTGTCAAAGAACAAAGCGGTAATTAACGGCATGGTAGGCACCTACTTGCAGCAGTCAAATATTGTGATCTCGATTCTCGGTGAAGACAACAAAGCAACGTGAGAAAGAACAAAGCTGTAATTAGACGCTGTCAAGTATAAGCATACGATGGCATCATAGTAGACCCTGGGTTGAGCGTTCAAGACACCTAAACTCGATTCTCGTTGAAGCCAATATAAGAACTCTCACTCCTTTTGGGTTTTAAAATAACACTTATTTTATTTTATATCTAGAGAAACACCTTAAACAATAAAATTTTCTGTTAAAACAACAATTTAGTTAAGGTTAACAGTTTCAATGCAATTGAATCAACAGCATTGAGTAATGGAGAGGAATTGACCGCGATTTTGGTTAAATTAACCCATATTTTAGTTGATATGACCAGCTCATTTTTCTCTGTGTACCGTAGCGAGAACCATCAGATCAGATGTTGACACTAGGAACAAAGACGATCTTCATGGGTTAAACACTTTGACACTCCTTTTCATTATCCAATGCAATTCCAACTTCCTCTTCCGCTCAATGCTCCGTTGCTCTTCTCTTCACACTAAATATATTTAAAAAAAAAAAAACACAAAAAAACGAAGTAATTTTCACGCCAAAAATTGCAAAGTTTCACAAAATTTCACGTATGACTTCATCTGATTTCTATAGAAATCATAGGTGATTTGTACTCGTATGACAAACCGAAATTTGAGAAACTCATTTAATTGCATTCAGTGACTACCTACCAAAGCATGACGTCTAAGAGAGATTAAAAAATATGAAATGACAGACGAGTATTTTGCTTAAGCATGAATTCATTCAACGCATTATCAACCGGAGGTATTCGGTGAAATAAAAAAATAATTGAACGCAATTGTGACCGCCAAAAAGTATGCAATTATAATTCTTATGATTGAAATCAGCTACATTGTGGAACGCGACGGAAACAGTTTTTGCTAAATCGTACAATCATAAGGAAATTGTAGCATATCTTTGACAACAGGATCCAGTTCCAAAGACATTGTGTCGAACAGAAGTAACCAACAGTCTATAAATAACATCTGTATTGGTAGAAATCCTATCACCCTTCTTAGAAAACACAAATCTGTAGTTTCTGCAATGTTATTAGCTTCTTCAGCTCCCTCTCACAGCATTCCAATAGGTAGCATTGCAGCATCAAATATTGATTTCGGTAAATATGTTTACACGTTCGTTAACAAAAAAAAAACAAAATGTTACGTATACGCCATGTCAGTTTAAAGTGAATTTCCATCATTAAATTAAGAGGGGCAAATATGGGCAAGCAATTTTTTCTGGAATCGATAGAAAATATTCCAAACTTTCATTTTATTATAGTACGAAGGTGTAGCACGCTATAGCAACATAATTTTTGTCCATCCAAAGAGCAAAGTTACCATATAAGAAGTATAATTTTTGATACTTTATATTTGTTTTAATAATTGGACGATTGTAGTGATTTGTGGATTTGCCGTCTAAGGACTTGGCGAACAGGCAAGAAAAATTCATCTAGCTGTTATAAAGAACAAAACAAGGTACTTGCGATTACCTGCAACAACAGCTACCTTACCTAGTGACTTGCCGAACTGTGAATATGTATAATCAATCAGCTCTTCTCTCCTGACGGCAAAGTCTGAATAGAAAATTTTCTTTTAATAAAAATATTGCATAAAGGGCAGTAACTTGAAGGTTATTGACCGATTTTCCACAACCATTGAATATAAAAGCACATAAATAATGTACAATGTACTATATTTTCATATATTTTGTTGTGATCGTTTTTCACGCGCTGGCACATGTTAGCACGAAGTTTTTGTTTGGCTTCTGCAAAGACTTTGCTGCCAGCTAGACGCTACCTTTCTTCGTCAGTACCAGCGTTTGGTTGCGGTTTATTGATTACATTTTTCTTTTGCTTTCGCATTTTCAACGATTTTTTTTTTTTTTGCATAGTTTTTCATTATTATTTTTGTTATTTATTTACTCGCTTGATTTTGCCTTTCTTTTCCTTCAACGCCGACATGTTAATATGTCTTGCATTTGACTGCATACTTATCTTTTGTGTGTACTTGTAATGCATAAGTGGATTTGTCATATATGACGGCGCCGCATAGCACTAACCTTCTTCGCCTGCCACCATCCCACTGCTTATTCATCAACTATGAACGCAAAAACAAATTCTAGCAACAAACTCACGTGAGTTGCGGGCTATTCAGCATTATATGCACATCGGCTTACTTCAGCTCAAGCTTTTATTTTCTTTTTTTTTTTGAGCGCACAAATATCACTGCCAATTGGCTTAATTTTAAGCCGAAGTTATAGCTATCACATCAATTGAAATTAAATATTTTTATTAGCGTCACATGGTCTTTAACGTCCAAATCCGGCTCAATGAGCCTTAGATCTTTTATTTCATTTCCCGTCTAGCCTCTCAACTCTATGGTCATTGTGTAGTTGGTGTGCTTCACTACTTTGACACTTTTGCCATTTGATACTCCCCGTCGCGTTAATACATTGCCACCAACTAACGATATTGATTGTATCCACCCACCCCCCAGTAGCTAAATACTAGGCTATAATTTTTTTTACTTTTTTTTTGTTTATTGTGCACGCAATCACATTCGAGTATTAGACCTGTTTAGTTGACAGTTTTTAGTTTTGCGTGCAGTGAAATCTTAATGCAATCAATGTCACTGCTACGGTTTGAATTTCATTTTTGAGTTTTAATGATTTTTCTTTGGGGGGGTAGAGTAATAAGTCATTGTTTACAAAAATATAGACTCACCCTCATATTCATAAAAAATAAAATAGGTTTATAAAGCTTTTTAAAATGACATTTCCATACAAATTTTGAATTATAGCAGCTTATTAAACCTTTTATATTTTTTATGAATATGGGGGTTAAATTTCAAATAATAATAATACGTGTCTAACAATTACCATAACGTTAACATATGGTATGTGCCATAATATTTTTCTATATAATTTATTATAAGTTCTTTTTTTTTGTTAGTTTAAAAAAAAAATTATTTAATTTTTAATTTTTTTATTATTTATATTACTTTTTTATGTTGTTTAATTATTTTTTTTTTTAATAATTTTTTTTTTTATTTTTTTTTAATTTTTTTATTTTTTTGTTTTTAATTTTTTTGTTTTTGTTTTTTGCCTTTATTTTATTTTTGTTTATATTTTTGGTTTTTTTTCACTTTTGTTTTCATTTTTTTTATTTTATTTTTTTTATTTTATTTTTTTATTTTATTTTTTTTATTTTATTTTTTTATTTTTTTTTTATTTATTTTTTTATTTTTTTTTTATTTATTTTTTTATTTTTTTTTATTTTATTTATTTTTTTTTTTATTTTTTTTTTTTTATTTTTTTTTTTTTGTTTTTAATTTTTTTTGTTTTTGTTTTTAATTTTTTTTTTGTTTTTGTTTTTATTTTTTTTTATTTTTTTTTGTTTTGTTTTTGTTTTTATTTTTGTTTTTATTTTTTTTTTGTTTTTATTTTTGTTTTTATTTTTTTTTGTTTTGTTTTTGTTTTTATTTTTTTTTTGTTTTTATTTTTTTTTTGTTTTTATTTTTTTTTGTTTTGTTTTTGTTTTTATTTTTTTTTTGTTTTTATTTTTTTTTTGTTTTTATTTTTTTTTTGTTTAATTTTTTTTTTTTGTTTTTAATTTCTTTTTTTGTTTTTGTTTTTAATTTCTTTTTTTGTTTTTAATGTTTTTTTTTTGGTTTAACTTTGTTTGTTTTTGTTTGTTTGCCTTTATTTTATTATTTTTTTTTTGTTGTTATTTTTGTATTTTTTTGTTTTGTTTTTATTGTTTTTTCTTTTTGTTTTGTTTTTTTTTTGTTTTTTTTTTTGTTTTTTCTTTGGTTTTTTTGTTTGTTTTTTCTTTGGTTTTTTTGTTTGTTTTTTTTTTGTATTTTGTATTTTGTTTTTGTTTTTTTTTTTTACTTATAGCAAAGTAGGTTTCGTTAAATGATTTTTTCTACATACATATTTATTTCACTAAAATATAACAGCAAAATCTCAGTAGCTATAATTTTTATTTATTTTTTTTTTTTTTTTTTTTCAATACCATTAGCTCTTCTCATTTCGCATCTTTTGGCCTTTTCTCACCCCGCTACGCTGTTAAGCTTATTACCCAGTGCCAACATTAGTGGCAACACAAGCCGATTTTTTGCTTTCAAAATTTTTTAACCGCATTCCAACATTACGCCCTGCTTCACAATCTTTCCCACCCAAATGGCTGGTATGTTTGTGTTTGGTGCTGCCCACTTTTCATATTAGCTTCTAATGTTTCAAACAACGAATACAGCAACTGAAACAAAAAAAAACTCTAAACAAAGTTGGACTATCGCACTTTCAGGTCTGTGGGTCAAATTCCTTTACTAATTGCTGCTGTTGTTGTTGCACAAAAGTATTAGTTTTGTGTTTATTATTATGCTTTTATTGTTTATTGCGTTTAGATTTTTTTCACAGTTCAACAACGTTTTCAACGCTTCAATTACGAAAATGTTGAAAAATTATCTTTCTCCTTGGTGTTTCTTTTTGGTGGGCTCACCTCTGGTCAGTGAGTCAATTCGCAACGCTCGCACTTGTTGAAGCCTAGCCAATTTGGTGTCTTCTTGTGGTGAGAAAAAAATTAAATAAAATGGCCAAGTAAAACTAAATATTTTTGCCCTCCTTTGGTTGTTTTTTTTTTTTTTTTTTTTTGTAGAAAGTGAAAACTCGGGGTCTACTCGCACTTGGTGGGACGACTTAAATTGCATAGCTCATGGGAAATGTTGGTTAGTTGGCTAATTTTGTGAATATTACACTCTACAACAATGATTTTTTTTTAATCAGCGTTCAGTAGTTGTAAATTCTGATTACGAGAAAAAAAATATGTTTATCACGTCGACTTATTTTTTTTCTTATTGTGCTTTGAGGTTTTGGAGTTATCTGCTATATGAAAAATTCATATATATTTATTTTCTATTTTTTGGAAAGGTATCAAAGCATTTTCTTCACGGCGAGCAGAAGGACATAAAAGACCACGTGAATGATGTGATCTGATGATGTGATGTGATTTTATAATTTGATGGGATATATGAAATGATGGTATGATGTTGTTGAAGTGAAAAATTCTTTATTTTTTTCTTTTGGACTTGTTGGAAAGGTATTCAAGAACAAAGAACAACGGCAAGCAAAAAGGGTCTTGAACATAAAATACATTCACGGCGAGCAGAAGGACATAAAAGACCATGTGAATGATGTGATCTGATGATGTGATGTCATTTTATAATTTGATGGAATATATGAAATGATGGCATGATGTTGTTGAAGTGAAAAATTCTTTATTTTTTTTCTTTTGGACTTGTTGGAAAGATATTCAAGAACAAAGAAAAACGGCGAGCAAAAAGGGTCTAGAACATAAAATATGATGATGTGATTTGTTATATGAAGCATTAGTGGGAGGTAACACAAAATCATATTTTTTTTTTCAAAGGTTCATATTAAAGTATATTCTTTCACAATTACATAATTAAAAGTAAAAAGGGCAGGCAGAAGGACTCTTATAAATTATCACGCGAATGATGTGATTTGATGATGTGATGTGAAGGTATGATGTGATGCCAAGGTATGATGTGATGTGAAGGAAACTCTATTAAAATATGATGGATTTATTTTTCTGTTGCACTGTGTTATAAAATCTTTAACTTGTGATTTTTATCCACCACAAATGCGTTGAAAGTGTTAAGCCTGAGTTTAATGGGGAGTACCATTTCACTTAAGCGCCATATGCAAATTTTATTGCTGTTGTGACATAAAATGACAGTGCGAAAATGATCATTATAGCGCAATAAACCAGAATTAATGTGTGTTAAATATTTTACTAGCTTTCATTGTTGTATTATTTATATCGTCGCTCCCAACGAAGACTAACACGGTTCAGTTTTCTGCGTCGAAGACTAACACACTTCGTTCTCTGCGTCGAAGACTAACACACTTCGTTCTCTGCGCCGACGACTATGCAAACTGTGTTAGTCTTCGACGCAGAGAACGAACCGTGTTAGTCTTCCACGCTAACTGAAACGTGTTAGTCTTCGTTGGGAGCGACGATATGCTGTAATGTTTTTTGATATTTTCAAAGCTTAGCTAAAATTAAAGCAAAAAGAAGTACCCTCCTTGAACAAAACTTGGTAAATCATAGTTGCAATTTAGTTAAAAACGTCAACCATTCAATTTTTTTTAAATATCCTTAAAAAATTTTTAATTTTTTTTTTTTGTTTTGTTCAATCCGATCTTTCATTTTTTTCTTTTATTCTATAGTATTAAATTTTATATCATTTTATTTTATTTATTTTTAATTTTTTTTTTTGTTTAATGTATTTTTTTTTTTTTTGTTGTTTATGTATTTTTTATTTGTTTTATGTATTTTTTTCCAATTTATGTATTTTTTTTTTTTTGTTTTAGTTTTTATTTTAGTTTCTATTTTTTTAATTTATTTTTTTATTTTAATTTTTTTTTATTTTTTTTTTATTTTTTTTTTTATTTTTTTTTTATTTTAATTTTTATTTTTTTTTTTTATTTTAATTTTTATTTTTTTTTTATTTAAATTTTTTTTTTTTTCTTTTATTTTAATTTGTTTTTTTTTTTTTTTGTCATTTCATTTTACGTCATGTTATTATGTATATTCCTAGTTGACTTTAGTTTCAGAACCTTGCTTTTGTGAAGCAATAATTTAAAAAATATTTTGATAGTTATTTTGAAATCAATTGATGAAACCAATTTCCCAAATCTTTTAATCGAGCGTCAATTTCGAATCCTTCTAATAGTTAGCAGCATACATCTTTCATGAAGACACTTCGCAATCAACAAATTACCTTTACCCAAATCATAATAAATAACAAACTAATGTGTTCGCATAGAAATTACGCAATTTTACCTAGTCATCAAACTTGTGAGCACACACATTACATACACACTTTATAACCACTTCTGCTTGGCAAATTTGCTTATGCAATTCACACTTTGAGGCTGACCAGCACTTCTTCCAAGACGCCAAGATCAGCCACACCGCTTTGCGTGTTTTTTTCGCCTTCTTATAATTGCTCGCAAAACAGCCCGCGTCTCAAACGCAGAATGGCCACTCACTCACTAAGTTAGCCCTAAGCCATTCAGTCTTTTGTTGACTTTGTCTTAGCTAGCCTAAAATGCCGAACATATATACATACATACATACATATATGCGCCATTAGCAAAGAGTTTGAAAAAAATATAGCAACAATTTGAGTGGAATGCGAGGATTTTCACAGCTGTGTAGAGTTGGCATAGTTAGCAAAAAAAATTCTACAGTTGGTAGCAATCAAGATGGGACAGTGATTTTTTTTTTAATATTTTATTCAATTTTTTTCTATTTAATTTTTCTTTTTTAATTTAATTTTTATTTTTTTTTAACTATTTTTTTTTTTCATTCTTTATTTTTTCTCTATTTTTATAATCTCTACATATAATAAAATTGTAACAGGTCGATGTCTGTACATGGCAGATATCAATAAGAAATTGATTGGGGGAAGCATTATTAAGCGAGTAGAATCCAAATCAACCATTTCAAAAATGTTTGTGTGTCTGTCTGTCTATCTGTCCGTATGTTTGTAGCCGTATCACCCTGAAAGTAATAAATGGAATTGAATGAAACTTTTTTCGTTGGATATCTCAACGGGTTTTTGAAATATCTGAAATGGTTTGGAAGATATCTTGAAATTTCGATAGCTCGACCGGTTTCGGAGGTATCGCCGAATATTTCCAGAAAAATTTGTTAGTACATTATGGGTATTAAGTGCTGAACCCCTGTCTTATTGTGGGATTTTATTCTTTGCTAACCCAGCTGCAAAAAAACAACAGAAATTATACGCATACGAAGTCGCGGGCACCAGCTAGTTTTATATATTTTTATTATATTTTTTTATTTTTTTTTTTTTCTTATTTTCTATTTTTTTCTTTTTTCCTATTTTTTTCTTTATTTCAATTTTTTCCTTTTTTCTACTTTTTTTCAATTTTTTTTTCTTTTCTTCTATTTTTTTCTATTTTTTCTATTTTAATTAATTAATTTTATTTTTCTTTTTTAATTTAATTTTTATTTTTAACTATTTTTTTTATTCTTTATTTTTTTCTCTATTTTTATTATTTTTTCTATTTTTTTCTATTTTTTTTTTATTTTTTCTATTTTTTTCTATTTCTTTTTTATTTTTTCTATTTATATATTTTTTTTTTCATTTATATTATTTTTTTTCTATTTATATTATTTTTTATTTATATTATTTTTTATATTTATTATTGGTTTTTCCTTTTCTTTTTTTAATTTATATATTTTTTTAATATATATATATTTTTTTTAATTTAAATATTTTTTTTTTTAATTTATATATTTTTTTATTTTGTTTTATTTTTTTAATTAATATATTTTTTTTTAAATTTGTATATATAAATTTTTTTTTTTTTCAATTTTTCTCCACACTGAAAAAAAATCTACAAGAATCGGCCGTCAAATTAACAGTAAACCCGTCATTTTTCGTCCAACAGTGGGTAATATCAATTTTTAAAGTGACCGCCTATCATTCTTCGAATATACTATCTTATTGACATGAATTACTGTAAATTTGAAAGTGGACTCATATCATTAATTGATATTTTTCAAAAATCACATGTTTTTACTGCCAATTTTACAGTAAATACTGTAATATTTACAGTATTACCATAATCGATTTGAAAGTGGTTTTGATATGTTACTTTCAATGTCCATTTTCAACCTTTTTATTTCAGTGTACTTTTACTTTTGTTAATTTTTTTTTTATAATTTTTTTTTAATTTTTTATTTTTTTTTAACTTTTTTTTTAAATTTTTTTATATTTTTTTTAACTTTTTTTTTAAATTTTTTCATTTCTTTTTTTTTTAATTTGTTAATTTTCCTAATTTTTTTAATTTTTTTTTAATTTTTTTATTTTTTTTTTTATTTTTATTTTTTTTAGTTTTTTTTATTTTAATTTTTTTAATTTTTTTTTATTTTTTATTTTAATTTTTTTTAATTTTTTTTTAATTTTACACTTTTTCATATTTTCTTAATTGCTAAATTTCTCAAAGTTTTTTTTTTTTTAATTTTTTTTTTAATTTTACACTTTTTCATATTTTCTTAATTGCTAAATTTCTCAATGTTTTTTTTTTTAATTTTTTAGTACTTCTCCCTTTTAAAATTTATATTTTACTTTTATTTTTCCAATAATTTTTAATTTCTTTTTGTTTAATCTTCAACTTTTTTCTAATGATTTTAAATTTTTTTATTACTACATTTTATTATTACAGTTTTTGTGGTTTCTTTTTTTATAATTTTTATATTTTTTTAATTTTTTTTTTTAACTTTTTTTTTCTTATATTTTTTATCTTTTTTAATCATTATCTTTTCTAAAAGTTTCAATAATTTAATTAATATTTCTTTAAATTTCTATCTTTTTCTAAATTTGTTTAGTTTGAAGCTAACCTAACTTTTTTTACTATTTAAATTTTTTTTTATATTTTTTTTTTATATTTTTTTTAGATATTTTTTTAATTTTTTATAATTACTTTTAGTATTTTTGTAATAATTATTTATTTTAATAAATATTTCTTCTAATAATTATTTTTTCTAATAATTATTTATTTTAATAATTAGTTCTTTTAATTTTTTTTAATATCCCATTTTCCTTGCAGGCAACTGTATATTCATTATCCAGAACCGTGCAAAAATAAATGTTGTTGTGTAAAATTTGTTATTGACTTGTTGGCACAAGCGTACTAAACTCCAACACAACCAACATCCTCACTATCATCATCATCATCATCATCATCATCATCATCATCATCAACATGTATGCTCATTGAGCGAGCTCGCTTTAATCGTATTTGTTTATCAACCACAACATCATTTGCATTTATTACGAAACATTGTTGCAAAGTTGAAAACAAAAAAAAACAATCCATATAAAAATTGGCAAATTGCAACATTTAATTATTCTTTTAATTTTCTGCTACATAAAAAAAAGACTTTGAATTGCCTAATTATTTACTCGAACTCATTGGTTGATATTGACGCTATAAATGACCATAAACTAGCTTAGTTATTGGATAGCCGTGTGTGTGTTAGGCTGGTTCTTCGAGATACAAATATTTTTCTAGTTTAATTTAGCGTAGTAATTTATTTTTAATTGTACCAAAGAGCAGCATTAGTTTTAACTCTTTTGTTAAAGCTATGTCGACGTGCTATGTTAATGGTGGCAGCGTTGCTTAATGACGTCGCTGGCGCTGCCTTTGAACTAATGATGCAACCTTTGTGCGTAGAAGATTTAGTTTAAGTGTGTTAGAGGATGTTACGTTTAATGTCTTCTAACATTTTCCATCAACTTACTTTCAATGGAATCTATTGAAAGTATTTTTAAAGATATACCTAAAAGTTGTGGAAATGATTAATGGTAGTTCTAATGAACAGTACAGACACAAGAATCACATTCGTAGCTGTGGCCTCAGGCGTCGTACTAGTTTATCCACAATTCACTTTCACATATATTGGGATATATTTTGCATCAAAATAAAAGTAACCATTGAGTATGGTTATGTTACGGACCGTGGTTCAACTGGTCTTGAAAAGTAAGACACTATTTTGTCTAAATTCTCTCAGCTCGCCGTCGTCCTAATCTTCTCTCTTCATTTTAGACTTTCAATAATCGAACTTGTGCATTTGTATATCCAGACTATCTCGGGAACCGCTTGACCGATTTGAATGAAATTTATGGTTGAATATAGATAGTATTATTGATTTTAAAACTATCCACTTGGGGGTTGCCACCTGGGGCGGTTTACAGGGTTGCCACCTATCTCAATTTTTTTTAATTATGGAGTTAGATATGCCAATATGGTATCAAATGAAAGGTTTTTTCGCCGTCGTACCAACTAAAATATTTTCAAGTAGGGTAGCCGGTCAGGGTTACCATTTTACCGTATTGTATATTTTTTGGATCATATTTGGATTATTTCAGGATCATTTTGAAATCATTTAGGGGACACTTTGGAATAATTTTAGGGCTATTTTGAGATCATTTTGGGTTCAACTTTGGAATAATTTATGACAATTTTGGGGTAATTTTCGGATCATTTTGGAGTCTTTCTGGGATCATTTTAAGATCGTTTTTGGATCATTTTGGGATCATTTTTGGATCATATTTGGATTATTTTAGGATCATTTAGAGGTCAATTTGGAATAATTTTGGTGCTATTTTGAGATCATTTTGGACTCAACTTTGGAATAATTTATGACAATTTTGGGGTAATTATCGGATCATTTTGGAGTCTTTCTGGGATAATTTTAAGATCGTTTTTTGATCATTTTGGGATAATTTTTGGGTCATTTTGGGAACATTTGAGGGTCTTTTTGGGCTCGTTTAGGGAATATCTTAGAATTATTTTGGGAACATATTTGGATAATTTTAGGATCATTTTGAGATCATTTAGGGGTCATTTTGGAATAATTTAGGACAATTTTGGGGTAATTCTCGGATCAATTTGGAGTGTTTTAGGGATAATTTTAAGATCGTTTTTGGATCATTTTAGGATATTTTTTGTGTCATTTTGGGGACATTTGAGGGTGTTTTTGGTTTCGTTTTGGAATATTTTAGAATTATTTTGGGAACAAATTTGGATAATTTTGGGATCGTTTTAGAGTACATTTTAAGGTGTTTTCGGGGTCATTTAGGAATAATTTTTGGATCATTTTGGGATCATTTTGAGATCATTTTACGGTCAGTTTCGGGTAATTTTGGTTCATTTTCGGATCATTTTTGGGTGGTTTTGGATTCATTTCGTATCATTTTGGGAACATTTAAGGGTCTTTATGGGATCATTTTAGGATTATTTTGGGATCGTTTTAGGATTATTTTGGGATTATTTTTGGGTCATTTTGGGTAAGTAAAGTTAGCGCTAAATTGATAGCACCGAGCAAGCTCGATCATTCAGGTACTCAAAGCTAAAACAAGGCTATCAAATTCTAGGTAACACATTATATCTGTTCTCATTTCTATTTTTCCACTAATAGGAATACGCATAAGTACCTATTACTAATAACACAAAATACTACGTAAATATTTCCAAGAATACTACTCAAAGTCAATAGGTTTGTCATTCCAGCGGATATCTTGCACGTGTAGTATATCAACCTACAAAAAATTAATAAAACCCGAATGAAGACAAACCGAAGAAAGAAACAAAATATTTCAATCATCATTGCTTTAACTATTACAACAAAAATGTCTTAATTGTGGGAGCCCTACAGGAAATGACAATAAAACCAACATCAAATCTATAATAAGAGATCATCATGACGGCAATTTTTTTTTTCGTTTTTTATGCCTCAACAATTATGTATGCTTTGTTGTATTTCATATTCAAATAATGAACTCCTAAGAGAGTACCTGTTTTGAATACACTAGTATTAAAATATATACTCTTTAGGGTAAACAAAAATATTTTCATTGCTATCGTCCATTGGTAGGATGTGCTAACATACATATGTATATTAAATTGTTTTTTTTTTTATTATTATTATTATGCTCTAAAATTACTCCACGCATTCCTTTGTAGGCACAACTAAAGAAGCACAAGTGAAGCAGCGACAAGTGTGTTTCCTCAAACAATGGAACCCTTTTTTTGGTTTCATGCCTTTACATACAAATTCTTTTAATTTCATTCTTTCGTTTCTCGTCTTTGTTATTTTCTTGAAAAACTCATTTCTTTGTGGTTTGAGTTTTAAGTTCTTGAAGGTGTAGATCAGATGTTTCGTTGTATTGCTTTTGAAATATGTCCCCAAAATATATGGAAAAACTACCCTGCGTGTTCTTAGAACACTTGAAAATGACACACATACAATGCGTTTTCTTATAAGAATCGCATGACACGATGAAAGGGAGCTGGAACAATAGTTTTGAAATGTTTGAATTGAGTTAAAAAATTACTCAGCGTATTGCTGTACATAATATGTACTACAAAAAAAAAAAAAAAAAAAAAAAAAAAAAAAAAAATTGAGGAATAAGGTTGTTAAAGAAGAAATAAATAAAAATGAGTTCTTAAGTAGGAGAAAAACTTTCACCAAATTTTTTTTTCTTAAAAAAAACCTTGAAAAAGTTTAAAAAGATTTTTTTTATTTCAATATAGCATACGGAAGCATATCGCTAGTTTTATTGTTACGAGATGTAACTCAAAATTTACTTTTATCCCGGAATCCAATGGAGAGGTCACGGCTACAGTTATGGGTTATGTTTACGGTTATGGTTACGTTTACGGCAATTCTAATGCAGGACTTATGGTTATTGCTTATGTTTACGGTAGTGGTCTCGATTATAGTTACGGATTTGACAATGCTGTGGTGAGTCTATTGTTTGCGTTTATGGTAGCAAATACGGAAATGTTATGGAGAAGCTTATATCCATGGCTACAGTTATGGGTTATGTTTACGGTTATGTGCACGGCTACGGTTCTGAATACGCTATGGTTATTGTAATTTTTATGAATGCCGCATATGTTTGGGGTAATGATTGCGATTATGGTGACGGGTATGGGCAATGTTGTGCTGAGGCTTGTGATTATGGTTAAAGTTACGGGTCCGGGAATGTCATGGAATGGCTTGAGTTTACGGCTAAGGTTATGGCTTATAATGACAGTTATGGTCTTGATTATGGTAACGGATACGGATACGGTTATGGTATTGATTATGGTAATGGATACGGCTACAGTTATGAGATATTTCTACGGTTACGTGCACGGCAAAATTTTTGTAGGGCTTATTTTTATTGCTTATGATTACGCTAATAGTCAGGATTGTGGTTACGGATACGGCAAGCTATGGTGAGGTTTCCTCTTTGTTCTGTGTCTGTATCATTATCACCCACTGATCTTGGGTAACCCTAATTTCCTTGTAGTTTATGCTATAATAACACTGTACAACCAAATTGAAGTTTTTGAAAATCCCACCGGGTTTCTGAAGCTTTTGGGTGAGTTGAACGCGAATCTGAAATCAGATTTTTCTGGTCACGCTAGGTTTTCTCGCCAGAGGATGGTTAGCAAAGAGATCCGTAGTTTAAAAAAAAAATGTATTTAACAATTTTTCTAGGGTCAAGGAACCACAATTTAATTATCGTTTTTTATATTTGGGGCATACTGATGTTCGATAGTGAAAAAAATTGGCGTAGTTATAGTAAGTAATTAAGCAAAAAAAAAAATGTTTTACTACTACCGATATCTGATCAACATACCCTCTGGAGATAAAGCTAAGGTAATCCAGCACACCTAAAAGCTTTAGAAACTGACAAGAAACCCTCTGAGTGTTTTCGGCTGTTGTACAGTGTAATTGGACAGCTGTAAATGCAAGAGTTATAAAATTGAATTCTCATTTCATATTATCAATAAACATAGTCATGTTATTTTTATTTCAGTATGTAATGTCATTTACGCGCACTCACATAACATCTCAACTTTTCCATTCCACAGCTCTTTTGTCGCAGAAGAATTGGTGGGCGTTTGCACTCTACGATAACACACCTGATGAATTGCGTCAGTAAAGCTAGTTAATGGAAGACAAAGGGTCAAAGTACGCAAAATTGCTATTATTTGTGCGTAGTGCGCTTTGATGCGTTTGCGTATGCGCGATCAATACTTATAATGATCAAAGCTATATAGAAAATAAAAAAGCGAAGAAAAAACATAAGTGATTGCATTGATGGGCTTGTTTTCTTATTTATTTTGAATAAGATTACCAGAAAAATCTTAATAATTTTTAAAACAAATTTAAGTTTCAGTTAAACGTTGTTTGCTGTAAACAAAATTCTTTATTTCAATTATCTCACAAAAATTGCGCATAAATATTTATTCAAACCGTACAAAACTCCACACCTTTTCGTAATTACTTCGAAACGCCAACGCGGTAATATATCACTGCCACTGTGTGCGTATATACCTACTCGCATTCAAGTTCAAAATCATGCTTGAAATAGTAATGCGCAAATACTTACTGCCTTTATTCACATGTTAAATGAATAGGGTAAACAAATTCATTATCAACCCGTAGGAACGCCGTAAACGACATGGAAATATTTCCATTGTGCTGTAAGTTTAAGCGCGTCAATGTGCCTGGAATTTTAAAATTTGAATAGAATTTAAATCGCCTTCATCCCTACCAAATCTGGCACAACAAAAACGCAGTAGACGCATTTAATGTACGCTCATTGTGCTTCTGTCTTATTGAGCAGCCCAAAAATGTCAAATAAACAATCGCTTAAGTCATAGATAAATAAATTAAGTTAAGGCTTTGTAATTGAGTTGACGTTTTTTATTGAAATGCATAGCAGTTGATAAGGCATTTTACCAAGAAAAGTCAGCTAAATGGCTTAGAACGTGCGTCAATTGCATTCAACGCATAGAATTTAATAAAAAAGCTTTGATTCAAACTAAAAAAAAAAAATAATGAATCTTGAACCACGAAAGCATGTTTTTTTTTGTCTAAGAATGTAATTAGTGTAAGTAAGCTGGTGGTGGGTGAGTAGCTGGTTTTGATTGCTTTGTCTTTTTGGTGTGAAAGAAAATTCCTTTTAAATGAAATAGCTTGCAACACACCATAATGCTTTAAAATATCTTTTTAAATGCTTTGCAAACACGCGTTTCAAGCATGTCTTTAATGTAACTGAGTCACGCACAAAACAGCTAGAGCTCAGCTATGCACAAATCTACAGCGTAATTTAGTTGCTCATTTATTCTTATAGCATGATTTTTATATGTGATTTCTCTCTAAGTGCGTTCACTTTGTTCTACTTGGTGCACAAATAGCAGCCGCAGTGTGATTCGAGTTTTCTTGAACGAAAGACTTAAGACACGAACTTGCGCGTAGGATGGCATTAGCATCAAGGTTGAATGAGTGAATTTGTAGTTATGTATTTTTTAATGTTTTTGTCGTTATTTTAATTAATTATGAGCAGTGTGATATTTTTTAAATGGCTGTTTTCAAAGTCGTTATAATTTTTTTTTTTTTTTTTTTTTTTTTTAATTTTTTTTTTTTTCAATTATTGTTGACATTTTCTTTACACACGTAAATTAATTATGTGCTGTCCAAGATTTCTCTACTAAAAATTAATCCAGTTTTAGTCTTTCATAAACCACATTAAACATAAACAATTTTTAAATGGAAAAGCTTTAATTATTACTAAATTTTAGGTGTAAGTAAAGTATTCAGCTAAAAATAAATTTTCAAACCGGATTAATTAAAAAAAAGTTTCGTACTTTTCATTTTTATGGCGCAATAGAAAGTTGTATCCAACGTTTGAGTTGCCCAAAATGACCCCAACTACTAAAATTGACAATTTTACCAGTTATATGAATTAACTAATCGTTCAAATGGTAAAAATTCACTTATTTTTAAAGCGTAAACCGCAAAGAAGTATTACTTAAGATTATTTGGTGTAATAATATACGCCACCATAACCATAACCTCAATCGTAAATTTCACCTCAGCCATAACATTCCCGGACGTTTAGCGATAATCGTAATAATAAACCTCACCAGAACATTTCCGTACCCATAACCATAACCGTAACCTTAAGACATAAGCCTTAACATAAGATTTCCGGATTCATGCTAAAAAGTACCCACAAAGCCTCACAATAACATTGGAATGCCCGTAACAAACAATAATTGTAAGTATAAGCCATAACCATCAACGTAACCATAAGCGTCACCATGACATTGCCGTATCCTTAATCATAGCCTTGCCCATAAGCCTCACTAGAACATTGACGCTTTCCTCACCATAACCGTGGCCATGAACCTCACGATAACATTCCCGCACCCGTTACCATAACTGTAAATTTAAGCCATATCCATGGCCGTATCTCTAACCATAAGCGTATCAACGAGTCTCATGATAAAACTGACGCTTAGTCACCATGACATTGCCGTACATATCCTTTATCATAGCCGTGACCATGAGCCTCACGATAACATTGACGCTTTCCTCACCATAACCGTGGCCATATTTAAGCCTCTCGATAACATTCCCGCACCTGTTACCATAGCTGTTAATTTAAGCCATATCCAATAACCATGTCTCTAAACATAATTGTAGCGATGAGTCTCATGATAAAACTGCAGCATCCGTTGCCATATCCGTAAATTTAAGCTATATCCATAGCCGTGACCATAACTTATTGTCCATAAGTCTCACTATAAAATTCCCGGTATCGGACTCTTAAAATAAAATCAAGCCTCTTATTAGCATTGGCAAACCCTAAGGAATAATCGTGACTACCTTACGGTTGTAGTAAGCCTTAAACATTACCGTAACCATACGTTTTGCCGTAACATTTTCGTATCCGTAACCTTAATTTTGATCATAAACCTTACTATTACATTGCCTGAAACCTCTATAACATTATCGGTTTCGTACCTATAACCGTAATCACAAGTATCATCAGTGCAATTTCCGTAACCGTAGTCATAAGCCACAACCATCCACGTAACCTTCAACATAACCTTGAAAGTAGACGTGAATGAAACCGTTCACCCATAACTTAACCGAAACCGTTAAGTACACTTCAAACAGATTAAAGGCACAATTTTCGTATCTTTCACTCCACTTTTTCACTATCATCGTCAAATCATTTTATACCGATAAAGATCGATAGTATCGAGGAAAACTTTCGATAAATCGATATCTGCTAAACTTGCTACGGTTCAACTTAGTGTTGGAGAAGGCTTACTTATTCCGAACTTATACATATGTACATGTCAAGGCAAGAAGTCAATTTAAGATTTGTTGTTGCTAAAAAAAAATTCCTTCGCATTCTTCGCATTTGATAACAATTAAAATTACCATCAATCAAGTTTTTTCTATGAAATCTTAAAATTTGCGCATTAAATACAGCGTGAAATAAGGGCAAATGCGAAATAAGTCAAGATACAGGCAACAACAGCGCAAGCGGACTTTTTATTGCTATTCAGCTATAATCGATGAACAATATACGCAGATTATCTGAAGAAGACCTAACCCAGAAATTCCAGAAAATATTTAAGGCAATATTCTATGCAAAATAAAATAAATGTAACCAAATAAAAAAAGGTAAATATAAGGCGCGTCGGATTTTAAGCCAAAAAATGCGTACGCTGAGAATGTTGAATAGGTAAAAAGTATCACAAGCTCATGAATTACGCAAGATACAGTACGAAAGCTGCGCTCTAAAGCAGCTTATTTGCCAATATTTTCTGCAAATTCCTTCTCGTAGTCGCCAACAAAAACGTCTGCTGCTTGCGTCTTTTTGCTTTGTGTGCTCAAAAAAGTGTCATCATTGACAACAACAGCAGCTTCCACGAAATACAAAAACTTTAGTGACGTTCGTGTGCCATAAAGTATGAGAGGCAGATACAATAGCGCACTGTTGTTGTTGTTGTTGTTGTTGTTAGTGCCATTAGCTTGACTGGCCGCGTGTTTGACCGTACGTTACGTTATCACGACCTCAAAAATCCAAAACAAAATTTATGTACAAATAAAAGTAAATGGCCGATCGTTAAGGCAGCAACAGCAACAACAACACGAAACAACAGAGGCAGCAACAGTCATCGTAGCAACAGTGGCAAAATGAAGCTTAAAAGCATACAGGAAAACGCACACGAAACAACAACACAAAAGAATTACATATTTTCGCGGTTTAACGACATACAACATAACGAAATTCCTTAGGAGGTAAATATGTCGACAGCCCAGTGTAAGCTTAAATGGCAAAAAATTTTTTTAAACAAATTTATAATATTGAAAAAGAAAATTTTATAAAATTACAACAAAAAAATTAAAATTTATGGTCATTTGTGGCCCATGTAAGAGTCATTTATAACCCATTTATGAATCATTTGTAACTCATGTAAGATAACATAAGAGTCATAACTTATATAAGAGTCATATTTGATTCAATTAGATATATAAGAGTCAGATATGACTCATGTAAGTCATATTTGATTCAGGTATATAAGAGTCAGTTATGACTCATGTAAGAGTCATTTGTGACTCATGTATTATGTAAGAAACATTTGTGACTCATTTAAGAGTCATATTTGATTCAAATCATGTAAGAATCAAGTGAATGACTCAAGTTTTCATTCCTCTCCTTTCTTTTCGGTTTTTTTTTATTTTTTTAATTTTTTTTATTTATTTTTTACTTATTTTTTAATTTATTTTTTTACTTATTTATTTTTACTTTTTCTTTTATTTTATTTTATATATTTTTTTATTTTTATTTTTTTTTTTTTTTTTTTTATTCATTTAATTTTTTTATTTTTTTATTTATTTAATTTTCTTTTATTCATTTATATTCATTTCATTTGTTTTATTTTAATTTTATTCATTTCATTTGTTTTATTTATTCTATTTTACATCATTTTATTTTGTTTTTAATTTTGAATTTTTTTTTTTCAATTTTTTTTACCTTTTTTATTTTATTTATAATTTTTTTACTTTTTTTATTTTTTTAACTTTTTTTCAATTTTTTTTTTTTAGTTTTTTTATTTTTTTTTATTTAATTATTTTATTTTTTTTATTTTCTAGTTTTTTTTTATTTCTTTTTGTTTTTTTTTTATTTCTTTTTTATTTCTTTATTTCTTTTCTCTTCTTTTATTTTTTTATTTCTCTTCTTTTATTTTTTTTATTTCTCTTCTTTTATTTTTTTATTTCTCTTCTTTTATTTTTTTCTCTTTTATTTTTTTTCTCCACTTTTATTATTTTTTCTCCACTTTTATTATTTTTTCTCTTTTCTTTTATTTTTTTATTAATCTTCCCTTTTATTTTATTTTTTTTTTGTTTATCTTCTATTTTTTTTTATTTTTTTTTTTGTTTATCTTCTATTTTATTTTATTTTTTTATTTCTCTCTCTTTTATTTTTTTTATTTCTCTTTTCTTTTATTTTTTTATTCTCTTCTCTTTTATTTTTTTTTATTTCTCTTGCCTTTAATTTTTTTTAACTCTCTTCTATTTTTTATTTCTCTTCTCTTTTATTTTTTACATTTCTTTTCTCTTTTATTTTTTTACATTTCTTTTCTCTTTTTTTTTTTTATTTCTTCTCTTTTATTTTTTTTTTTTATTTCTTCTCTTTTATTTTTTTTTTTTATTTCTCTTCTCTTTTATTTTTTTTTTATTTCCCTTCTCTTTTATTTTATTTTTATACCTTTCATGAACATGAAATGGTATTATAACTTTGGTCCGATGTTTGTAAATATGAGAAGAAGAAGAGATAGACCCATCAATAAGTATACCGAAATGATCAGGATGACGAGATGAGTTGATTTAGCCATGTCCGTCTGTCGTCTGCCAGTCTGTCTGTTTGAACGCAA
>CAXKVI010000005.1:90100010-90212510 GCA_964058755.1 Campiglossa producta | reverse complement strand
AACCACCCTGAAATGGTCCCGAAAAAATCCCGAAATTATCAGATAAAATCCAAGAAATGACTCCGAAAACAACGACGAAATTATTCCAAACAAGTCTCGAAAATGATCACAAAAAATTCCTGAAAATATTCCGAAAAAGTCTCAAAATAATCCAAAGTAAAATCTATATGATCTCAAATTAATCCCGATATCCCGACCGAAATATTATCAAAAAAAGGGAACATATCCCAAAAAAGTAATGAAATATGTATCTAATAGCAAAATACTCCGATTTTGTGCGATTGATTTTGACGATAATCTGAATGAGAAATCTCATCATTCGACGCATTATAAATACCTACTGTTTGACTTAATTCTTAAAAAATGTGATTAATCTTTTAATTTGTGAACTAAATTAATTTTAATTATGTAATTAATTCATTTATTGATTAACGAAAAATTCATCACTTCGAATGAGTAATGATTCATCGAAAATATTCGGTCTCGAGTATACGTGAAGACTAAATCAAATTAACTAGTTTGTAATTAATCAAAATCTGATTAGTCAACAAAATTTTGTATTTTTTGATGAACTAATTAGCCCAGTTTAGAATTACAGGTATGTATCGATGGACTACCGCATTTTATTACAAAAATTAATTCTTTAGAAAGAAACAAGCAATTCCCCTCTACCACTTATGGTTACATCACGTACTTATGCCCAGATTTGTTCTTTTCTCATTGGTCAAATTCGTTTTACAATATGGAGTATGGAGCGCATTTGTTCAAATCATTCAAAAAATACTAAGCGTACTAGTAAACTAGGCAGAAACATGATCTAGCGCAAATCGCAAACAAAACATGATTTAGTATCTACATTAATCACAAAAAAGCAACTAGAACAAATTAATATGTAGTAGCCATCCGATTCAATTCAGTTTAAAAACAATGATGAAATCCTATTAAGGTTAATTTTTTAAACAAGTTTTTTTTTTATCGCTCCGTTAAACGTTGACCGCATAATGAAATAGAAATTTTACTGCGTTAAAAGTACAAATATGTAGAAAATAAAAAATTAAAAAAAATGCATGTTCATATATGCGGGGTACGACGTGCGCTTGGTTGGTCAGTCACATTTCAACTTCATAAAAGTAATGAGAAAAAAATTATGCGACACGTGCGTTAGTCACGCTTGAACATTGAAACACGATTTCGAAACATGAAACTTTGAACATAAAAGTCCAACACAGAATCACACTCACCGAATTTGGTAAGAACAATAAAAAATGCAACGCAAAAACAAGCGGATTGCAGTTAAAATTAGAATTGTCGTTTAGTGTTGGACCTATAAAAAAGTTAAGTTTTACAGCGCGGATGAAAGATTTTGTACTTACGACTAGTAGAGATATTGATGTTGGTTTTTGTACACATTTTTTTAATTACCTGAAAGTAAGAAATAAAAAATTTAAATTAGCGAAAAATGTATTCAAGTTTAATTAAAAGAGTTGGAATGAAGGAAAAAAAAGAAAATAAATAAATTTTAATTTAAATTTAATTTTTTTGTATTTTTGTATTCATTGTAAAGGAACGCATTTTTAAGTTCTAGTGAAATACGACAGCGAATAAAACTATTATAAAAACACGTAATCCAAATACCCATGCAACATAAACAGCATATTTTCAACTACGCTTCAGCGCAAGCACTAATAGCCATTAAATATTTGTATGTTGTTCGTGAACAAAAGCAACATAATTCAGAACTAAAAAAACGGGTCATTTGAAAACGTCGTAATTTATTTGAAAATACTAAAGTCACGTTTAACTACTAATTAAATAAAAGTTTTTATTAAGACTTGAAGTGGAAAGAAAAAAAAGTACGAATAATGAAGCTAATTTAAGAACGAGAGAAATCAAAAATGGACGACGACCAAAAAAACAAAAACTTTTAATTTCTTAAAATAATTAATTCTCGATAAATTGATTCATTTAACGTGAAAATACAAATACCTTAGTTTTTGGAAAACCTATTATAGGCTGTTCCAAAGATTCATAGTTTCAGCGGACCGACAAATTGAGGAACATATGACTTCCTATTTTACATGTTTCACTTCCACGAACAAAAAATTATTATTTGTATTTAAAAGTTATATGTTATTTGATAGTGTAGTATGCGGTATTTTTGCCGCTAATATTCTTGACCATCCAATAAAGCAGCCAAGCCTCTTTTCTCTCCCTTTCTTTAACAACATATCAAGCGCCCGTATTATTGACACAGCTGTGCATACGCTCTTTAAAAAATTATTTTATAACTTTTATAAACATAATAAATTAAGGTGTAATAAAACTGCATTCAGTTACAACACGTGCATAGGGTGGTTGCATCGAGTTTGACTGCGTCCGGGAACCATAGTTTAAGTCAATGTAGAACACACCCTTCAATACATTTTTGTTATAATTTCCTTATTTACCAAAAAACCTCATTAGGTCATTGACAGTTCAACTGTCAACGTGAGAAAAAAAAAGGTTTCTAAATAACAACAAAATGCAAAAATAAATCGTTGCTTAAAAAATTGTAAAACCGTTAGATACAGCGGTTGTTGGCACGAACCATTTAAATAGCAGGCAAACAAATTATTTCCGCATAAACTCTAAATGCGCGTTCATTGAAAAAAAAACGAATGCGAGTGGCGGCTAACAATCAGTGTGACCGTTAGCTATGCGGGTGTTGGCGGGTTGGTTATTTAAACTAATGCCTAAACGTCATATGTTTGTCATTATTGTTTATTATTTATAATTGCTCTGCTTTTTTGTCGCTGCTGTTTTGGTGCTCATTTGCCTATTCAAAATTGTCCAGTTTTTGGGTGTATTTTTTTTGTAAATTAAAATAAAGTATGGTCACATTATCGCAACTGTCAATGACTCGCTTGAAATAGTAATTACTCAACGCTACATAAAAAAGGTCCAAGGCCCATGAACTTGGTAATAAGTAGATAATCGAATGTTGTTATGGTTGACTAGTCGTTTGTTTTTTATTATCGAAAGACTTTAATGGATAGTAAGAAGATTAAATAAAATGAAACAAGAAACAAAAATTTCTGAATATGTAATAAAACAAAATAAAACAAGAAAAAAGAAAATAAGAATAAAAACAAAAAAAAATAAAAATAAAAAATTAAATTAACTTAAAAAACTTAACAATAAAATAAATATAAAATAAAAATAAACGCTAAATAAAATAAAGAAGAAAAATCGAAGTAAAATAAAAACAAAATAAAAATAACATAAAAATAAAATAAGTAAAAACTAAATAAAACAAAAATAAAATAAAATTAAAATAAAAATAAAATAAAAATAAACTAAAAATAAAATAAAATAAAAATTAAAAAAAAAATAAATAAAATAAAAATAAAATCAAATAAAAATAAAAATAAAATAAAATAAAAATAAAAATAAAAATAGAAATAGAAATAAAATAAAAATAAAAATAGAAATAGAAATAAAATAAAATAAAAATAAAATAAAATAAAATAAAATAAAATAAAATAAAAATAAAATAAAAATAAAATAAAAATAAAAATAAAATAAAAATAAAAATAAAATAAAATAAAAATAAAATAAAAAAATTAAATAAAAATAAAATAAAAATAAAATAAAAATTGAATAAAATAAAAATAAAATAAAATTAAAATAAAATTAAAATAAAGTAAAAATAAAAATAAAAATAAAATAAAATAAAAATAAAATAAAAATAAAATAAAATCAAATAAAAATAAAAATAAAAATAAAATAAAAATAAAATAAAAATAAAATAAAAATAAAATGAAAATAAAATAAAAATTAAATTAAATAAAAATAAAATCAAAATAAAATAAAAATTAAATAAAATAAAAAAAGAAATAAAATAAAAATAAAAATGAAATAAAAATAAAAATAAAATAAAAATAAAATAAAAATAAAATAAAAATAAAATAAAGATAAAATAAAAATAAAATAAAAATAAAATAAAAATAAAATAAAAATAAAATAAAAATAAAATAAAAATAAAATAAAAATAAAATAAAAATAAAATAAAATAAAAATAAAATAAAAATAAAATAAAAATAAAATAAAAATAAAATAAAAATAAAATAAAATAAAAAGAAAATAAAATAAAAAAATAATAAAAATTAAATTAAATTAAACAAAATAAAATCAAATACAAATAAAATAAAATTAAAATAAAAATAAAAATAAAATAAAGTAAAATAAAATAAAGATAAAATAAAATAAAAATAAAATAAAAATAAAATAAAAATAAAATAAAAATGAAATAAATATAAAATGAAAATAAACATAAAAATAAAATAAAATAAAATAAAAATTTAAAAATTAAATAAAATAAAAATTAATTAAAAATAAAATGAAATTATAAAAATAAAACATAAAAGTAAGTAAAAGAAAACCAAAACAAAACAAAATTAAATAACAAAAAAAAAAAAAATACAATTAAATTAAATTAAAAAAATACAATTAAATTAAATATAAAACTAAATAAAATAAAATTTCATTAGATTTACATATCCAACGACCCCTATAACTTTCCTTATCTGCAACACATTGTTTATACGACCAAGATTCACCCTCATTTTCACCAAAATTATATCAATAAAATAACTAATAAAAAGAGATAAAAGCAAATTTATTGAGCGCTTCACATACCTAACAGCAAAATGTAAACAATCAAACTGTTTGTTATTGTATGCACAACAAATGTGATAAAACACAACAAAAACCCGTTATGAAAATGCATGGAATTGCCATGACAGCAAATGCAATAAGTAATAATGAGTTTGTTTATTTTAGATACCCCGCCCCTGACACCCTTAAAAGGTTTCTTACTACTCGTAACACTCAGGCCATGTTTTGCTTGTCGGCAAAAAAAAAATTGCCTTCGATTGGTTTTTAACACGCAACTGTGCTTAATTGTCAAATCGTGCAGCTGAGTAAGTAGGTAAGTTTGATATGCGGCCGGCTTGGCGGCTAGCCCAGCTAGATTGATAGCTGACTGTTTGATTGCCCGGCTGAACACTTAACATGCAGATATTTCCATTGTGTGTAGGGTGTCATAGCGCATTGCATTTGCTCAATACGGTTTTAGATATTCGTAACATATTGATGGCAGCTTTTTTTAGCGTTTGTAGGATGTCATGCCGGAAATGTTTTAATGTTCGTTTCCTCACCGCAAAAAAATAAGGGGACGATACCTTGTAAATTGCAAACCATTCGAAACGCGATAATATCGGCTATTAGTTAGATATTGATAGATCTAAAGTATTGAATTATGTGTTTATTCAATGTGAGCTCAATATTTGATTGTTTCTGAGGTTTCAGTAAAATGGTTAGTATTTTTTTGTTTCATTTCAACTTGCCAAAAATTGATTCTAAACCTTAAGGCGAAAATTTCATTCAATTCTACACAGCGGTTTTGGAGTGATGCTCGAACAAACATATAGCCAGACAAAATTTCAAAAATAGTTGTTTTTGGTTTTATTTTGCTCTGCAATATGTAAGGATTCTAGTAGGACGGATTGTTGATAACATAGAAAAATGCATAGAGGGGAAGTTAATTGGAGCCAAAAAGCCAAAATGAAAATTTTAAGAATTTACATATATCTATCTGTATGCATGTTTGTACTCTCATCATTTAAAATAGGTTCTATGGATTTGAATGAAAATGTCACCGGTGTATGTCAAGAGGTCACACGTGCGTTTTAGACTCAAAATTTATTCGAATTTAAGTAAAAAGAGCGTGGATCTTGATGATTTCTTCACCGATGCTTTTCTGGAAGTCTATGGAACACATATTCCAGAAGCGTGCGTGAGTGCGTGACTGCGACTTCCTTTCCCCGAGACGCCCAACTTTTTATCTTTGAAAATTCTGGCAAGTGTGACCCTTGGGAGTTAGGGGGCGTGAACCCTGTCAATTTGGTGATTTTTTTTTTATTAATAGCAGTTTTATTTCCATTTCAATAACTGCCATTGACGTAACCAACTCCGGAAAATATGTGCCCTTGGGTGCGACATAAAGTGGTCCCGACGACACAAATATGTCAAAATAACGTCATCAAAATATTTATTAATAACAAGCTAGTTTTTTTACAGTTCGTTGTCAGTGATGGGCATAATTCAATTACGTTATTTTGACATTTGGGTCGTCGGACCCACTTCTCCTCCTCCTGAGTTGTTTGCGATTTCGCAGTTAATAAAATGAAAATAAAACTGTTTTTAATAAAAAAAAAAAATGCATGCAACAAATTAACATGTTTCACGCCCCCTACCACCCAAGGGTCCCACATTCCAGAATTTTCGAAGATAAAAAATGGGGATCTCCGGCAAAGGAATTCGCTCACCTTATGCCTATGGGGGGGCTCACGTACTAGAATCCTCAAGCAGTGAGTTAATAACCAAATAATTTAGTTCACGAATTGGTTCTCTTATCGTGACCCCAATTGTAATAGTTATCAATTGTGGAAATAGCCTAATTTAATTCAGTATAGAATATGATTAAACATACATACATACACATTTTGCAATCATTATTTCAAAATCAAAAGTAATAGAACTACATATAAGTAAGAGCTTATCGATTTTTACATGGTTGATATTGGGTCTTTATCAGCTGGTTTTATGCTTAAAATGTTAGTACTTTTCTTACCACATTTAGTTACATACATAAATATTTGTTGTGGCGACAAGTTGCTATAACAACAGTAGCTACTTATTGACAATTAAAACAACAAATATTTAGTACGTGCATATTCGTACTGCCCTCAATGACCAGCCGTATTCCTTCTTTTCGTATACTTATTGATGGGTCTATCTCTTCTTCTTCTCATACTTACAAACATCGGACCAAAGTTATAATACCATTTCATGTTCATGAAAGGTATAAAAATGGTATGGGCAATGTGACGTAATTTTATGAAAATTTTTACTATCTATATTTTTTTGGGTATGTTACTATATTTTTGTGTAATTTTTTACTATATTCTTTGTGAAATTTTTACTATATTTTTTTTGTAATTTTTTACTTTGTTTTTGTGTAATTTTTACTAATTTTTTTATGTAATTTTTACTATTTTCTTTTTTTGTGTAATTTTATTACTCTATTTTTTGTTGTAGTTTCACTTTATTTTTTGTGCAATTTTCAGTATATTTTTTGTGTAGTTTTATTACATTTTTGTGTAATTTTTTACTATATTTTTTGTGTAATTTTACTGCCTTTTTAGTGTAATTTTTTTGTAAAATTTTTCGTATTTTTACTATATTTTTTGCTGTATTACTGTGAAAAATATGATTTTTGAGATTCCGAAGGGGAGGGTTCAAACCTGAAAATCACCCCCGCGGATCCGCCACTGAATCACCCTAATCCAAATATTTAAAAAAAATGCCCTTTATCAGAACTTGTTTGAAGAAAGCTTTGGAACAGATTTTTTCAACCTGAAAATCACCCCCGCGGATCCGCCACTGAATCGCTCTAATCCAAATATTTTTAAAAAATGCCCTTTATCAGAACTTGTTTGAAGAAAGCTTTGGAACAGATTTTTTCAATAACTTTCTTATTTGGATGAGGAAGTCATTATCTCAGAATGAATTTCAAATACACCCCAACTACATTGTTACCACTAGAAAATTTTTGTCCTACCAAAATGCGACATTTATTTTTTTTTGTGCTGTGAAGCCCCTTTCTTCCAAAGTCACAACAATAATATTATACCTTGAAAGATTTGACTTAGCAGAAAAATATATTACTTGAACAATGATCAAAAATAAACCTCCAGTTTTGGGAGGAAAGCCCACGTATGGCATTCCTAATTGGCTATGCTATTAAAATCAACAAATTGGTCTGAAACGATTGGGACATCCAACTAAAACCCTTTTAAACGTCCCCAATAATGAGAAACAAATTCTCTGGTTAAGTTTTTAAGACGACGAAAATGAAAATTGATCAAAAACTGTTTGGCATCCGATTACTAGCACATCTACCCTATATTTTTGTATTTTTATTCACACGGAAAGCATGCCTGTAAATGGAAAGATCGTTTGCTTATCGGCTTTTGCCTTATTTGAGGTGCGGATATGTCATTGCAAGTTGAATGTGAATGAGCATTCTTACAAACATACATGTGTGAACATTAGGGTATTTCATTTTTTTATTTATCTGAAAATGTGATTTGATTTTTAAAGAAAAACTGAGGAAAATTAAATTTAATAAAAAAATATATGTATCATGAAAGCTCAATTCAAAACCTGGAAGATCACCGTATTTTAAAATAGTTTTCAAAACCGTCGTCTCTCTGAAGGGTTTTAAGTAATGCCCTGTTTCAAGAATTGATTAAAAAACACCGTGCCTCGACTAAAAACGTTATGATTTTTCGTTAAGATAGGTCGCTTTTTATTTCACTCTGAAATAGGGCGTTTTGGAAAGACATTTTGAAATAGCACTTTATTAAAAAAAGTTCTTAGCTGGGGCCTTGTTTAAAGAACTTCTAAGATACGGCGTTTTTGAAAAATACTTTTAAATAGGGTGAAACTATCTGTCAAGGGAAGTACACTCTAAAAATTATCAGATTTTCAAATAGAACTTGAAAAAAAAATATGAAAATGAAATATTGAAAATTAAACACGCTCATGTACATATTTTTTGCGGCAAAGTTATGACGTACTGAGTCACAAATGTAATGCAATTCGAAAATAGCGGGAAAATAACAAAATATGTATGTAAATAATAATAAAAATAAAAAGAAATAAATACAAACTCTGAGGATCTGACGTTAACGTGGTTTCGTAAAAGAAATTACATTCGATTAGTTTCGATACTTTTTGATCTAGTTTAGCCAACCTTTTTGTTTATACAAACTGGAGGGAAACTATACTTCAATGCTTTATCCAATATCCAAAGTTTGAGAGAAAATGTTTCCATAGAGAGGTGTTCCTTGGATACAGGTACGCTACCGTGATGGATCAATGTATCATTTTTACTTTGTCATAAGTTTGATTTCAAAATATTAACGCTTATCTTTAAACTACCTAAACTTGTAAATTTGTATGTCCACCTATCTCAAATATTTTTTAACTATGCAGCAAGATATGCCAATATGGGTATCAAATGAAAGGTGTTTATTTGTATATCCGGTACTATCTCGAGTTAGTAAGTTTGTAAGACTATCCACTTGAGGGTTGCCACTTGCGGGATTTACAGGGTTGCCACCTATTTCTTTTTTTATAATTATGGAGCAAGATATGCCAATGTGGGTATCAAACGAAAGGTATTTTCGCTGAAATACCAACTCAAGTAATTTCAAGTAGGGTTGCCGCCCAGGGTTACCATTTTACCGTATTGTATTTGTATATTTGGGGTCATTTTGGGATCATATTTAGGATTATTTACGGATCATTTTGGCATAATTTTGGGGCTATTTTAAGATCATTTTGGGTTCAATTTTGTATCATTTTGGGACAATTTTGGGGTCATTTTCGCATCATTTTGGGGTCATTCTTGGAGCATTTTGGGATAATCTTTGGGTCATTTCGTGTGCAATTTTGGATCATTTGGGATTATTTTAGGATAATTTTAAGATTATTTCAGGGTCGTTTTGGAATAATTTAAGGGTCATTTTGGAATCATTTTGGCGCCATTTTGGGATAATTTTTGGATCATTTCGGGATAATTTTTGGGTCGTTTAAGGTCCAATTTCGTATCATTTTGGGAGCATTTAAGGTCTTTTTGGGGTCGTTTTAGGATCATTCTAGGATTATTTTAGGATCATTTTGAGATCATTTTGGGTAAGTAAAGTTAGCGCTAAATTGATAGCACCGAGAAAGCTCGGTCACCCAGGTACTTACAACTAAAATTGGTTATAAACGCGTAGACACAGACAAGAAAAAGAAAACAGCCAGTATAAAAACCAAATATTTCTTTCAAATAATCGATTTCCCAAATCTTGTACCCATAAAAACACGAAATAAATGTTAACAAACAATAAGCTGGATAGATATTTTTTTAATGAAACAACACTCAAAAAATAACCAAAAAATAATACAACAAAGTAGATATCAATCAAAGATTTATCCCATACCTGGAAGCATCACATGAAATGAAGTTAGGTAAATAGAAAGGCTTAAGCAACAACGAAAAACAAAAACAAAAACAAAATAAACAACAGCAGATCAAATCAATGTCAAGTTTCATTTGAAAATATCTAAAAACAATATCTCGCTATCGTAATTACAAATGTTTTTTTCAATTTGAAACGAAAAGCGCAATTAATTTGATGCATTAGAACACGCTTATGTAAATGTAGACAAGCTACAAACAACAATTTTATGGCAACAAAAGCTATAGTTAATAATATGGTTGGTATTTTTTCCAGCTTTCTTTGAATTATTTGTTTTGTAGTCAGTCAGTGTCGTTTGTATTGGCGCACCTATGTAAATGTCAGCGTTTAAGGCAACATTTTTGTTCACGTGGCTTAAACGGAGTAGGGGGAGCAGTATGGAAAGCGCATTTCGTAGATCATGAGAGATTTCAATCGATTTTATCGGAATTTGGCAGCGACTTCCAATAAAGTATATGTGATCTCTATCGACTCGTATCACATTCATTGCCACCGAAAGCTCCGCCGTAATAAGTGACATAACCGAATAAGCATATCGAACTGTTGAGTGGAAGCTACCCTCATTTCAAAATATTTTTAAAAAATTTTCTCTTTTAAAATATGTTTAAAGAACAGCCGCGCCCTTTTGAAAAACTTTGTTCTAGAACACCGTTTCTCGGAAAGTATTTCAAAGACGGCCCAATTACAAAAAAAAAACCCAATAAAATTGCAACTCAGATAGAGCGTTTATTAAAAATCGTAGACAGATCGATTTTGAAGTAAATTCTAAAAGAGAACGTTGTTAAAAACAATTTGAAATAGGGTGTTTTTGACCACTGAGTGGAAATTCATCCTAATCTCCACATCCCTACATATCATAGCTGTTAAGTAATGATTACGATTAGTAATCGGTTAGATTATTTTCTAAAAAGAATTGTAATGATTATTTAATGTGCGTTTGAAATATTGGGATTACGTAATGATTACGATTATAAAGAATCAAAAAGTAATCATGATTACTTTAGATTACTGAAAAGAATCAAAAATAATCAAAAAGAATCAAAATAAGTAATTGATTCTTTTCAGCGATTCTTTTTGATTATTTTTGATTACTTTTGGTTGTTTGGTATTTTGGATTGAAAGTAATCAAAAATAATCAAAAAGAATCGCTGAAAAGAATCAATTACTTTTTTTGATTCTTTTTGATTACTTTTAATTCTTTTCAGTAATCTAAAGTAATCATGATTACTTTTTGATTCTTTATAATCGTAATCATTACGTAATCTAGTTGGGACCAAGATAATCGTAATGTAATCAATTACTTCACTATCAAATACAAAGTAATCAGATTACTAATCATTACGATTAGTAATCAAAACTTAACAGGTATGCTACATATAATAAAATTGTAACAGGTCGATGGCTGTACATGGCAGATATCAACAAAAAATTGATTGGGGAAGCATTATTAAGCTAGTAGAATCCAAATCAACCATTTTAAAAATGTTTGTGTCTGTCTGTCTGTCTGTCCGTATGTTTGTGGCCCTATCACTCTGAAAGTAATGTATGAAATTGAATGAAACTTTTTTCGTTGGATTGCTCGACGCTCAACTTAAAATTTAAGATATTACACTTTTCGATATCTCAATCGGTTTTGGAGTTATCGCCCAATATGTGAGCCATGTTTGTATGTATGTTTGTGGTCGTAAAGTACTGTATGGAATTGAATCGTTGGATTGCTAGACGCTCAACTTAAAGTTTAGGATATTATTTTTTTCGATATCTCAACGGGTTTTGGGGTTATCGCCCAATATGTGGACCCGGGGTGGCCAAAAATGTCTTACTACAATATGGGTGTCAAACGAAAGGTGTCAATGAGTGCTATAATATGCGATGTGATTCATTGAAATATCTGAAATGGTTTGGGAAATATCTTGAAATTTCGATACCTCCGACGAATATTTCCACAAAAATGTGTTAGTACATTATGGGTATCAAAAAAAAAGTGTTTATGAATGCTGTCATAAACCATTCGATTAATTTCAATACCTAAGCTACGCATACGAAGTAGCGGGCACCAGCTAGTTCAAAATATTTTTCAAAAACGCCTTTTATCATAATTTTTTCAAAGAACGACCAGCATAAATTTTATTTCAAAAACGCCTTATTTCAAAATTTGGTTCAAAAACGCCCTATCACAGAATGAGATTCAAAACGCCCTATCTGAGCGGGCATTTAATGCATTTTCAGCACAGATGGGGCCTTTTTTAAAAAAATTTTCGTAAAATTTTAAGTTCGACATTGAATTTTTGACAAAAAAACGTTGAAAAAAAAAAAATTAATAAAACTTTTTTTTTCTAAGGTTCACATAATATCCACGCCATCTCTCTGAACACTCTACACAACGATCTGGTGCCAAGCTGCTCTCTCTCTCACTGTCTGCTAACATTGTATGTTGTGTAAAAATTATTTTATTATTTTGTATCTGCTCGATGTTTGAACATTAATAACATCGCAAAAAGGTGTTCAAAAACTAAGTACAGCTAAAAATTCCACAATAAATGCCAATAACTGGTTTTTGTATGAACAACTCAAATTTATAAATATTTGCAATGACAGCAACATTTTAAGCAAAACAAGTCATAAGCTCGCTCGCATTGGAGCTCCTATGGCACCTACGACGTGACCGCCTTCAATCGGCCACTTGCCAACTCGGTTACAATTTAGCTACACGGTTAAAAAAATAAGCCTAAATTTTAAACCCGTCTAAAGTTTAAACGATTTTTTAAACTTTTTTTTAGAATATTTTAAACCTTCCAAAAGTTAAAAAAGAATTTCCATTTCTTTTCGATTCGATTTAAGATCTAAATGAAAAAGCAGTCTTAACTTTTGTTTGTTTGTTTGAAAGTAATTACATTTTGCCCACAAAAACTTCATGTGCATCATAGCTCAGCGGTAGAGCAGTCTGAGTGTTTTCGTTTGAATCCTGCCAAGTGCCACATTTTTTATTTTATTTCATTTTTAAAACTTTTCGGTTTAAAATGAAAATTTTTCTGTTTGAAAATTAAAATTTTTTGGTTTTAAAATTAAAACTTTTCGGTTTAAAATTAAAAACTTTTTGGTTTGAAAATTAAAACTTTTCAGCTTAAAATTAAAACTTTTCGGTTCAAAATTAAAAGATTTCCGGTCTAAAATTTTTGTTTTGTTTTCATTTATTTTTGAAAGCTTATTCAAGATTGAATTTTGCCCACAACATTTATGTGTGTGATGTAGCTCAGTGCTAGAGCAGACCGGCATGATGTCTTGGTTCGAGTCCCAGCCAACGGACAAAATATTATTTTTTCTTTAGAAAATTGTTAAAACATTTGTAGTTTTAAAGTGAAACCCGTTTCATTTAACCAATTTTCTTGAAAACTGGTCTAGTTTAAATTTGAAACCAAATTTGGTTTATAGTTTAAAATTTAGGTTCAAATTTTTAACCGTGTATAGATGCCTGTTTGTGCGTTTTTTGCATTCAACCGGAAATATAAATATTGCTAAATGTATAAAGAATTTTTGAATAACTCTAGCAAAACGTGAGAATTTTCCATATTTGATAGTCACTTACATACGGTTTTATTATCAATTGGCCACCTGTGTGTCCGTTTTTAAGATGGCGACTGAGCTAAGTAAACGAATAAAACAAAATAATATTGAAAAAGAATAAAAGTTGAAAATTAAGAAGTAAATTGTAATTGTTTGTTTGTTAGACTCCGTATAGGAGAACGCGGTTCGTATAAAAAAAAATATTCCAATAGATGGCGCTATAGTCGAAAGATTTCTAAAAATTTTATTTACTGCCAGATTTTGTTCATATTAGAAATATTGGAAATAATCCTAAATAAAGCACTCGACTTAGTTTGCTAAACTTGCAAAAAGGGGCCATAAAAACATTTTTTAGATATCGACTACAGCGCTACCTAGCGGGTGTTACAGAGTTTTTGATTGCATATCAAACATAAGTGACAGTAAAAAAAAGAATCGCATCATAAATACGGATTTTGAAAATTTAGCAAATCCAGCGCCATCTTACGGAGAAAAATATAATCTATGTTGAGCGAACTTTTCAAACAAATAAACTGTTAAAATGTGTCGAGAATCAATTGACCATGACCATGACCCCTCTCAAGTTTATATATCGAGTGGAACATCGGCCTATTTCAAAATATTTTCCAAAAACGGTCTTTCTTTTTTGAAGAACGCTCTATTTTAAAACTTGGTCTAAGGCCGTCCTATCTCAGAATGAGTTTCATAAAACACCTTATCTCAATGAAAATTCAATTCATTTTCAGCTGAGATGGGGCGTTTTTTAATCTGATTTGGAAATAGAGCGTTTTCAAACAAATTCCGAGATAGGGCGTAGTGGAAAAATAATCTAAGGTGTGACATTTTTGAAAAATACTTTTAAATACATACATAGATTGATAGAAAAAGACAAGTTGTGACTAAAGGAATTCATTTGAAATAACAAGTCACTTTTCATGGGATGTTTTAATTATTTTGAAAAATTGTGACTCACGGTGGGAATTCATATGAAATGAGCTATGTGATACATATAAGCTATAGTGAAGAATGTCATAAATCTCTTTGTGTCAACTACTCATTTGTATTGTTTACAAAGAAAAAATATGTTCTTTAATAAGTATTATCTGCGTTTTGTGTGCCCTATTTAGTCATTTGAAAAGTGTTAGAAATTCAAGTGCACTTTTTTAGCTGGGCGTATTTACTGCTCTTAACATTTGCTTTTTATGACACTAAACAACAAACAGATAATTAAGTATTTTGGTTTCAAAAGCTCTTATCAGACGCAATTGCAAAGCAGTTTTCACAAATTGTATTTATTAATGTGTTAAAGTATTTAATAGCTATATTTCATATTAATTTTAATTCCCTTTATAGGTTCTTATCTGCTCGTCACTAGTTCGCATTCAATTTACTTTGTGAACAAACTGAACGCCCCTAATAAATGCGTGGCTTTCGAAACTGTAGTATTAACTAAAATATTGTTGTTTCTTTTTGTGGTGGTTGACCTTCGCTTGCAGAGTTTTGTAAAAGAGATAATAAAATAGTAAAGCAAATAACGGAAACAAAACACAAATAAGAAAGAGTAATCATATAATGAAATGCATTTTTTAAGCTCAAATTAATTTAATTTATTTTTAATTTGGCTTAATTTATTTTATATTCATATTTTATTTATTTTTATTTTATTTTTTTTATTTTTTTTTAATTATATATCAATTTTTTATTTTTTTTTATTTTTTTATTTTTTTTATTTTTTTATTTTTTTTTTTATTTTATATAATTTTTTTATTTTATATAATTTTTTTATTTTATATAATTTTTTTATTTTATATAATTTTTTTATTTATTTTTTTTTAATTTGTCATTTTTTATTTTATTTGATTTTTTTTCTTCATTTTATTTTATTTTCGTTTTTTCATTTTATTTGTTTTTTTTTAATCTATTTCATTTTATTTTATATTTTTGGTTATTTTACTTGATTTCGTTTTATTATTATAAATAATTTTATTTCATTACATTTTTTTTACTTTATTTTATTTCATTTTATTTTTTTCTAATTTATTATATTATATTTTATTTTATTTTTTTCTTTGTTGCTTTCTTGACTTGTAGTCTATTGCTGTAAATACCGACGGTATTTACAAGCAATTTTCGGGATTGTATGAAAATGTGTTTTTTGAGAAAAAATTTACCTACGCGCTGCAGGAACCAGACAAGCCGACATATGTTTCGATGATACTGGAGTTACATCTCATCAAGGACTTTTCTTCCCGGCATTGTGAGAGTCGAACTCACAACACTGTAGTGACTTGTATGCTAGAAGGTCTAGCACCTTAGGCCACTACCCAGCTTGAAGGTAAACCCTTCTCAGTGTCCATTTATGCATATATTTATTTTTTTTATATATTTTAATTATTTTATTTTTTTCTTATTTTCTTTTATTTTGTTTTATTTTATTTTATTTTATTTTTTTATTTTTTTATTATTTTATTTTAGCTTACTTTATTATTTTTTTATTATTTTATTTTAGCTTACTTTATTATTTTTTTATTTTTTTATTTAATTTTTTATTTAATTTTTTATTTAATTTTTTATTTAACTTTTTATTTTATTTTTTTTTTTCTTTATTAGATTTCTATTTCTTTTTCTATTTTTCAACACTGGCGTAAGTGTGCCTGTGCGGCACCCACTTGAACCTAACCTAACCTATTTTAAATTATTCTATTTTTATTTTCATTTTATTTTATTTTATTTTATTTTATTTCATATAATTTTTTTTTTAATTTTTTTTTTAATTTTTCTTTAAATTTATTTTTATTTTTTACTTTTTTTTTTCTTTATTTTTTTACTTTTTTAATTTTTTTTTTCTTTACTTTTTAAATTTTTTTTTCTATTTTTTTTAATTTTTAATTTTTTTTTTTAATTTTTAAATTTTTTTTTTAATTTTTTTATTTTTTTTTTTAATTTTTAAATTTTTTTATCTTTTTTTCAGTTTTAAATTTTTTTTTACTTTATAATTTTTTTTTTTTTAATTTATATAATTTTTTTGTTGTACTTTATATAAATGTTCTTATTTTTTTTTGTACTTTATATAAATTTTTTTTATTTTTTTGTTTAATTAATTTGTTTTTAAATTTTTTTAATACTTTTTTATTTTGTTTTTTTTTTTTTTTTAATACTTTTTTATTTTGTTTTAATTTATTTTTTTTTTTTTTAATTTATTTTTTTTTTTTTTAATTTATTTTTTTTTTATTTTTTTTACTTTTTTATTTTTTTTTTTTTGTTACTTTTTTATTACTTTTTTTTCCTTTTTTTATTTTTTTATTGTTCTTTTAATTTTGTATAATTATTTTTTTATTTTTTGTTTACTTTACATAATTTTTTTTTTGTTACTTTTACTTTTTTTTAATACTTTTTTATTTTTCTTTATTTTATTTTATTTATTTTTTTAATTTAATGTAGTTTATGTCATTTTTCCTTATTTTAAATTTATTTTTCTTGATTTTTTTATTAATGTACCTTCCAACTAAAAGCCACCACTTTAAATTACATACTTAGCAATGAAACTATGCAAATTTGTTTATAACAAATTAATAAAACTTTTCCACCTTCTCACATTCATGCTAAATATTTGCAACCGCAGTGACATTTAAAACTGCACAAGAAATAGAATGTTTTTTTTTCTAAATGGGTAGGTAGCTAAGTAAATATAACGCCCACATGCATGGTTTACCAACAGCAGCGATCTCGAGATACAAACGACTCACATAGCTGGTCATAGAGGACGTGGGAAAAAGCAAACTAAGCAATTATTCAGCATTTGAATTCAATACTTGAGACACTTGCAATGAAAAATTTTAAATATGAAATATAAAACGAAGCAAAAAATATATGCATAAATTCTTAAGCTAAACGAGTGAGCATGCAGCGATTTGGAATGAAATGCTAAATGCAAGGAGAAGGAGGAACTAGTTACCCAGTGGTAAGTTATAACATACTAACAAAACATCGTACGAAAAAAACCTGGTATAGAAGTGGTACGAAGCCTGCGATCTTTGAAGTTTGTTTTATTTTTTATTTCGATTTTGGGGTTTTTATTCAATTTTTTGTATTCAAATTTTTTATTTATTTATTTTTTATTTTTTTTAAATTTTTTTTTTTTAATTATTTTTTTAATTTTTTTTAAATTATTTTATTTTAATTTTTTTAATTTTTATTTTGTCTTACATTTTTGTATTGTTTTTATTTACATTTTTTCATAATTTTTTTACATTTTTTATTAACTTTTTTCAGATTTTTTAATTTTTTTTCAGATTTTTAAATTTTTTTTCAGATTTTTTAATTTTTTTTCAGATTTTTTTTTTTGCTTTTATTTTTTTCTCTTTAATTTTTTGTATTTTTTTATAGAAATGGAGGCCAGCGATATTTTAAGTTTTCTTTTCATTTTTTTCGATTTTGTTTTTTTTAATTAGTTTTTTTGTATTAAATTTTTTCAATTATTTAAATTTTTTTAATTAGTTTCTTGTATTAAATTTTTTCAATTATTTAAAGTGTTTATAAATTTTCTTTTACTATTTTTTTTTTCTTTTTTAATTTTTTTTTTCTTTTTTAATTTTTACTTTTTCTTTTTAATTTTTACTTAAATTTTTTATTTTTTTTAACTTTTATATTTTTCACATTTTTTTTTTTAATTTTTTTTACATTTTTTTTTAATTTTTTTTACATTTTTTTTTAATTTTTTTTACATTTTTTTTTAATTTTTTTTTACATTTTTTTATAGTTTTTTTTAATACATATATTTTTTTTAGATTTTTTTATTAATTTTTTTTTAAATTTCCTTACATTTTTTATTAATTTTTTTACTCATTTTTATTTTTATCTAATTTTTTCAATATTTTTAACTTTGTTTTTAATTTATTTTTGTTTTTTAATTAAAATATAATTTATTTCTTTTTTTTTAAATATAAAAAAACTAAAAAAATTTATTTTTATTTATATATTTTTTTACATTTTTTATTAAATTTTTTATAAATTTTCTTTACATTTTTTATACGTTTTTTTATACATTTTTTTAATATTTTTATAAATTTTTTACATTTTTTTATTAACTGTTGTTTATTTACCTTAATTTTTTAATTGTTTTTTTTTTTTTTTTGTTTATTTTTAATTAAAATAAAATGTATTTTTTTAATATTTTTCAGTTTTTTATTTATTTGATTTTTCATCTCTAATCTTTTCAAACTTTTTCTTTTATTTTTTTTTTAATTTGGTTTTTTAGGTGTTTATTTTTCTAATTGGTTTCAAATTTGTACTAAAAATAAGAACAATAAATAGAGTAAAATAAACAAAAAAAAAGTTACAATTAAAAAAATTAAAAAAAAACTAAGAAAAAATATTTTAATAAGCAATACTCACTACTTGGTAAATTTCTTCACAAATATGATTTCATGTTTAAAAGCAATTGACTTAACAGCAAATGCTACTGCAAAAATTTAAAACGAAGGAAATCCAGTTAATGCGATAGAAGAACAAAAAACAAAAAGTGAAAATGTCGCTTTGCTGCTCAAAAAAACTCAAAGTCAATGCAAACAAATGCGAGGCTAATGCAAAAATGCAGCGTTGCTTGCAAAGCAATTCTTAGAGAGTGACAGCGAGGCAAACAAAACGCAATTGTTGTATGAACTATTTTTTAATGTCTTAAGTAGTTTCAATATCACTTTAGAAATTGGATGTATCCAATTGCAAAATTTTTGCACGGAAGTGCGAGCAACGATGACAGTTGAAGTTAATGATGCGCAAAATGCAGAACGCACGTGGAAGAACGGCAATGACTACACAAACATTAAATGAACACATGTAAAGAAATCGAAATCCAAGTTTGTGTGGAACAGATTTTGAGATCAGTGCAAATTTTGATTAGACATTTTCCATGAACCACTTTTCAAAAAAATTAAATAAAAGTAGCGAGTTAAAAGCAAGGCAACACCGAGTTTGTCTTATCTAAAAACTTTTCACACATTGGCTACTGTCTTTACATCGCTGAAATGTCTTTCAGTTTGCACATTCATTGTTAATTTGATATTATTCGTGTAGTACTTGATGGTTTATTTATGAGGAAAAGCAAGTGATTGCACAAGTGACACAGTTTTCGGCGCAGCTTGCGTGTCTCGTGCATTTCACTTGCTCTAAAAAAGGCCTCAGATAATTTTAAATTTCACACGGAAATTTAATTTGGCTGTTGTTGCGCATGCGCTATATGAAAATGAACTAGAGAAAGAGTTTTTATACAAATTTGTGTAGGTGAATTTGTTTGAGAATGTTGAAAAAAAGTTTCATTTATGTTTACATAAATTTTTAGCAAAAATTTTGTTACAGTTTTTTGGTGTTTTTTTTTGGATTTTTCTTACAAATGTTTGTTAATTTTTACAATTTTTTTAATTTTTTCTTTTATTTTATTTTTTATATAATTTTTTTTTTTTCAATTTATTTGTTACTTTTTTTATTTTTTTTTTTTTTATTTTTTCTTTTATTTTATTTTTTGTATAATTTTTTTCAATTTATTTGTTTTTTTTATTTTTTTTATTAATTTTTTCATTTTTTTTTTTTTTTTTTTATTGTTATTTTTTTATTTTTTTTATATATTTTTTTATATATATATTTTTTTTATATATTTTTTTATTTTATTTATTTTTTTGTTTTATTTATTTTTTTATTTTTTTGTAATTATTTTTTCCTTTATTTTTTATTTTTTTTGTAATTATTTTTTCTTTATTTTTTTCTTTATTTTTTATTTTTTTTTCTTTATTTTTTATTTTTTTTTTCTTTATTTTTTATTTGTTTTTAATTTTTTTTTTCTTTATTTTTTAATTTTTTTTTCTTTATTTTTTAATTTTTTTTTTCTTATTAATTGTTTTTATTTTTTTATTTATTTCATTTTATTTTTTTTATTCATTTAATTTTTTTTTATTTATTTCGTTTTATTTATTTCATTTTATTTTTTTTATTTGTTTCATTTAATTTTTTTTATTTGTTTCATTTAATTTTTTTTTATTTATTTCATTTTATTTTTTTTATTTATTTATTTCATTTTATTTTTTTTATTTATTTCATTTTATTGTTTTATTTATTTCATTTTATTTTTTTTATTTATTTAAGTAAATTTTTTTTTTATTTCAATTTTTACTTTTCTGTTTCTTTTTTATTTATTGACTAATCATTATTTTTCATATTTTTATTTATTAATTTTTTATTTTTACATTTTATGTTTTGCAACTGGGGTTTTTGTAATTTTTTTTAATGATTTATTAAATTTTTTTATTTTGGATTTTTTTTTACTTTTTTATTTAATTTTTTTTTCCATTTCACCAAATCATTTATTTAATTTTTATTTCAGTTTTTTAATTTTTATTCCAGTTATTAATTTTATATTTTAATTATTGATTTTTTTTTTACTTGGTTTTTTTTTATTCCTTTTTTTGTTTTCTTTTATTTACATATTTTTTTTTTTTTTGTTTATTATATTTTTCTATTCATTTTTTATGTTATTTGTTGTGGGATTTTTTTTTAAATTTTTTTTAAATTTTTTTAAAATTTTTTTTTTTTTTAATTTTTTTGTTTTTTTTAATTTTTTTGTTTTTTTTAATTTTTTTGTTTTTAATTTTTTTTTTTCAATTTTTTTTTTTCAATTTTTTTTTTTTTAATTTTTTTTTTTAATTTTTTTTTTTTTAATTTTTTTTTTTTAATTTTTTTTTTTTAATTTTTTTTTTGTGAAGTTTGTTAGTGTAAATCGAGTATTTTTTGTATGAGCTAATATTTTGAGTTCGCTGTCTCCTAAAAATTCATTTGAGCGATACAAATTTCCCCTAAATAATTTTCCACGCTGCAATCAAGAAACGCCTCTTAATTATCCCAAAATACTGCATGGTAAGCTTACGATACATGTTTACAACAAAAATTAATGTAGAGTAATATAAAACAAGAAAAAAAAAAAAAATTAATAATAATCTGGAATTCGATGCGGCTGAAAATCAGAGCGAAAAGAGATCACAGGTATACCAGGCACATTTAAGCCAAGCCGACAATGAGTTTAATATGCTCATAGTATACACATTCTTCCATATTAACGTTTACATTGATACGACCAAAAGCATCAAAAGCGGACCCAATGACGCCGCCCCAAAGCGCCAAGTAACCACCAATCGGTTATATAAGAGCATATTCAAAGATGCACATTTCTACGTCACTACTAACGATTGAAAAGAACTAAGTGCATTAATCGCGTATACTCAAGCTTGGCGCCTTGGAAAATGACTGATCATGACGTTTACAAAAATTCTGAATTTTTGGGTGTGTCCCCAGAACTTGATAGCCGATGATGTTGTATGTAGTCAAAGGAAAATGATTGCTTAAGAGTGTAGGTGGCGATATGTGCTCCCAAAAGCCTGGCTTAAACGTAATCAGTCGTCTGCTCTGAGCGATGGCTTCCTTGTTGCGCCTGCGCCCAACATTAAAACATCTTTGAAGGCGCGACATTAACAAAAAATATGCTCGATCATTGTATTGCCTCTAAAATAAGCTGACGATTGCCGCATTCCTGAGGTGGCTACTGTAGAATATTAAAGTTGGTTTGAAGGTGGGATTACATAAAGATATTTACTTAATGCTTTTATTTGTATCTTTCGTTTTGATTCAACTGATGGGATTAAGAGATGGGTGATGGGTGCTGCTCTATCTGAGTTATTGCTTACAAGAACATTAGGGGGTTTCATCAAACCTTATAAGTTTACGAAATGCGTAAATGTATGCATTTATCAACTTCGTCCCATTCAAATTTTTATAGTTCATTTACACACTTGATAAATTTATACGTTTACACGCTTTATAAGGTGTTTATAAGGTTTGATGAATACCCCTATTGTAACAAATGCATTTTAATGCTTGAGGAAACTTCATGTAAGTAACATCTTTGATACACCCTCAATAGCTTCAAAATTCTCTACCTGCATCTACTCATTTGAACTTTTGGTGTTTTTTTTTGTTGATTAATTATATTCTCCTATATCGTTAGACAATCTTAAGACGGCGCATTTCTATGCGTGTTTGTCGAACAAGTGATTCGTACGATTAGAAATGGTATGTATGAGAAAAGCAGTTAGCTATGAAAAACAACATAAAAATCTACCCTTCTAAGCTATTACGTAGTAACTACCTATGTATATTCGTATGTAGGAATGTACAATAAAAAAAACGCAGGTCATCAAAATTGAAAATGTATCCCTCAAAGGAACCCACAAACGTTTCCACTAATTAGGAAAATATTTTTCTTCTTCAACTGAGGTCATGTGAGTTCAACAAACTTATTTGTTTTATTCGTTTTGATACATTATTACTTCTTTCATGATGGTTATTTTTTACGTAGGAACTTAATTTTCCTTTTTGCTGCAACAACATTTAAGCGAATGAACATTATCATTAACCAAATAAACCTGTATCTTATGTTTCTTCTCATGAAATAAAAAATTGTTCTCAGGAAAGAAAAGTTTACACAAGATCGTGTTCTTATCTTGATAAGATAATGGCTTTTAGATAAAAAATTATAACTGAAAGTGAAATTTAGTGAGGTAATTGTATGAATGTTGACTCAAATTTTTTTCTTATGAAATTACTTAGTTATTCCTAAAATTAGAAGGAAAAAGGTAGTAAAAATAAAGAAAACGGAAGAGGACTTCAGATGATGAGTCCGATGTCCGCTCTCTTAACGCTTAGCAACTTCGCTTCCTTAGGCGCTTGCTGTAAAGTACTTGAAAATTTACGAGACGTAGCAGTGACTTTTTAGATAAAATATATATATATTTTTTTTGAATAGGTGACTTCATGGTACCATCATATTCTTTTTATGTGGAACCATCTATTTTGTGTTAAACCCCTTTTTCCGGAATCTGTCCTTTTTAAAGAACGTTTTATAAACGTGTTCCTTGTTTTGGAGATTTTATTTAGAACCGTTGAATTTACACAGTGACTTCTCGGATCCGGTGACTTATTTGATAACATTGACTTCAGGAAACCAGTAATTTTTGGGAAACCGTTACTCTTTTAACCAGTGATTTTTGGCAAAAGGTGACTATTTTTAATCAGTGATTATTAGGAAGAGTTGTCTTTTCTTACAGAGTGATTTTTGGGAAGCGGAAACTTTTTATAACCAGTGGCGATATTTTTTCTGTGAATAATTGGAACAAGCCCCTTTTAAAGCAGTGTTTTTTTATGACAAGCGATTTAAAAAAAATCCCTTTTTGGAACTAATAACTTTCTCCTGCGTGTTGCCGGTGACTTTGTGATTTTTTCGATCACCCGCATTTTTGAAAATCTGTGACTTTAGAATTTGTCCTATTTTTAACCGGTTACTTCTTGAAAACAAAGTTGTTGGAATCGGTTAAATGTTTTTTATGAATACAGTTTTTCTTGGAATCGTTTACTTTTTTCAAACAGTTACTTCTCTAAGCAGTTTTTTGGAATCGGTATTTTTTGATAGCAGGTTACGCAGTTTCCTTTGGTACCGGTTACCTGTGCTGGAGCTTCTTTGTCCATTCGCATAACATGGCCCAGCCAGGGGAGCCTTTGGGCTTTAATTCGCTGGACTATGGTCAAATCTGCGTAAATCTCGTACAGTTCATCGTTAAATTTCCTTCGATACTCGCCGTTGGCATCACGGGAAGGACCATAAATCTTCCGGAGAACTTTTCTCTCAAATACTCCGAGGGCCATCTCATCTTCTCTTGACATTGTCCATGAATCTGAGCCATACATCAGGACAGGTTTGATGAGAAACTTATAGAGCGTGATCTTTGTTCTTCGAGAGAGGACTTTACTTCTCAATTGCCTACTCAGTCCAAAGTAGCACTTGTTGGCAAGAGTGATTCTCCGTTGGATTTATAGACTGCACAGAGCCAAAAATGCCTAATAAAATTAATAAGATTGTCTTCATGATCAGCTTTTGGGCAAAGGGGTAGTCGCAACGGTGCAAACGAAGAAAAAACTGTAGGGAAATCTTTTTGGTTTTAAGAAGAATTTCTTATTAAAAACTATACATTTAGTACAAAGGTGTAGTTAGACGCTGGCAATTATTAGTATCCGATGGCCGGATGGTTAGCAGCTGGGTTTAGCAATCGAAAAATTGTAAGTTCGATTCTCTCTCTTTTTTTCCTAATTAGAAATGTTAAAAAGAAATCTTCTTAAATATATTTATAAGATTTTCCTTTGAAGCATTAACAACTCTACACATATCGGTAATTAGAAGCTGGCAATCAAAAGAGAGCGATGGCCTGATGGTTAACAGCTGGGTTTATCATTCCGAAAATTGTAAGTTCGATTCTCGCTGAGGGCAATATCATTTTATTTTTCATTTAAAATATTAAAAAGAAAATCTTCTTAATATAATTAAAAAGACGGTCTCTACAATAATAAGAAGCACATCTTCTTGAAGAAAATCTATAGAGATATCTTATGACTTTTGTTCAATTTTATTAGGCATTGTTGGCTCTGTGTGATATTATTTTCGGTGTTAATACTGGTTCCCAAATAGACGAATAGACTGTTAGGGACAGTTTCAAATTTGTAACTATCAACAGTGACATGGCTGCCAAGGCGCAGGTGCGCCGATTCTTTCTTTGATGACAGCAAATACTTCGTCTTGTCCTTGTAATAGATTGTACCGTTGCGGTTTAGTTCTGCTGCTCGAATTATCTTCTCCAGCATCAGGTTGAAGAAACCGCACGAAAGGGAGTCGCCCTTTTAAAACCAGTTACATTTTGAAAGTAGAGTATTTGAGAACCATTTACTTTTAAAACCGGTTACTTTTTTGAAAGTAGAGTATTTGAGAACCATTTAATTTTAAAACCTGTTACATTTTGAAAGTAGAGTATTTGAGAACCATTTACTTTTGAAACCGGTTACTTTTTGTAAATAATTTCTATTAGAATCGGTGATTTTACTAAGAGCTAGTTTGTTTTTATGGAAATTCGAATTTTTTGGTAGCTTTGTTGGAGCCACCAGAAACTTTTTTCGAAACAGGGACTTCTTTGAAACTGATTAGTTATTAGTACCTGTGGCATTTGGAGTTGATAACTTTCAGGTGGCCTCTGACTTTCAAGTGTTTATTTTATCACCTTTAAATTTTGTTTCTCAGAGGCAACTTTTAATCTTATTAAACCTTGAAGTACTTATTTTAAAACTTTTTTATTTTTTTTTTTTTTGTAACTTACCTTTCCAGCTGCTTTCTTGTAACGCCTTGTTGCCTCGTTGATCAGATCCTTCACCAACAAATCGCCATTGCCACATGGCACGACAATGCGAATGGCACCAAAACAAACAGTGACCTTCATATTTATTAAAGTTGTGCTGTTAGTTTTTTTTTATTTAATAACTTTTATACGGTCTTCTTGGAGAGTAATTTTTTTTTTTTTTTTTTTAAGTTTGACGTGTAAAATGCATTTTTGTGTACTTTTTCGTTATTAATTTATGTTCGCAAAACGAAGTGGGATCAATTGAGTTACATTTTAAGCTATATGATAAAAATTAAAAAGAAACTTATAAGTATGGATATCCAAAAACAGTCATTCATCGTGCAGTAGGGTATTTATAATCGTACTCAAACAAACCAATATCCTTTTAAAATCCTAAATGGCCAAAATTTTCAACAAACAAAAAAAAGAGAAGCAAATTAAATGTGCCAGGCTGCTGTTCGATTGCATTAAAATGTTTATTACCATCAGCAAAATGCAATTCTATAATCTTCATTGATTCGACTCCTGATGTCGTCTCTCTCCCGCTCTCGTACTACTCAAGAAGGCATTGTGGTGGCAGCAGGACTACCGTCAGCGAGAAATGAAGTGAATGAAAAAATCGAAAATAAAGTCAAGTATATTTCGATACAACAAATTATTGTCTGACACATGAATCTAATTACAAAAACAACGACTATTGCGCGCGATCCTTGCACGGATGTAAATATGTAAGGAGGTATGTATGTATGTAGTTATATCCTTGTGTGTGTTTTTATTTTTAGTGGATGAAGTTCTAAACATTTGTGGTTGTTTCCACATAAATACTTACTACAAGTCGTTGGCAGCTGCGCTTTGACGTCAGAAAAATTGTACGTTACAAAAACACCACCAACAAATTGCATACATATGAGTGCCTGTTAGAGAGCATGAGCCTGGTAGCGCTCTTGAATTGATTGTGAATGTGGCAAGGATCTTCGGCCCGACACTTGCCAGCTGCACTTCTTTGAAATAATTATTTTTTGTTTGTGTACACTGTACACTGTTCATGGAGCGCAAGTAGATGGACAGTAAATTTGTGTTTTGTTTTCCTTTTTAACCATTTTCAACGCTATAGTGGCTACACTTCCGAAGTACCTAGTGGGAATATGGACAAGACGTTAGAGTACCGAGGTTTAGGCTGAGTTTTAAACATTTCTTCACTGCTTGGGAATCAGCGTAAAAGCGTTTCTGGTATAATTGGTCGCATATGCCTCGAAAGTGGAGAGCATGTCATCGTTCCTCCCTATAACCCAGCCACCAAGTATGAACGCTCCCAACAACAACAACAACTCCCAAATAGGAGCAAAAAGCAACTTCCGCTCACAAGAAGCATGTTTGAGGATGATGCATTTGCCCTTGCAGGTTACTGGTTTATAATATGCCCAAGGTAGGCTTACCGGTCGTAAGAGTCGACTTATATGCTTATAGGTAATGAAGTGCTAACTCGATGGTTGATCTACGGATTGATGCTCTCATTACCCATATTCTCCTTCCTTACGGATGGAGGGATGGCATGACATAGAAGGTTCCCCTGATCATAGCAAATCGCTCCCGAGACAGTCGGGCAGTACGGGTTCATATCTGGCCAAGGACTGTCAATTTCGACATCACTCCCCAAAAACCTTCGTGGAGTATTTTTGTCGTTAATGCATTTGTCTTCTCAATCAGAAATATGTACCTATAGGAGTATGGTTTTTTCAAGTCCAAATTAAGCCTTTGCGAATTATCACAGAGACTATTTGGGACTCCGAAGAAGCTCATTTAAGGAATCCCAGAGGAGTATGTATTTCTCTTCGTATATTTAAAGAGGAAGCTTTTTCAGTGGATACGCACGATAATGAGCCCTTTCCGTGCCTCTTTAGGTAAATGTAGGGAATGCTAGTGGAGCAACGCGCGGATCCTCTGGTTGGCTGGGAAGTTGCCCAATAAAATAGTGAAATAATAAATAGTTACCTAGCAGACCTTTGGAGAAAAAGGTGATTTCATAGGTACTGCTTTGGACACAAGTTTTTATGCACTCAAATATTCTAGAAAACTTTTTTCTGGAGTAGCCCAGCCAGCTCATCTTCTCTCGACGCTGTCTATTCTTCCGAGCCAGATGCCTCTCACCTCTCATTACCCATCTTCTGCTTCCTCATGGATGGAGGGAAGACATGACCTAGAAGGTTCCACTGGTCATACCAAATCGCTACCACGACAGTCGGGCAGTACTGCAAGGGAGTACCGCAGCGTACCGGGTTCATATCCGGCCAAGGACTGTCAATTTCGGCATCACTCCCCAAAACCTTCGGGGAGTGCTTTTGCTGTTAACAACCTGGTAGGATGAGAGACTTAAGGACCGTGATATTTACTCGTCGAGGGATGACTCTACTCCTTAGTTGCAAGCACTTATGGGCAATAGTGAATGACCGTTGGACTTTTTTACCGACGTTATTTTCGGTGTTAACGCTGGTTTTCAATAGCCGAAGTCATAGGTAGGTATGCGTAAGTTGGTTGTTGTTGTTTTTACAGTACTTTGCGCCGTCGACTTTGATCGGCCGATAAACTCAGTGGTAGTGGGAGCATAGCCTGAAAGTCCTTTGACTGAAATTAAACCAGTACGTTCAGGTGAATAGCACCTTGATTGCGTTAACCACGTAACTGGGATCAAAGGGGATTTTATCAAATTTGCCTGAAGGACGTTACCGAAATGAATCGAGTTCCAAAGGTTTGGAGGGTGCTATGCATATGATCAGCCTTTAAAGAAATGAATCCGGTATGCTCCGGGACTTGCACCTTCTACTACAACCCGAGTGCCGCGGGAATGGTTCATTTAGCCCTTTTACCTTGGGGTTATGGACTTTAGTCAACTTTTGCGACAGCCAGCTGGGTCTCTAAGATACCACTGATATCTCTCTCTGCTCTTTGGATCGTCATTTGCGAAGCCTTGGCTGCGAAGTTGGAAACTTCCTTCCAGAAAATCCTGAAACTATTTCCTTGGACTTTTCTAATAACTTTTATGTATGCAGTTAGATCTCCCAATTGTCGATCCGTCTCACTCATCGCTTTTAGGTCACTAGAAACCCGCGCTGATTTTATAAATACATATATATATATATAATATTTAAGGCCAACAAATTTTATGAATCACTGTTCGAAACAAACCTGGCCGAAGCGACAAGCACATACACATACATAGCACACACAAACTGGAACCACTATGCAGATCGCCTGGCAGCAGATATTCACGATCTCTGAGCGCTAACCAAAATAAAAACTGGATTTACCACACCGCAGGTTTTTAGAATCGCCGCACAAAAATGCGGCAGCAAGGAAAATGTACTAAATGCAAAACAAAATTTAAAAAATATAAAACCAAACTATTTTTGCAATAACACAAAGCAGAAAACAAACTTTATTTACTTTCTGCCTCACTTCACTTTTTTGTGTTGTTCCCCACCACTTGTCGTTCATTAACAATGCGCCGCTGCTGCTTCACTGTTTTCGCACTTTATTAACATTTCCAGTTTCATCGCCGTTGTTTCGCTTGTGTCGGCAGTTATCGCATTTTTATCAATTCTTTCTGTTTTTTATTTGCTTAAAAAAATTTATTTTACACAATAGCACATACACACACATACACACGTTTATTGGTTCATTTTTCGTTTGCTTTTTGTTACATTTTTTCTTGCGTTGTCGTTTTGCACTGCAATAATTCACACATTAACAAGTTATTCGCATTACTTTTTTCTTACTAGCACTAGGCATTTGTTTAGTTTTCGTTAAATCCGTTTAGGTACACTACAATTTGGAAAAGTTTTAAAAATTCAAAAATCGCGTAAGCCGCACACGCGCTTTCCACTCCCGTTCGCTTTCATGTCAACAACTCGTTTGTCAATTGGCTTTCATGGAATTTTTTCGTTTACATTGCTTTGTCATTTTTCTCTGCCACAAACGCTACTCGCTTGTTTGTTGGTATTTTTGTTGTGTTTATTTTGAAGCGGCTGCATTTTTAACGTTTATTCAATGGGGTTTGTGATGTTGTTGTTGTTGGTCGCTGCTATTTTCTACCTGTCCTCTGCTCCGATCGACTGCAGCAGAACCCATTTCTGACAGCTGTCATTTTACTCGTTGGTTTTCTTTGACAGTTCAGTTACTCGCTGCTTAGTATAAAGCACTGCCAGCATTGAAAACCCAAAGAGTACTCTGTAATGACGTTGGAGTACCCATACTACTCCAAGAAAAATCCAATTCTATATGGGTGTTTCCGAAAATGTGTCACCCAAAGAGAAAAATTTGAAAATGCCCCTAGGCCCAGCTTGTTGAGACCATTACAAAGGCACGTATGGGGCGCCACTTGACCCAACCCTACATACATAAATATGTATTTATATAGGTACATATATTAGGGTGGTCGAAAAAAATAGATTTTTTTAGGTCTAGTTAGTAATTGATAATGATTGATAAAAAATGTGCGGTATTTATAGTTATCAGTAATGAAACCCTAATGTAAAAGATTTTTATTTCGAAATTCTCATTAAAAAATTACATGTCGAACGTCGTCATTGCCTTGGATAAATTTACGCACTCTTTTACACTCTTTTAAATTTAGTGTCAGCACAAATACAATTAATGCAGCAAACAAGCTCTGGACGGAGCTCTCGACTTGCGAGATATCCAGGATAACCTGGCCTTCCTATAACAAAGGACGTACAAATTCCCTGCTGTCCCTCAACAAACTGAATATCTCAACCCTGGTAAGGGTCCTAACAGGGCACTGTCTTATAGGCACGCGCGGTGCAAGAATGGGCATAAGGTCGAATGATTATTGTCGCAGCTGCAGATGTACTGGAGAGGAGGAAAGTGTTCAGCATCTGCTGTGACAATGTCCCGCGCTTAGCAGGCGACGGTTGGCTATCGTCGGCCAACCGTTTCTCGAAAACCTCGATGAGGTATCAAAAGTAGATATAAAGGCGTTATCCAGGTTCATTGACTCCACGAAGTGGTTCGATCCCCTGCCCTTTATGTGAGTTTGTTTTCTTCCTTGGCGTCGACGGCGGCCCGGCCGCGTGAGTCGACTGGTCCCTTCCAGCCCTCTGGAGATCATTGTACTCGTTTAGAGGTGCTTGTTTAGAGCACCACGCCGAGTGCTCTGATCTCGTTTGGGGATGGCGGATCAGTTGACTATACGTGGTCGGGCGGTTGTTAGCGCTAAGGAAGAACCCTCCGCTCGCACCTCTGAGGCATAGAGGTGGGTAGAGACCGTATAGGGTATCACAACGGGCCTTCTTAATTGGCCTAAGTGTCGGGCAGAGTCCAGGTGCTCCGTCCCGCCCTTGCAACCTAACCTAACCTAACCTTTACACAGCAGAATCGCTTTACATTGGAGTACTCTATGGAATACCAATTGTATGCATGCGGTCCAATCCTAAGATATCGCCATGTTGCTTGGACCACTTTTTTTGTATGAAATTCTACTACTATTAGATACCCCGGTATTTGAATAGTCTACATAGTCTAGATTAGAGTTCTTTGCGATTTTTTCAGGGTATATATACCCCCAACTAATCTGAGTATTTCTCGTCCGTCTGCCGAATGCTCTCTACTATTTGCTTTTTTATAAGTGGACTGTGTGCGCAGAGTTGGAAGACCTTGAGGTACCAGCTCATATAGTCTGCACTAATTTCGAAGAAACTGTCCGAACGATTGACCAGTCTTAAATCGTCATAGTGGGGTGGAGCTTTTACATTTATATTTGCTATGTAACTATGATTTTTCTTGAGTTTTTTGATTCAGTTTCATTCGGTAAGGTTAGGACAACGGCCTCCCTCAGACCACCCCCGTGCGTACTTCCCTGAGAGCACAATTTTTTATAGTACTCTGCAGTACTCTGATACTCCAACCACACACTCGCATTTTAATGGAGAAATGGAGGGTAAGGGAAAGGCGAAAAGTGAGAATGGAACACACGTCCACTAAACTTTTGGGACTATTCTTGATTTGCTGTTAAGACCGGGATTGGACCGCGTGCCGTAAGCATAGGCCATGCCCTGCAAAAATCGAGAGTACTCTATTTCGTATCCAAAGAGTACTCCAATTGGAACATTAGAGTACTCCAAATGTAATCCTTTTTCATATACAAATTGTGCTCCAATTAACATTGCGATGTCCTAGGACTGGACCGCCTACTCCAACCTTCGCTTTCTGCTACTCCATGGAGTACCTACTGTTAGAGTACTTTGCAATGTACTCCAATGTTGTTAAGCTTTCGGCAGAATCAGTCCGCCAATACGTCAGCTGCGTCACGTACGTCAATTTTAGAGCGATTTCTACTTTGACGTATCCGTCTTATCTGGCGTTACGCATACAAACATCCGCAGTCTACTTTGCTGTCAGTTATTTCGACGTACGTGACGTACGTGCCGGATTGATTCTGCTGAACGCTTTACTCCTTGGAGTATATATTGTCAGAGCGATAGTGTCGTGATTTTCGTCGATAAGGCAGGAGCAATGATCGGCTTTCAAAAAGCTGAAGGTGGTCCGATTATGTATACAAAGGATTACTATTGGAGTACTCCAATATCAGAAAATTGGAACACATAATCCAACGATTTTTGCAGGGTGCGCTTGCTGGGCAGTTAGCTTAGATCAAAAATACATACTTTAGACCAAGGTATGCAAGTGATTAAAATATCATTTCGGTTTTGTAACGTGTTTCGGTTACGGTTTCGTTCTTCAACATTTATTTCGGTTTCGGTATAGTTCCGGTTTCGCTTTCCAAATAAAAACACGAACACAATAAATTTGATTACTAAAAAATTTAAGTACCCTGCCAACCAGAGCTGCCCATTGTGAAAACAAAATCAGAAATTAGAACTGTGAATTACCAAAAATAACTGTAGGCAAAAGAATGCATCGAAATACCAAAGCATAATTTGATATCAATCGATAATTCGAAATCTTACAACACTAATTAGTACCTTCAACATGGGTAGAAATGGAATCTCGCTTAACAATATTGTCCACTTTTTTATCCTCTTTTTTGGTAAGTGCGACCGAGTAATTTCCCAAGACTCTATCCGCTGCTGGTTAGCAGGGTATATAGGTCTGAATTTTTTTTCCTGTAATTTCTGTTACATAAATTTTAAATAATATTGACGTTATGGATCGATGAAATTTCTGCAAATCCAATTCTAAAAATCAACTCTACTTTTTTTTATTAGAAAAATATTAGAATGGAAAATAAATGAAATATATAAGTCGTCAAAAACATAACTTTTTCAAACTTCCTCTTTCAGTATATTGATACTGAGGTCAAAACGTGTCTTTCGTAACCAATTTGGCTATCTTCCATGAAAATTTTTCATGGTACTTGTTTATCTAGAAAATTCTTATATGCCTAGCGAAACTCGTCATTCGCTTCTGCTCTGTTTCGCCTTTATACAATTTTCTTGGCTGTGCTGGCAGCACCGTTTATCAGCTGTCACATTTGTTTTGATCGTGCGGCGTGCTACTTGCAAAATTAATATTAATATTTTTTATAGAAATTTTAGCAAATAATAATTAAATGATTGTTAAAATGAAACAAAAACATCGCCGAAGCGGCTTACCGCCGCCACCACCACCAGAAGAGTTAGAAGAAGTGAACGAAATCGAAAACATGCAGGATTCAGCTGGAGAAGAACCGACGCACTCAGATCACGAAAGCATGGAGAAAGATAACCAGACAATAGACGACAACCAAAGATCAGCTGAGGAAAAAGAACACACTGTCGAGGATGATGATGATGACGAAATGGATTTGGGCAACCTTAACATAAAACCTAAAAAGAAACGGAAGAAAGGCATCATTTATATTTCGAATATACCCAAACACATGAATGTGACACGGGTGCGTGAAATCTTAGGCGAATTTGGCAAAATAGGACGTATCTATTTGCAACCCGAGAAGCTGCCAGGTGGTAGGTAATTGAAGTATGCAAAACAGTTAAATTGTTCTTACAAAAAATTTTTATATTCCTTGCAGGCAATGATAAAAAGAAGAAACGCAAACGACTTGCACGCCACTTTACCGAAGGTTGGGTCGAATTCGAATCGAAACGTGCGGCCAAACAAATAGCAGCTGCCTTGAACAACAAACAGATATCCACACGCAAGAAGTCACAATTCTATGATTATCTATGGAGTATGAAATATTTGCCACGTTTCAAATGGGTGCACTTAACTGAACGTATGAATTATGAGCAGGCAGTGCATAAGCAACGTCTACAGACAGAAGTTTCACAGGCACGCAAAGAGACAACATTCTTCCAGAATAATTTGGATAAAAGCGAATTTTTGAAGAAGAAAAGTAAAAATGGAAAGAAGATAAAAGAGGTAAACAGTGCGGGAAGCTAAAAGAGCAATATAAAATGCAAATATATTTGTAGATTTGTATGACTATTAAATTTATTTTAAGCAAACATTTTGGTTCTTTAAATGCAATCCAGTGCAAGAGGGCTACCTTAGGCTTATTGTCAACTATCATAATGAAATGCTGATCACGCAGTTTCTGTTAAATTGCTACAAGACGCATTATCATAACAGGCAACTGCTTGACATAGCGTATCCCCCACCGGCCGATAAGGATACAACACCCATGGAAAAAAACACTCACTCGGGCCCAACTTCGATCTGGGTGCTGTAATAGGTTCAACTCAAACTTATACAGAATGAAATGTTTGACCTGTGCGCTGCTCGTCTTACGATACCAACCATCTATTAACCTCGGCGGATCAGACTCTTTTAACACCAATCCCAATCTGGTCCAACCCTGTTAAAGCAGCCTGTTTTATAGGACCCCCGCCAGAAGGTATTGATGTCAGTTTTAAATAAGGACCTTGGCACCTTGGCCGGTTTATGATACGTTTCCACAACAGCAACAGTGAATAGGGGTCTCCCTATTGAAGCTAGGCGGCCGGTCGATCAGCACAAACTCACCAAACGGCAGAGTACCATGTTGATGTTGGCAAACTATGGAACCCAGGAAAGTTTATTTTCAAATCCGACATAACCCACAGAAAAAATATCTATTACAAAGATATTAGTCTAAAAAAGGCAGGAAATCCTGAAAACAACCTAGCAGGCTGGTAATTGAATTTCCCCCGTCTTTAATCTGCCTATGACCACTTTTGTCGTTTCCCTGAAAGAGGAGGCAGACAAGCGTAGTCCCGCTTTTTCATCCTGGAGAATTAGGTTACGAAGAGAAGTCATATCGGTCGACATCTCTCTTCTCGGCAATAGCCAAGATGTTTGAGACAGTCGTAGTTTTTCTTTACCCGCTTATTTGCGGGTAACCGGACTGTTCATACCGTAAAATCCAGACTTCCACCACCACTCTTATTGCACACTCTCAGATAAGGCGAGTTCTAAATTCAGCACTTAATACAGTACTGTCGTGTGCCACAGGAGGCCTTTCACTCGGTCAACCGCACGACAGACCTAAATGACATTGGGGATATAGAACTGTTTCAGTTTTATAATATAGACCACAATTTATCTGAGAGGACGGCAGGCGTCGGCGGAGTTCGGGACCTAAGCGGTGCAACAGGGAGATTTCCTGTGCATTTTACTACTTAATTTCAATGGGGCATATTTATGGCTGAGATAAAGTAGGTACTAAAGATAGCGTCAGCATTTTTGACATAGAGGCCATTAGAAATAGTGTCAAAAAGCTGACGCAAACTTTAATGCCTCCTTTATTTCTACTATGAATATGTGCCTATAATTCGAAACCCAGCCCCCAGCAGAATGAGTTTCCAAGGAAGGAGGAATCCAAGGACCTTGATGGTACACTTATATTCCGACCTTGTCAAAATTTTACACCTCGAGCATGGGACATTATCACCGAGGAAAAAAACTTCCATTAAACTCCTCTAATGGTTTCGGAGATTTGAGCTTCAAACAGGAAAGCCTCTAGCCCATGTTTGGAAGCTAACTTAGGCGGATATGCCAAGTTTTAGCGTGAAATTTGAAGATCTTTTTGGAATAGACAGACACTTGCAAGGAAATTGCAAATTGTAGTAGATTAAAGCTAAAAGCAAAATTTTATATAGCCTAAATTTAGGCGCCTTCATACTAAACGGAAACGACTCAACCGATTCAAGTCGAATTTATGGCCGTATTTTGTAGGAATTCACTCGTCGTAACTGAAATATCGAAAACTTATAAGAAGCAGGCACATCACTTCCCCCTTTGCTTACTATTGCCTAATGACGTCGCCGAATGCGAGGCACAGTCGGTCATCTTGAATTCGTCCACGGCTGACCCCGCAACGCAGTTGTTTTTTTATTTTATTTTTTTTTTCTCATCAGCGGTAAAATTGGATTAAGGTGGCAATCATTGGTTTTGCGTACAAGCTATTATGACGTCACTCTGTCAAAACCGGCAAATCCATTATAACGGTATCGCTATAAAAGGTGATAGTTTGCTTTGTTGGACACGGCCATTAGTATCGATAACAAGGTTGCCACATATCTTACTTTTTTCTTGAATTTTTGTCGCATTTCGGCAAAAAAAATTTAGGTAGTACACGTGACGGCACAAAATAATCAAGATAAAAAAGTTCATTAATGTTTGTCCGTCCGTCCGTCTGTCCGTGTACACGGTAACTTGAGTAAAAATTTAGATATTTGCATGAAATTGTGTATGCAGGTTACTTTCTGGTCAAGGTAGGTTGCTATTGAAAATGGGCGAAATCGGATGATAACCACGCCCCCTTTTTTCGATATAAAAAATCTCGGTAGCAGTTCATCGTTAAATAATCTTATGACTTTTCCATACATTTTTTCAGTAGGCGCGGCACCGCCCACTTTTAAGGGAGGCGTTTTTGAAAATTCGACTGGTCGTAACTTTTAAACTGGTTACGATAGAACGATGAAATTTGGCGCAGAGCATACTTGTGTCGTTGGGAGTATACCTGCTGAGATTGGATAAAATCGCCCTCCAACCATGCCCACTTTCGATATCGAAAACTTCGAAAATCATCTAAATTGCCATAATTCGGTAACGGAAATGGCTAAAATGGTCATTATAAAATGATTTTTTTTGATAAATTTTTTAAAGTGGGCGTGACACCGCCCATTTTTAAGGGAGGCATTTTTGAAACTTTGACGGTCGTTACATTTAAACTGATTAGCGTAGAAGGATTAAACTTGGCTTAAGTCATAATAGTATCGTTGTTTTGAAATTTGCCAAAATCGCCCTCCAGCAACGCCCACTTTCGAAATCGAAAACTTCGAAAATCACCTAAATTGACATAATTCGGTAACGGAAGTGGCTAAACTGATAAAGTTTGGCAGGATGAACCCCCCAGTCATTCTTCTATGATTTTTCGATAAATTTTTAAAAATAGGCACCGCCCACTTTTCAGGGAGGCATATTTGAAAATTTCACGGGTCATAGCTTGTAAACTGATTACTGTAGAACGATGAAATTGCAACAAAGTATACTAGCATAATAGGGAGCATACCTGATGTAATTGGACGAAATCGCTTCCCAACCACGCCCACTTCCGTAATGGAATATTTCGAAAATCATATAAAAACTACCGCTGGGTATTTAATGTTCGCTTGAGCCGAACTTAGACTTATTTACTTGTTTAAATTTTAAATGTAGTAATGTTGAAGTTTGGCCTAAAATTTTAAAATGAAATCTTAAAAAAAACGTTTTCATGCATTATTTTTATTTATTTAAAACAATAAATTCTCAGTTTTAAAAAGATTTTTAGAAACTAAATGTAATAAATAATTTACCTAGTTTTATCACATTTCCTACAAGTAGTTAACACAACGTATGGCATGGTATAGCTTCAATTACATACTACATATTTTACTTAAAATTCTTAAAAGCTTAAACAACAAATACTTAAAAAACTACTTAAAAGTCTCTTGTAAATTGTTAATTATCATATAAATTTTCCGTAACTATCACAGGCACGTGCTAGGGTGTTACGATAACAAAAAACCTCGAAATGACAATGAATTAATCCAGTATGACATATTTTAAACAATTTGCGACCTTGTTATAAGTGTTTTTGCTGTTAACTAGTTAACTGTTTAGAACAAAGAATATATTTATTGAGAGACAGTAACGTTTATGGTTTTATTGCAAAAAATTTATAAACTAACTATTTGGTTATAAACAAAATTAAAAAAAAAAAATTTAAAATTTAAAAACAAACTATTTAACAAAATTTTTAATGTTGTTCTAATGGGCAGATTTTAGTTTTTTTTTTTAAGTCAAATTTACATTTTTTATCTTGATTTAAAAAATAATTTCAAAATTTAGCTCTTATTTCTTATTTTAAAAATTTAAGCGAAGGTTTCAAAAAGAAAAATAATATTTATCAGTATTTATTTTTATTTAAAGATTGATATTTAAATTTAACATTTTTTTAGATAAAAAATTTTTAAATATTGTTTTTTACTCAAAAATTTAAATTAATTTATATATTTCACCTGTAAATTTAAATTGAAAAAAAAAAAAAAAATATTCGACTTTGTAGATTTGTTTTTCATTAAAATTTTTTTTTTACCTCAAAATATAAAATAAATTTTGACTCAAAAATTTGAATTAAATTTTAACATTTATTTTTTACTTAATAACTAAAACTAAACTTGAAAACTTATTATTTAATTGAAAATTGAAAATAAATTCTAAAGGCTGCCTTACACGAGCCGCTTTCCTATTAGATTTTTTGGCGTTCGACTGCATTCACCATCAACTGCATTTTTTCGATCGGTCGAACTGCTATTTACACGGTGGAACGACAAAAAATCGACCAAAAAATCGACCCGTGTAAATTTGTCCTAACATAATTTTTGTCTTAAAAATTTTACATATTTTTCTTACTTAAAAGCTGAAATAAAGTTTTGAATTTTTTTTACTTAAAAATAGAAATTAATATTTATTAGAAGCCATTTTATACTCGACTTTTTGAGTTTATATTTCGAAAATAAATATTGCATTCGGTCCCTATCCTTCCAGAAAAACTACTAAACTATAGATAATATCGAGCAATGTTTTACTAATATATTTACAATTGTTTTTTTTTTTTTTTTTTGTATTTTCTACAAAATTGTCTCGCCTTATTTAAGCACATACTTAAAATACACTTACTACATAAAAATTCTTTGTTTAAGCAAAAAATGCTTTTATTATCTCTGCCACACTTTGATAAGTACCAGTGGCAACACCCACGGCGGTAACCCCAATAATCGCAATGTTTTTTAAGTAAACCCAAGTGGTTAGGCCCTTGGGTACTGCAGCACGCTGTGTAAAGTCAATCATCACTGGTATTAGTAAGGCCAATGATGTGGCGCATAGTGCACCCAGCAGAGAAATGAAGAGACTCAGGTTTGGCACCAGAGCAGCAGTGGCAACTGTGAAGAGAAAAATAAATTTATATCAGCAAAAATTTTGGGTAACTAAAAGCTGTTCAAATAGGTAATACCACCGTAAACCGTGTCGTAGGATACCATACATACACTCACAGAAAGTCATCATCATAAGTTAAGACATAAACAACTATATCTCCAAATGTTAAGGCAGAATTAATCTTCCTTATCTCTAACGTACCATACCAATAACGCTAACGCGTTTACATTGATTTCCAAAGGGTGGTCGGAACAGCTTATTAGAGTTATGGGTATGGAGTTATTCACAAGGAAGATTAATTCTACCTTTATGTCGGATCATACTTAATTCCCACTAAAAATCATCGATTTGGTTCAAAGATAAGGTTGGAAGACGAGATAAAGGCCCAAATCCTAAAGCAAAGAGATTACTTGTTTTAATAGTTGTCTGATGCCTTTAAAATGACTAGTATCGCTTGTCATCGAAAATTCGACCAATAAAATCTAGTGGTGGTGACTGGAAGGGGTCGTGAGGTCACTAACCTCGTACCCCCATCCTTAAATTTCGGGGACGCCCCTGAAAATTGACCGCCTATACCTAAGTTTTTTCAATTTCCTTTCCATCGGTGCATATTTCATTGAAATCGGTACGCTCACAGGAGGTTCCTAAAGTTTTTCATGTGGCGTATTTATCTATGTATATAGATTTTCGTGGCCCGTAAAAAACGGTATGGTATAAAAATAATACCAATAAAGAGCTCCGAGTAGATTAAGGCCGAGTTTCTCTTACAATTTGTGGTGTAGGACCATGAACCAAAGAGAGATTTGGGGTGTAAAAGTAGGTCGCCTCCCAGTTGGTGCACCCTGGGTAACGCTAAATGACCTACATAGCCTGCACGGCTAGTTTAGTTTCTAGTATTGCCGGATCTACGAGAACGGTACCAGTACTTGTGCTGTACCCATCGTGCCGAAACGACCCGGGCCGTTTTCTTATATCGACCCGGCCAAGAGCAATACACTCGAGGTGACCCTGTCTGACATTTAGGCAGGGCTACACCTCGTTACAACAACAACAACTTCCTTCGGGTTAGGGGTTTAGAATATGCCCGAGGTAGGCAAACCGGTCGTAAGAGGCGACTAATATGCACATAGGTAATTGACGTGCTACTCCATGGTTGATCTACGGATATGATCCCTCTCACCTCTCATTACCCATCTTCTCCTTCCTCATGGATGGAGGGATGCCATGACCTAGAAGGTTCCACTGGTCATACCAAATCGCTACCACGACAGTCGGGCAGTACCGCAAGGGAATACCGCAGCGTACCGGGGTCATATCCGGCCAAGGACTGTCAACTTCGGCATCACTCCTCAAAACCTTCGGGGAGTGTTTTGCTGTTAACCTCGGGCATATTCTAAACCCCTAACCCGCACGGCACACCTACCTTCCTTTATGCCGGCACCGAGCGGCATCTGCTAAGGCAGATGGATATTTTCTGGTGACGGAAATACTTTTGGTGGGTTGGGGTTAACTTTCAAGGGGTAAACCCGTTTAGAAAAAGAGAAGTCTTCCAAAAATTCACTGTCCCAGCACTTGAACCTGGAGCTTTCGGTGTCGTAGGCCAGCACTCCACCACCAACTCAGGGCGGCTGTTAAAATTGTATAAATAGTCTGGGTAATTAAACTTTAAAATTTAAAATAAACAATCATTAAATGAAGGTATTCACAAAGTTGAGTAAAATCGCTTGTGCGCAAGGAAAACATTTTGAAGCTTCAGCAAATCGAAAAATAGTCTTCCTGCCGCTTAACTAATCGTGAAAGATGCTGTTGCGTAACGTACATATGTGACGGAATTGGGAGATAAATAATCGAATTTTTCACAAGTCGATTTTTATAAATCGTGTCATCAGCAACAGAAGAAAAATAACAACAACCCACACGAACGAATCGTCTCTTGGCAAATGTAAAAGGCCATGAGAGAATTCAATCGATTCGATAAAGTCGATGAGAACTCTATCGACTTTCCCGAAGTATTCCCGATGGGAGCTCCCCCGTAAAGCTGATATACCCCGTTGCTTTGAAGGTAATACAATGACTAAGCGAGTATTCTCTTTATAATTTCTCAGATTAAAATGCGCATATTGTGCATTACAATATTTTACAATAACACGTGTTATAGTAATTCATTCAAGTTTTTATTATGACTCCCATAAAGTGGACAAACAAATATTAATTTCGATTTTTTCGGCGCAGTTATTTGGTTCATAAAAATAAAACAATAAAGTTGACATACGCCACACTCATCGGAGAATGAGAGTTTTATTAGCGTTGTAAACGTATGAAGTGAATGCATTTTATGCAGCTACGGTGCTGCACAGGGAAATGACGTGACGGAAATTTTCGAATTTGAACAAAATATTAGTTTTAGAGATAAGCGTGACATTTTTAGTAATAACGTCACACATAGCTTGTCTTAACTGGTATAGAGTACTTTTGAGTATCGACAACTTCACTGTCGATAATTTCAAGAATCGAGTGCATTTAAAAGTTCCGAGTACTTTGTATCTATCAAGCAATCTTGGCAACTCTATATTTCATCAAAAAATCTGGTAACTCTTTTTTTTTTGTTTGCCTACAGCTGATTTCCGTTTCTAAATAAAGAAACCTAAATTCATCAATACAGGAATATTTCAACAAAAGTGGAGATTTAGCATTTGTAAAAACAAATTTCAAACATAATGGGAAGAGTACAAACTTATAAAAACCATATTGCATCATATACAATTTATATACATACATATGTACATATGTAGATACTTACATGAAGCCAAAACTAAGATGAACCGTAAAAGTACTTGCATCGTAATGGGATGCTTCTGCGTGATATCAAATGAACCCTTCATTGGAGCCCAAATAATCTTAGCTAAGACGAAAAATTGTAATGGATAACCAAGGAAAACACCGATTGCTGCCACCATTTTAACAATTTGAGACATGCTGCAATAAGAGAATAAATGAAAAAAGAAAATTAAATATATTTTGGCACTTTCACGCGGTCTATCGGCTATTCCGGCGGAGCTGTCGACAGCAATAATTGCAATAGAGTCGATAAGAGACCACATTGACTTTATTAAAAACGATTGAATTTTCTCGGGAACTCTGTCGTGGTAGCTGATAAACCTCCTTTAACATTTTTTTCCAACAACTTACATATCATTTGGATTCAAGTTCAAAGTCAGGCTTCCCGAAACTTCTTCGCCCCAACGTAAATATCCAATGAAGCCAGTGAAAATCAGCAAAGCCGTTATACTCGCCATAGTCCAATGCAATACACCGAAGGCATCCGTGAACTTTTCTGGGTTACGCATTTTGTTACGTAACGGTAAAACTAAAGCGATACCCTCAAATGCGAATATCGCAGTACCAAAGAATAGTGACATTTGCGTTCCATTTGTAATTAGATGACGTTCACTCGGTGATGGCAAATCACCCATCGCCAGTGCAATTATGAGTGTTGCGAATAGACCAAAAAGTAGAAATAAATTAGCCAACATTGAAATGGGTGCAATATATTTGAGATTGGTGAATAACGATGGTAGCATAGCTGGTAGTAGAGTGATGGTCATTGTTGCCAATCCACCGATTTCGATGCCATTCTGTTGTAGAACCTGTTAAGGGGAGAAAGGGTGGTAAATTATTATATGTTATTGGTGTAGTCTAAACGATAAGTCCACTATATGGATGGAGCTCGAAATTCCCTAAGGGAAGTTCAGATAGCTGTTAGAAGAGTCTGTTCTCTTGAACAGATGAATAGATAGTTGTTCCCGGTCAGGGCTTTACCACGTGAACGGTGTGCCGGAAAGGTCTTCTTCACCTTCGCTACAATCATGAATTAGGAAATATATTGTAGACCTTCAATTCCTAGGAAGTATTGACTGAGGAAACCTGATTGTTGATTGTCTTTCAGGTAGAAGGTACCGATTTGGAGAGTTTTCCTTCGGGGAAGCCTAAAATGTGTTTGTCTACCTACATGTGTCAAATAAGTTATGAGAGTAACACATGTTCAGATTTTCGGAACCATTCGAGGGTCGTTATCGACTCTGTAGAAGGAAGGATTGGAATGAACTCTTCACCAAGTAGCTGAACAAAATGTAGGCTCCTTTCTCGGCCCTGCGGGTTAGGGGTTTAGGCAGTACCGGATTCATCCGGCAAAGGACTGTAAACACCCGTACAACCCCTGTCTGGTCTGTCACGTAACTTTTTATAAGTGGATCTTACGACTAGGCAGGGCAAAGTATGGCTGCAACAACAACAAGGCTCCTTTCTGTTAAAGAGAGCGAATTGCCATAGGTGTGGTCATAGTTATTTTGGTCTGATTTCAAATTCATGCTGATACAAGGATGGTCAGAGTCTAGTTGTACCTACATATCTAGGGTTAGTCCGGGATAAGTTAAAAATATACACGCGACTTATTCCACCTCCGATTGTTATAGGTTAAACCTTGTTCTCGTGTTTTTAGCAAGTACTTTCGACAGGACCACTTTATTCCTTATATGGCTCAAAGAGGCTTGAAAAAATGGTTATTCAAAATTTCTGGCCTACTAACCTGATTGAAATTTTCCGTAATGAAAACAAAATAAATGCAACAAAATCCAAATTGTGTCACACACACGAACGTTTCCACAATTGTACGCATTAATTTGGAAAATTTTCGTAAAGACGGTGGCCCATATTCGAATACTTTCTCCACTGTATCTGGATAATCGTAGAATTCTACGTCGGGTGTCTTCTCCACTACAGCCGCCGAAGCAAAGACTAGCAGCCGCTCACAATGAACACAAATAACGCATATAATAGGCAAAAGTACAGTTGCGCCAAGTAAACCACCATTTTTGAAACAATCACCCATTGCGAAAATGCCAGCGCCTATATTACCTTTGAAGAGATGTGTCGCCGTTGCTAGTACACTGGAAAAAAGTATGCAATAAAAAGTTATTATTGTCATAAAAAAAAGTGTTAAATATTATATATTTATTGTGAAAACATAAAAAACAATTGACTTGTGTTTGTACAACGATCACTTACCTTAATCTACCATTGTTTTTACCATCAGCACTCTCCACATTGGCAATACCTCCTTTGGCGTCTTTTTCGTTTCGCACAGTTTGGACCACCATTTTGCATTAATATCACGCAACACTGTATGTTTTATCAGTTGTGATAATCTTATGATAACCTAAATAGTTGTTTTCTGCTGTACTACTTAAGGAATTGGCTTGTTTGACGCATTTACTTGGATTGCGCTGATTTATGATTAGTTTGGTTATGGTACAATGTAAGGTATCTGGAATGTAGAATATAGTTTAAATATACAATTTTTTAAATTATCCTCTCAGGGCATGTCCTTTAAAATTATTATCCTTCAACTTTCTCGATGTGTTTTAAAAAGTTGTAATCTCATAAAAGCCCTATACGAAGATATTTAAGGATAACCTAAAATGTGGAAAGCATATACCGTAGAAATGGATTTTACATAATGGTTATCAAATGAAAGGTGTTCATGAGGCCTTCAGCGTAGTGTAAAATTTTATTTCGATGTCTCAATCCGTTTCAGAGATATCAACCTAAACTTGAATAAAATATACTTATACTTTTCTTACTTGAATAACTAAGTGTTAATCATACGCCGTGTATGACCTATAAAAAGTGCACTATATTTGCAAAGTTTCAAGATATTTACAGTTATTTTTGCTAGAAAACATATTTTTACACAATCTACTAATATACTTTTCAAATTCCAATATCAGTTTCTCTTGAATACGCTCTTTGCAATATCCTTGTAAAGGATCCTGTTCTCCTTCAAAAAATTCAAAGATTGAGATTTGTTACAAGTCCTTTATTTATAGGGAAAAATATTAAAATTATGTGATTTTCGAAGCGTTAATGTAGTTTTTTGCGCAATCGACTATCGAAATCAGACGAAATCGCTTGTGATCTTGCTCATATGGCAAATATGAAATAATATCTCGGAAACTAAAAGCGATATGAACTATCTTGATTATTTAAGTATAATTGTATTAGAAAAAAAATTTGGAAACATTTTTGATATTCGACAGTAATTATCCTGGCGCTGGGAATGGATAAGAATTGTCCGTGATTTTGGTTGAATCAACCCATATTTTGGTTCAATCAACAGACATTTTGGTTTATGTAACTATATTTTGCTTGACATGCCCAAATCACTGTCAATTCTTATCTATCACCAGCTCAATTTTCACTGTGTGTATATTTTTCACATACTTATTTATGGGACCAGACAGGAATGTCCGTTTAAATTTTTAACCCTCAAGTAAAGCTCGCTTTTAGTCAGTTCTTTGTACATCATGACTCACTCTGTGTTAATCGCTTTTCTACTGCAGCTGTCACTTTTGATGGGTATATGTATTAATAATAACCGGTAAAACTGTAGTACGAGTATATTATGATAATTAGGAAAAAAAAAATTAAGTAATTCAGCAGAAATGCATTAAAAGCTGTTCAAAAAAACCTTGCAAAACCTACATACGGATATATTTGTTCTAATTGCACATTAAAGGAAAGCGTATTAACGCTTGAAAGAATAAACACTTTCAAGCGCATTTTCGTTAATTAAGGGTATTCACATTCAAATGAAGGACTATGCTAATTCATAATTTCATAAAATAAATAAAGTCTTACTAATTTCGACATAAGATATAAATAGTAGACTGGGCAAAAAAAAAATTCGTTTTTTTTCAAAAATTATATTCATTTTCTTTTTAAGAAAGGTGAAAAAAATTACTGCAATTTTTTCAGATTTTTAAATTAAAGTCTAGAGGTTTATCATCGATAGTTTTACAGGCTTAAAAAGCTGCCTCAATTGGATCAAAAACACAAAAAAAATGCGGAAATATGATTTTTTTAAATTTAATACTAAATAAGTTTTGAAAGAGTAACTTAACAAAAAAAAGTTGTTTAACCTTTTTGTAGTCCACTCAATTTCCTTTAAGAATCTGTATCTATCTTTTTTTACATAGATATTTGCATTTTTGACAATTTTTGAAAGAAAAAATGGGAATTGGAAAAATATGCTAATTTTTGAGGCTAGATTACTAGGAAACGGCTAGTCTGAGAAATTTTGGGTCAATGCAACTTTGGTAGTTAATACAATATCTTCCATTGCTTTACAAAATTGGTTTGTCGCTTGTTTACCAAATATGAGGTTAAGTCTGTAAAATCTAAACTAGCGATGATAGACCTCTAGACTTTAATTTAAAAATCTGAAAAATTAAAGTAATTTTTTTCACCTTTCTTAAAAAGAAAATCAATATAATTTTTGAAAAAAAACGAATTTTTTTTTTTGCCCAGTCTACTGTTTATATCTTATGTCGAAATTAGTAAGACTACGTAGTAATTGTTAGAAAATATAACAAAATGTGCCTATAAGTTAGGAAAATGAAAAAATTGTCAGAAATACTGTGTTCATATTCAACACTTCGTGACTTGAAAACGGTTTGCAAGAGTTGGGGAATCCCCTTATTGTGTTTTTATAATATTTTACCCTTATAATTCAATTATTCTGGTAATTTATATAAATTGTAATTTAATAATAATTTAATTCCGCAGCACCATACGACATGCATGTGTGATTTTAATAAAAAAAATTAGATAGTATATGTATTAGGGTGTACCGTTGGGTGCTAAAGCCAACAGGTACCAAAAATCTGAGTGCTTTACTGGCTTCTTACAAATTTCGATTTTCCGTGCAATTTGCATGAGAAAGTGTTTCCCGATATGCTTTTTTTTAACTTAAAATCTTTTTAGAAAGGAGCTCAGTTTTTTCATGTTTTTTTTAAGTCTTTATGTTTGATATCATCAGTCAAATAGTTTTTATCACATCATTCTTTTTGAGTTTTGGCAAAACAAGTTGAAAAATGCTACAAACAATACCAACTACGATGATTGCAATTTCGATCTTGTTGAAGTATCTTGTCAAACCGCTTTGTATTGTTGATTAGAAACTTTTCACCACCTCTACTGGCCATCGAACCTAGGAGAGAAGATTAGGAATTTCTAAGTAACAATACAAAGCGGTTTGACAAGATCCTTCAACAAGATCGATATTGCAATCATCGTAGCTGGTTTGTAGCATTTTTCAACTTGTTTTTGCCAAAACTCAAAAAGAATAATTTGATAAAAACTATTCGACTGGTCAAAAGTCCACAAAATATTCCAAATAAATAAATAAATAATTTTTTTCTATCAAATATTCAGTTGGGTTGAAGAAAAAAGAAAACAAATTCCTTAAAATGAAGCACCCTAATGTATTGTATTATGTACATATGTATTAAATAACTGTGCTCAGCTCAGGTGTGACTATCGTTTAGGTGGAAATTATTTTCAAAAAAAGTATGTACACAAAAAAATTAAAAAAAAAAACTATATATCGAATCAATTACGCTGATTTTTTTATTATTTTTTTTTAATTATATTCCACTTACTATTTACTTTTTCACTTAACATGTGCACAGTAGCGATATAAAATCAACGATAATTGCGCTTAAACTATTAGTACTTAAAAAGGGTGTCTAGTTACGAGAACTATTGAGGAAGTAGAAATTAAAAAATATGTCCGATTTAATTGTAGTGAAAGTACAACTGTCAAATTTGTTTGACTTTTTGTATAACCTACAAAGATTATATTTTTATTTGTTATTTTTTGTTCAATCAATTGGAAACTAATCTTTAACAACAGAATAATGAACCTTTTCGAAAAAAATTAGTTAAAATGGTAAACAGTGTGAATAATAATCATTATTTAACAGATACTTAAAAGTAAAATTCTGACAGCGCAACGACTGTTTCGGTAAGCTATTATAAAGCTATGCCAAGAAATATGTACACAAGTAAACCAACAACAATTTGTGAAATTACTTCATGGTAATTATTTAATCAATTACCAATTTTATTGCTCATTAGCTAATACTCCGGTTAATAACTTTTCAAATGTTAACCAGCTAGTTAGCTAGATGACTTAATATATTTCTGATACACTTATTTCTAATCGCAATTTTTGTGATAATTGATCAAGACACATGACTAGACTAATTTATTCAAGAAAAGTCGCATTTTCATTAAAACAATGTGAAAAAAAGTTCAACCGGTTAAAATATCCCAGCATGTATTTCACAACACTGGAAACATTTCTGGGCTGCGATAATTTAATCTGTCAAAATATTTCTATTTACATCTCTAATAAGATAACTGAAAGTGAAAACACTTTTCGATAAACCAAAATCAAAACCAATCTCTCTGTTTTTATTAAATAAACACTTGAAAATCTGTTTGTTAACATTCAGCATTGTTACGAGAGTATGTTCATTAGGCTGCCCCACCAAAGATAAAATTTAAATTTTTTCAGCTGTAAAAAGATTAAAAACTTTTTGAACATTCTTTTGTCTATAAAAGTTAAAACCAAAATCTTTGTGTGTTTTTTAATAACATATTCGTGCCACAACAGGACATAGTGGTATTTTTTAGAGTTAAATTTTAATAACAGTTATAGCTAATTAAAGCTTTTTTTATCAATAGATAATTGGGATGACTGAGGCACAAGTCGCATAGGCAGCCTTAATCTCTTTGAAGATATATCTTTAGAAATGATTAGTTGTCTATTTTATTCGTAAAGCACTTACCCAACAAACACAGTATCTAACGTTAGAGAAATTTTCATTGATACATTAGATTCACGGTGGCCAAAAACTTCACATTGTGCTTTTTGAGTTTTAATGTAGTGTAATTCTCCAGTCGAAAAAGATGCTAGAGGACTACATTGGAAAACGACTCGAGAATGCTTAGAAAAATAATGCTAATTCAATTCACATAGGAAAGAGAACGAGTTCTAGTTTCGATTTTTTTCGTTTTGTTTCTCAAGTGTTTTTCGAGTCGAGTCGTTATTTAATCCACCTCTAATCGATATCTAACTTTATGGTTTGTTGTGTAGTAGCATATGAATAGAAAACATGTATCTTTGATTAATTTTTTTTTTTCGTTAAAATTATTTTTTACGCCACCAGACAAGATTTTATCTAGCAATAAAGTGTCGAATAAAAAATGTCTATTATATTATTATGATAAGATTCGAATTGAATTCAAGTGTGTTCCGAAATCTTTGCACATGCAGGACTTTGCTAATATTGATATTTATATCTATAGATACATGGGTATATTAGACTGGTTCTTTAAAAAAAATTTATAAATGAAAATTATATATTTATTGATCACATTGTTCAGAGGGACGAAAAATACTGTTTTTAAAGATCTATCATTATTAGTTTAGGTTTTGTAGGACTGATCTAAACTTAACTTTAAAACTGTCAAACCATTAAAGTAAATTCTCTAAAAACAAATTTCGGAATGAAAAGTTATTTTATTGAATTAAAAAAAAATGTTTTTGGCCCGTTCTAAGGTTAGGTACATACATATCGCCGGACCATTTAGTTTCACTAAGGTAATAGAAATCTTCATACAGAATTGACATGCTATAAAGTTTTTAAACAGTGCTGTCTTGACAATTAGATTTGCTCAACAATAAATTTTCCTCTGAATTCCGTATTCTTATTCTTGCTTGGAATTTAGCGGTCTAGACGAGTTTAATTTGTTTTAATTCAAAAAGGTATAAAGTTAGCACTTCACTATGAGTCTAATATTTTTTTATGCACAACAAGACAGTTTGGAAAAAATTTCCAGGTTTCTGGGGTTGCGTATGAAGATATTAATTATATACTTAGATATACATTTACATATAAAGTGGTTGCATTTTAGACCCCTAAGGGAGCAAATATAGACTAGTCATATTTTAGATCTATTTCAAAATCCCATGAGTTACTAAAATGCAGAAGGTTTAGTTTAATTAAGGTGCCACGCGAAATTCAAAGCTTGCGATGCTTCCTTCTCGGACAAAGAAAAACGTGTGCTTCTCGTGATATACAGTGGCGGGCATAAGTCTATATACAGGTACATATTTTTTTTTTTTGCAAAATCAAACAGTATTGGCTTTTATAAAATTATTTTAAATAATTTTCTATAAAAAAAATTACAAATTTTGTTTAAAAAAAAGAGGTATTGAAAATTCGCGAAAAAATTCTATAGGAATTTTTCTAAAAAAAACGCACTCATAGAAGATTCTTCTTACTTTGGCTCCAAAAGCATGGCTGCTAAAATATTCCTTAATTTAAAGACTTTTTCGACAATTTTTTTTTTCTGCTAAAATTTAATATTTCAGCATGTACCTACACTTATGTGCGCCACTGTATGTTTTTATATTATTTTCATTAGTCAGTGGCGTCTTGACGAAAAAAAAAAATATAAAAATAAACTAGATGCCAACGTTTGTGCGCATCCAAATAAAAAATAGTTTACATATGTATACAGCAACAAGACAAATTTCATTTTCATTTCATTGCTATATTCCAAGTTAGACATGTATCAATATATCGCTGAAACAAGCATTCAATTCCATTTAGGTGTTCTTCAGTGATGTTCGAACAAACATACAAACAGACCGAAATTTAAAGAATTTTCCATTTGGCTTCTGTTGTTGTAATGAAGACTACCCCTAACCCACTTAGTACAGTTTCACTGTATTTATGTATATAAATGCATATAGTAATCCGATTTTTATGCCACCACTGTATATAGCGGGAATACAATTTTTGGTTGCGGTAAAATATATCCATAACTTAAGTTGGACATCTGGCAATATATCGGTGAAAACTTTATTCAATTCTAAACAGCGGTTTTTGAATGATACGCGAACAAACATGTAGACAAAAATTTCAAAAGCTATTTTTTTTAGCTTTTATTGCTATACAAACTTTAAACTTAAAACATCCGTGATAATTTCATGCAATTCTAAATAGCGGCTTTTGAGTGATGCGCGAACAAACGCTGACACAAAAAGACTAAAATTTCAAAAACTGTTATTTTGGTTTTTATTAATATTTAAACTTCAAGTGGGGTATCTAGAAAGCATCCGTTAAAATATAATTTCATTCTAAACAGCAATTTCCGAGTGATGCGCGTACAAACGCTGAGACAAACAGACTAAAATTTTAAAAACTGTTCTTTTGGCTTCTATTTCTCTAAAAAATTTTAAATGTTTGATTCAATTTACGAAATTTCGGTATACCAACTTTTATAGATGCTGTGACAGTTTTTTCATGCTTACCCAGGAATTTAACCGTTAACACGAATTTCCCTATTGACTTAACTTAATTTAAAGATACTGTTAGTTGTTCTGTTTCTTAAAAAAACACAGACATTAATTAATGAATGGAAATGTACATACTTTGTCCACCCACAAATTTCCGCAGCTGCTATTTTTAAGTAAATTTGAAAAATTTTCCACTGGTTTGAGTTATGTTATTTCTTTGTTTTTATTTGCATAATCGTCACGTTCTGTACCGCTTTAAGTCATTTTTTTTTTAAATTTTCCACAATAAAGTAAACAAAATCAAGAATTTCAATTATTATTGATCGATTTTCAATAACACTGCATCTACGAGTATATCGTAGTAAATAACTAGAACATTATAAAATATCTTTTTTACGTTTTAAATTTTCACCCTTTCACTTATAAATATGTATTTTTGTATTACTTGCTACTTTTAGTTAGTTGTGCGCGCCTTTGAGTACCACTGTATACTGAACAGCAGCATAGACGTGATCACTCATATATATAGGTAATAGCAATATCGAGTTGTTTGTTAGTGTACATAAAGCAACTCAAATGCGGGTGACGCTAAAACCGCTCGAAAGACACAAGCGACTCAATATCGAGCAACTACAACAGTGATGGGCAAACTAACACTGTCAGTCGAATTTCATATGGGCAAATGAAGACATGCATGGATGAAGGAGGTATGTCGCATTCTCACTCAATTTCTGTTTTTGGCATTGGTGAATAGTGTTTATGCAGATCTATATTTCTGTCTTATCAGAATCTGCCTATCGTGAAAACTGTAGAAGATAATTCATGGATGAAGGGGGTATGTACACAACTTTTCAATATGAATTGTGGAAGAAGGGGGCATGTTCCGACTTTTCATATAAAACACTAAATATAAACGTATGCTTTTTATTGCATATTTTGCAACGTCTTTTATGGCTTTGCATAATTTTTTTGTCAGTTTTCCATAAAGATTCGAAAAAACCTCAAATGTTTAAGCAAAACTTTAAAGCCGATTTTCTCGTTTCACTCAAAATGCGAGATACCCCCTTCATCCATACATGTCTTCAAATATCATTGCTGTCGTTCATCCTCGTGCGAATGTTAGCAGAGACGCTGACAGCGATGCAAAACAAAAAGCTGGCAGCAGAAAAAGGTGGAGCACCCCACTAAGTTTAAAAAGAAAAGAAAGAGGATCGATTCTGACGTAGTGACGACGTTCAGACTTTGCCTCATCAACGTCACTTTGAGAGCTTGCGTATTTACAATATTGAAATTAGCGGCAGAAGCTCAAATTGGTTTAATCATCGATTAAGAACTTATAAATATGCACAAGTAACACGTATGCATATATTTTTATGCAGATATGTTTCGATACACAAATATTTCCATGTAACAGGAAGCAAAATAATATTTTATGTTTGATTGATAACACTGTACAAAAAAATGTAAGTTTTTGAGAATCCCACCGTGTTTTCAAAGGTTTCTAAAGCTTTTGGGTGTGCTGAATCCGAGCCTGAAGTCAGCTTTTTCGGGTCACCCTAGGTTTTCGTTTCAGAGTGTGGTTCGTAAAGAGTTCGATTGTTGCAAAAAAAAATTTTCTTCACGTAATTTAACAATTTTTGTATACCTTTCATGAAGATTAAATGGTATTATAACTTTGGTGCGATGTTTGTAAGTATGAGAAGAAGAAGAGATGGACCCATCAATAAGTATACCGAAATGATCAGGATGATGAGATGAGTTAATTTAGTCATGCCCGTCTGTCCGTCTGCTTGTCTTTCTGTTTGAATGCAAACTAGTCCCTCAGTTTTGGAGATATTTGGCTGAAATTTAGTAAACGGCCACTATTTTCTAATATAGAAAACATTTGGCGGAACCAGCTATATCGGACCGATATTACATATAGCTCCCGTACAATCGATTGTTCCGATAAACGGATTTTGGGGTATAACTCCTGTAATTAGATAGGTAGGAACGTGGAATTTCGTAAATATTTCTCTTGCTTACAATGTGGAATGTCGATGTTAAAAAACAATGAGGTTGGACCAATATAACACATCGCCCCCATATAATCGATAATTCCGATAATTTCGGTATGAGCTAAAGTTAAATTCACACAGGCTGTTCTGGGGATCGAACAGTGAAAATCGTGACGCTTATTTATGAAAGGTATATAGCCTTCGGCACAGCGGTCAATTTTGGTTTTTTTTTATATTTGGTGGCATACAATTGTTTCATAGCGCAAAAAATTGGGGTATAGTAAGTTATTAAGAAAAAAAATTTCAAAAACTTAAAAAAATTTGTTTTTACTACTACCGATTTCTGGAAAAAACTACTCTCTGGAGGGAAAGCCTAGGGTGACCCGAAAAATCTGACTTCAGATTCGGATTAAGCGCACCCAAAAACTTAAACAGACCGATAAGAAAACCTTTGGGATTTTTGGTTGTTGTACAGTGTAATTCGAGTTCGAGGGCGAAGTCGATTGCATGTTAGACCAGGCCAATAACGTTTTTTTATTTCCGCCGGAAAAATCTTCGAACTATTTTTAGGGAAAATATAGAAAAATTCAAATATTGGAAATCAGCTGTTTTACACAATCTTTCGGAGATATCAACCAAAACATGAGTGCAATTTATTTGAACTTGTTTTACTTGAATAACTAAAAGTTACGCATACGCCGTGTATGACCTATAAAAAGTACACTATAATTGCAAAATTTCGAGATATACACACTTTTTTCGCTAGAAAACATATTATTACGCAGTCTAATTAAATACTTTTGAAACTCCAATGTCATTTTTTCGTGAATACTATTTTCCTATATCCTTGCTGAGAATGCTGTTGTCGTTATAAAAATTCAAAGATCAAAATTTATTACACGGTACCGGTTACCGTTATCCTAGACAAATAAAACTTCGCACATGTGACAGTTGGGCTTAAACGCACCAATATAGAGTGTACAGTTTCGAAACAAAATTAAACACTATTCCTTATGTATATTAATTATGTATTCATTTTTGAGTACCGCTAAAACCATACTGAATATATAACCTACTAAGTCCAAAAAATATATCAAAAGCTTCTAGCTCGGCAACGACAAAAATAAATGCAGCTAAATTTTTTCACTTCACTATTTTGGCAATTTAAAGCAATATTGAGATCAGTCCTCGAAAATCCAAACTAGTAATGATAGACCTATACAAACTAATTTGCCATTCTAAAATAAAATATCAGCATAATTCATTCATTCATTCATTCATTCATTCATTTATTGACAGTATTAGCACAATAAGATCTTGTATGATCTTTTATAGTGCAACAATCATTACATATTAGTGGGTATAATTTTTAAAACTTAAAACTAAAAAATTTTATCAAATTTAAAAACATGTAAACAAGTAAAAAAAGTAAAAAAAAAATTAAAAATTAAAAAATAAAGGAATAACAATGGTAATATATGAGATTGACAAGAATAGTTACAATGACCTTTAACAACAATATTTTACAACAATGATTGACTAGACTAATAAGTAGCTAAACTCAGATTTTAATTTGAATACACCTTACCAAAGAAAGAAAATATAACATTCTTAAGGTTGCTTTTACTTAAGCTATTGCGAACAGAGTTGGGGATAGAGTTCCAAATGCGGATAGCATTGACAAAGAAAAGTCTTGCAGAGTTTAGATAATTGTAGCTGGGAACGATCAAATCACTTATGCGAGCAGATCTAGAAAATGTTAACTTGTTATATAAATAAGTTGGCATTTTATCAGCAATCACACGACACAGAAATATACAGTTCCTTGCCTTAAGATACTCAGATATTTCACAACCCAAGAGACTCGTTCTCCACGCAGATATATGATCATACTTAGCCAACCCGAAGACATACCGCGTGACATGATTAAAGGCAACATCAATCTTATGTGCTGATTTGGAATCTAATTTGCTGTATATACACTCCGAATAGCAGATAATTGGTAGTATTAGCTGTATAGCAAGCCGCTTCCTTATTACAAGTGGGGTGAAGGGGGCAGACATTCGTAGATTACGTAGAGTGTAGTAAACTTTACTGATAACAGCATTAATATGATCATCACAAGACAGACTAGAGTTAATAACAACCCCCAGATTCCTTACTTTAGACACGTACTTAAGGCACTTATTATTGATGTATAAAGCTGGTAGATTTGAAGAGTTAATTTGCCTTTTAGATATGGGTAACACATACGATTTTTCACTATTAAGGGAAAGATAATTTTTTTGCGCCCAAGACGAAATAGCTGACAAATCACTATTAAACTTGGCACAAAGTTCAGAAACTTGCGCATGTGTTCCAGACATATAAAGTTGTATATCATCTGCATAAGCATGCATTTGAGCATACAGACAGGTGGTAAATATGTCATTAATAAATAGGCTAAATAATAACGGTCCAAGTATAGAACCTTGAGGGACACCATTAAATAACAACTTGAGACTAGAGACTTGCGATCCCACCTTCACTCGTTGTGCTCTACCACCCAAGTAACTCCTCATGAGACTTAAAGCAGAGTCCCCAAAACCGAAATAAGACTTAAGCTTCATGCATAACAACGTGTGATTGACAGAATCAAACGCTTTAGAAAAGTCGAGCAGACACAACATTGTTATCTTGTTACTGTCATAGGGTGCCCGAATATCATCCAAGATTTTGATTATTGCAGTTGAACAGCTATGCTTTGCTCTAAAACCAGACTGGAATGGGGAAAGTAGATTGAACTTATCAATATAAGCATGAATCTGTTCAGATAACAAGCTCTCAAAGGTCTTCGACAACGCAGGAAGGATGCTTATGGGACGAAAATCACTTAGACAGCTGGCGGACTTATTTTTAGCTACAGGAAGGACAGATGCAATCTTCCACACATCAGGAAAGCACGAGGTTGTGATGCAGTGGTTGATAATATGGGTCAGGGTTGGCAGTACCTGTGGAAGAACAATTTTTATAAATTTTAGAGGAATACCATCTTCACCAATAGCATTTGAACGTATCTTATAAATACATCTCACCACATCATACTCCGACACAGAGCAAAATTCAAATTTCTGAGAAAAAGTCACAGGACAATGTATCGGGTGGGTGATTGGGTCATTGGGCGAGGTAGCACAATTAACGAATACGGCATTCAGATCTTCAGGGTCTAGGGAGCAATCAGTATTATCTTTAACATGTACACGAAGACTTTTCAAGTTACGCCACAACACATTATTAGGAAGTTCACAATTTAACATCTTTCGAAAGTATGCCTGCTTCTCATGTTTTATAGTTGCAGTAGCTACATTCCGTATATTCGTATACGAACGCCAGTTTATATCAGTTCGATTCCTTTTCCATACTGCATATGCTTTGTTACGTTTACAGATTATATCACGAGCAGTTTTGTTGAACCATGGGCAAGATCGCGATTTTCTCAGAACTGTGCGCATCGGTACATGAGCATTATAAAAAGATAACAATATATTATTTAAAAAGTTTAGCTTATCATTTACCGATGGCAAGCTCCAGCAATAAGTCCAGTCAACACAAGACATCTCAGTACTCAAGTTGTTAAAATTGATGGAGCGATAGTCAGGAAAACTTAAAGGAACCGAAACTGAATCATCATGATCAAAAGTAATGTCAAACGAACAGAAAATTAAATCATGGTCAGACACAAACGAAATTTGGTCGAACTTCAAGACAGAAGACAAATCAGACACAATGAAATAATCTAGTAGACTAGGACAGCAGTTATTCCCATATCTAGTCGGTACAGAGGAATTAACTAGAGAAAGACCAACACTAGATATGTCATCTAAAAGGCGGGAGCTATACATATCACGGGATAACATATTTACATTAAAATCACCACATACTATTATTTCATCATAATCAACGGCTACTACAGACAACGTATTAAAGAAATCATTTAAGCTAAAACATCTATTGGGATTGTACACACAAGACAAGAGGACTTTAGACAGGGGGTTGGACACCTCAACCAACAAGTACTCCGTTGTACCTCCGCCTGCATGGGATACCACGCTCGATTTTAGATATTTTTTGCAGTAAATGGCTACCCCACCACCCTTTTTATTCATACGATCATTTCGATACATTGTATACCCATCTATCTCAAAGTGCGCATCTATTATCTCATGCCTTAGCCAAGTCTCCGACACACATATAACGTCCACCGAAGATTGCTCAAAAGTTCTCCTAACCTGATCCATTTTCTCATTATTTAAGCTTCTCGCATTAAAGTGAACGACATTAAAACCCTTTTGCCGACGGCATAAAATATTCATAAGTACAAGACTATTATCGCCAATGCTATTCGCATCATTGCCCACCATCATTAGGACAGCACAAGTGAAAAGCAACCTTAAGAGAAAGCGAAAGCAAAAAGATCAAGAAGAAGCAATAACTGAGTTTAACTACCCTTACAAAAATTAATTCACTACAACTAGGACAAATACTGAAGACTAAACTAGCGAAACTGATGTAAGTCGTCTACACAGCTTATAGCAGTTGGCGGGCTGTTCACATCACTGTCGCTCCTCACGTAAACTGCACCTCTAATTGTAAATACTGACTTCAGCTTCCCATTTCGTCGTAATTTGACGGCTTCTTGCAGCAGAAATCTATTCTCCTTAGAGAGGCTTTCATAAATATGAAAAAACCCCTCACAATCAAGAGGACTTAGGCGAATAGCCGACTTTATTCTCTTCCGATACTCACGAAAAGCTCGCAGAGTCCGGTTGCGGTCGAGAGGCGAGTGAAATTTTACAATAATAGCACTATTTGGATTTGGATTTGAAGCTTTTGTGCGAAAAATATCTCTTATTTGAGGAGAATGGAAGTCGATAGAATTACACATCAGGTTAAATGCACGTTTTAAGTCTTCACCTTCACAATACGGGATGCCGAAGACAACCGCATCAGCAGAGATATCCGGCGCAGCACTCTGTTCCATGACACCAGCTAACAGATTTTTCATGCATGTCATGTCCTCTTCAAATTTCATCGCATTAGCTTCCAAAACCGAGATTCGAGCAGACGATTCAGCAATCATAGCATTAAGCGCCGATATTTCATCCTCCATTCGCTTAGAAAGCTTATTTTCCACCTCTGTCAACCTATCCGCTACACTTTCAATTAAAGGCCGCAATTGATCAGTATGTTGTTGAACTGTCACTTCAAGTTGGGTCAGCTTGGCAAAGACCGTCGCAAGAGTGATACCTTCATCAAGCTTAGCCACCTTAGCAGATGGAGAAGCAGTGCTCAGTTGTTTGCGCTTGTTTGTAACAGGGGTGGGAGTAGCAAAAGACATCGCAATATATAAGAACTTTATGAAGTACTTTTAGTTTTAATAATGAACGACTGGTCACCTTAATATAAACTGATGGTCAGATGTCTTCACACACAGGTGGCGCAGTTGACCGCTTGACAAGTGTCAGACTTGTGAGTAATGGCGCAAAGTGTAATTACTTGTTCTTGTTGTTGCAATGCAATTAAATTTTTAAATGCACTAGATATTGTTGTTGCAATGCAATTTAACTTTTTATTTTTGATTCGATTATGTATTTTTACAGCAAATACGCCAGAGAGCAAAATAAGTCCAATAACTTCCAATCAACAGAAAGTATATAACCATATAATTAGCAATTCACACAATTGTTTGACACTTTTAAATCAATTAATTAAATTGTTAAATAGACGAGCAAAGAAACTTTCGACTTGATTCGCCAGAGTTGCCAGTAGTTTCGAAACGGCCTATTGCAATACATACATATATGCTTCACTATTTCTCAGTGATCCCTTACACATTCATACATACATTTACTCCCAAATTGTACCCCACATAGTTTTAAAATAATTCTCTTGTTGCTAGAAAAAGGTAGGTAGTCATGTAGAAAACTGGGCTTAATTTATTGAATAAATGTTTGCGCTCAAAATGTTTCATTATGCACTGTACAAGAACTTAAAATTGATATTAATGACCCCTCAGTTGATTTAGTTAGTTCATTTGAGCTTTGTGCGTTAAGCATTAATTTTTTTTTTTTTTTTGGGAAAAAATGTTAGCTAATTTGAAAAGAAATTAATATTAGTAAATTATACAAATTTATGCTTTTCGTTTGGAAAATTATGAAAAATACACAGTTGGACTTGAATAATTTTTTTTTATAGCAGACACAGTTTATAACATAAGAACTTGTTGTGGTATCAGGTTCAAGTGGCTACCGCAGAGGCACACCTAGGCCAGTATTAAAAGGCCCGTTGTGATACCACCAACACTAGGAAAGTCAGTTCCGGGACCCTGCCATATGGAAAATCCCGGTATTAACGGAATTCTCCACATAGCAGAATCCCGGGACTGACGTTCCTATACCGACACCGTTACTCCTCCTCGAACCATTTAGATGACTTGATGAAGGCCATCAGGTCCTTTATGTCCAGCTCCGTGACCTGGAGTAGGCTAACCAGGAAGGGAACTCTCAAAAAAAAAAAAAATGTTTTGATATTTTGTACAAGGCTAAAAAATAAGCGCGCCTAAAGTTTGAGCAAGTTTTTAAACTTTTTTTGTACGATATTTCAAACTTTTCAATTACCAAAAAAGAGTTTCAATTCCTTTGGTTTTGATTTATGAAAAAGCAGTCTAAAATTTGCCCACTAAACAATTGCTTTTGACTTTCTTCCAAAGTCTTTACGTTGCTTCGATAGAGCAACTCACTCTGAATCACTCTGAAAGTAATGAATGGAATTGAATGAAACTTTTTTCGTTGGATTGCTCGACGCTCAACTTAAAATTTAAGATATTACTTTTTTCGATATCTCAACCCGTTTTGGAGCTATCGCCCAATATGTGGACCATGTCTGTCTGTATGTTTGTGGTCGTAGTACTCTTAAAGTACAGAATGGAATTGAATCGTTGGATTGCTAGACGCTCAACTTAAAGTTTAGGATATTATTTTTTGCGATATCTCAACGGGTTTTGGGGTTATCGCTCAATATGTGGGCCAGGGGTGAACAAAAATGTCTTTGTACAATAAGGGTGTCAAACGAAAGGTGTCAATGAGTGCTATAATATGCGATGTGAGTCATTGAAATAATACAAAAAAATATTTTTCAGCACTGTCTAATGCAAGGCCGGCCATGCGTGCACATTGTGCACTTTTGAGTTTATACTCAAACACCAACGCTAACGATGTGCACGCACGAAGTTGTGCTTTCGGTGGTTCGTCGTTGTTTCACTCATGATGTGGAGTAAGAAAAACAGTGAGCGCAAAAGAAAACGTACATAAATACTACTTTGCGTAATTTAATGAATAATTATTTCCCTTTTATTTTATTTGTTTTATTTTATTATATTATATTTTATTTTAAAGAGTTATGTAAGCTGGCTTGAGGTCCAAGTTTTAATAAAACACAAACGTTTTGTTTTTATTACCAATATATTTCGATTACACACGGTAATCGTCTTCAGGGTGAAACTACAAAACATAAAAACAACAAAATAAATAAAATAAATAACAACATCATTACAAAAAAGTTTTTGATTTTTAAAAAAAAATTAATTACATACATTTTTTACACGTGTGTATCACTTGACGTGGAGTTGGTCACTATTTGTTTGTTTGTAAACAAATGGCGATAGAAGCTAGCCGAATTGTTTTCTATGTCCGTTTTGTAGTTCATTCGTTTTCTAGTCGGAGTGTTTATAATATGAAGCATTTCCAGTGTAAATCGTTTGCTGTAATGTTGCTCTTGTTGTAGTTTCACCCTGAAGACGATTACCGTGTGTAATCGAAATATATTGGTAATAAAAACAAAACGTTTGTGTTTTATTAAAACTTGGACCTCAAGCCAGCTTACATAATTCTTTAGTAACCAAAAGGTCGCCAAAATCAAAAAATATTTTATTTTATTTCATTTCATTTCATTCCATTTTATTTTATTTTATTTTATTTTATTTTATTTCATTTCATTCCTTTTTATTTTATTTCATTTCATTTCATTCCATTTCAAAGCAAATAATAAAATATCCTTTTGATTTTATAGTTTCACAGTCCGCATTTTCTTTGCATCCACTGTACGCAAAATCACTCAAAACTTACGCACACTTATGCAAATGTTTTAGTATTTGTTTGGCCGGCCCTGGTCTAATGTATTTTGTATATGAGTCTACTCGCATGCTGGTTGTCAATGATCATTATCAGTTAGCTACCAAACTGTGGCTTAAGAATGAGTGAATTAAAATGTAGTGTATACGCCGTGGCAGCCCAATCCATTGCCATGAAATTAAAGCATTTAGGTACTAATACATATTAGATTACCTCTCCAAAAACTCCAAGAACTCCAAAATTCATCCAAATTGGCAAATAATTCTGCACCAGTTTCTTTCTTTTGAGTAGGATTTCCTCTTCTTTTTTCTACATTTTAAAATGCAGTTTTACCCATTCAAATAAAACGACTTTCTATTGCTTCAACTAAATGAACTAATTTTTTTTTTATTGTTTGGTACAACTTTTTAACATATTCTACACAAGTATGAATACAATACGCTTATCAAAATAAAATTTATAAATACATATATGTAAATTGTACAATTGCATTTGTTAATAATTAAAAATTACTTGAATTGATACTTGGCTTGAATATCATTTCAGTAAAATCACATTGGCACATGAACATTCTTTATTACTAGAGAGCGACCGAACTACGGCGTTATATACAGCTTCGACAAACAAAATTTCTTGAGTTTAAAATAGAATTGGGTAGTTTATGAACTAATTAGTTCATTGAACTAGATGAATGAAGTGATCGCGTGAACTAGTTCCAAATTTCAAATGAACTACTTGAACTATGTTAAATTTTCTTCAAACCGAAAAACCAAAACGCGTGCTAACCTGCCAAGTAGGACTAGCCATGTTGAAAACTAAAACACAAATTAGTGCTGTGCAATACCTAAAATGACTGTGGGTAAGAGTAGGCATCCGAATAACAACGCATAATTTGATAATTTTCGACACGAATTCGTAACTCCAACATGGGTAAAAAAAGAACCTTACTGAACAAAATTGCCCACTTTTTTATCCTCTTTTTTGGTAAGCGTGGCCCATAATTTCCTAAGATCTTATCCACTGCTGGTTAGCAGCGCTTGTAATTCCGGATATAAGATTAAGTATTTTTTTCCTTAAAGAGTCAACTGTAAAAACACGTTGAAAAGTATAGGAGGTGGTATCACAAGACACGCCTCTGGATTATTTATACCGAGGCCCAAATATATGTATCTTTGGCACCCCTCCCAAAATTTTTGGACGTGTTTCAGCAGGGAAGCAAATACAAATAATTGAACTAAATGAACTAAAAGCGAACTAAATAAACTTGGTCATTTTGGTGAGCTAGTTTGAAATCTCTGATCACTTTAATGAACTAAAATTTCCTACTCTTTTTACTAATTTAAAGGATAATTGAAATATAGGCTGAATATAATTTTTTTAAATTATCCCTAAGGACATGGAAATAATGTACTTTAAAATTATTTTCCTTCAACTTTCTAAAAACTTGATGTGTTACAAAAAGTTGTAATCTAATAAAAGTCCTAAAAATGTATGTATATACAAAAATGTATTTAAGGATGCACAGGAGATGGTCAGGAGATATCCAAGAAAATGATTTTACTATATGAGTATCAAATAAAAGCTTTTCATTAGAGCCTGCGCGTAGTGTAAGTTTTATTTCGATATCTCAGTCGGTTTCGGAGATATCATCCAAAACATGAATCAAATTTATCTGAACTTTTCTTACTTGAATAACTAAATGTTACTCATACGCCGTGTATGACCTGTAAAAAGTGCGCTGTAATAGCAAAATTTCAAGATTTACACAATTATTTTTGCTAGAAAAACATATTGTTTTGCAATCTACTAAATTAATTTTGGAATTCCAATGTCCTTTGCTCGTGAAAACTTTTTTCAATAACTTGGTAATGGATCCTGTTGTCCTTATAAGATTTTCATTTGCAATCTACCAACTAATTTAGCATTAATAAACTCGGATTTTTTTAACGAATTCATCTGTGTAAATAATTAATTTTTCGCATGAAAATGCAGATGCCGACATTTTTTAATTGGACGGCAGTAGATGGGTCAAAATTTTTATGAAAATTTTTTATTTATTTCTTACCAGGCGATAATTTTGAAATTATTTGCTTCACAGTGTCATTGCCTGAAAAATCAATGTTCAAAAGTGCTCTATTTATTATATACTAAGTAGTTAAACTGAAAATATTTAAAGCTTATTCTATATCACAGGTCGGCAAAATTAAAAAAAAAAAAAAAATTTCGACCCAGAAAACAAACTACACTTTTCTCGAGAGCTATTATGCGCTAAATCTGATTATTGTATCAGAGAGATTTTTGAGATATACCCTTAAAAAGTTATAGTCTGCTTCCTGCGTCTAAATTTTGTCGACCTGTGGTAATATTAAAAATACATAACCTATTTGTGGCACACATTTCAAACAATATCTTAAATTTTTTAAGTAAATATTATTGCATTTCATTGAAATGTGTGACAATTTGTGATAAACTTTCATAAGTGCCCGTTGAGAAGCCCAACAGCGCCAAAACGAGTATAAAAATATTTTTGGAGAACAACCAAACACCGGGACCTTTATTGTCATCACGTTTTACAAGTAATTCAATCATGGGCGGGAACACCAGCGCCAATGCCGTTGAACATAGAGCGCCAATAAGTGACATGAAGTAACCCAAAGCGGGTACCAACTCGGCGATGCATACTGAAAATACAAAAAAAAATTAAATTTTTTATCGAGTGTAAGTGAGTGGATATAAGTTAAGATCTCCTAGGAGGCAGGGTATAGTCAGACGATACTGAACTACAAGAAATAGTCAATAATTTTCTCTCTCAGTCTAAAGTAACCAGTGTTAGTCGAAAGATTTCCCACAACTTACCGGGACCCACATGTTTATAGCCATAGAGGCTCCCTATAGTTTCGTATTCGACGGAGCAAAGTGCATTTCAAAAATGTTTCCAAAAAAGTTCTCTTTTAGGAGTCCTCAAAGTCGCATTTACGGAGTCACAAAACTCTCCCTCAGATAATGAAAAACGTCTTCCTTCAAGGTGCGTTTACGGAATGCCAAAACACTCCTTCATATAATCCCGAAGGAATCCTTGCGGACTCCTATTTTCTATGAAATCCGTAAACGCTCTCACGGGGTGCTCTTCGGGAATAAATTTTCGCTGCTTATTCGAAGCGCTTTTTGAAGAGAGTTTTAACGGAGTCCCTTTTAGCTCCTTTAGAAATACTTCACAGCAACCTGCGATGGAATTTTATGTAAAAGACATAGTCAACAAGGCCTCGATTGCCCTGTATTTCAGTACGGCTCTTCAACCAGTTTCGACTTCATCTCTAGCAAAACAGATTACTGTGAGTCTGCTTCGGCCCCCGATCACTTATGGATTCAAGGTGGACGGCGCCGTAAGCGCTGCCTTCCCTGGACTGGATAAGGAACGAAAAAAGTGGGTCTTGCAGTCAACGAGGAAATGGTGAGGGACTTCGTCTATTTGGGAACCAGCATTAACACCGAAAATAATAGCAGTCTAGAAATCCAACGGAGAATCACCCTTGCCAACAAGTGTTACTTTGGACTAAGTAGGCAATTCAGAAGTCAAGTCCTCTCTCGACAAACAAAGATCACGCTCCATAAGTCTCTCATCATACCAGTTGTTGTGGTTGTTGTTTTTGTTAACAGAAAAAGCACTCCCCGAAGGTTTTGGGAAGTGATGCCGAAATTGACAGTCCGTGGCCGGATATGAACCCTGTACGCTGCGGTACTACCTTGCGGTACTGCCCGACTGTCGTGGTAGCGATATGGTATGACCAGTGGAATCTTCTAGGTCATGTCATCTCTCCATCCATGAAGAAGGAGAAGTTGGGTAATGAGAGGTGAGAGGCATGATATCCGTAGATCAACCATCGAGTTAGCGTGTCATTACCTATGTGCATATTAGTCGCCTTTTACGACCGGTATGCCTACCTCGGGCATATTCTAAGCCCCTAACCCGCAGGGGTGGGTCCTGATGTATGGCTCGGAATCATGGACAGTGTCAAGAGAAGTTGGAGTTTTCGCGAGCTTTATACAGACCTGGCCATACTTCAGCAAATTAAAGTCCAAAGGCTCCGCTTTCTGGGTCATGTTATGCGAATGGACAAAGAAGCTCCAGCACAGAAGGTTTTCCTATCGACACCCGAATTCGGCAGCAGAGGAAGGAGGAGGGCTCGACTGAGATGGAAACAACAAGTGGAGGATGACTTGAACCCCCTTGGGGTTTCCATTTGTTTTCAGTCATCACTAAAAAGGAATGACTGACGTGCTTTGATACGAAACGTCAAAATTGCCTGGGCGGTTAAGCGTCAATAAATGACGCAAGCCAAGATTAGCTACAGTTAAGGACGTGGTGGATTGGATATTGTTGTTGTTATTTGTGGCGCAAAAAAACTTCCCGAAGGTTTTGGGAAATGTTGTAGGTAGTGACAGTCCTTTGCAGTATATGAACCCAGCACACCCCGGAAGTAGCACCTTGCGGTATATGCCGGCCGATTTGATATGACCAGTGGAACTTTCAAGGTCATAAATGTTAGTGCCTGCGACCCGAAGTGTTACGGCGTTTTGCATAATAAGAGACGGAGCATAATTATTGGTTTTTTGAATATCTCACCTACTGCGCCACCATAGCGACTCCAGTGCCATCTAGTGAAAAAATATATCATATGTCGAGGGGACGCATTCAAGGACTAAACTGTCAAAATTTTGCAAAAGCCCGCCAAGAAGTTTTTGAGCCAATTCCTAACACAAATCAGTTCATTCCAATTACCAAAAGAATAAAGTCGGGATAGATCTTTCTAAAAAATGTACTAAGAAATTTGAATCTTCGAATCAGTCACCCTGTTAATACTTACATGTTAACGCCACCATAAGCGTACGAAACAGCAGCTCTCCCGAGAAGGGACGATTCTGCAGGTGCAACAACTGCTGCGCACTTGGCCACATGATCTGTATGGCGATGAAGAACTGCAAAGGATACCCGAGCAGCACACCCGTCGACACCATAATTTTCACAGATTGCGCCAAGCTGTAAGAGAGCATTTGTTAAGTAAAAAGAAAAAACTGCATAAGCGCCAAATATATACTCACATTGTATCGCCGAGATTCAAAGTCAAACTGCCGCCCACATCCTCACCCCATTTCAGATAGCCCACAATACCGGCAAACAGAAACATGAACGTGACCAAGCACATGCCCATATTGAGCACACCCATAGTGCGCGCAAAATCGGTGGGCTTACGCATGGCATTACGTAGTGGCAACACCAAAGTGATGCCTTCGAAAGCGAAAATTGCGGTGCCGAAAAATAACGCCAAATGTGAGCCATCAGTATAAAGCTTGCGTTCCGAGGTGCTGGGCAAACCGTCCTTCAGAGCGTAAAAGAGCGTTATAGCCAAACCAAAAATCATACAAATCGAGGCGATAAGCGAGACGGGCATTAAATATTTCAAATTCGTTATGAGCGAGGTTAACAAGATCGGGATGCAAATGATCAACATAACAATATGAACGTCAATGTCGATTTTGTAAGCATCAAAGATCTGGAAATTGAAAGAAAAATTAATCATCATCATCAAAAATCATTTTGCAACTTCACTTTTCCCCACCCACCTGTTGCATATTTGTGCTTATAAAAACCATATAAATACAACAAAAGCCCAGCTGGGTAACGCATATAAAAATATTCACAATAGTTTTCATCATTTTCGACCAAGTGCGCAATTTGACTGGTCCATTGGCGAAACATTGTTCCACAGTTTCAGCGTAATCCGCACATACTGCACCATTTGTGAGCGCTCGCATCTTCTCGGAACAATTGACGAGCACATGTTGACAGTGCACCGAGATAACACCAATCACGACAAGCAGTATGGGTCCAACAACTAGACCACCATTTTTGAAAGCATCACCCATAGCGAAAAGACCGGGGCCAATGTTACCCTTGAAAATGTGTATGAGGGTAGTCACATAACTATGAAGAGATTGGTTTAAAAATTTGTGTTTTTTGAAAGTTTATTTGCGTAAATATTTACCTTGTGGGCGGATGTTCGGGTGCGCTTTCAACTTCCTTCGTTGGCTCTAGCTTGGCCAATTTTTCGACATCACTTTGAAGGGATGGAAAATCGTTTGGAGTTTTGCCATTAGTCGTTTCACCGAGTTTATTAATGCCAGGCGGTACTTGAGAATAAATTTGTTTCTGAAAAAAATTATAAAAAAAACGTTAGTTTTCTGATAACAAAAAAACTTATATAAACTTAACAGGCCGTGTTTTATATTTAAAAATAAACTGAGATAGGTGGCAACTCTGCAAGTCGCCCGATTTGCCAACATCCAAGTAGAAAATCGTAGAATGAAGCACACTATCTACATATATGCCAAGTTTGATACTGATCTGGTGAAGTTCCCGAGATATTGCTTGATATATGAGGGAATAAATAAAATCAGGTTATGTGGCAACTCTGCATGACATATCTTCCTTGGAATAAGGCCGAAAATGCCTTTATTTTCATACGAAACTTGGCATATCTTGCTCAATATTGAAATAATGAGATAAGTGGCAGCCATATAAACCGGCCAAAGTGGCAACACCCAATTAGAAAAACTAAGAATGATGCCAACTATCTATATGCCGAATTTAGTTCAAATCGCTTCAGCCGTTAGCGAGATAGTGCCGGATATACAAAAGACTTATTTCCAAATGGCTGGTGCGACATCTGCTGGAAAGTAAACATACCAAAAGCTTTCATTTCCTTCACAACTTTTTTATTTCTTTATAAAATTCACTTTCCATAAGAACTGTATTGCCGCCTGAGAAGTTAACTTCAAAAATTGTGAGCACTCCTAAAGATACCCTGCAGCGTAAGTAACTAGTTGAAAACTACTTTACAACTAGTTGGTGCACCGGGCCCAACTTGTCAGTGTTTTGTCTTTTTTCCATATAAGCAACTGGTATTTTTTACATGTTGATGTCCTACGAAATGTCAATTGTCAGATTTCGACCAGAACATACCAGTCATCTACTAGTTATTTTATACTAGAATTATACTAGTTGTAAAATACCAGTCCCATACTAGTTCAACCTGGATTAGTATGATTTACATAAAATGAACTAGTCCACATACTAGTCCAAAAACTAATATGAAATATACCTATCACATACTAGTCCAAAAGTATGGAACGGATATTTCCTGGCTAGTATGAGTTCTGGGAGAAAATTATAGTTGTATACCAGTATTTTTCTGACTAGTTTGGGGTTTCGCTGCAGGGTAGTGATACAGAAATTAGGCCCAGCAGAATTTTCATGTAAAATCAACTTTTTCAGGTTTTTATTTTAAGCACTATCGCTCATGTTATTCTGACATGACATGACTTTCTGTTAAATTAACAGGATTTCCTTTTAAACCAATAAGCCTTCCTGTTAAATTAACATGTCTCCCTATTAAAATAACACTCTTCCTAGTTTAAACTAGCACTATCTAATGTTAACTTAACAGGATCTCTCTTATTGATTTACTTCGCATTATTCATGTGAAAAAAGACTGTGAAATTATGCTGCGTGTAGCGAAACAAAACATTTTTAAATATTACTTAGGCTATTTTTACAACCAGGCACCTTGAGTACATTCCCACATCGAATAAAATACCTAAGTCACAACAAATTAGCAATAACTTATGATTTATTTATTTAACCAACCGGGCATAATATTATGTATTGTTGTAAACAACAAATGAAAGAAAAATTAGAACTAGATTGAAGCGGTATGAGTCAAACAGTTGAGTAATTATAGGTCAAGTTAGGAAACGTGATTTTGTGTCGGCAAAATTAATTCATTCATCATTGGATTACAAAGTCCATATGGTACGCTCATACACAAAAGGAGCTAAGTAAAATATCAAAAAAATTTCAAGTTTTTCTTGCTATTGAGTTTTTTAATTCAATATCTATGGATTTGTTTAACATAATCGATGATATCTTCATTACTCAACGAGAAAGGCACTTTAAAACCTAAAAATTCCTTACGGCAATCACTCAACTTATCGCGATTTCTAAAGAATGGATTTTTTCAAGTTGAAAGCTCTTAAGAACCCCATGGACGATATAAAGTGGCATAAGTTCACTTTTGGAAAACAATATTCTAGTACCTAGCAATGTTATTTACTATCTGTATACAATTTCTATATTATTATTTATTAAAGTATAATAGAAGAGTGTCAGTCCCGGGATCATGCTATGTGGAGAATCCCAACAACTCAGGGATTTTTCATATAGGAGGCCCGGGACTGACTTTCCTGACCTATCAAAACTGGCCTAAGTGTGACTCTGCGACAGCCACTTGAACGTAACTTAAAGTATAATAGAAAGATTGGACGCAGACCAAGGGAGACTAGAGTTACTCTGGCCCAACTTCGGTCTGGATACTGTAATAGGTTAAACTCTTACTTATACAAACTAAACAACACCATTTCAAACACATTTACATCTATTTAACTGTTCAATCGAACTTACTCTTCTAACGTCCCTTTCGCTCTGGTCCAAACTGCTCGTTTCTTAGGACTTCCGTTTGAAGAGCTTGATAAAGACCTTCGGCATGATCATGCACTCTAGACAGGCCGAAGCACTACTAACAACAACAACATGATCCCTACTCATATGTCGAGTCATTCAGTACATGTAAAAATAATTTTGTTCATACAATATTCATATCTATTATCGCTTCCTACATTGAAATACCAAAACTAGTCAGTAAAAAATACTAATTTAAAACACACTTTTTCCGACTGAACTCAAGCCGATTCTTTTCATAAAACCCGATTTTTTCATTCAATTTTTTAAATATCATAATCCGGCCACAATAGGACGCAAGACACTTTTTTTTAAACCCTGCTAGGCATGAATTACAGCACCCATCAGTTTTTTCATATTGCCTTTCAGAACCTGGTGGTAGGGATAGGGATAGGGATAGAGAAAGAGAAAGAGATATAGAGATAGGGAAAGGGATTGAGATAGATAAAGTAATCGGGTTAGAGAAACATGCAGAGAAATAAATTTGTGGCAGGACAACGTCTGCCGGCTCAGCTAGTATGAGTACATTTTGAAATAACTTGATTATGCTGGTATATTTCTGTTAAAAACCTGACATTTCTAGGACATCCCCATGGTAGTACTGATCACCTATCATGGAATTCATACTAGTTGTGTGATAATTTGCAATAAACTAGTTGTACTGCAGGGTTTGATACATACTTTATTAACTGTTGACATTCACTCATAAAGGTTTGAAAAGCTTTTGTCAGCCTTTATGAAGCAACAAATAAGAAACACGCGACTCAAATGAAAGTCCAACTGTTCTTTAATTAAATTTTTTTCACATCAATTCAGTTCTATACATTTTGATTACTTTTAATTGGTCCATTTAGCTAGACCAGTCGGAAGATGAATATGTAGTATGTAGTACTAAGAAAGTTTTAACGTACGCAGAAAAAGTATTTTTACTTGACTTTTCTGCATCTGTTGTTAGATAATTACGATTCTAGAGAAAGATGAGCTCATGATAACGTGCTGATTTGCAAAACTAGCCTAACTAGAATGGACTATTTTGGGAGCGTGGTTAAAAACTAATATATTAATTAATTTTGTAATTAATAATTTGTCTGATTAAACAAAACTGCGGGTAGTAACAGTTTGTTAAAAAAAAATATTTGAAAGCTGAGTACACGTAGGTTATACGACTTCCAGGTCTTTGATAAAGGCTGTGTGTCAGTTGGTATCTTTTTTCGTCAGAGTAAAATTAGGTGAACAAATTTCCTATGGTGTACAAATATTTTCATTTTGCTGTACCAAACGAAAAGATAAATTGTGACAGTACTAAATTTCGACATATGCAAAAAGCAGATGTTTTGGGAAGGGTAAATTTTGACGTTTATATTCACCACTGACCAAAATAAATTCGAAGATTGGTGAAAATGGATGGGCAGTTAAATTTTCAAATTAAAAACATTGTTATTACCTATTCAGTTTTCGGAGAAATAAATTAGATTGTATCAAAGTACTATTTTGTGTCTGGCGCAAAATAACACTTTCATTTTGTGTCTGACGAAAACTAACACATTCATTTTCTGTCTGGCGAAAACTAACACATTCATTTTGTGTATGGCGAAAACTAACCCTTTCATGTTCTGTCTGATGAAAACTAACACTTTAATTTTGTATGTGACGAAAACTAGCACTTTCATTTTGTGTCTGACTTCAATACTATAACATGAATCTTCAATACTATACCATGAATAAATAAATAAATACCCCGCTAACCATCTTCACATAATTTTTTGGGAAACTACTGGATCGCGCTTCGCAAAAAATAGGATAAAACTATGGAACTACCGAGTTATATCGAATTATTCGTTGGTATTTCGATGCCTACTTTTACCCACACTCATTTTTGGTATTGCACAGCACTAATTTCTGATTATGTTTTCACCATGGCTAGCGCTGGTTGGCATGTATATACATATGTATATATGTATATACATTAGGGTGATTCAAATAAAAAAAAATTTGGTTTTTTTTCGGTCTTACCCCCTGGAACTTTAGGTATTGATGAGAAAATAAGCCTTGCAAAAAATTAGCGCCCTAACTTAACCGTTAGGGGTGGCTATTTTTTTAGCCCTTTTCCATACAGTTTGTATGAGGGAAAATGGCATTTTTTTTCAACTATTTAACTATTTAAATAGTTACTGCCTTTTAAAATTTACTAAATTTTATACGTGTTTCTGTGTATGTGTGTGCAATAGTACAAAACTCAGTCGTATTTAAATGGCTGTAATTATTTTAATAGCTAAGATAATCGCACACGGCTTACCATTTAGGAAGCTTCAACTTTAAGACTGTGTAAAAATATTTGGAAAAAAGTTTCGAAAATTTAAAGAAAATACACTTTGAAAAAAATGAAATTTTTCCCCATACAAAATGTATGGGAAAGGGCGAAAAAAAATAGCCACCCATAAGGGTTAAGTTAGAGCGCTAATTTTTTGCAAAGCTTATTTTCTCATCAAACCCTAACTTTTTAGGGGGTAAGACCAAGTCGACATTTTTTTTTGAATCACCCTAATATACATATAAATATATATAGGGTTAGGAATAGGTGTAAGACCGGATTTTTAAAAAAATTTAGGAAAACATTCTTCGAAAATTTTTCGTCCAAAGAAAAGTTTACATTGTAATTTTTGTATACGGTAACACTATGTAAAATTATTTTTCTCCCATTTCTTCTTTGAAAAGAGTCTGCACAAGTCATTCTAGGTATGTATTTAAGTTGCATTATAATATTTGAATGGTTTTTATTAATGCTTTATTGTACCATTAATGCATTCACTTGACATTTAAATTAATTGGAATATACAATTTAAGATCATCGACTCTTTGAATAGCACGCTAAATAGGACAATTTAAAAAAAAAAAGATGTGTAAATGTGTAGACACCTTATTGGTTCCTCATGTATTAGAGTGGTGAAATAAATCAAAAAAATAAATATCTAAACTAGGGTGGGCCAAAAAAATCGATTTTGGTTTCTTTCAAAGGAGCATACAGAAATTCGAATTATTGACCATAAATGCAGTATAATGACCAAATAAAAAAACGAAAATAGATTTTTTTTTGGCCCACCCTCGTATAAATAAATATATATAAAGAAATACCACCGAGAAGAAAGAAATCCCCCACCCCATAAAAAAAAGAATGCATTTCAAAAATGTATGTGCGTATGTAAATGCGTTGGGATTTCTTTTTTGATATCTTGCCAACTCATCATTGTGCTCATTCTACATTTAAAATACAATAAGATCTTGAGCCAAAAAAATGTATTAAATAAAATTTAACCAACAACCTATAAAATTGATATCAACAAGTTGCTGTTATCACAGCGCTGTCAAATTCTTCTAATGTCATTGTAGCCGGCAGATGTATGAATGCTGACTATGAGTAATTAAGTTCTGATATCGAAAAAAACATATTTGAGGGTTTTTTTTTTTAATCTTTTTTCGACTTCTGGCCCCGAACAACTTTTTTAGCACACATCGACTTTTGCAGTTTTTTTCTGGTTGTGTTTAGGTTCACAAGAATTTTGAAAAATCGTATACCTAGTTTTCGAGAAATATTTAAAAAAAAACCCTAAAATGTTGACCTTTGACCCCTAATAACTTTTTAAGCACACATAGGATCAACGGGGCCTTTTATAATGCATTTTCTTTCGGTGGCTTTTTGTCCTGGTAGAAGATTCTTGCAGGGAAGGTGAAGCCAAATGCAAATTTGCCAATGTAAACGATTTCGGATGGACTCATTTGAATTCGCCAAATTTCGTGCGGTGTAAATGTACTATAAGCTTTCTGCCAAAATTTGGCTCTGTGGGAATTTCTGTTATTTCAAATGTTTAATTTGACCAGACTACTACCTGAAGGAAATTTTAATCTAGATTTCAAATTAAATTTGGCAGTTTGTCTTGGCAGTTTTAAAATAAGGCTTCGGTTAAACTGGCAATGATTAATACTAAGACCTGAAATTTTTACAGTGTTTTTGCAATATTCTGAAAAATAATATAATTAAAAAAAAACAAAAAATGCTTCGCGCAGTCTAATATAGGCTATGAAAACTGTTGTGTTTGTTTAACAAACATTTTTATGTAGCATTTACGTAAAGATTTTTACAATATCATTGCATTTGTCAGAAATATTTATTTTGGTGTCATTGATAATTTCCCCACATTTAAAATGTTTTTAGTTCGTCAATGCTAATCGACGCGTCGCTGACAATAATGCTGCATTGGATGTCAAATTTTGTAAATAGAATTATGCAACCCTGATATTTCTTGTTTCTTTGAAAATAAATTCAAATTATTTTAAAGTAGATAAATATAAATTATTTTCTAATCTTAATACTTTTTTGCTTCGTTTCTTGGTTCAAACATGTTGTACCCACTACATAATGGGTTGAATGACTGCTTTAATAGATGGATGCAATTAGAAATGTGCTCCTCGTAAAAGCATGCAGTAACCTTGTGATCAATTTGCGGTCAATTTTTTTTATTTTTGGTACTCTTGCTGGGATTATTTGTGAATACATGGCTACTATATACGCAGAGAAAATGAGCTACTTTAAGTGTATGTTAGTTTTTATTTACCATTTAAATGAATAAATGGTAGTCAAACCAACTAGTCCCTGCTAACCAGCAGTGGATAAAATCTTGCGAAATTATTGGGTGACGCTTTCCAAAAAAGTGGGTAGTTTTGTTAAGCGAGGTTCCTTTTCTACCCATGTTGAAGGTGGTAATTCGTGTCGAAAATGATCGATTAATCGACTTAGTTTTGCGTTGGTATTTCGATGCCTACTTTTACCCACAGTCATTTTTGGTATTGCAAAGCAGCAGTTTTTGATTTTGTTTTCACTACGGCTAGCGTCGTATATACCATAGAGCTGGTATGCATTCCAAGTAAACTAGTCTGTTTCACTCAAAATTATACTTCCAAACTTTTTCCTAAATATTTTACCAAAGGTCTAAAAATATATATGATTTTCTATTTTATATTTTTAAGGGGAAATGTTAAAAATTTTTTTTTTTGGCGCACCCTTATGTCTGTATATGTATTGTTAATTCAAAATGTGGGAGTAATTAAATCAAGCATCGGCGCCCCATAGATCTTAAGATCAGTCAAACAAGTTGGATTCATCACACAGACACGTTGCGTTCTTTGTTTACCAAATGATTTAGTCGTCGCTGGGCAAGGGGCGAAACCACATCGCGTGGGGGTGTCGCTCGTTTGGTCAGCGAATGTTAAAAATATAGTTCGGACGATCACAGCGAGTGTATAAACGTTCTCACTTATACACCTGCATTTACAAATCTGCCGACCCGTGAATTAAATTGTGTTGTTTTAACTCATAAATCATGCTTATTAAACCTTGAATACTTAAGCATTCCTTCATGTATTTTTATTCGTCTTCGGGATTATGCTGACCTACCACACCAAGGATACCAGGTTCATCTGCCATTCCAAAGTTGTATAAAACAATTATTTCAACTTTACCTCGGACTTTGGCTTTGACAGATAAGTCAAATATAAGGGTTTCAACGAACATTGGGTTGGAAACCTCAAAGTTGAAGCCAGGTGGAAATTTGGCAAACTCTCAAAATTTGCTTGCTTTGCTTGCTTTGACAATCAGAGGATGATGACTTTGCTTGGATTTAATAAATAAAATTTGGAGGAAATGATAATTAATAAATTTTTTCTCTATTAAATTAATAAATTAACCAAAAAACTTTCAATGCAAAGAAATAAATAACGAAAACAAATGTATAAAAGAGGAGCATCAAAGCGTTCATTGTAGCATACCTCAGAAGTTGAGCGCATAGTTTTGCGGTGGCAAATGTCAGGCGAGGTTAACAAAGCTTTATGTATTTGACCCTTAAGGAGCACTACACCACGAAGTTGAGAAGAACATCGGCCTTAATCTCATCAGAGATATATCACGCCTAATAATTATACTTATCACATAAGCATTTGTATTAACTAGACGAAGCCCTCGTGTCTATCTTGTTTTATGAGCAGTGCGAATTTTTTATTTTTTATTTAAGGAAAGCACGAAAAAGGGTAAAGAACTGATAGGTAAAACATACTACATTTTTATCAGAGGTTTGATTATGACCATAATGCCATTGTATTGATATTATCATTATGTATTTGTTTTATTTGAAATACGTAACTTTGTTATCTTCAGCTAATGATCATTAAATACATTTTTTTAGTATTACTTTATGGTAGTGATACTACAGTCAGTGCTCAAAATTTCGGGAACTCTATCGATTTTTTTTCGATTCGATCTCTTCTGCCACATTGTGTGAAGTTTTATAAAGTGGGTATTACACGATATGCTTTGTCAGATGTATATGTCACTTTTTGGTGTGGATACAAAGTCAAACCAAATAAACAAAAGAGAAATGCCTTTTCATATGTACGAATATAAGCAATAGAATGGTTTCTATTTCCATCTGACATAGCGTATAAAAGAAAAACAAATTAAGCGAATTTGACACACATATGAGCACATATGGATCGAAAAGGTGTCAGGTACAGATGACAATACATATCGTGTATAACCTTAAAGGAGCTTTAGCTGTTTAAAAATACTACTACTACGATTCCATAAGTGATGAGCTCAAAGATTGAAAAATAGTCGTAGCTTAATTTTTTCTAAATAATTTAAATTTTATATTAAATCTCTTTTTTTTTGGAACAGCGGACAATTTTTGCATTCCCAATAAAAAGATAGTTACGCGACGATAGTCACTCCTTTGAAACTTTGATCTGGACACTGTAATAGGTTAAGCTATAATTTATCGCTACAGAACTCCGACATATGTATGTACCCTTGTCGCTATTTTTTCTTTTGCATTCTTTCAAAAGTAAAAATATAGATCTACCCTGATTACTAGACACAGCTGTTTATATCTAATGAATAAAACCATGTCACTCAAAGTATCAGTACTTATACATATTTAGTAAAAATGTGTTTTTTTTGGTATTTTTCCACAACAGACGTTTTTTTTTACTGAAACAAATCATATTTCTCAAATTAATCACTAAATTGGAAGTTTGCCTAAATAATTCCTTAAAGACCGTCAATGACGACTTAGCTTTGACAATGGCGCCGACATTTTGCACATTTTTAGCAACAAAAAACTTGCCCTTTTGTTTTGTATTTTTTTTTTATATTTTTTTTATTTAAATCAAACAACTGTTTCTTTTATACAAATTCTGTATTTCGTTGAAGTACACAAGGTTTTTTTCTAAACTTTTTTTTTAGCTCAATAAATAACAAAATTCTTATCTCTATAGAATAGTTACAGAATTTTATTCAAAATTTTTAACAAAATGGTACAACAGAAACAGTACTGCGCTTCTGTAACTCAATTCGATCGACCGTTTCGACTGAAATAGTCGATTTGACGTCATATTGACTTGTAAAGCCCTTATTAGCCTAGACTTTGACTTAACTTGACTTGACTTGGTTAACTTAAAAATTTACATGAGAGAAAATTAAACCGCCAAGATTTACAATAATTTAAGAAAATATCTATGCATTCTGAGAATGGATTCATATACTTTTAAAACACATATTTATGTATATTCTAAGAAACATTCTTAAATTTCTAGGAAAAAGGTTTTCATGAAAATCTATGTACTTTCTTTTGAAAAAAAAAAAACTTATCATTATAACCTCTAGAGAGATTTTTGTGCCGAGCTTCTCTTCTAAATTTGTGTTGTGCTGCTTTCAAGTATTTTCTAAAAATTGGTGGTACCTACAATTTTTTGCCGACTCCGAACGGCATCTGCAGATGGCGGTTTAAGGCTGTTTTAAGTAAGTAAGTAAGAGATGGCCGCACGCACTGAAATAATTTTATGTAAATGAGCTATCAGCCGACAGGTGGCAGGAAAAGCTGTAGGTATGTTTCTATGCTATTAACAGCTAGTAGGTGGCAGGCAGGGAAATAAAAACTGGATATCCTTTTAAGAACCCAAATGAACATATTGTAGGTCATAGGGGATTATATGGAAGGCACGCCACTGTGTAATAGGTATTCCATTTTACTCGAAAGTTGTTTCGAAGAATCACACACAAGCTGAGAATAACCTTTAATCCGCGAGTGTGATTTGAGCTCACATTTTAGCCAGGCTTGTCGTTAATGCTAGCGCCCTAACGACAATGAGCAAATTATATAAATTTATAGGTAAACCCCCCTTGGTCATCTATTATGATTTTTTGACAAATCTATTAAAGTGGGCGTAGCACCGTCCATTTTAATGGGAATCATTTTTGAAAACTCGACTTGTCGTACTGATTACGGTAGAACGATGAAATTTGGCACAAATCATACTAGTATCGTTGGGAGTATACCCGCAGGATAAAAATGCCCTTCAACCACGCCCACTTTCGATATCGAAAATTTCGAAATCACTTAAAATGACAATACATAATTCGGTAACGAAAAAGGCTAAAATTATATAATTTGGTAGTATGAACCCCGAAAACATTCTATTATGATTTTTTGATAAATTTTTAAAGGTGGGCGTAGCACCGCCGATTACGGTAGAATCATGAAAATTGGCACAAGGTATATTAGCATTATAGGGTGTACGAAATGGAGCGAAATCGCTTTCCGACCACTCCCAATTTCGACATGGAAAACTAGCGCTGGGTATTTAGTGTTCTGTTTACCCGAACTTAGACTTCCTTACTTGTTTTTTTTTGTACATTTGCTCGTTACTTTCTGATTCGTATGTTTATTTTCTTACACACACAGAATTGCATTTGGTCTTGTTTGTTTATCATAAAACGTACAACTGTGGCATGGCTAAAGTTCCTAGATCGAGTAGCGAAGTGACCAACTTCTTCCCAAAGTGCTAATTTGAGCTTTCGAACTCTAATGAAACAGAACGCGGAATTGTACAGTAATAAAATAGGACTCCTGAGAGGAGGAAACCAAATCCCAACATAATAAGGTCTCTCTCTCTCTCTCGGCAGACCACTACTCTAGAACCACCGACCTTTGACTTTAGGCGGAAATACAAAAAAAAAATCAAACATTTAGATATTAACATGTAGGTGTATGAGATCATCAAGTCACGATTGAATTGTAATTTTAATTACATTCGTAGTAGTTATGAATTAATTTTGTTAAGCTTCTTTCCCCCCAGTAGTGCTCATTCTACTCTCGTAATGTATTTCTGCTGTTAAACAATTCTCAGAAAAATCCTTCTAAGGGCCGGTTTTTCAATGCGGGTTTAAACCACAGACAAAGTTGACTAGAGTTTATCCCATACAAATTGGCCGCTTAAACCAAGTTTAAACTCGCACTGAAGTTTACACTTGCACTGAAAAACCGACCCTAAGTAAGTTGGCAAATGCCGTTTGAAGTCGAAATTGAAGAAGCTCAGCCTGAAACTCATCAAAGTTGAGTTCGCGTGAATTTATTAATATTATTATAATTATTTTTATGGCGCTTAGCACTTAAGCTTTTGTGATTTTCTACCTAAGTCACGTGATACTTTCTTATAAATAAATGTAAAATAAAACTTTTAATAGTTTATTCCCACTTGTTAGTTTTGCCAAAGCCAAAGTTGTTATCCCCCCAAGTGATCACATCGCACGTCGCTTCTAGAGCCAATTTTTTATGCGGTAAAATGTTGTTGGTGCCAAAGCAAACAGACAAACCGTTGCACAGTGGTTCACAACTTGAATTTATGGTTTAAATTGCTTTCATTCTAAAATATGGAGCTAGATAAAAATGCAAACAAATTTCGCAAGCAGAAAAAATTGTAAGCGTCTGTAATTCCAAAAAAAAAGTTCTTACTAAGTTTTATCACAGTACTTTCTGCTCGCTTGAAAAAGGGATTCAACGAGCAAAGTGTAAAAAATCAAGCAAGCAGTGAAAACTACGAATTGCCAACAAATTGTGTAAGATAGCCTAATTCAGCTTTTTTTGTTCGAAAGTTAGCAATATACGAATAAAACAACATTCTAGTATATTTTTTTAACAATTTAAGCAACTAAAATTATAAACAAGGACTGGAACCGAAACTGTAAACGTAACCGATTAAAGCCTATTAATTTTTCAAAACCGAAACTGAAATCGTAACCATTATTTTTATTCGAAAAAGAACAAAACCGAAACTGTTTCAAAAGCGTGAAGCGGTTTTTTTAGGGAAGATGGTCTATAGAGCCGAGGGGCAACACCATTTAGAAAAATTCTTTTTCTAAATAATTTTTGATGTTACTTTTGCCGGGCATCGAACCGCCACGAGTTGGTGTAGAAGGCCGAATACTTAACCGCTACACCACGGCGGCCGTCGGCATGAGCTAAAGTTAAATTCGATCGAACAGTGAAAATCGTGACGCTTATTCAGTAAAGATATATAGCCTTCGGCACAGCCGAAGACAGCTTTCCTTACTTGTTTAAATTAATTTTCCTGTAATTCCATCCAAAATTACTATATTGGAGAAAATTAATCACGGCCGCAGGAAAAATGTTATAAAAATTCAGACTAATTTTGCATTTAGGTATATACTTGACATTTGTAGTAGCAAACATTTTTTGTGTTCATGTTTTTATTTTTGGAGACCCAAATCGCAACGAAACTGAAATAAATGTTGAAGAACGAAACCGGAACCGAAACCGAAACCCGTTACAAAACAGAGCCCGAAACCGGAACGTTATTTTAATCGATTTCACACCTTGATTATAAACTTATACTTTTTTCGCTTACCTCTTCTTTAATTTTTGCTCAAGTCATCTGGTTGGTTCGACCGAAAGTTTCGATTGTAGTCTCTTTTTGAACAATAAATTTTAGTTTTTGACCACTGTAACCCTGAGATTCCGCCAAAGTAGGTAGGTATGCTCAAGGCACATGTGTTTGTTGAAAGCAAGACACTTCTTTGGACGTCTCATTTCGCGCAATTCATTTTTTAATTGTTGTGGTTGTTCTTTTTGAGCATAAATACTTTACATTTTCTTATACTACTTGTATAGTATGTCCACATGTGCCTAGGTATGTGTGCCTTCAGTTGTGGAAATTTTCCATTCATCAGTTAGGAAGCATGAGCATAGCGTATGTTCTTACTAAGGATGGCAATGCCAAACACCTAAATTTCGATATCTCGAAACTAAAACTTCATTCAAATCATCTTCCTGTTAAAATAAAAGGTAAATGAAGTGAACTTTGACTTTAACAGGCAGTCGAGAAATCCGCCCTAAGAAACGCAAAAACAGAATATATTTGTTTGATTGTTTAAAATTTTTGAAAGTGCAAGAATTTTCGGCTTTGTGAAGTGTGGCAAGAAGAAAATACTAAAATACTCATTACCATAAAAATCCCGAAATCCCGAGGTCAGCATCTCTAACATTCACGTTATTGCATTTATTTGCTTCTGTTTGTTGCAAGTGTTGCACATTTGTGTGGACGAACCAAACTGCCGCTTGTAGTCGATGTTTGTTTTATGAGAGGGCAAATACTCGCGTATACCCTACAAAAATGCGATTAGGCTAGGACAAGTCTGGGATGATTCGCAACAACAACATGATTCGCAAAGGAGCGTTCGCTATAGTCACTTTTGATCTCTTTACCGAAACCGACCAAAACCGATTAACTTTTCAAACCCGTAACCGTAACCGTTATTTTGATCTGAAAAAGAACGAACCCGAAACCGAAACCGTTTCAAAGGCCGGAACCGGTTCCAAACGATTTAGAATTTTTGAATGTCTTATTTCTTTTTAGTATCAAAATTCTGAAACCGGATAAGACTACAGTTGAATGAAGCCATCGAAAAAAATTTACGAGGTCAGAAAAAAAGTTATACAAATTCAGACCTAGTTTTATGTGTTCGTATTTTTATTTGGAACCGAAACCGTAACCGAAACCGAATTAAAGTTGAGAAACGAAACCGTAACCGAAACCGATTTAATATTGAAAAATGAAACCGCAACCGAAACCGAATTCATGTTGAAAAACGAAGCCGTAACCGAAACCGAAACACATTAAAAAACCGAAACCAAAACCGGAGCGTTATTTCAGTCGGTTTCATACCTTGCTCTCACATTGTTCAAGACTAATGGGTTCCTTTTATGCCTAAGCGGGTATTGTCAGACAGGTCCACTTTTCAGCCCTATAATCAATTTTAGCCCACTGTGACGATAGGTATTAGCCTTGGATCACTCTATTTAGAAATCATTCGGCAGATTTTTTGCAGGGTCTGTACTATGTATTTACGTAAATATGTTTATGGCATTTAAAAAAAATATTTCGTCGATGCCTATGCAAAACCACCTATCTACTAGTTGCAAAATCACCTATCTAAAAGCAATAAAATTTTACAGGAGAACAAAAAAGCTTATTTCCTTTTAATCTTTGTATAATCTTGTAAACTGAATTTTTGTCTTTGTTTTTAAAGATTATATTTACCTAAATTTGTTGAAATTTCTGTTTTTTACCAAGCGATGGGCAGTTTTGCAGCTAAACTTTAACTCCACTCCTGAAATTTGGTAAGCGGTTTTCCGTTTTTTTTTTGGGTAACTTTTTGTTGGAATGCGAAATTTTAGAGGGTTTGCCAAAGCTCATTTTTGCCACTTTCGTCATTTAGGAGGCTTTACATCTGGTAGATAGGTGGTTTTGCATAGGCATCGACGATTTTTTTTTTTTTTTTTATTAATTCCAATGCTTAAATGAATTGTGCATTGCAGTGAAGAGATTTTTGAATGACATACATTTTCATTATAATTAAATTAAAACTGTGGAAAGTTTATTTTATGATTTGTAAATGAAATGCGAAAATTGAACACAAAAAATCTCATATGTAAAATGTCGACAGCTCAGTAGAAGATCACTCAGCTCACTGGTAGCTTCCATATTTTGAGTAATTTCCAAATGATTATGACAATTGATCAAACAGCGAATCAAGTCTATCGGTTAATCAAATTTTTAGATTTTCTGTTTAATAACATTTTGATCAATTATAAACTAATTCATTTCATTACACAGAGCCTTAACCTTAATTTAACTGTTGTTTTAACAAACAATTTTGTTGTTTAAGGTTTTGCTCTATATAGGTAGATATATCGCTGGCTTCGTGAGCAACATGGCTCAACTTTTTCTCCAATCTTTGAAAAACTGTATAGCTCTCAAGTTGAAACCAAAATCATTCTCTAAGTATTATCAAACCTTGGAGATATTTTGATAACTTTGTAGTTGTCAAGTTGATATCCAACATATTCTCCAATCTCCAGCTTCTAATATTCAAATTAAAGTTGAAGAGCTTAGACTAAAATTAATGTTAATTTGTCAACTTATTCATGGCCTTTTAACTTAGAAAAATCATGGTTTACTTTTTTCGGTATTTATTTTCACAGTCGCATTCATACTCCTGAATCCAATTAAAGAACCCCATTGGAGTAGAAGTTGAGAACTATCGCTTTCTCAACTTGGGAAAAAGCGTTTTCTTCATATAAGAAAAATTCCCTTGAGAATGCCATCGTTTTTAAGTGGCTTTCCTGTTGAGAAACAACGCTTGAGGTTTGAGAGGCCCCTTAGTTCTCAACTTGAGATCTAACGTAAGTCAAGCCTAAATGGTAGCTGGGTACACTTTTTCGGCTAGATGGCGCTGGAGTCGCTATATATACAAATTCCGTATTCATTCACCCGATTTTCCCCATATTTTGCATGTATGTTTGATATGTAATCAACAACATTGTTGCAAAAAAATAAACCGATAGTTGGCGGTGGAGTCGAGATTTCGTTATTGAAACTTTCTCATACAAAGTCGCGGAAAACTTAATTATTTAGTATCTGGGTGACCGAGTTTGCTCGGTATTCCTCGAATTTGTCACCAAATCTTACGGACAGTAAAATCTTTCCAAAATAGATTTTAAAAATGTCAAGCAGATGTCAACCCCGTAAGACACCCCAAGTGGCAAAGGCACGGTGGAAATGAAGCATACTACCCCTGTTCCAAAATTGGAAATTAGTGGTTGATATGCAAAAGATTAAGCAAATAGCGGTTGGGTAGCAACCCTGGATGGGAACGCTCTTTAAAATTTACATATTTGGAATACGGCCAAAAATTGATACCCATTTTCACATATCTTGCTCAATATAAAAAAAAATTGAGATAGGTGGCAACCCTGTGAACAACCCAAATTGGAGAAACCGATGTACATACATAATCTTAGAATGATTCATGCTACCTATATACCAAATGTTATCCAATTCGGTCACATACACCAAAAGGAGTAAAAGAAAAAAATAAATAAAAAAAATTAATTACTTTTCAGAGTTCTTATATTGACTTCACTAAGAATCGAACTCAGGAGCCTTGAACGCTCAAACCAGGTCATTGTGCCATTGTATACTTTTGCTTGGCAGCGTCTGTGTTCTAAATGACACCACACTTTCTCACGTTGCTTTGTTGCCCTCACCGAGAATTGAGCTCACAATATTTGACTGCTGAACGCAGCTGTCTACCATGATGTCATCTTGTACTTATGCTTGTCGGCGTCTTATTACAGCTTTACTCTATGACAGTCATGACCGTATCTTCGCTGTTGGATTAACTGCTGGAGTTTGTTGTTTTAACAAAAATTTTGTTTCATCAACAAAAATTCTGTCAGTTTTACAAATTATGTTAATTAAAAATTTACAGTTCCCTGACTTATCCATCAGCAATTGAATGCAGTTATTTTCCAAAAAAAAAAAAAAAAATCCGTGCAAAATAACCAAAATTTCATCAATCTAACAGAATTTGGTCAACTTCAGGATAACAGCACCTGACTGTTGATTTTATCAGTGTCATTTTTTTCTGTGTCGAAAAAAAGATTGATTAACAATTTTTGTTTAATCAATTAAAAAAAGAATAAAAGAGAATCAAAAAGTACTCGAAAAAACAAAAATAATGAAACCGCTAACTGTTATGCCAAAAAAAAATACTTTTTTTGTATTCAACACTCACCTCATTTTCCACGCTCATTTTTGCAAATGACTTATTTGTTTCGCTTTAGCTTTCTTCGGTTGCACAATATTAGCTTATTTTTTTTTTTTTAGTTTGAGTAAATCTCAGAAACGAGTTTTTATTTTAACCAATGCAAGTACTTTACGTTTTACGCTCCTTGCCAGTTCATCAAATTTTAATTGCGAATTTTCAAAGTTTCTGATATTTTTATTGAATTTGTTTTGCTTGCCGTTTCGCATTTAATTTATTTGTGCTTGTTTTAAGTTAATTAAACGTTTTATTTGTTTGTTTTGTTTTAAACCGACACTTCAAGCTGGCTGCAAGTAAGACAATGAGTTGAAACAATTTCCGATTTAATGCCGTCTTTTGTTACTAAATAAATATTTATTTATTTCATTGCAAAAACAAATGTGTGTTGCCACTTTTCGGTTAGTTCTTGTTTTTTTTTTTTGTTTTACGAGAACACTTTTGTTTAATTTATTATATATTTGCTTAGTCTCAGGTGTGACTAGCTTCTAACGCCACTTGTTCGTCTTTATCGCGCTACGAAATCTTCAAGACTGAAAGACTCATTACTTTTGTTGCTAGCAATTACAAGTTTCTGCCTTAAATCATCAAAAAAACGAAACGTGACCGCGCAGCAATGAATGAGCAGCAGCAGCAGACTTTGCAAGCGCTGCACAGTGTAATGTGTTGAGCAACTGAGTGATCAGGTTACGAATAACAAGTAAGCAAGTCTAAGTTCGGGTAAACCGAACATTAAATACCCAGCGGTTTTCATATGATTTTCGAAATATTCCATTCCGGAAGTGGGCGTGGTTGGGAAGCGATTTTGTCCAATTACGTCAGGTATGCTCCCTATTATGCTAGTATACCTTGTACCAATTTCATCGTTCTACCGTAATCAGTTTAAAAGTTATGACAGGTGAAATTTTTAAATATGCCTCCCTGAAAAGTGGGCGGTGCCACTCCTACTTTTAAAAATTGATCAAAAAATCATAATAGAATGACTAGGGGGTTCATCCTACCAAACTATATCATTTTAGCCATTTCCGTTACCGAAGTATGTCAATTTAGGTGATTTTCGAAATTTTCGATATCGAAAGTGGGCGTGGTTGGAGCGCTGTTTTATCCAATTGTAATCAGTTTAAAAGTTCCGACCAGTCGAATTTTCAAAAATTCCCCCTTAAAAGTGGGGGGTGCCACGAAATTTTTTTTCAGCCTTAGAATTTCATAAATCAGTAAAGTTGTTTTTCAAGCAGGTTGTTCCCGAATAATCAGGTTCTAAACATTTGTTTTAGTCCAGAGTCCTACTTTGTAGATACTTCTGTTCTGAGGGAGGATCTATGCGAAAGCGTAGTAGTACCTATGCATCACGACAAATTTGGAACACAAAGCAAACTTCAAAAAAGTAATACATACATACATATAAAAAATAAGACAACACAAAAAAATCTAATTTAATAAAATAAATTGAGTTAAAATTAAATTTAATTTAATAAAATAAAAACAAAACAAATTTAATAAAAAAAAAAATAAACCAAAAAATAAAACACAAAAATTAAATAAATAAAATAAAAAAATAAAATTAAAAATTTTTAATTTAAGTACCTGGGTGACCGAGCTTGCTCGTTGTTATCAATTCAATAATCCTAAAATGATTCCAAAACAACCCCAAAAACACCCTAAATTGAACCCAAAACGCCACAAAAAATAACCCAAAAATTACCCCAAAATTATGCCGAAATGATCCCAAAAAAATCTTAAAATAATCCCAAAAAGGACCCAAAAAGACCCTTAAATGTTCACAAAATGATCCAAAAATGATCACAAAATGACCGTACAATGACCTTTAAATGATCAAAAAAAGTTATCCCAAAATGATCCTAAAATAAACCTATTTGGTGATACCAAAATTACCAAAAAGTATACAAATACAATACGGTAAAATGGTTACCCTTGGCAACCCTACTTGAAAATATTTTAGTTGGTATGTCGGCGAAAATACCTTTCATTTGATACCCATAGTGGCATATCTAACTCCATAATTTAAAACAATTTAGGTAGGTGGCAACCCTGTACACCCCGCAAGTGGCAACTCCCAAGTGGATAGTCTTATAGTACATTTACACAGCACCAAATTTGGTAAATTTGGCGAAAAATTGCAAATTTGGCGCTTTTTTCCATACAAATTTCATTTTCCAAATTTGGAATTCCATCGCATTTGGCCTCATTCGCTGAACAATACAATCCACAATTCCTCAAAATAGCAACCCTGCCTGTGTTCCACATTTAGAGTTGCCCAGCAAGAACCTTAATGGGTAATTAACGTGTGAAAACTTTTGCATTATGCACAGTTCTAAATAACAATTTCAACTATTTTTTTATGATATTGGACCAGTTCCACTAAGAAAAGAGAGAAGCCTTCTTGATTCTTCATTTATTATTACTCTACATGTGTTTAAAACATCAAGGTGGTGCATTTTCTTTGGGTGGCTTTGTATTCTGGTAGAAGATTCTTGCAGGGAAGGTGAAGCCAAATGCAAATTTGCCAGTGTAAACAGATTCGAAATGACACATTCAAATTCGCCAAATTTGGTGCAGTATAAATGTACTATTAGAATCAACCATACTATCTATATGGCAAATTTCATCCAAATCGGTCAAGCAGTTCCCGAAATAGTCCGGATATACAAATATACTGCGCAAGGTGGCAACCCTACTTGAAAATATTTTATTTGGCATGTCGCTGAAAATATCTTTCATTTGATACCCATATTGGCATATTTTGCTACAAAATTAAAATAAATTGAGATAGGTTGCAACCCTGCTTGAAGTTGTCATATTTGGAATACGGTTGAAAATACCTTTCATTTGACACCCATATTGGCATATGTTGTTCCATAATTTTAAAAAATTTGATAGGTGGCAACCCTGTAACCCGCCCCAAGTGGCAACTCCCAAGTCTTAGAATAAATATTCAAATATACAAGTTTAGCTCGTTTAAAGTTATAAAATTCAAATCGATGTTCAAAGGATTTGCACGGAAATCAGCAAAAATCTGCAAATTTTGTCTTCATTTTTTAACTTTATTCTCAGGCTCTTTAGAAAAATTCCGATTATGCAGTTTTGTAGCCCATACAATTTTAGTCTAACAAAGTGCAAATCTCAAGTAGCTCTGAAGGCGCGTTTATTTTTAACAATTTTTTTGTGAATTTTTTCTACATAAAACAAAACACAATTTTTTTTTTTTTATGGAAAAAATGCAAAGATAGGTCAGGAAAAAAATTGTTAAAAATTAACGCGCTTTCAGAGCTACTTAAGATTTGCACTTTGTTAGACTGAAATTGTATGGGCTACAAAACTGCATAATCGGAATTTTTCTAAAGTGCCTTAGAACAAAACCCAAAAATTAAGAGAAAATTTGCATATTTTTGCTAATTTCCGTGCAAATCTTAGAACATCGATTTGAATGGCAACTCTCATTCTACACAAAATTTGGTAATCGGTGTATAAAAAGGGGTGTGAATGAATTCCCAGTAACCTGCATACCAGATTTCGATAAGACACGTATTTCAAATAAACTTTCAAAATTTTAAAAAGAGAATTAAAATTTCAACCAAATAAATAAGCGCTTAAAAACAAAAGAAGCACACTGTGCGCTGCAACTGATGCAGTCAACGCCACCGCCACTGCTCGCAGCAATTGTTCTTATGCCATTTCGTTGTTGTTTGCCTTGAGTTTTGTACTGCCACTGCCACTGCCAGTGCCATTGGCAAGCGCTAACTGTGACGCTAGCTTCTTTTGTCTCACGTCGGCAGCGAAGTCAACGTATAAATTGTGTGATGTGAGAAATGTGAGTGGCACATAAACGGTAGTGAATCAGACGTTCGGTCAAACAAACGTTAGCAGCGCAAGCGCTCAGCTTGTTCAATTTCTTTGTTTTGCACTTCAATCAATGAGCTTCGACACCTAATTAATACGAGTATGCAATAATTTTGTTTAGTTTATTTATAGTAATATTTATTTGTAGTAATACATAAAAACAATTAGGGTCTCGCTAAGAATTGCGATTTGTAAGGTTTTAAGTGGGAGTTCTAAGCGAAGTGGTAGTTGGCTACTCTAAACTGACTACTCTAAACTTTGAAAGGCTTTCCAATTGTCATTATCATGATTTTTAGGGGTTCAGCCGCATATTTGGCAACCATAAGGGAGACCCCAACTGGTTTTTCCATCACAGTCGAAGCCCACCACCGTTCTTAACAAAAGGGGGGGAGCACAAGTTGATGGTCCAGCTGCGTTTTCCAACTCAGTTTTTTATAGGTATTTATTTGAAAAGGTATCCAACTCGAAACTCATAATACCACCTTTCAGATGTTTGCCTTTTGTTTTTCTTCATCGAAATTTTTTGTAAGATTCGGGAGATAAAAAAAATTGGTAGGTAAGAAAGTGGTAAGTAAGTAAGTGAAATCTAAAAATTGGTTCAAAATTTGGAAGCAGGAAAAGTGAAAGAGAAGAAAGCTGCGACGTTTTCAGTTATGAAATGAATCAAAATGTAGTTTAGCGTGACAAATTAATTGTTGAGACGACAATCAGAAGCAGTAATTATTTTAACTATTACCATGTCAATATAAATAAAAATGTACTCTATGTGCACACTTTATGGTGAAAATTATTTTAAAAACTTCACAAAAACAAAGGACCCCAGAAATAATTTGTAAGCTTTTAAAACCAGCTTTGAGAAAAATTTGGCAACGCTGCTAAAAATATCTTCATTGCTATACGACCGAAAATAGCTTTCCTTTGATACCCGTAACTATATACCTTGCTCAATTAAAAAAAAATGGAAATAGGTGGCAACCCTGTAAACCGGCAAGTAGAAAGTCTTATAGTACATTTACACTTAAAAAAATTTGGCGAATTCAAATGAGCCAGTTCGACACCGTTTACACTGGCAAATTTGCATTTGGCTTCACCTTCCCTACAAGAATCTTCTACCAGGACAAGAAACCAAAATTTGGTGCAGTGTAAATGTACTATTGGAATGAAACATACTATCTACATATGTATATGTATATGTATATGCCAAATTTAATCGAAATCGCTTTAGGTATTCCCGAAATAGTAATGGATATACGAAAGACTTATTACCAAATGGCTGATGCAACATCTGTTGGAAGGTACACGGTTGAAAATTTGAACCTAAATTTTAAACTTTTTTGGTCATCAAATTATCTCTAGACCAGTTTTAAGAAAATTGGCGAAATGGAAGGATTTCAATTTTAAACTAGAAATGTTTTAACAATTTTTTAAAGAAAAAATATTTTTTTGTAGGTTGGCTGAAGGGTTTTAAATTTAAACCGAAAAGGTTTAATTTTAAACCAAAAGGTTTTAATTTTAAACCGAAAAATTAAAAAAAATAATAAATAAATAAACAAATGTGGCACTTGGCAGGATTCGAATGAGAATGCAATGATTTAAAAAAAAAAAAAATTATAGACTGCTTATTCATATAGAACTTAAATCGAAACGAAAACAAGTAAGGAAGTGTAAGTTCGGGTAAACCGAACATTGAATACCCAGCGGTAGTTTTCATATGATTTTCGAAATTTTCCATTTCGGAAGTGGGCATCGCTTCCCAATTTCGTCCAATTACATCAGGTATACCACCTCTTATGCTAGTATACCTTGCGCCAAACTTCATCGACTTACCGTAATCAGTTTAAAAGTTATGACCCGTGAAATTTTCAAATTTGCCTCCATGAAAAGTGGGCGGTGCCACGCCTACTTTTAAAAATTGATCAAGAAATCATAATAGAATGACTAGGGGGTTTCATCCTACCGAACTATATCATTTTAGCCACTTCAGCTACCGTGATATGTCAATTTATGTGATTTTCGACATTTTCGATATCGAAAGTGGGCGTGGTTGGAGGCCGATTTTATCCAATTTCATCAGGGATGCTCCCAACTATACTAGTATGCTTTGTGCCAAATTTCATCGTTCTACTGTAATCAGTTTAAAAGATACGACCAGTCGAATTTTCAAAAATACCTCCCTTAAAAGTGGGCCACGACCACTTTAAAAATTGATCCAAAAATTGTAATAGAATGACCAGGGGGATTCACCTAAAAACTTAAATCATTTTAGCCATTTCAGTACCGAGATATGTGAATTTGTGTGAAAAAGGGCCGTGGTTATTATCGGATTTGGCCCATTTTCAATAGCAACCTACCTTGGCCAGACTAAATTTCACGCAAATATCTCAATTTTTTCAAGTTATCGTTAATACGGACAGACGGACGGACATGTCTTAATCAACTCATCTTTTAAACCTAAAAACTTTCATATTTATATGGAACTCTATATCTATCTCGATTATTTTGGGCTGTTACGTAGTACCGTTATGTGGACAAAAATATAATACCCCTGTACTAGTACTAGAAGTAAGTCATTAGGAAATTCAAAACTGTTTGAAATCGGTTGAGGCTTTTAAAACGATTCGGTTTCCAAATAATAAATTTTTTTTATTCTACCTCGCAAACGACGTATTTCAATGGATTTTGCATGTAAGTTATCTGTAATACATGTACCTAGCCATCTTATTGGAAGTATTACCACTTAGGATATTTTTGCAAGGTTGCCATCTATTTCAAATATTAGGAAAATTAATTGAGCTACATTTTCTATAGGGTAGTTTAACCGCTGGTACAATTCGAAAAAAAACTTTGCTCTAGTGACAACCATGGACGATTTCAAGACGGCCGGCTGAGCAGCGCAGTCGTGCCGTCATAAGTCAGTACATATAGACTTCATACAAGTTCAGAGCAATCTATTTTTTCCTACAGGGAATGAAATGGTGATGCCAATTCAAACGATCCCATTCTCACTACAACAATCGTCACAGATTTAATGTTTTTCTTTAAAATTCAATGCTGCAAAAAAAAACAAAAGAAGTAAGACCGGTGGAAAGTGTGGCAGACTGGTTTATTGAATATATTTATTACTTACTTAAATTGTAAATTTACTACAAAAACATGTTGTAAAAATAATTATAAAATTTTTAAATTAACAATTCATGTGCTTTCGTTACGATTTCATTGATATGGATGTCCGATTCATACATCCACATATTGTCTTATTTATGAGACGACTGGAATTAGCGGCACGAACCAAAGATAGCTTGAAGCTGTTTTTTTTTTGTCTGTGCAATGCAATATGGTTTGTATGAACCACGCGCGTAAAAGACGATCCGGACTTAAAGGTGTTTCCTCCTCCTAAAGATAACCCCTTAGACGGTTAAGCGTCAATTAATGACGATGATGATTTTATAGGTCACGAACTTTTGGTTGAGTATCTTAGAACAACCAACTAAATTGATCATCATCTTACGATATTGCAGTTTTTAAGGGGGCAAATTGTTTTTTTATTGGATCTACAGTATAGAGTGATCAAATCAGGATACACATCTACATATGTATATCCATAGGCATATGTATATGTATAGACATATGTATGTATGTATGTTCATCCATGTTCATGTAAACATGGCTTTCGTGCGAAAAATGACAGCCCCAAAGCGTGGTTTAAAACTTTCAGTTTCATTCATAGTTTCTGTCGTTTAAAATAACGTTTAACAAATTACGCATGCGATATTTGTATGAAAATGTAACGAATGCAATACTCGTTAGTTATAATTGCATTTCTCACTTCCATTCAACTGGTTCCTCGATTGTTCCAAAAAAAAAAGAAAATAATGGGTTTTACTAGTTTTGGTCAGAAAAGTAAAGGATCACAGCTATTATTTTTTTTTATGACATTTCTCAAAAATTCATAAACATAAAATTTGAAATTTAATTGCAGTAGTTGGTAGTCTAGTTTATAGTTTTAAGAAAGTAAAAATTTTTCACCCAAAGCACCACAGAGCACAGTCCAAAATTTTAGTAGACTGATTTGGATTAGACAGATCGCACTTAAAATCCAATTTAGGTTTCTGGGCTCGTCCGAACCATACAAGAGTTTAGATGAGATATAGGCTTCGAACTCATAGAGGTTCATGCATAAAAGTCGAGCATTTGCTCAGACTTGACCTTTGGAGTAAATGCTAGATTTTAAGCATGAGTACCATTATTTTCCTCGCCATTTTTTGAAGGAAGAGGATTTTTCGGTCGCCATTTATGGCCCCGTCTTGAAACTTTCGTCATGAGTTGAATATGTTTTCAGTCAAAATCTCAACAAAATAGTCGAATATTAAAGAAATAACCATAAACGATATGAGATTTTCTTCAGATAAGTCCCCGATGAGCAAAAAACAGCCGGCTCACAATTAAGCTGAAAACAGAAACGACTTTAGCGTCGCGTTGCGTGACATTTCATTTTTGACAGCTGAGATAAAATTTCATAGTTCAATGCAACCTGTCTCATAATGCTTTTCAACGCGCGTTAGCGCAGAGACTTGGCCAAGTTTTATCTTTCTACGTGCGATGACATAATCAGCTGATTTTTCTTCGGATATTTTCGCGTTCATTGTGGGATACTTTTTCGGGCTTGTGCGGTTTTGCCAAAGTTATAAATGTCACGCAAAGCAATAATGCTGTATCTGTTTACCGCTTTAAAGTAAGCCACGCAAACAGTGTTTTTACATAGATTTAAAAAAAAAATGACCCCTCCTCCCGCCCACCTATTCTCATGTCAAACTGACAATTTGATTCACGTCCGTAGAAATGTACGTGTGAATGGAGATTTAGTTCATAGACCACTTTTATCTTCAGGCCAACTCGCATCAAAGATCAAGCATGCAACAATTCCTGTTTCTGGTGTTATTCTTATTGTTGTTGTAGCAATTAAAGTGCAATACTCGTATAAGATTGTTGCGTTTTTATGAAAATGCATAATTGTTTGCATGAGAAAAATTACTTTCATCTGCACATCCTCATATATTTGCATGTGGCAGTAGGGTGGTCCTTATTTGTATGGAGACAATTTTATCATCAGATGTTCAAAGGCTCAACCCCCAAAATCGATAGTAATGTAGCCGAAGATATCGCCGGCTTCAAAGTATACAGAAGTATTTCAAAATTTAAATTAAACGGCATTCAAAATTTCACTTTTACAATGGAGTTCTATGAAAAAAATAAAAGTTTGAAATGCTGTTTTCCCAAAAATTTTAAAAAGTAAATACATCTTTATACTTTGGAACCGGCGATATCACGCACAAATTTGTATCCTGATTGGAGATCGGTTAGGCCAGCAGGGTCAAAGATCAAATTGATTTGTATGTGATATCTCCCCATAGTGCTATCGATTTTGATTAGATAAAAAAAATTAATTAATTTGAGACCGGAAAAAATACTACATTTGATTATACGGACCACCCTAAAGCGACATACATACATATTTATGTGTGTAACAATGTTAATTTACATAAATGTTACATTGTATGAGCAAAAATAAAATACCAATCATCTAACAATCCTTCTTTGCACTTAACAAATGAATATGTACTACCCTGTAGGAAAACATATTACACAGTGTTACAGTGATTTTACACTTTTGAAGTGACCTAGTAGAGATTGTTCAACTGGTCGAATTATACACGAAACACCGGTTAAAAGATTTGTAACACCCCCAAAATCCGGTTTTGGGGACAAACCCCGTTTTTTTCGTTTTTTCGTGAAAAAAAATCATTAAAAAACCAATTTCTACTAAACTTTTTTTGATATATTTTATTTGATTCTATTTTATTTTATTTTATTTTACTTTGAAAATTTTGTGTACTTTTGACCAGTCGAATAGTTTTTATCAAATTATTCTTTTGATTTTTTGGCAAAACCAAGTTGCAAACCCACACAATTTCAACTACGATGATTACAATTTCGACCTTGTTAAAGGGTCTTGTCAATCCGCTTTGTGTTGTATTGTTTAGGAACTCTGCACCACCTTAACTAATCATCGAACCAAGGAGATTGGGAATATCTAAACCGCAGTGCGTAACCATTGCAACAAACACTGCTTGATAAGACCCTTCAACAAGGTAGAAATTGCAAATGTTTGTAGTTGGTATTGTGTGTGTTTTCAACTTGGTTTCGCCAAAAACTCAAAAGAATTATTTCATAAAATTCGACTGATCAAAAGTCAACGAATTTTTCAAAGTTCATAATATAAAGCTTCTTAGTAACGTCAACTAAATTGTTTTATTTTATTTTAAGTAATTTTGCTATATTTTTTTTTTTTTTTTTTTAATTTTTTTTTATTTTTTTTTAATTCGTTTTTTATTTTTTATCTTTAGATCAATGTTCCTACTCAACCAACAAACTAGTAACCCATTCACTTTCCTACAGGGCAGCAAGCTGGTCTATGAAACTAAGCATAAACTTGACGCAATGTCACATAATCTGTAAATTGCATATATAATTGTAAGATTAACTTGATAATCATTGCAATTATTTTAAAAGATTTATTATTATGCAGAAATGAAGACATTGTGATGAACATGATGGCGTTCAAAAGAAAAGAGAAAACTATGAGTAGAAGAAATAAATTCTTGTTAAAGAAAATTAATTCTCGCTTGGACAGTGACTTTCATTTAATGTTTCGTTTTTGTGATGGTGTATGTGGAAGTCACTGTACTAACGTTTCATGTTTGAAGAAGAAGATTTTCGAGGAAGAATAATTGTATGATTGAACTTACTGCTGGTATATTCTAAACATACCGCTCTTTTTACTCTCGCCTTTCCAACTCTCCTCTGGAAAAGTTAGCTCGGTGCCTCCATCTACTCAAGTTAGACTTCACACACTCTTTTATTAATGATCATTACAATTTTGAAGGAACAGGAAATACGAACAGGCTCAAGGTTCAAAACTCGATAGCATAAAACTCATATCGCACGAACAAACCAAGCAAGTTGTTGGTGTAGGAATAGCTATGACCGCTTGTCTTTGTATTCTAGTTGTTTCAAGTAGCCAGAAATACTAGCCGCTTTTGGAATAAATCAAATATACATACAAGCTTATGTAGCCGCTAGTTACCAGCAACAAAGTATCATGGTTTATGGTAAGCTGCCACAAGGCGTTAGCGTTAAACTGAAAAATCTTACAAGCGTACGACAGTTCCTTTTCGAAAGTCTGGCGTAGCGCTCCAGTTGGAAATGTTTTTTGTTTTTGAAATAAAAGAAATTATATTTTTATATTAAACTAGTACTGATACATAAGCGCTTAAAGTGAAATGCGTAAAATGACGTATTTAATATAAGAGGAAGTTAAAAAAAATGTTGATAACCGCCCACAAAAACCGTTAAACAGTGCAATGCAACAATATTTCCTATGATAAATGAATACCTACCTGAGGCATGTGCTGAATATCTACATATGATAAATATCTATAATTTAAAGTAAAAGTTATTTATTAACATTTTTTCTGTGTTTGTATTGGTTACAAATGTTTATTTAATTGTGGTATTTTGTTGAATTTTTCTAAAAAGCGATGTGAAGAAATTTTTATATTTTTTTATACCCAATGCATTTATTTATGTGGAAAATTTGTAGCAACATAAAAAGGTGAAACAAAACGATCAATTTAAAACCAATTTCGTAAATGGCTTGATCCGTGAGCCACCTAGCGGAATTTCTGAATTTTTTAAATTTTTTAACTTTTATTGTATTTATTTTTTATTTAATTTTGTTTGATTTTATATTATTTTATTTTACTTTGGAAATTTTATAGACTTTAGACCAGTCGAATAGTTTTTATCAAATAATTCTTTTGAATTTTTGGCGAAACCAAGTTGAAAACCCACACAATTTCAACTACGATGATTGTAATTTCGACCTTGTTGAAGGGCTCTGTCACCCGGCTTTTTATTGTATTGTTTAGAAGCTTTTCATCATCGAAGCATGGAGATAAGGAATTTCAAACCCGCAGTGCGTAACCATTACACCAAACACTGCTTGACAAGACCCTTCAACAAGGTGGAAATCGCAAATGTTTGTAGTTGGTATATTGTGTGTTTGCGGCTCGATCCGCGAGCCACCTACCGGAATTTCAGATTCAACAAGTAATTAGTATTGGAAATGCATAACTATATGTTAAGTTTCTAGTGCCTAAGTCGCCCGGAAGCTAATTAAAACTTGGTCCAAAGGTTCCCATTTCATCAAATAGCTAGATCTGTGCGCCACCTAGCGGATTTCTTTTGATTAATTTTTGCATTGTCACTGGGTTTTGAGTTACATAAGTTGCTCAAAAATCTATCACACGATTCCTCCAGTTTTTCAGGAATTTTCATTTATATTTATCAGTGCGTCATCTAGCGGAACTTGGGCTCCTGACAGTTATATAGTTATAATGTCCTCAACTTTGTGTAAAATTTTAGGTTTCCAGATCGAAGGGAAGCTAGATAAAAATCGATCGCAAGATTCAATTTCAAACGAGCTTTCCTAATACCTCGATCCATAGGCCACCTAGCGTAATTTTTTTAAATGAAGGACGAGTTTCAAGCCTCTAGCTCACTGGAAAGGTACTATAAAGTATATTGCAAGATTCCCGTTCACCACCTACCGATATTTGTTCTGAAGTGAGTGTAAACTTTTAAGGTCGACCGGAAGCTAGTAAAAACTCGATAGTATAATTCTCATTCAAGGAATTTCTTTGTAAGGTCGATCCGTGGGCCACCTAGCGTATTTTTTTGATTAAGTATTGCCCTGCCACCGGGTTTCGACCCATGCGTCACGTTTTGAGCCTCTAGCTTAATGAGAAGTTACTTAAAAATAGATCACAAGATTCCTACAGATTTTGAGCAGTTTTCAGTTATTTCAATCAGGGCTTCATCTAGCGGAATTTTGTGTACAGCATATAGCATTAAATTCAATTGTAGATCTAGGGTGTTCGTGAAACTCATTCTAAGAAAGGGCGTTATGGAAAAAAAATTAGAAAGGGCATTATTTCTCTTGAGAGGCCCCTATCTAGCTAGAGCTCGACTAAAACCTATGAAAGGTCGTTTTTGAAAAAAGCTTAGATCGAAATTCCAAATACTTTTTTTTAACAACTCATTCTGGTTGAACAAGATTCATGGCTTCAATGTGAATTTAAATAGCCACTTGGCCAACCTGAGTCGCTGTCATCCTACCTACCTACTACATGGGTCATCTTATCTTCTGTCCATGATCCCGAGCTATACATCTCTGCAGAGTTAGACTCGTTATGCTCAACTTTCTTACAATAGACCTGAATAAATTCCAGTGCAAATAGACTTCAAGCAGTCTCGACTTAGACACCAGAATCGGACATGCTAGTATTCTAAAGACGGTATCCGGGAATTTGCGACAACCTCTCCGTAAGAGTCTCTGAGAGATACGATTTGGAGAACGTCCTCTATACCTGCTGTCCACAGCCTTGACGAATGACTCCAAGTTTTGCGGCAACGTGGGTAGTGGATTTTTGGTCAGAATATCATTGGCTCTCCCCAAGTATTAGGCTGCCTACCCGGTCTAACCTACCCTAATGTCAGTCAGAGTAGTGTAGCGAACCTATGCCACGCTACGTCTCTGTGAGACCTCGGCTTCAAAACCCCATAAGATCAATTTATGCATTGGGTATAAAAGAGTCACTTTTCAGCTTAGTACCATAAACTCATAGAACTTCATAAACGAAGAAATTGGTTTAAAACACAAAACACTGTGATTAGATCTCTCAACAATTTGTAATGGTTCGATTAATATCGCTGGCGACACGGCAATGACAATGACAGTGTGTCAATGAGGTATCTGTAGGCTTTGCGCTTCATGGGAGATACATCCCCCCACTTTACATATGTAAGTCAGTGAGACGTTAAAACTTAAATTGGCGTGTGCCATCAGGCAAACGCCATTAGACCGTAACGACTTCTAAGCACCAAACAAAAGTAGCTCTATAAGCATATTGACATGAGCGGTTTGGTCGTATGAACCCTCAACCAACGGTTCAGTTGGTTAAATGTGCATTTAACCATATGAAAACTCTGTGTCTAACGGTGTATGCGTGTGGTGTTTTTCTTAGCTTTTCCAATAAGTGCATGTGTGCGTGCGACTCCAATGATGTTAACAACGATGATGATGATGATGATGACGATACCGGCTGATGTGTCTTCCGTGGCGATCGGAAGACTGGATTTCACTTTGACTTTGGAGTGCGAGCTTGTGTTATTCGCATGTGAAACGGTGAACCGAACGGTGGTGTTGTGTAAAAGTTGTGTGACAAAAGAATACTTTGTAGTGAATTTGAAGAGATTCAAGAAATGATTCAAGAATGATTGGTGAAAAAAAAAAACAATTTCATTGTTGACAAGTGATTGATCGTGCTTCAGGCTAAAGTTGGGATCCTCCTCCTGTGTGTGTGTGTACCATGTGAAAGCAAGTGTGGTTGCAGAAAATAAATTGCAATAAAATAATTGTATCCAAAAAAAAAAAAAATTATTAAAAAAAAATTTAAAAAAAGGAATAAAGATCTTTAAAAAATGCTTAAAAAATATTGCTTTCCTTATCCGTGCTCCTTTATTTGTTCATCCTCAAATTTCTCGAGGACGTAACGTGTCTGAACACTTATATTTGGGACAAAAGAATATTTTGTGGTAAATTAAAAAAGATACAAGACGGATTTTTTATTTGAAAAAAAAAAACAATGATTGGTGACAAATGATTGATTATGCTTGAGGCTAAAGTGGTAGATCCTGTGGCTTGTTGGAGTGTAGCCTGTTGAAACAAGCATTAAAAAACGTTTTGTTATAAAAAAATATTATTTAAAAAATCAAATTATATAAAAATAATTTTAATTAATTTAAAATGTTGATAAAAATATAAAATAATTAATATTAAAAAAAATATATATAAAAGTTTTTAAAAATTTTCAAAGCATTTAAAGAAAAAGACAATTTTTTGTTAATAAAGTTCCTTTAAAAATCCTAAAAAATATTTATTTAAAAAAAAAAACAAAAAAAATCTTTTGTCACAAAAAAAATCTTGAGGCTAAAGTGGTGGATCCTATGGCTTGTTGGAGTGTAGCTTGTTGAAACAAGCATTAAAAAACGTTTTATTATAAAAAAATAATATTAAAAAAAAAATCAAATTATATAAAAAAATTTTAATTTTCAAAATACTAAAAAAAAGTTAAAATTTTTTTTGATTAAAGTGCTGTTAAAAATATAAAATAATTAATATTAAAAAAAAAATATATATAAAAAGTTTTTAAAAATTTTCAAACCATCTAAGAAAAAGAAATTGTTGTTAATAAAGTTCTTTTAAAAATCTTAAAAAATACTTATTTAAACAAAAAAAAGAAAAGAAAAATCTTGCAAAAAATGCTTTTCTTTTCCGTGCTCCCCAACTTATTTATCCTTAAACTCTTGCTCGCGAGTATAACCCAACTCAGCGCTTATGATTTCGGCTATTATCCGAGCGCTGAAGAATTCGATAATTTTGTGCGCGAAACCGAACATACGTGGACGCGTGATTTACTCGCGAACGAGCATCGACGTGCGTGGACCGAAAAGCCACCATACCGTGATCCAGCTGGTTACTTTGTGCCAAAGTACAATGAAAACCAAGCGCTTCGAGCGCATAGCGCATCACAGACCACCAGCACGTGGCCAGGATATGTGAAGCGTCTAGGACGTCCACAACAAGACACTCGTAAACCAAGCTCCTCACTGAGTGGTAGTAACATTGCCTCGAGTTTGGATTTTAATATGTTTGGTGATGTGGGACAAAATGAAATGGCGGACGGTGTGGGAGTAGGTGAGTTGAATGCATCTGTGCTACCAGAAATAACGCTAAATGACATGCAGCAGACGCATGCCGCGCACTCTAGCGTTATCAATCCGTCGACGTTCTCGTCCTTCTCGCGTCCACAACCGCAGCCAAGTGCGGATAGTAAAAAAGTGTATGCAGTGAAACAAACTTTGGACAGTGTCAACGAGTTCGCGGCATCGTCAGAGTCACCCACAACAACTGTGAAACTCAGCCAAAATCGCAATGACACACAATTTCCGATCTTCTTTAGCAATCCAGCAACTGGAATTGTTTACGCTATTACTGAGGTGGGGAACTTTCCGAGCAGCGTCACTCCAACTTCTCTCACCAGCAATGGTAGCATACCAATTTTTGTCTCAAAGGCGCAATACGAACATGATTTATATGCTCTGCGTGAATATTTTGAAAAGAAATGTCACATTGAAGTAGGACGAGATCCAGTTCGTCGCAAAAACTCTACCTCACACTCGTATACTGATACGCATCCACAAATCATACGCCTACAAAGACCTACTTCGCCTACATTCACAAAAACGCCGGGGAACAAACTAGGGAACAAACTACCAACTCAGTCTCACAAGCCGCCACCTCCGGTGTTAGTACAAAGCGAACTCACAATACGCGATCAGTCGCATTTTCCCACGCGCAAGCATAAACCGAAAATAAAACGTAAAATTAAGAAAAAGAAACCAAATCGTCCTGGAAGGAAGCCTGTGCGCGCGAACGCCACACAAAGTGATTGGCCACAAATAGTACGTGGTGTGCGCGTCTCAACCGCAAAGCCTCAGACGAGTACGGAGACGCTGCAAACACTTGCAACACAGGTGGAGAAGCCCAATGCTGAAAATACAGATTTCAAGCTGAGCGTAAAGGAAGTGGCGAGCGTGGAGGATGCGTCCTTGGATGATGTGGGAAAACGTGCGAAACGCTCGGTGACGAATATACGCGCTCAGATGGAGCGTGTTACGAATAGGACAAGGACTGCGGCATATGCGCCGGAACAGCTTTCACTGAGTCGCATGAGTGGATGGCAACCCGTTACGAATACAAGGCGATCCTTTGTGGTAGCGACACGAGATCAGCTAATAGGAAAACGTCGTCTCAAGCTCTGGAATTCTACGGAAATTGTTAGGCCTACCATTAGTGGAGAGATCGGCTCATACGTTCGGCAGACGCTGGAAGAGAGACCACAAACTGAAGTCAGCAGTAAAACTCCAAAGTCAACGATGACGGCAAGAAGACCCAGAATAAGAAATCGTCGGCCGAAACTCGGCAATTTTACGGAAATTAAAAACCCTACCATTATTGGAGAGATCGGCTCACACCTTTCCCAGACGATGGCATTTAGACTACAAACAGAAGTCAGTAGTGAAACTCCAGCACTGAAGATAACAACAAAAAGACCCAGGATAAGAAATCGACGTCCGAAGCTCAGTAATCACAAAAAAATACATACCTCAAGCTCTACGGTCCGTAACCATACCAATTGGCCCAACTCGAGGCAGCAAGCGAATCTAACGAATAGGCAGAGAAGTAGGCTTCTGGAATTAAATGGAAGTACGGAGCTTCCGGTGTCCAGTCCGACGAGTAACATTGATAGAGGCAGGAGAGTAAAGCACAAGCGACGAAAACATAAAGCGAAAGACGAGAAACGCGGTGAGTTTGATATATTCGACTTTGGCAGTGATGAAGACTATGACGATGAGGATGAAGGCGGGGACGAGCTTAAACGACACAAGCATAAGAACAAAGACGGTGAGGCAGATGATGAGGACGACGAGGACGACTATGGTTTAGATGACGAAGATGACAGCAACGAGTCGTTTGAAGACGTGGAAGCAGCCGAGGATGACGTTCGACCCACCAATAAACTACTCAACCAAAAAAGGCGAAAACCAGCAGCAGAAGACTCGGACTCATCTGTGGCAACCGAAGACTACACCGCGGAAAGCAACGAGCAAACGAGTGAATATAATAAAAACTCAATCGTAATAGACAGCGGCAGTTCGGCCGAGCCGAGCGCCGACTATGGTGCAATGGATACAACCGAAAACGTATTGCCAGAACCACCGACAGCTACCACAACTACTACAATAACTACTACCACTACAACAACAAAGACCACCACTAACAAACCCACAACCACAAGCACAAAGAAGCCGCCGTCAACTACACACAAAACAAGAACACAAACCAAAAAACGTATACGCCGACGTCCTGCTACCAAAAGTGATACCTCCTCTTTATCCTATGAAGATTATGACGATGATGCGGACGATGGCGGTGGTGTTGGTGGATTTTTTCGTATGATTTTCTATCCAGTGCAAGTTTTTATGAATGGTATTGCGGATACGATGGGCAGCAAGGAATCAGTGGAAGAGGAACAATATTCATATCCCACCTATACCACCTATCACAATGGCATACAAGCAGCTGAACGCGACGGTGAGTACGACGATGCAGATGAAGAAGCAGACGAGCAATCAAGTTCGTTGACCAGTTGGTTGAGTTCGTTGTTCGGTTTTAATAGGCGTACGAAAAATATTGGTAGCACAACACCATATCCACCACCACCGCCTCCAATCACGCGACCAATGCCAACTCAAACACCAAGTTGGTTTGAAACTTTATTCGGTTTTGGTGGCGCTAAGTCGACGACAGCGTCAAGCATCATTGAGGATTCAAATGAGCAAAATGATAGTAAGTAGACGAGTGAGCATTAGCGCAAAACTATGTATGTATGCATTTGTGAGTGTTCAAGCGTTAAGATGATTGTGTTAAGATTGTGTGTGGTAGCTTTAATATTGCGTTTAATCAGATTACAGCAACAACAACAACTTTGTATTACTAATCTGCTTGTCCTCTTTTCATAAAATGTGTGGTTTGCTTAATAGCAATTTAATTGTGTGAGAAATTATCACGAGTTGAATGTTAATGCGCAACGTGCCTACTGCAGGCATTAGTTAGTCGCTTGGCCAGTGTTTGAGGCACGAAAGTTGCTGGTGTGTGCGTATGTGTTTTTATTTCTTTGCTAAATATGTTGGGTCACCTTGTTTTCCTTTCTAAAAGGTACAAAAAACTCACTTGTTAACTGCATAATGATGGGGGAAATGTGTGAACTTCCGGTAGTTTAGTAGTGACAAACCTTGTGGCCAAGCTTTTCCTCTGACTAGAGCTGGTGTTTCGGTTGGAGTTTTATTGGAACTGGATATTGCCCAGCGGCTAAACTGGGTTTGACTTTTACTTTTAATATCTAGTTTAACTGACCACAGTAAAAGAACTGTTATTCACAGACCGAGTTTATTATTGTTGGTTTTATTTTTTTATGTATTTATTTTTTTTTTTTATTTTGTTTTATTTAATTTTTCTTTTAAATTTTTTTTCCTTCATACAGTTCTTATGCTTTTCTTCTTTCATATCGTATCCCTATCACTATCACTATCACTATCCCTATCCCTATCCCTATCCCTATCCCTATCCCTATCCCTATCCCTATCCCTATCCCTATCCCTATCCCTATCCCTATCCCTATCCCTATCCCTATCCCTATCCCTATCCCTATCCCTATCCCTATCCCTATCCCTATCCCTATCCCTATCCCTATCCCTATCCCTATCCCTATCCCTATCCCTATCCCTATCCCTATCCCTATCCCTATCCCTATCCCTATCCCTATCCCTATCCCTATCCCTATCCCTATCCCTATCCCTATCCCTATCCCTATCCCTATCCCTATCCCTATCCCTATCCCTATCCCTATCCCTATCCCTATCCCTATCCCTATCCCTATCCCTATCCCTATCCCTATCCCTATCCCTATCCCTATCCCTATCCCTATCCCTATCCCTATCCCTATCCCTATCCCTATCCCTATCCCTATCCCTATCCCTATCCCTATCCCTATCCCTATCCCTATCCCTATCCCTATCCCTATCCCTATCCCTATCCCTATCCCTATCCCTATCCCTATCCCTATCCCTATCCCTATCCCTATCCCTATCCCTATCCCTATCCCTATCCCTATCCCTATCCCTATCCCTATCCCTATCCCTATCCCTATCCCTATCCCTATCCCTATCCCTATCCCTATCCCTATCCCTATCCCTATCCCTATCCCTATCCCTATCCCTATCCCTATCCCTATCCCTATCCCTATCCCTATCCCTATCCCTATCCCTATCCCTATCCCTATCCCTATCCCTATCCCTATCCCTATCCTTAGCCCTATCCATATACCTATCCTTATCCCTATCACCTATCCTATCCTTATCCCTATCCCAATTCCTATATCTTTCCCTATCCCTATTCTTATCCCTAGCTCTGTTCCTATCCCTATCCCTATCCCCATTCCTATCCATTTCCCAATCCCTATCCCTATCCCTATAAGGGCCTGGCTCTCTTAGCACTGCCATAAAACTGAAAAATGTTCAAGTGCCAAATTTAAAAAAGCTCCCCTCGCTATGGTCGTGCTAAGAGTGTCGACCCCTGATAAGTCGAATGGATGTAAGAACATAGTTCGCTTCTGACGGGCTGATCCATGCTAAATCAGCTCCTGGAACATCTCGTTTCCCTGAATATCACGATGCTACGGACCGATATGTCGATTAGACAAGTTCATAATCGACTCTCTGTCCTCGATCTTATACTTCCTGATCAGAGACCTGTTGCAAGGTTTCCGCTCTTACTCCGCAGGCCTTTTTAAAAGGTCAGTACTAGCTGGAAATTCGAATTTCTGCTTGTATTACTATCTTTCCAATAATTACTCAAGGGGAAAAAATCCTACAAGTTTGAATTGAAGTCTGCAATCTAAGCAGATTTACAGATTGTCTACTTCAGAAACCTTGGCTGGTATCGTGACGGATTCGGTCAGATCCTGTCTTGAACCTTCTTTTACTACACGGACGGACCATGAAGTTGTATTTCAGTGATCTTAGCCCTAGAGAGCTCTTTGAAGCTCGTGTCAAGAAATCTTTCACGGCATTCCCTTGGCAATGGGGTTGGCTAAGCTCTCTTCTCAATCCCCGCACAAGCACCTTTCTCTCTTGATAAACATTTTATCTATTTTACTTTTAATTTTAGAATGGTTCTTCGGTTGGTTTGATACGCGTCCTCAACGTCGACGACGACGTAAGACTACGACAACTACAACAACAGCGCATACGCCACACCAACAAGTACCAATTTTAACCATTGTTGATCCATTAAAAAATCCACAAAATTGGATTGGTATTTTGGCGCATCACATAATTAACGCCACCGCAACATCTGTGACACAAAATCCCATTATAAATGCAATCGCAGCAGCACAATCCACACACAATCCCGAGTTGCCACGCAAGGTAACCTACGATAGATATCAAATTTGGCGCCTAAAGCCACTAGACGATATGCAAGTTCATGTGCTGGAGGAGTATAAAAAAAGTGATGAAGGGGCAAAATTGCAATGGCTTAAGGGACCCAGTTTGAGGTGAGTACGATCAAACCTATTTTGTTGAATTTTTCTTTACTTCTTCCCCCTCTTCCCAACAAACAGAGGTTTAACGGATGTGCTCGTACCGCCTAAACAACTGCTCGACTTTGAGGCCAGTCTCAACTTTGAATCGATCGCGCATGAGGTACTCATTTACGATGTCGGCAAAGCGATCGCATACGAGCAAGCGCAAGAAGCATTTCATTTCAATGCCGCTATGCATCCGCATAAGCATCAAAAGTACTCACATAAACACCACCAACAACAACAACAACAACAACAACAACCACTTATCATGTCATGGCACAAATATTACGAATTTGACGATATAATAACACATTTAGAAATGTTACGCATGCGCCACCCACAACTAGTTGAACTTATTCACATTGGTCGTTCGTATGAGGGCAGACCATTGGTTATTGTGAAAATCGAATCGAAAGAGCATGCGTTGGCGGCTGGTCAAACGCAATTGACACAAAAAAAGTTGAAAAATAAGAGAAAAACGAAGGAGGCGAATTCGGTGTTTATTGAGTCGGGTACGCATGGCTTAGAATGGATTGGACCAGCTACATCGCTCTGGATGATCAGTGAACTATTGAGATTGATCAAGAGTAATAGTGAGTGAAACTTTTATATTTCATAAGTTGGACTGCTATTTTGAGACATTAAGGTTGTTTTTGGTGAGACAAGTATATACCTGCTTCAAGTGGAGCAGGGGTGTTATCATGTAATCCAATCCGAAAGAAATTTCTTTCGAATTTGAAAAAAATTTTATGTGATTTGACAGCTTTCGAATCGCATTTCCTTTGGGATCGGATTACATGATAAGGCCCCTGCTGCAGAGTTTTATTAGTAAAACTCGTTTGGTTTAAATACCTGTGAAGCTCTTCTGCTCTTAAATCCTTAAGTTCTTAAGTCGCTAAGGGCTACTGACATATTTTAGGTTAGCTTAGGCTTACCGGTGTGTGAAGACCTCACACATATTTAGTATGATCCAGTGTTACGCTAAGTTGGTTCATCTAGATTGAAAGCTTTTATCGAGAGGAATAATGTTGGAGAATAACAAATACTAGAAGCCTCCTAGGACCCCGCATACTTGCTATTATAAGAACTGATAATAATGCAACTCTTAATACGGACATCCGTGAACCAACACGGGAGTACCTTTCTAACTCTCCCAATGCCTTTATCATATTTCCCCCTTCTTGGCAAGCACATCAGCCCTTTCCTATCTAGGTATGCCTATGTGAAATGGCAACTTTTTTTCTAGATAAGTACAGTATACCTTCCATTTTGGAAAGTTCTTTTCAGTCGAGTAGAAGATATTTGACAAGTCGACAGACTACCGAAGGCCTGCTGGGCTGTATACCCTATATTAGTCTTGTCGCATAGTTTTCCACTTGAAAAATTAACCAAAACTCCAAAACACTCCACTGGAGCCAATAGAAGATTCCCTCTCTGGTAATCTGCATCTTGCAGATTACGGCAAGTAAAAAGGACGGTTTCTCATCAGCTTGTCCTAAATCCGGCTATAAAATTTGACATCGTTGACCCTGAACCCAAAACGACCTAAAAATGATCATAAAAATTACCCTAAAATGATTTCAAAATGGCCCCAAAATGATTTCAAAAATACCTTTAAATGTACCCAAAATAATCCCACAACGACCCCTTAATAATCCTTTAATGATCCTTAAATGTTCCCAAAATTACCCAAAATTATTCCAAAATGATCCCAAAATGACCCTAAAATAATCTCAAAATCACCCCAAAATTGTCCCAAAATAATCCAAAACTGAACCCAAAATTATCTCAAAATAGCCCCAAAATAATCCCAAAGTGATCCTAAAATAATCCAAATATGATCCCAAAATGACCCCAAAATATATAAATGTCCACTTTTTTATCCTCGTTTTTTGGTAAGCGCAACCCAGTAATTTCCCAAGATTGTATCCGCTTCTATTTAGCAGGGTAGTTAAGCACTTAACTTAACAACAGCTTTCTACAACTACACTGCTAACCAACAGCGAATATAAAATTGGTAAATTACTGGGTCGCGCTTACCAAAAAAAGAGAATAAAAAAGTGGGCAATATTGGTCAGCGAGGTTCCTTTTCGAGCTACGTTGAAGGTGCTAATTCGTGTCGAAAATTATCGATTAATCAATTATGTCGAATTATGCACTATTTTAGCACTGGTTGGCAGGGTAACGAACCTCAAAAACCTCACACAAAAGACTCAAGAAACAAACTTGCTTTGGGCATATTCAAAGCTCATACAAAAGACTTAGGAATCGAACCTGCCGGCGTTTTTTCTTAAATATCGTTGATTGACTGCTGTCGCAAATTGGTTTTTCTCCCCTCAACAAAAGAGAAAGCTCTTTAAATAGTTCTTCAATATTTTTTCTGGTTTATTTCATTCATCATCAAAGATTAAACTGCGCAAATAGATCAGTACGGCTGGAGGTTGTTTCATTTCCATTGGTATAGCATATAATTTTGATTTATCGAAAATTTCACGTGCTTCATTATCCTTGATTTTGCTTGCGTCACATTCCGCTCCTTTACATTTCACTGCAGCTGACGTCATCTTTGTACTTGATTTCCTACTACTACCCATTGCATAAGTGCAACACATGCATAGAATCAATAAACCGAATAGACCCAAAACAGCCATTTGTGTTGACCTGGAAAATATTGAACAAGAGAACTTCGAATGAGTCATATGTGAAATTTAGTGAATCATATGTGACTTACGGGTGTACTGCATTAATTTCAATAAGTCACATGTGACTCATGTTTGTTGGGGTCAATTTTTGGATAAGTACCCAATAAAAACAAACCTTCACCCATGTCTACTTACCTATTTGAATGATATATGTGAAGTCCCAAAATAAAAGTCCAATAACACATTTTAAGCCAAAAGAATAAAGCAGCTATAAGTACCAATCTGTGAAAAAAGGATAACGATATTAGCAGGGCATCTCCTTATAACCCTCTAAAAACTACTTACGCTATAAAACTGATAAAACTAATTATGAATGTAGAGAGACTACAATTTCCATCACATGTTTCTCCCTCTTCTAAATCACTTTCATTATTTTCGACACATATTTTGCGTTTCCTTCGATATGGCGGTCCAATTTCTTTCAGTGTACAACAACATTTAGTTTTCTTGTGCTTAACGCAGCGTTCAGAAGTCGGTGGCTCTGGTGGTATATCAGGTGGCATTCCACAACAACCGGCAGCCGAAGATTCAACAAGTAGCTCAACGTACTTCTTACACGGACAAGACGGAAATTTGCATTTTAATTCTTTTTGCTGATTTGAACAAGACATTTGATATTTTGGTGTTAGAAATTAGGAACGATAAATTTTGAGGTTTTAGTGTTAATAATTTTTTAAATGGATTTTTTTTTAATTTAATTTTTTATGGGTTTATTCAAAACATTTCAAATGTTGATTGAATTTGTATATGAAATCAAAGGGTGGGTCAGAGAAAGAAACAAAATTTGACAAGACAAGTAATATAGTGTTCATGCTGAGTTTTAAAAGCTGCTTTTACCATTTTCGGACATACATTTCGAAGATACCTTCATGGTGCCGCATTTACAAATGCATTTAGCTCACGGTTGCAATTCGTTTAGGTTATGAGCATGTTTACAAAAAGTCGAACTTTTTTTATACATTTGGTCATAAGCAACTCTTTAATTGTAGTTTCCCTTTTTTTATTTTATTTGAACACACGCGCGCGAATTTGCTAGTTTTTCAACACAATCAATTTTTCAATTGTTTACGAATGGCAGAATGTCAAGAAAAAGCAGCTAGTGATGGAACTTTTGCAAGTTCGAAACGTTTATTTCTTAGCAGAATACACCCCCTGTATGCTTGTGCATTAATAATGCTAGTGCAAAAATAAAGTAGCATTTAGCTGGTTTTGGTGTCAGAATTTGTATGAAAAATGACAAAATAAATCCTGCGTTTTGGGCTTAATGCTAAAACGCAAAATGCTGGCTTACCATGAACAGGCTATAAGTGTGGGAAACCGAACTTTAAACACGCAGCGATTTCTATCACTTACATCAGGGATATTTCCAATACCACCATGAAACCTGCTAAATTTCATCTATCTACTATAATCAGTTTCATCGTTATGAGCCCCTTAAAAATGTACGATGCCACGCCCACTTTTAAAATTAAAAAGAAAATCACAATAGAATGACCCGGAGGATTTACCTACCAAATTATACTGTTTTAGCTATTTAACTTACCGAATTATGTCAATTTATGTGATTTTCGAAATTTTCCATATCGAAAGTGGGCGTGGTCGGGAAGCTATTTCGTCTGATTTCATCAGGTATACTCCCTATAATGTTAGTATTGTTCCAAATTTCTTGATTCTACCGTAATCAGTTCAGAAGTTATGACCAGTCGTATTTTCAAAACTGCCTCCCATAAAAGTGGGCGATGCCACTATTAAATTATATCATTTTAGCCAATTCCGTTACCGAATTATGTCAATTTATGTGATTTTCGAAATTTTCGATATCGAAAAAGGGGGCGTGGTAATCATCCGTTTTCGCGAATTCTCTATAGCAACCTACCTTAGCCAGAAAGTAAACTGTATACAAAATTTCATGCAAATATCTCAATTTTTTAGTCAATTATCGTGTACACGGACGGACAGACGGACGGACATGCCTTAATAAACTCCTCTTTTCAAGTTAAAAACTGTCATATATGGAACTCTATATCTATCTCGATTATTTTGTGCCGTTACGTAGTACCGTTAAATGGACAAAATTATAATACCCTTGTACTAGTACTAATACGATGGGTGTAAAAATCACTCACTAAAGGATGATTTACACTTGTCGATTTTTCTAACCTTTTTTCAATCGGCCGTGTAAACAGCAATTCGATCGATCTTCACCTTGTATTTAAGGGTTGGGCACAAGTGGTTCGATAAAAATCGACCTTTAAGGCTCATTTACACGGGTCGATTTTTCCAGTACATTATTGTCGTTCCACCGTGTAAATAGCAATTCGATCAATTCCCCCCTTGTAATTGAAGGTAGAATGCAGTGGAACGACAAACCATTATCAAGCATAAACCATCTTAAATCAGGAATAAACTATTCTATTCAAAACACGCTAGTTTAAGAATAGCAATCTTAAATCAAGCACACTATACTTGATCTAAGATTGCTCAACCTTAAATTAAAATCTGGCAACTTTGAAATACAAATTAAGTTTAAAGTCAACATTGACAATTTCAATTCAAGGTCTTTCATAGTTCAAACAACATGGTTTAAACTAAAGTTACATTTTTTCCCTGAGTGTAATGTAGTAACTACTCTCTTCTAATCCATACAGAAACAACTATCGATAATGATTATATCAAGAACACCACATGGTATTTTATGCCCATACTCAATCCGGACGGCTATGTCTATAGTCATAAATATGATCGTTTTTGGCGTAAAACACGTTCACGACATATCGCACGACGTACGGGCATCATTGATTCGGCAATGACTTGGCTACAACAGAAGAAAGCGGCGACGCGCGTCTGCCATGGTGTGGATTTAGATCGCAATTGGCATTATCAATGGGGTAAACGGGGAAGCTCAAAGTGGCCTTGCAACGAATTATATGCGGGACCAGGCCCTTTTTCCGAACCCGAATCAAAAGCGTTATCTGAATTTTTAATTGATTATCGAAAACAAATGAAGGTGAGCGCGATACGCGGATGTTATTCGAAATCATTCAATATATGCTCCATTTGGTCTCTTTTTAGCTTTATATTTCCTTACAATCGTATGGTCAGATTATTTCATATCCCATGAAAGCGAATGTTTCTTTTAATGCCGAACGTATCGATGACTTTCTCGATGTCGCCATGGTGGGAACGGATGGATTGCGT
>CAXKVI010000005.1:89896074-90099810 GCA_964058755.1 Campiglossa producta | reverse complement strand
TGAATATATTTATTACTTACTTAAATTGTAAATTTACTACAAAAACATGTTGTAAAAATAATTATAAAATTTTTAAATTAACAATTCATGTGCTTTCGTTACGATTGCATTGATATGGATGTCCGATTCATTCATCCACATATTGTCTTATTCATGAGACGACTGGAATTAGCGGCACGAACCAAAGATTGCTTGAAGCTATTTTTTTTGTCTGTGCAATGCAATATGGTTTGTATGAACCAGGCGCGTAAAAGACGATCCGGACTTGAAGGTGTTTCCTCCTCCTAAAGATAACCCCTTAGACGGTTAAGCGTCAATTAATGACGATGATGATTTTATAGGTCACGAACTTTTGGTTGAGTATCTTAGAACAACCAACTAACTTGATCATCATCATACAATATTGCAGTTTTTAAGGGGGCAAATTGTTTTTTTATTGGATCTACAGTATAGAGTGATAAAATCAGGATACACACCTACATATGTATATCCATAGGCATATGTATATGTATAGACATATGTATGTATGTTCATCCATGTTCATGTAAACATAGCTTTCGTGCGAAAAATGACAGCCCCAAAGCGTGGTTTAAAACTTTCAGTTTCATTCATAGTTTCTGTCGTTTAAAATAACGTTTAATAAATTTAGCATGCGATATTTGTATGAAAATGTAACGAATGCAATACTAGTTAGTTATAATTGCATTTCCCACTTCCATTCAACTGGTTCTTCGATTGTTCCAAAAAAAAAAAAGAAAATAATTGGTTTTACTAGTTTTGGTCAGAAAAGTAAAGGATCACAGCTATTATTATTTTTTATGACATTTCTCAAAAATTCATAAACATAAAATTTGAAATTTAATTGCAGTAGTTGGTAGTCTAGTTTATAGTTTGCAGAAAGTAAAAATGTTTCACCCAAAGCACCACAGAGCATAGTCCAAAATTTTAGGAGACTGATTTGGATTAGACAGATCGCACTTAAAATCCAATTTAGGTTTCTGGGCTCGTCCGAACCATACAAGAGTTTAGATGAGATATAGGCTTCGAACTCATAGAGGTTCATGCATAAAAGTCGAGCATTTGCCCAGACTCGACCTTTTGAATAAATGCTAGATTTTATGCATGAAGGCCATTATTTTCATCGCCATTTTTTGAAGGAAGAGGATTTTTCGGTCGCCATTTGTGGCCCCGTCTTGAAACTTTCGTCATGAGTTGAATATGTTTTCAGTCAAAATCTCAACAAAATAGTCGAATATTAAAGAAATAACCATAAACGATATGAGATTTGCTTCAGATAAGACCCCGATGAGCAAAAAACAGCCGGCTCACAATTAAAGCGGGCTACTCACCTGCCAAGAAATGCCTCAAGAAAAAAGCGAGCATATATTTCTTGTGCCTGGTCAAGAAATTTTGACGTTTACCAAATTTTCCATTTTTTTGCAAATTACTCTTATAAAAATGTCTAAAATATGTGTAGCGCAATATGTACTCACCTTTGCTATGGATCTGCACGTTTACCTCAAGAAATATATACGAGCATCTTTATTTCTTGAGGTAACCCGGCGTTGCCAACCATGGAAAATTGCAGTATTTTTTCTTATGAGCTGAGTATTGGCTCAAGAAAATCTGACGTGTGAAAACAGTTCTTGACCATTTCTTGAGCGTTTTTTTATATGGAGTTTGACATTTCTTGGCAGGTGAGTAGCCCGCTTAAGCTGAAAACAGAAACGACTTTAGCGTCGCGTTGCGTGACATTTCATTTTTGACAGCTGAGATAAATTACATAGTTCAATGCAACCTGTCTCATAATGCTTTTCAACGCGCGTTAGCGCAGAGACTTGGCCAAGTTTTATCTTTCTAAGTGCGATGACCTAATCAGCTGATTTTTCCTCGGATATTTTCGCGTTCATTGTGGGATACTTTTTCGGGCTTGTGCGGTTTTGCCAAAGTTATAAATGTCACGCAAAGCAATAATGCTGTATCTGTTTACCGCTTTAAAGTAAGCCACGTAAACAGTGTTTTTACATAGATTTAAAAAAAAATGACCCCTCCTCCCGCCCACCTATTCTCATGTCAAACTGACAATTTGATTCACGTCCGTAGAAATGTACGTGTGAATGGAGATTTAGTTCATAGACCACTTTTATCTTCAGGCCAACTCGCATCAAAGATCAAGCATGCAACAATTCCTGTTTCTGGTGTTATTCTTATTGTTGTTGTAGCAATTAAAGTGCAATACTCGTATAAGATTGTTGCGTTTTTATGAAAATGCATAATTGTTTGCATGAGAAAAATTACTTTCATCTGCACATCCTCATATATTTGCATGTGGCAGTAGGGTGGTCCTTATTTGTATGGAGACAATTTTATCATCAGATGTTCAAAGGCTCAACCCCCAAAATCGATAGTAATGTAGCCGAAGATATCGCCGGCTTCAAAGTATACAGAAGTATTTCAAAATTTAATTTAAACGGCATTCAAAATTTCACTTTTACAATGGAGTTTTATGAAAAAAATAAAAGTTTGAAATGCTGTTTTCCAAAAAATTTTAAAAAGTAAATACATCTTTATACTTTGGAACCGGCGATATCACGCACAAATTTTTATCCTGATTGGAGATCGGTTAGGCCAGCAGGTTCAAAGATCAAATTGATTTGTATGTGATATCTCCCCATAGTGCTATCGATTTAGATTAGATAAAAAAAATTAATTAATTTGAGACCGGAAAAAATACTACATTTGATTATACGGACCACCCTAATGCGGCATACATACATATTTATGTGTGTAACAATGTTAATTTACATAAATGTTACATTGTATGACCAAAAATAAAATACCAATCATCTAACAATCCTTCTTTGCACTTAACAAATGAATATGTACTACCCTGTAGGAAAACATATTACACAGTGTTACAGTGATTTTACACTCTTGAAGCGACCTAGTAGAGATTGTTCAACTGGTCGAATTATACACGAAACACCGGTTAAAAGATTTGTAACACCCCCAAAATCCGGTTTTGGGGACAAAAATCGGTTTTTTTCGTTTTTTCGTAAAAAAAATTCATTAAAAAACCAATTTCTACTAAACTTTTTTTGATATATTTTATTTGAATCTATTTTATTTTATTTTATTTTACTTTGAAAATTTTGTGTACTTTTGACCAGTCGAATAGTTTTTATCAAATTATTCTTTTGATTTTTTGGCAAAACCAAATTGCAAACCCACACAATTTCAACTACGATGATTACAATTTCGACCTTGTTGAAGGGTCTTGTCAATCCGCTTTGTATTGTATTGTTTAGGAACTCTGCACCACCTTAATTAATCATCGAACCAAGGAGATTGGGAATATCTAAACCGCAGTGCGTAACCATTGCACCAAACACTGCTTGATAAGACCCTTCAACAAGGTAGAAATTGCAAATGTTTGTAGTTGGTATTGTGTGTGTTTTCAACTTGGTTTCGCCAAAAACTCAAAAGAATTATTTCATAAAATTCGACTGATCAAAAGTCAACGAATATTTCAAAGTTCATAATATAAAGCCCCTTAGTAACGTCAACTAAATTGTTTTATTTTATTTTAAGTAATTTTGCTATATTTTTTTTTTTTTTCATTTTTATTTATTTTGTTTTTTATTCGTTTTTTATTTTTTTATCTTTAGAGCAATGTTCCTACTCAACCAACAAACTAGTAACCCATTCACTTTCCTACAGGGCAGCAAACTGGTCCATGAAACTAAGCATAAACTTGACGCAATGTCACATAATCTGTAAATTGCATATATAATTGTAAGATTAACTTGATAATCATTGCAATTATTTTAAAAGATTTATTATTATGCAGAAATGAAGACATGATGGCGTTCAAAAGAAAAGAGAAAACTATGAGTAGAAGAAATAAATTCTTGTTAAAGAAAATTAATTCTCGCTTGGACAGTGACTTTCATTTAATGTTTCGTTTTTGTGGTGGTGTATGTGGAACTCACTGTACTAACGTTTCATGTTTGAAGAAGAAAATTTTCGAGGAAGAATAATTGTATGATTGAACTTACTGCTGGTATATTCTAAACATACCGCTCTTTTTACTCTCGCCTTTCCAACTCTCCTCTGGAAAAGTTAGCTCGGTTCCTCCATCTACTCAAGTTAGACTTCACACACTCTTTCATTAATGATCATTACAATTTTGAAGGAACAGGAAATACGAACAGGCTCAAGGTTCAAAACTCGCTAGCATAAAACTCATATCGCACGAACAAACCAAGCAAGTTGATGGTGTAGGAATAGCTATGACCGCTTGTCTTTGTATTCTAGTTGTTTCAAGTAGCCAGAAATACTAGCCGCTTATGGAATAAATCAAATATACATACAAACTTATGTAGCCGCTAGTTACCAGCAACAAAGTATCATCGTTTATGGTAAGCTGCCACAAGGCGTTAGCGTTAAACTGAAAAAATCTTACAAGCGTACGACAGTTCCTTTTCGAAAGTCTGGCGTAGCGCTCCAGTTGGAAATGGTTTTTGTTGTGTATTTGAAATAAAAGAAATTATATTTTTATATTAAACTAGTACTGATACATAAGCGCTTAAAGTGAAATGCGTAAAATGACGTATTTAATATAAGAGGAAGTTAAAAAAAATGTTGATAGCCGCCCACAAAAACCGTTAAACAGTGCAATGCAACAATATTTCCTATGATAAATGAATACCTACCTGAGGCATGTGCTGAATATCTACATATGATAAATATCTATAATTTAAAGTAAAAGTTATTTATTAACATTTTTTCTGTGTTTGTATTGGTCACAAATGTTTATTTAATTGTGGTATTTTGTTGAATTTTTCTAAAAAGCGATGTGAAGAAATTTGTATATTTTTTATACCCAATGCAATTATTTATGTGGAAAATTTGTAGCAACATAAAAAGGTGAAACAAAACGATCAATTTAAAACCAATTTAGTAAATGGCTTGATCCGTGAGCCACCTAGCGGAATTTCTGAATTTTTAAAATTTTTTAACTTTTATTGTACATATCTATTTTTTTTTTTTTTTGTTTTATTTATTTATTTATTTTATTTCATCTTGTTTTATTTTACTTTGGAAATTTTGTAGACTTTTGACCAGTCGAATAGTTTTTATCAATTAATTCTTTTGAATTTTTGGTGAAACCAAGTTGAAAACCCACACAATTTCAATTACGATGATTGTAATTTCGACCTTGTTAAAGGGCTCTGTCACCCGGCTTTGTATTGTATTGTTTAGAAGTTTTCCATCATCGAACCATAGAGATAAGGAATTTCAAACCCGCAGTGCGTAACCATTACACCAAACACTGCTTGACAAGACCCTTCAACAAGGTGGAAATCGCAAATGTTTGTAGTTGGTATATTGTGTGTTTGCGGCTCGATCCGCGAGCCACCAACCGGAATTTCGGATTCAACAAGTAGTTAGTATTGGAAATGCATAACTATATGTTAAGTTTCTAGTGCCTAAGTCGCCCGGAAGCTAATTAAAACTTGGTCCAAAGGTTCCCATTTTATCAAATAGCTCGATCTGTGCGCCACCTAGCGGATTTCTTTTGATTAATTTTTGCATTGTCACTGGGTTTTGAGTTACATAAGTTGCTCAAAAATCTATCACACGATTCCTCCAGTTTTTCAGGAATTTTCATTTATATTTATCAGCGCGTCATCTAGCGGAACTTGGGCTCCTGCCAGTTATATAGTTATAATGTCCTGAACTTTGTGTAAAATTTTAGGTTTCCAGGTCGAAGGGAAGCTAGATAAAAATCGATCGCAAGATTCAATTTCAAACGAGCTTTCCTAATACGTCGATCCATGGGCCACCTAGCGTAATTTTTTTAAATGAAGGACGTCACCGAGTTTTCATGCATCGAGTCTCAAGCCTCTAGCTCACTGGAAAGGTACTATAAAGTATATTGCAATATTCCCCAAATTTTCAGTAATTTTCAGTTATCTGGATCCGTTCACCACCTACCGATATTTGTTCTGAAGTGAGTGTAAACTTTTAAGGTCGGCCGGAAGCTAGTAAAAACTGGATAGTAAAATTCTCATTCAACGAATTTCTTTGTAAGGTCGATCCGTGGGCCACCTAGCGTATTTTTTTGATTAAGTATTGCCCTGCCACCGGGTTTCGACCCATGCGTCACGTTTTGAGCCTCTAGCTTACTGAGAAGTTACTTAAAAATAGATCACAGGATTCCTACAGGTTTTGAGCAGTTTTCAGTTATTTCAATCAGGGCTTCATCTAGCGGAATTTTGTGTACAGCATATAGCATTGTATTCAATTGTAGATCTAGGGTGTTCGTGAAACTCATTCTAAGAAAGGGCGTTATGGAAAAAAAATTAGAAAGGGCTGTCGTCGATTGCGTTTGCGAATTTAACATCCACACTCATTTATTCTTTAATATGCGGGTTTATTTCTACATAAAAGGAAATTGTTACAACATATAAAACATATTACAAACAATAAGCACTTACCGCAGTGTTCTTCGCTCCAATATTTGATCGACGACTAAGCCGTTTGCTACCGTTCATCGAATTTATACCGCGGACAATTAGAGCGATTAACATTTACGGTTTACAAAGTCGAAATCAACCAAAAACAGTAATCAAATTAAATGCATGTGAAAGAGTGAAGAAATATTATGAACACTTTACTTATATGCTAGCGGGTGAATTCCAGGCAATAATAAGACAAGCTGCAATTGCATATGTATGTACGCACGTATAACAAAGGAACAATAATTTGAGGATGACATGAATAAAGGAAATAAAATGGCAGAGTTGCCGCTCTGCAACATCCCCACCTCCGTGAATCAACTAGATTCACCAACATCTACGTCTAGGACAGCCAAGGTCGATACCGCTCGCCGTTTTACACCGCTAGAAGTTTTAACGTCTGCTCGCCGTACTTCACCATCAGTGCCAGGATAAACACGCTCTATCTTACCACGACACCAGTCACGCCTAGGTACGTTAGGGTCGCAAACAAAAACTAAATCCCCTACGTGCAATTTCTCTGATCGTTGGCACCACTTTACTCGCCTGGTCAGAGTGGGGAGGTACTCTGCGATCCAACGCTTCCAGAAGTGATCTCTCAGCTGTCTGGCAATTCTCCACTGCTGACGCAGACCAGAGACCTTTTCAACGGTATCGCTCACAGCTGACGTTTGTGCATTATTTGCTTCACCCAGGAGGAAGTCGTTGGGTGTGAGCGGCTGTTCCTGATTCACGTGTATGGGCAAATGTGTGAGGGGCCTGGAATTGATGATATTTTCTGCTTCAATCAAGAGGCAGTTGAGTGTATGCTCCCGCGGCGCAGTCTCCTTCAAGGTGCAGCGTAAAACACGCTTAACACATTGTACTAACCTTTCCCAGGCGCCCCCTTCTGCTGGATTAAACGGTGAATTAAACACCCACTCCACTCCTCTCTGAGACAACTCGTCTTGAACACGAGAACAATCGAAAACTTCACCGAATCTTTTGGCTTCTTTGTCGGCACCGACAAAGTTCTTGCCATTGTCTGTACGCAAGCGTATTGGCACCCCTCGCCGATTTATAAAATTGCGAATTGCAACGATGCAGGAGTCGGTGCTCAAATCGTGGGCCAACTCTAAATGAACCGCCCTGACAGTTAAACATGTAAACAAGGCCACCCATCTCTTTTCCGTGCTGCGGCGCACCGTAACTGTCATCGGACCGAAATAGTCCAATCCAGTATAGCTGAATGGTCGGATATATGGGGTAAGCCTATCAACCGGCAATGGTCCCATCAAAGGCGTTTTCGGCTGTGCTTTACGCAAGCGACAGATATGGCATTTGGCTATTACACCGCGCAGCATACTTCTTAGCCGTGGTATCCAATAAGTTCTCCGTATTTCACATATGGTAGCCTCCGTATTTTGGTGGCACATTATGCAGTGGTAATGCATTATGAGAAGGTTCGTGAATGCATGGTTTGGCGGTAATATAATGGGTCGTCTAGAACTTATGGGCAGCCAGCTGGCAGAGTCTATGCGTCCTTGGACACGGAGTACCCCTTCTTTATCAATGTACGGTGAGAGATGGAGAAGTTCACTATTGCGGGCGATGTCGTGGCCACTTTCGATTTGTTGTATCTCGATGGGGAATGCCTCACGTTGCACAAGGCGGCACAGTAAGAATTTTGCTAGTTCAGTTTCTCGAGCGGACGGACCATGGACTTCGTTTACATGAGTTTGGCGGCGGCACATAGCAATAAAACGTAAAAACCAGGCGGCGGTTCTGACCAGTTTGCTGAAGGTAGAAAAACGTTTAAAATTAAAAATATTACTATCAACAATTACCAACGCGTATTTACGACGCAACTCTTCCTCAGTATCTTCATTGTCACATAATGCAATATCACTAGTGGGCCAGGAATGCTGGGATTCTTTGAGGAATGACGGACCAGATAACCAAGGCGTTGTTTGACTGAACTCGACATGATTGTTTGCGCGTGTGGCTACATCTGCAACGTTTTGACTGGTGGGAATCCACTTCCAATTTGATGTTTTTGTTGATGCCAGTATTTCTGCAACCCTGTGTTGCACGAACGGTTTATATCGGCGATGCTCACTGCCGATCCACCTTAAAACCGTTGTTGAGTCGCTCCACAAATAGCAACTTTCACTATCTATTGGATGGTCTTCTCGTACGCAATTTAGCAAACGGGTACCCAATACAGCCGCCTGCAGTTCGAGCCGTGGCACAGTTAGTGGCTTTATGGGTGCGCATTTTGACTTTGCGCATATGAACGATACTTCTACCTCGCCACTCGAACTTACTGACCTGTAGTATGCTACAGCTGCAAACGCATCCTCACTTGCGTCCACGAATATATGAAGCTGCAACATTTGTGGTATGCCTTTTTGAAAATAATACCGTGGCATAGCGAACTCGTTGACTGCTACCATCTGATTTCGCCATTTCGCCCATGCTTCATTAACCTCTTGCCGAAGCGATTCATCCCATTGTGTATTAGTTTTCCATACCTCACGCATTATTAATTTGGCGCCAATGACAAAATGTGCTAGGAAGCCTAAAGGGTCGAAGATTGACATGACTACGCTTAATAGCTCGCGTTTGGTAGGACATCTTGAGCCATTTATAACTGCAGGATCGACATTGTTGAACTTAAGCTGGAAACCGAAGCAGTCGGTTGATGGTTGCCAAAACAGTCCTAAGACTCGCTCGACTGAAATACCATCCTTTTGGCTTATTGGACGAGTGTACTCGCTGCCACCTAGTATGCTGACCACCTTATGTGAGTTTGATGAAAAATCTCTGAGTTCGAAACCAGCTTTCAAATGAATTTCTCGTACTTTCTCTGAAACTGCGATCGCTTCTTCCTCTGTCGCAAAGCTGTCAACATAATCATCTACATAGTGATGATTTAGAATGCTATGTACTGCGCGTGCTGTAATTTCGTTGTTATTTTCGTATTCCAATGCGTTTACTTTCTTAACATAGTTTGCTGAGCATGGTGAGCAAGCGGCGCCAAAGGTCATCACACGCATCTCGTAGACTTCAGGCTGTTTTGTGGCATCTCCGTCGCGCCAAAGGAATCGCTGCGCACATCTGTCGCCTGGTTGAATTACCACTTGGTGAAACATTTCTCTAATGTCACCACAAACTGCCACGGCACCATTACGAAAATGAAAGAGTATCGATGGCAATGATTTATACTCCTGTGGTCCTTTAAGCAGTTGGGAGTTGAGAGAGACACCTTCAACCTGGGCAGCGGCATCAAAAACTAAACGTAACTTGCCTGGCTTGTTGGGGTTTCTGACAGCGAAATGTGGTAAGTACCACGTTTTTGGTGACACTGAGGCTGCCTCTGCTGGTGTGAGCTTACGTGCGTATTCTTTCTCGATGTGTGAGTTTAAAATGCGTTTATATTCAGCACAAAATTCGACATCGCGGCTCATTCTTCTCTCTACACCAATTAATCTCTTCAGCGCAAGAGGGTAACTATCTGGTAGTGATATACCATCGCTTTTCCATATTAGGCCCGTCTGGAATCTTCCGTCAATGCGGAGTGTGGTTGACTGCAGTATCTGTCGTGATCGGCTGTCAGATTCGCTTTCTATAGGCGGTGCGGCTGCAACTCCAAAGCTTTCAGTGGTAAAAAAGTTGGCCACCATATCGTGCAGTGACTGGTCCACACGATTATCCAGAAGCAGGCATGATGATGTCGATGTTGGTGACATTAATATGGATGTACCATAAGTTGGGCCGAAAAGCACCCAACCCAATTCGGTGTTCGCAGCATAGGGCCCACTCTCTCCTACTCTCACGGTCGTCGACGGCAAGCCAAGGTAACAGTGGTCAAGACCAATCAATAGTTTTGGTCTAACTTGCGGATATGTTTGTACTGGTAAGTTACAAAGATATGCTCCATGACAGCTCAACTCCGACTGACTTAGACTTTGACACGGGAGCTGCAGATTTTTCACCCCATACACGTTGCGTAACTTGTGTTTCTTTTGAACGTTTACTCCGCTTATTGACAGTTCTACGACGATGGCTGGTTCTTGTGATGCGTGACCGCCAACCCATTGCAAATTCAGACGCTGTTGTTGTCCTCGAAGACCAAGTTCATCCACCAGAGTGCTGTCCACCATAGTGACCGAGGAGCCCTCATCCAATAGCGCATATGTCTCAACCGATTTGTTTTTTCCATACAGAATTACTGGCAAGATTCTAAACAACAGCTTACTTGCTGAGTTATTGCTGCAATTGAGGACTGATGCTTCTGCATTTTTTTTTTGCGGCTGTTGAGTGCATATTGGTTGATTGGCGTGGGCTATGGAGCGGTCCTTGGATTGCACTATGGATGAATCATGTCTGTTACCCGAATGTATAGCTCTTTGTAGATAGTTCGTGGGACGCTCGGCCTCATGCAACAGCTTGTGATGTATTCTTTTGCATCCTTCTGTTCCGCATGGCTTACGCCGCTGGCAGTCGCGCGTACCATGTCCAGAGGCAAGACATGAGAAGCAAAGTCGGCACTGCTTCACCTGAGTCCACCTATTTGAAGCGGTCAGCTCCAGAAACTGCTTGCATTCAGATATTTTATGTTGGCCGTTGCATATTGGACAATCTTGTTGGCGGTGATTTTGAGCAGCATGGAGCACGACCCGGCGTTTATGGTCTCGCACTGAGTCACTGTCCTGCACTGTACAAATGACGTTAGCTAAGCTTGTGAGCCACTCGCTAAAGTGCGTTACCGTAGCATATGGATTTATAGCTGCCGCATGACTTGCCCAGTCAATGCGTTTACTCATAGGCAATTTCATAACGAGCTCGTCGAGAAGTGTTGGGTTTGTAAGATGTTGCTCTCCTCCTCTGGCCGACTGCAAAAAGGCGCAAATATTGTTAACGCTGCTGGCAAATGGTACGAGTTTTATCATTGCATTTTCCGATATGGGTGCTATTTCTTTTACACGTGCTAGCTGGCTACGAATTAGCTGCTCTGGGCGACCAAATCTAAATTTAAGTTGCTCTATTATGTTCGTAACGTTGTTTGGGTGAATAAGTAACGATTTCACCGACTCTCGAGCTTCGCCCTTCAAGCTTCTCTGCAGCCTTTGATTATTTTCAAAATTGCTGTACCCATAGACTGCCGTAGATTCTGTGTAGGCGGTAAAAAATATTGGCCAATCCTCCGCTTTCCCACAGAAATCCGGCAAAGCTTGCATTTTTCGAGGTGGGTATGACGATGGCGCTATAGCAGAACTCATGTGTGTGTCGGCTGGAGTATAGACAGTGTTGAACCTTAACGAAGTGGCATTAGCAGCTGGTAGTGGCGGATTAGCATACATATTTCCAAGTGGATTATATCGAGCATTTGCGGTAGAAGTGTAAGTTGTGAAAAGTGGCGGCGAGTACCCATTGTCAGCGAGTGATGGCAAATGTAATCTATTTGTGGCAGCAGTGGTTGTTTCTTGCATTTCTTGAAGGCTAGCAACTGGCGAGTAACGATTGTTGGCGATTGATGGCAATGGCAGTGTATTTGTGGCAGCAGTAGTTGTTATTTGCATTTCCGGCGGGTGAAAAACTGGCAATTGCAATGTTGTAACCTGAGAAACTGTTGACGGCGCACTGATTGCGTTATTTGCGGCGTTTTGCAGCTCATTTTCCCTCAACTTAGCTTGCGCTGCTTTGAGGCTATTTTCTAGTGCGGCGATACGTTTTTGCATTGCATGAACCGTACTATCCTGACTCACAGTGGAAGCTGTTGACGAGGGACGAGTAGTTGCAGGCGAGGCTGGTTTCATTGCTGCAGTAGTTGCAACCGTATTTGGCGGTGGAACGTCTTTTTCCGTGGGCATGGTTGTTGTTGCGTACTTGCTGCTTACAGTATTCAAACGTTGGCTGCGGCGGGGAGATTTCTCCATATATATGTAATGATAATGCGATTTGCCACTAGCTAAACGATTTTCAATAATTGGCAAAGGTGATGTACATACGCAGGCATGTAAATGAATGTGCACATTTACATTGCGAAATAAAACTTGTCGTCGATTGCGTTTGCGAATTTAACATCCACACTCATTTATTCTTTAATATGCGGGTTTATTTCTACATAAAAGGAAATTGTTACAACATAAAAAACATATTACAAACAATAAGCACTTACCGCAGTGTTCTTCGCTCCAATATTTGATCGACGACTAAGCCGTTTGCTACCGTTCATCGAATTTATACCGCGGACAATTAGAGCGATTAACATTTACGGTTTACAAAGTCGAAATCAACCAAAAACAGTAATCAAATTAAATGCATGTGAAAGAGTGAAGAAATATTATGAACACTTTACTTATATGCTAGCGGGTGAATTCCAGGCAATAATAAGACAAGCTGCAATTGCATATGTATGTACGCACGTATAACAAAGGAACAATAATTTGAGGATGACATGAATAAAGGAAATAAAATGGCAGAGTTGCCGCTCTGCAACAAGGGCATTATTTCTCTTGAGAGGCCCCTATCTAGCTAGAGCTCGGCTAAAACCTATGAAAGGTCGTTTTTGAAAAAAGCTTAGATCGAAATTCCAAATATTTTTTTTAACAACTCATTCTGGTTGAACAAGATTCATGGCTTCAATGTGAATTTAAATAGCCACTTGGCCAACCTGAGTCGCTGTCCTCCTACCTACCTACTACAAGGGCCATCTTATCTTCTGTCCATGATCCCGAGCTATACATCTCTGCAGAGTTAGACTCGTTATGCTCAACTTTCTTACAATAGACCTGAATAAATTCCAGTGCAAGTAGACTTCAAGCAGTCTCGACTTAGACACCAGAATCGGACATGCTAGTATTCTAAAGACGGTATCCGGGAATTTGCGACAACCTCTCCGTAAGAGTCTCTGAGAGATACGATTTGGAGAACGTCCTCTATACCTGCTGTCCATAGCCTTCACGAATGACTCCAAGTTTTGCGGCAACGTGGGTAGTGGATTTTTGGTCAGAATATCATTGGCTCTCCCCAAGTATTAGGCTGCCTACCCGGTCTAACCTACCCTAATGTCAGTCAGAGTAGTGTAGCGAACATATGCCACGCTACGTCTCTGTGAGACCTCGGCTTCAAAACCCCATAAGATCAATTTATGCATTGGGTATAAAAGAGTCACTTTTCATCTAAGTACCATAAACTCATAGAACTTCATAAACGAAGAAATTGGTTTAAGACACCAAACACTGTGATTAGATCTCTCAACAATTTGTAATGGTTCGATTAATATCGCTGGCGACACGGCAATGGCAATGACAGTGTGTCAATGAGGTATCTGTAGGCTTTGCGCTTCATGGTAGATATATTCCCCCACTTTACGTATGTAAGTCAGTGAGACGTTAAAACTTAAATTGGCGTGTGCCATCAGGCAAACGCCATTAGACCGTAACGACTTCTAAGCACCAAACAAAAGTAGCTCTACAAACATATTGACATGAGCGGTTTGGTCGTATGAACCCTCAACCAACGGTTCAGTTGGTTAAATGTGCATTTAACCATATGAAAACTCTGTGTCTAACGGTGTATGCGTGTGGTGTTTTTCTTAGCTTTTTCAAAAAGTGCATGTGTGCGTGCGACTCCAATGATGTTAACAACGATGATGATGATGACGATACCGGCTGATGTGTCTTCCGTGGCGATCGGAAGACTGGATTTCACTTTGACTTTGGAGTGCGAGCTTGTGTTATTCGCATGTGAAACGGTGAACCGAACGGTGGTGTTGTGTAAAAGTTGTGTGACAAAAGAATACTTTGTAGTGAATTTGAAGAGATTCAAGAAATGATTCAAGAATGATTGGCGGAAAAAAAAAACAATTTCATTGTTGACAAGTGATTGATCGTGCTTCAGGCTAAAGTTGGGATCCTCCTCCTGTGTGTGTGTAGCATGTGAAAGCAAGCGTGGTTGCAGAAAATAAATTGCAATAAAAAAATTGTATCAAAAAAAAAAAAAAATTATTAAAAAAAAAAATTAAAAAAAATTAATAAAGATCTTTAAAAAATGCTTAAAAAATATTGCTTTCCTTATTCGTGCTCCTTTATTTGTTCATCTTCAAATTTCTCGAGGACGTAACGTGTCTGAACACTTACATTTGCGACAAAAGAATATTTTGTGGTAAATTAAAAAAGATACAAGAACGGATTTTTAATTTGAAAAAAAAAAAAAAAAAATTATTGGTGACAATTGATTGATGATGCTTGAGGCTAAAGTGGTAGATCCTGTGGCTTGTTGGAGTGTAGCCTGTTGAAACAAGCATAAAAAAACGTTTTGTTATAAAAAAATATTATTTAAAAAATTAAATTATATAAAAAAATTTTAATTAATTTAAAATGTTGATAAAAATATAAAATAATTAATATTAAAAAAATATATATAAAAAGTTTTTAAAAATTTTCAAAGCATTTAAAGAAAAAGAAAATTTTTTGTTAATAAAGTTCCTTTAACAATCCTAAAAAATATTTATTTAAAAAAAAAAAACAAAAAAAATCTTTTGTCACAAAAAAAATCTTGAGGCTAAAGTGGTAGATCCTGTGGCTTGTTGGAGTGTAGCTTGTTGAAACAAACATTAAAAAACGTTTTATTATAAAAAAATAATATTAAAAAAAAATCAAATTATATAAAAAAAATTTTATTTTTTTGATTAAAGTGCTGTTAAAAATATAAAATAATTAATATTTAAAAAAAAATATATATATAAAAAGTTTTTAAATAAAGTTCTTTTAAAAATCTTAAAAAATACTTATTTAAACAAAAAAAAAAGAAAAGAAAAATCTTGCAAAAAATGTTTTTCTTTTCCGTGCTCCCCAACTTATTTATCCTTAAACTCTTGCTCGCGAGTATAACCCAACTCAGCGCTTATGATTTTGGCTATTATCCGAGCGCTGAAGAATTCGATAATTTTGTGCGCGAAACCGAACATACGTGGACGCGTGATTTACTCGCGAACGAGCATCGACGTGCGTGGACCGAAAAGCCATCATACCGTGATCCAGCTGGTTACTTTGTGCCAAAGTACAATGAAAACCAAGCGCTTCGAGCGCATAGTGCATCACAGACCACTAGCACGTGGCCAGGATATGTGAAGCGTCTAGGACGTCCACTACAAGACACTCGACAACCAAGCTCCGCACTGAGTGGTAGTAACATTGCCTCGAGTTTGGATTTTAATATTTTTGGTGATGTGGGACAAAATGAAATGGCGGACGGTGTGGGAGTAGGTGAGTTGGATGCATCTGTGCTACCAGAAATAACGCTGAATGACATGCAGCAAACGCATGCCGCGCACTCTAGCGTTATCAATCCGTCGACGTTCTCGTCCTTCTCGCGTCCACAACCGCAGCCAAGTGCGGATAGTAAAAGAGTGTATGCAGTGAAACAAACTTTGGACAGTGTCAACGAGTTCGCGGCATCGTCAGAGTCACCCACAACAACTGTGAAACTCAGCCAAAATCGCAATGACACACAATTTCCGATCTTCTTTAGCAATCCAGCAACTGGGATTGTTTACGCTATTACTGAGGTGGGGAACTTTCCGAGCAGCGTCACTCCAACTTCTCTCACCAGCAATGGTAGCATACCAATTTTTGTCTCAAAGGCGCAATACGAACATGATTTATATGCTCTGCGTGAATATTTTGAAAAGAAATGTCACATTGAAGCGGGACGAGATCCAGTTCGTCGCAAAAACTCTACCTCACACTCGTATACTGATACGCATCCACAAATCATACGCCTACAAAGACCTACTTCGCCTACATTCACAAAAACGCCGGGGAACAAACTACCAACTCAGTCTCACAAGCCGCCATCTCCGGTGTTAGTACAAAGCGAACTCACAATACGCGATCAGTCGCATTTTCCCACGCGCAAGCATAAACCGAAAATAAAACGTAAAATTAAGAAAAAGAAACCAAATCGTCCTGGAAGGAAGCCTGTGCGCGCGAACGCCACGGAGAGTGATTGGCCACAAATATTACGTGGTGTGCGCGTCTCAACCGCAAAGCCTCAGACGAGTACGGAGACGCTACAAACACTTGCAACACAGGTGGAGAAGCCCAATGCTGAAAATACAGATTTCAAGCTGAGCGTAAAGGAAGTGGCGAGCGTGGAGGATGCGTCCTTGGATGATATGGGAAAACGTGCGAAACGCTCGGTGACGAATATACGCGCTCAGATGGAGCGTGTTACGAATAGGACAAGGACTGCGGCATATGCGCCGGAACAGCTTTCACTGAGTCGCATGAGTGGATGGCAACCCGTTACGAATACAAGGCGATCCTTTGTGGTAGCGACACGAGATCAGCTAATAGGAAAACGTCGACTCAAGCTCTGGAATTCTACGGAAATTGTTAGGCCTACCATTAGTGGAGAGATCGGCTCATACGTTCCGCAGACGCTGGAAGAGAGACCACAAACTGAAGTCAGCAGTAAAACTCCAAAGTCAACGATGACGGCAAGAAGACCCAGAATAAGAAATCGTCGGCCGAAACTCGGCAATTTTACGGAAATTAAAAACCCTACCATTATTGGAGAGATCGGCTCACACCTTTCCCAGACGATGGCATTTAGACTACAAACAGAAGTCAGTAGTGAAACTCCAGCACTGAAGATAACAACAAAAAGACCCAGGATAAGAAATCGACGTCCGAAGCTCAGTAATCACACAAAAATACATACCTCAAGCTCTACGGTCCTTAACCATACCAATTGGCCCAACTCGAGGCAGCAAGCGAATCTAACGAATAGGCAGAGAAGTAGGCTTCTGGAATTAAATGGAAGTACGGAGCTTCCGGTGTCCAGTCCGACGAGTAACATTGATAGAGGCAGGAGAGTAAAGCGACGAAAACATAAAGCGAAAGACGAGAAACGCGGTGAGTTTGATATATTCGACTTTGGCAGTGATGAAGACTATGACGATGAGGATGAAGGCGGGGACGAGCTTAAACGGCACAAGCATAAGAACAAAGACGGTGAGGCGGATGATGAGGACGACGAGGACGACTATGGTTTAGATGACGAAGATGACAGCAACGAGTCGTTTGAAGACGTGGAAGCAGCCGAGGATGACGTTCTACCCACCAATAAACTAGTCAACCAAAAAGGGCGAAAACCAGCAGCAGAAGACTCGGACTCATCGTTGGCAACCGAAGACTACACCGCGGAAAGCAACGAGCAAACGAGTGAATATAATAAAAACTCAATCGTAATAGACAGCGGCAGTTCGGCCGAACCTAGCGCCGACTATGGTGCAATGGATACAACCGAAAACGTATTGCCAGAACCACCGACAGCTACCACAACTACTACAATAACTACTACCACTACAACAAAAAAGACCACCACTAACAAACCCACAACCACGAGCACAAAGAAGCCGCCGTCAACTACACACAAAACAAGAACACCCACCAAAAAACGTATACGCCGACGTCCTGCTACCAAAAGCGATACCTCCTCTTTATCCTATGAAGATTATGACGATGATGCGGACGATGGCGGTGGTGTTGGTGGATTTTTTCGTATGATTTTCTATCCCGTGCAAGTTTTTATGAATGGTATTGCGGATACGATGGGCAGCAAGGAATCAGTGGAAGAGGAACAATATTCATATCCCACCTATACCACCTATCACAATGGCATACAAGCAGCTGAACGCGACGGTGAGTACGACGATGCAGATGAAGAAGCAGACGAGCAATCAAGTTCGTTGACCAGTTGGTTGAGTTCGTTGTTCGGTTTTAATAGGCGTACGAAAAATATTGGTAGCACAACACCATATCCACCACTACCGCCTCCAATCACGCGACCAATGCCAACTCAAACACCAAGTTGGTTTGAAACTTTATTCGGTTTTGGTGGCGCTAAGTCGACGACAGCGTCAAGCATCATTGAGGATTCAAATGAGCAAAATGATAGTAAGTAGATGAGTGAGCTAAGGCATTAGCGCAAAACTATGTATGTATGTATTTGTGAGTGTTCAAGCGTTAAGATGATTGTGTTAAGATTGTGTGTGGTAGCTTTAATATTGCGTTTAATCAGATTACAGCAACAACAACAACTTTGTATTACTAATCTGCTTGTCCTCTTTTCATAAAATGTGTGGTTTGCTTAATAGCAATTTAATTGTGTGAGAAATTATCACGAGTTGAATGTTAATGCGCAACGTGCCTACTGCAGGCATTAGTTAGTCGCTTGGCCAGTGTTTGAGGCAAGAAAGTTGCTGGTGTGTGCGTATGTGTTTTTTTGTCTTTGCTAAATATGTTGGGTCACCTTGTTTTCCTTTCTCAAAGGTACAAAAAACTCACTTGTTAACTGCATAATTATGGGGGAAATGTGTGAACTTCCGGTAGTTTAGTAGTGACAAACCTTGTGGCCAAGCTTTTCGTCTGACTAGAGCTGGTGTTTCGGTTGGAGTTTTATTGGAACTGGATATTGCCCAGCGGCTAAACTGGGTTTGACTTTTACTTTTATTATCTAGTTTAACTGACCACAGTAAAAGAACTGTTATTTACAGACCGAGTTTATTATTGTTGGTTTTATTTTTTTTTATTTTGTTTTATTTAATTTTTCTTTTAAATTTTTTTTCCTTCCTACAATTCTTATGCTTTTCTTCTTTCATATCGTATCCCTATCACTATCACTATCACTATCACTATCACTATCACTATCACTATCACTATCACTATCACTATCACTATCACTATCACTATCACTATCACTATCACTATCACTATCACTATCACTATCACTATCACTATCACTATCACTATCACTATCACTATCACTATCACTATCACTATCACTATCACTATCACTATCACTATCACTATCACTATCACTATCACTATCACTATCACTATCCCTATCCGTATCCCTATCCCTATCCCTATCCGTATCCCTATCCCTATCCCTATCCCTATCCCTATCCCTATCCCTATCCCTATCCCTATCCCTATCCCTATCCCTATCCCTATCCCTATCCCTATCCCTATCCCTATCCCTATCCCTATCCCTATCCCTATCCCTATCCCTATCCCTATCCCTATCCCTATCCCTATCCCTATCCCTATCCCTATCCCTATCCCTATCCCTATCCCTATCCCTACACTATCACTATCACTATCACTATCACTATCACTATCACTATCACTATCACTATCACTATCACTATCACTATCACTATCACTATCACTATCACTATCACTATCACTATCACTATCACTATCACTATCACTATCACTATCACTATCACTATCACTATCACTATCACTATCACTATCACTATCACTATCACTATCACTATCACTATCACTATCACTATCACTATCACTATCACTATCACTATCACTATCCCTATCCCTATCCCTATCCCTATCCCTATCCCTATCCCTATCCCTATCCCTATCCCTATCCCTATCCCTATCCCTATCCCTATCCCTATCCCTATCCCTATCCCTATCCCTATCCCTATCCCTATCCCTATCCCTATCCCTATCCCTATCCCTATCCCTATCCCTATCCCTATCCCTATCCCTATCCCTATCCCTATCCCTATCCCTATCCCTATCCCTATCCCTATCCCTATCCCTATCCCTATCCCTATCCCTATCCCTATCCCTATCTCTATCCCTATCCCTATCCCTATCTCTATCCCTATCCCTAGCCCTAGCCCTAGCCCTATCCCTATACCTATCCTTATCCCTATCATCTATCCTATCCTTATCCCTATCCCAATTCCTACCTCTTTCCCTATCCCTAGCTCTGTTCCTATCCCTATCCCTGTCCCCATTCCTATCCATTTCCCCATCCCTATCCCTATAAGGGCCTGGCTCTCTTAGCGCTGCCATAAAACTGAAAAATGTTCAAGTGCCAAATTTAAAAAAGCTCCCCTCGCTATTGTCGTGCTAAGAGTGTCGACCCCTGATAAGTCGAATGGATGTAAGAACATAGTTCGCTTCTGACGGGCTGATCCATGCTAAATCAACTCCTGGAACATCTCGTTTCCCTGAATATCACGATGCTACGGACCGATATGTCGATTAGATAAGTTCATAATCGACTCTCTGTCCTCGATCTTATACTTCCTGATCAGAGAGCTGTTGCAAGGTTTCCACTCTTACTCCGCAGGCCTTTTTAAAAGGTCAGTACTAGCTGGAAATTCGAATTTCTGCTTGTATTACTATCTTTCCAATAATTACTCAAGGGGGAAAAATCCTAAAAGTTTGTATTGAAGTCTGCAATCTAAGCAGATTTACAGATTGTCTACTTCAGAAACCTTGGCTGGTATCGTGACGGATTCGGTCAGATCCTGTCTTAACCTTCTTTTACTACACGGACGGACCATGAAGTTATATTTCAGTGATCTTAGCCCTAGAGAGCTCTTTGAAGCTCGTGTCAAGAAATCTTTCACGGTATTCCCTTGGCAATGGGGTTGGGTAAGCTCTCTTCTCAATCCCCGCACAAGCTCCTTTCTCTCTTGATAAACATTTTATCTATTTTACTTTTAATTTTAGAATGGTTCTTTGGTTGGTTTGATACGCGTCCTCAACGTCGACGACGCCGTAAGACTACGACAACTACAACAACAGCGCATACGCCACACCAACAAGTACCAATTTTAACCATTGTTGATCCATTAAAAAATCCACAAAATTGGATTGGTATTTTGGCGCATCACATAATTAACGCCACCGCAACCTCTGTGACACAAAATCCCATTATAAATGCAATCGCAGCAGCACAATCCACACACAATCCCGAGTTGCCACGCAAGGTAACCTACGATAGATATCAAATTTGGCGCCTAAAGCCACTAGACGATATGCAAGTTCATGTGCTGGAGGAGTATAAAAAAAGTGATGAAGGGACAAAATTGCAATGGCTTAAGGGACCCAGTTTGAGGTGAGTACGATCAAACCTATTTTGTTGAATTTTTCTTTACTTCTTCCCCCTCTTCCCAACAAACAGAGGTTTAACGGATGTGCTCGTACCGCCTAAACAATTGCTCGACTTTGAGGCCAGTCTCAACTTTGAATCGATCGCGCATGAGGTACTCATTTACGATGTCGGCAAAGCGATCGCATACGAGCAAGCGCAAGAAGCATTTCATTTCAATGCCGCTATGCATCCGCATAAGCATCAAAAGTACTCACATAAACACCACCAACAACAACAACAACAACCACTTATCATGTCATGGCACAAATATTACGAATTTGACGATATAATAACACATTTAGAAATGTTACGCATGCGCCACCCACAACTAGTTGAACTTATTCACATTGGTCGTTCGTATGAGGGCAGACCATTGGTTATTGTGAAAATCGAATCGAAAGAGCATGCGTTGGCGGCTGGTCAAACGCAATTGACACAAAAAAAGTTGAAAAATAAGAGAAAAACGAAGGAGGCGAATTCGGTGTTTATTGAGTCGGGTACGCATGGCTTAGAATGGATTGGACCAGCTACATCGCTCTGGATGATCAGTGAACTATTGAGATTGATCAAGAGTAATAGTGAGTAAAACTTTTATATTTCATAAGTTGGACTGCTATTTTGAGACATTAAGGTTGTTTTTGGTGGTACAAGTATATACCTGCTTCAAGTAGAGCAGGGGGGGGGTATCATGTAATCCGATCCGAAAGAAATTTCTTTCGAATTTGAAAAAAATTTTATGTGATTTGACAGCTTTCGAATCTCATTTCCTTTCGGATCGGATTACATGATAAGGCCCCTGATGCAGAGTTTTATTAGTAAAACTCGCTTGGTTTAAATACCTGTGAAGCTCTTCTGCTCTTAAATCCTTAAGTTCTTAAGTCGCTAAGGGCTACCGATATATTTTAGGTTAGCTTAGGCTTACCGGTGTGAGAAGACCTCACACATATTTAGTATGATCCAGTGTTACGCTAAGTTGGTTCATCCAGATTGAAGGCTTTTACCGAGAGGAATAATGTTGGAGAATAACAAATACTAGAAGCCTCCTAGGACCCCGCATACTTGCTATTCTAAGAACTGATAATAATGCAACTCTTAATACGGACATCCTTGAACCAACACGGGACTACCTTTCTAACTCTCTCAATACCTTTATCATATTTCCCCCTTCTTGGCAAGCACATCAGCCCTTTCCTAGCTAGGTATGCCTATGTGAAAAGGCAACTTTTTTTCTAGATAAGCACAGTATGCCTTCTATTTTGGAAGGTTCTTTTCAGTCGAGTAGAAGATATTTGGCAAGTCGACAGACTACCGTAGGCCTGCTGGACTGTATACCCTATATTAGCCTTGTCGCATAGTTTTCCACTTGAAAAATTAACCAAAACTCCAAAACACTCCACTGGAGCCAATAGAAGATTCCCTCTCTGGTAAGGGTATCTATTTTCTCTTAAAAGAAAAACTGCATCTTGCAGATTACGGCAGGTAAAAAGGACGGTTTCTCATCAGCTTGTCCTAAATCCGGACAAAAAATTTGACATCGTTGACCCTGAACCCAAAACGACCTAAAAATGATCCCAAAATTACCCTAAAATGATTTCAAAATGGCCCCAAATGATTTCAAAAAGACCTTTAAATGTACCCAAAATAATCCCACAACGACCCCAAAATGATCCTTAAATGTTCCCAAAATTACCCAAAATTATTCCAAAATGATCCCAAAATGACCCTAAAATGATATCAAAATGACCCCAAAATTGTCCCAAAATAATCTAAAACTGAACCCAAAATTATCTCAAAATAGCCCCAAATTAATCCCAAAGTGACTCCTAAATAATCCCAAAAGGATCCTAAAATAATCCAAATATGATCCCAAAATGACCCCAAAATATATAAATGTCCACTTTTGTATCCTCGTTTTTTGGTAAGCGCAACCCAGTAATTTCCCAAGATTGTATCCGCTGCTATTTAGCAGGGTAGTTAAGAACTTAACTTAACAACAGCTTTCTACAACTACACTGCTAACCAACAGCGAATAAAAACTTGGTAAATTACTGGGTCGCGCTTACCAAAAAAGGGAATAAAAAAGTGGGCAATATTGGTCAGCGAGGTTCCTTTTCGAGCTACGTTGAAGGTACTTATTCGTGTCGAAAATTATCGATTAATCAAATTATGTCGAATTACGCACTATTTTAGCACTGGTTGGCAGGGTAGCGAACCTCAAAAACCTCACACAAAAGACTCAAGAAACGAACTTGCTTTGGGCATATTCAAAGCTCATACAAAAGACTTAGGAAACGAACCTGCTGGCGTTTTTTCTTAAATATCGTTGATTGACTGCTGCCGCAAATTGGTTTTTCTCCCCTCAACAAAAGAGAAAGCTCATTAAATAGTTCTTCAATATTTTTTCTGGTTTATTTCATTCATCATCAAAGATTAAACTGCGCAAATAGATCAGTACGGCTGGAGGTTGTTTCATTTCCATTGGTATAGCATATAATTTTGATTTATCGAAAATTTCACGTGCTTCATTATCCTTGATTTTGCTTGCGTCACATTCCTCTCCTTTACATTTCACTGCAGCTGACGTCATCTTTGTACTCAATTTCCTACTACTACCCATTGCATAAGTGCAACACATGCATAGAATCAATAAACCGAATAGACCCAAAACCGCCATTTGTGTTGACCTTGAAAATATTGAACAAAAAAACTTCGAATGAGTCATATCTGAAATTTAGTGAATCATATGTGACTTACGGGTGTACTGCATTAAATTCAATAAGTCACATGGGACTCATGTTTGTTGGGGTAAATTTTTGGATAAGTACCCAATAAAAACAAACCTTCACCCATGTCTACTTACCTATTTGAATGATATATGTGAAGTCCCAAAATAAAAGTCCAATAACACATTTTAAGCCAAAAGAATAAAGCAGCTATAAGTACCAATCTGTAAAAAAAAGGATAACGATATTAGCAGGGCATCTCCTTATAACCCTCTAAAAACTACTTACGCTATAAAACTGATAAAACTAATTATGAATGTAGAGAGACTACAATTTCCATTACATGTTTCTCCCTCTTCTAAATCACTTTCGTTATTTTCGACACATATTTTGCGTTTCCTTCGATATGGCGGTCCAATTTCTTTCAAAGTACAACAACATTTAGTTTTCTTGTGCTTAACGCAACATTCAGAAGTCGGTGGCTCTGGTGGTATATCAGGTGGCATTCCACAACAACCGGCAGCCGAGGATTCAACAAGTAGCTCAACGTACTTCTTACACGGACAAGACGGAAATTTGCATTTTAATTCTTTTTGCTGATTTGAACAAGACATTTGAGATTTTGGTGTTAGAAATTAGGAACGATAAATTTTGAGGTTTTAGTGTTAATAATTTTTTAAATGGATTTTTTTTTAAATTAATTTTTTGAAAAGTGAAAAATATGGGTTTATTCAAAACGTTTCAAATGTTGATAGAATTTGTATATGAAATCAAAGGGTGGGTCAGAGAAAGAAACAAAATTTGACTAGACAAGTAATATAGTGTTCATGCTGAGTTTTAAAAGCTGCGTTTACCATTTTCGGACATACATTTCGAAGATACCTTCATGGTGCCGCATTTACAGATGCATTTAGCTCACGGTTGCAATTCGTTTAGGTTATGAGCATGTTTACAAAAAGTCGAACTTTTTTTTTATACATTTGGTCATAAGCAACTCTTTAATTGTAGTTTCCCTTTTTTTAATTTTATTTGAACACAGGCTGATTAACACGGGTCAATGTTTGTCGTTCCACAGGTTCCCACCTTCAAATACAAGGTGTAGATCGATCTAATTGCTATTTACACAGTGGAACGAAAAAAAATCGACCAGTACTGCGTTTCTGTAACTCAATTCGATCTCATTTTCTCGACTGAAATAGTCGATTTGACGTCATATTGACTTCACACTCATTTTTTTTGTTTCTGTAAAAAAATTTTATTTTGTCGATTTATTTTCTCACTTGCTTTTGAGGTAGTGACAAAATTATTATTTTTTTTTCAATTTTGAATCGAGTCGAGTGTGACGACATTAAAATCGAGAATTTTGTCGATTTTTTACAGAAACGGGGTACAGAAAATCGACCTGTGTAAATGAGCCTTAAAGGTATCACCTCCGCAGAAAAAGCGGTGTGGCACTTCCCGTTCAAATGATATTTGCTGAATATCTTTGGAAGAATTCATATTAAAACACTTAAATTCAGCAAAAAGTAAACCATTATCAAGCATAAACCATCTTAAATCAGGAATAAACCATTATATTCAAAACACGCTAGTTTAAGAATAGCAATGTTAAATCAAGCACACTATACTTGATCTAAGATTGCTCAACCTTAAATTAAAATCTGGCAACTTTGAACTAAAAATTAAGTTTAAAGTCAACATTGACAATTTCAATTCAAGGTCTTTCATAGTTCAAACAACATGGTTTAAACTAAAGTTACATTTTTTCCCTGAGTGTAATGTAGTAACTACTCTCTTCTAATCCATACAGAAACAACCATCGATAATGATTATATCAAGAACACAACATGGTATTTTATGCCCATACTCAATCCGGACGGCTATGTCTATAGTCATAAATATGATCGTTTTTGGCGTAAAACACGTTCACGACATATCGCACGACGTACGGGCATCATTGATTCGGCAATGACTTGGTTACAACAGAAGAAGGCGGCGACGCGCGTCTGTCATGGTGTCGATTTAGATCGCAATTGGCATTATCAATGGGGTAAACGGGGAAGCTCAAAGTGGCCTTGCAATGAATTATATGCGGGACCAGGCCCTTTTTCCGAACCCGAATCAAAAGCGTTATCTGAATTTTTAATTGATTATCGAAAACAAATAAAGGTGAGCGCGACACGCGGATGTTATTCCAAATCATTTAACATATGCTCTCTTTTGTTTCTCTTCAGCTTTATATTTCCTTACAATCGTATGGTCAGATTATTTCATATCCCATGAAAGCGAATGTTTCTTTTAATGCCGAACGTATCGATGACTTTCTCGATGTCGCCATGGTGGGAACGGATGGATTGCGTAAGCAAGGCAGTAAATCACGTTATAAAATTGATTCAACTAATGATCTTGTGGAAAAACGATCGGGTAAGTGTGTGCATATAAAATATCTATATTCCTTGTCAGGTACTTTCTCGAATACGATGGAAGGTTGATAAGTCCATCTTAAGGCTGATTTACATGAGTCGATTTTCTGATCGATTTTCTGATCGATTTTCGTCGTTCCACTGCATTCCACCTTAAAATACAAAGTGTAGATCGATCGAATTGCTTTTTATACGGTGGAACGACAAAAATCGACTATAAAAATCAAGCCATGTAAATGAGCCTTTACGGAATGTTTGGTGAATAAAAGACTCAGGCTGAAGCTCGTATATATGTAGGTAGGAGAGAGAACCCCTCAGGACAGTGTAAAGTCCCCTCTTTTTTGGTGTTCTGTGGTGGACCCTGAATCTCTCGAAAGCTTCTCACGTTCATTAATTAAGCTGAGTAGTCTACGGGGGGATATTGGAAAGTACTATTTTTATTTTTCAGGCAGGTTTTAAAGATTTCAAGATTTCCAAGGAAATGCGAAAGGCGTAATCTTAATATTGCCGTAAGGATTTTTTCTAACCTTTTTTTCAATCAACCGTGTAAACAGCAATTCGATCGATCTTCACCTTATATTTAAGGGTTGAACACAAGTGGTTCGATAAAAATCGACCCGAGCCTTAAGACTACCGGTTTAGCTATGTTCTAGAACTTTTTTATCGACATCTAATTTTGTACACATACTTACCTTTACCATGGGATGCGACTAGATCAATGAACTTATCAACCGTCTCCTGTTCTTCGATATACACCTAAAGGTTGGACAGACTGCAGCACAAATCCCATCCTTTTTAAACCCAGCGTACTAGTACTACTGCAAGGGTATTATAATTTTGTCCACATAACGGTACTAAGTAACGGCACAAAATAATCGAGATAGATATAGAGTTCCATATATGAAAGCTCTTAGGTTGGAAAAAAAAGTTCATTAAGGCATGTCCGTTCGTATGTGCGTGTACACGATAACTTGAGTAAAAATTTAGATATTTGCATGAAATTTTGTATGCAGGTTACTTTGTGGCCAAGGTAGGTTGCTATTTAAAATGGTCGAAATCGGATGATAACCACGCCCCCTTTTTCGATATCGAAAATTTCGAAAATCACATAAATTGACATATCTCGGTAGCTGAAATGGCTAAAATGATATAGTTTTATAGGTGAATCCCCCTAGTCATTTTCTTATGATTTTCCACTTTTAAGAGAGGCATTTTTGAAAAATCGACTGGTCGTAACTTCTAAACTGAATATGGTAGAGCGATGAAATTTGGCACAAAGCATACTAGTATCGTTGGGAGTATACCTGATGAAATTGGATAAAATCGCCCTCCAACCATGCGCACTTTCGATATCGAAAACTTCGAAAATCACCTAAATTGACATAATTCGGTAACGGAAAGGGCTAAAGTGATTTTTCTTAGTTCAAATTTTAGTTTGAAATCACTCAGTTAACCAGTTAAGTCTACTATCTGTCCACTCTATAATGCCTTTATATGAACAGGAAGTCTTTTTTATGCATTACTTCATCAGCATGACTTGTCCTCAATTAAGCTATAGGTAATACTTTTCTTGTTTTCCTTTCTTCTGGAAACAGGTTGCTCAGACGCTTTTGCTGCATATGAAGTTGGTATTCCCTTCAGTTTCACTCTTCAATTGGCCGATAATGGTGTTCATGGGTATTTGTTGCCCAGCGCTTCTATAGAATCGACTGCACGTGATACTTTCGAAATAATTACAGCAATGGTTGATTATATTTGATGCGAAAAAGTCAACATTAGCAACTAATTTAATTTTTAATATCTACTTTAAACTGTGTAAATATTCTTTATTTTGTAAATATGTGTAAGTATTTATTTAGAAGTAAACTAACTGTTAAATACGTGTATTTAAATTTTAAATAATAAAAAAATGCATGATTTATAAAACTATACCGAATAAGCTGGTGGAACATACTTGCATAGTGTGAACATGTCTTAAGCTTTTTTGAATATTAAGGTAGGGATAGGGATATGTATAGAGATAGGGATGGGGATAGGGATAGGGATAGGGATAGGGATAGGGATAGGGATAGGGATAGGGATAGGGATAGGGATAGGGATAGGGATAGGGATAGGGATAGGGATAGGGATAGGGATAGGGATAGGGATAGGGATAGGGATAGGGATAGGGATAGGGATAGGGATAGGGATAGGGATAGGGATAGGGATAGGGATAGGGATAAGGATAGGGATAGGGATAAGGATAGGGATAGGGATAGGGATAGGGATAGGGATAGGGATAGGGATAGGGATAGGGATAGGGATAGGGATAGGGATAGGGATAGGGATAGGGATAGGGATAGGGATAGGGATAGGGATAGGGATAGGGATAGGGATAGGGATAGGGATAGGGATAGGGATAGGGATAGGGATAGGGATAGGGATAGGGATAGGGATAGGGATAGGGATAGGGATAGGGATAGGGATAGGGATAGGGATAGGGATAGGGATAGGGATAGGGATAGGGATAAGGATAGGGATAGGGATAGGGATAGGGATAGGGATAGGGATAGGGATAGGGATAGGGATAGGGATAGGGATAGGGATAGGGATAGGGATAGGGATAGGGATAGGGATAGGGATAGGGATAGGGATAGGGAGAGGGATAGGGATAGGGATAGGGATGGAAATGGGTTTAGGGATAGGGATAGGAATGGGGTATAGGGATAGGGATATGATTTGAAGGAGAAAAAGGAGAAGAAAGAGGAAGATGGAGATGGAAAATAGGAAGGTATTAATAAGGAGTACCGAATTTTTTTTTTTTTTAGTTGATGGAGTCCTTTTTAGGGTAGGACTATAACGAGCTCCAGAGGTGGGGCCGTGTGTTGAAGTCCACGCAAGTGGGGAAAGCTTCTGATCGCCATTCAACTGGGAATGGCCAGAGCGATTCTTCTATGTGCGGTCCAAGCAGCTCACTACGTCCGGGAAAGCCAACGTTTCTCTGGATAGCCCCTGAACACCCGTTCGGTGGTGAACTAAAGTGAGAAGGCGACAAGCTGACAAGGCCACTCCGAAATAATCGGTTTAAGGGCTTGCCAGGCGACTTCATCAGCAGCGTCTGTCACCATGAGATGCGGCTGCAAGCGGGCGTCTGTCTTGAACCAAGCGGCTCGCTATATAAATGTGTAATTTAAATCCAACCCCCCGAGAAACGGGTTGTGCGTAGGGTTTGGGACCCACCACATAAAAACAAACCTCCAATGAGATCCAATTTTGGACGGCCAAAATCGCCTAGGCGGTTAAAGGCTATTTTAAGTAAGTAAGTATAACGAGCTCCAAGGACTGTCAATTTCGGCATCAGTCCCCAAAACCGTCGGCGTTTTTTTGCTGTGACAACAACAAAAACAACGGTTCCCTAGTTTGTAATAAGAGCATAGCTCACCAATTATCAGATCCTCAACAATTCCCTCCTCTCACGCCCTTACAAATCCTTCAACAATCGAGTTTCTATAAAAAACTTTTTTTATAATTGCTACTTTTTTTAAAAACGTTTCACTATATAATACAATTTTAGTGAGCACTTAAGAATTTTGTTTAATTAATGCGACACACATTTTCCTTGAAACGATGCCGTCGAAATCACATCATCTCTCACAATTCAAATCTATGCACTACTTTGAAATAGATGATCTCTTAAGAAGACTACCAACTTGGGTGGATGTTTCATTTCGCTTGGTATCGCAAACATTTTCGACTGCTTAAATATACGTTGAGCCTCGGGATCCTCTACGGACACAGTGACTTTGTGTTGTCTCAATTCACATGCTGATTTAGCATTGCAACCGCTAGTTGTACACCTTCCCGACTGTGGACTTGCTGATTGACGTCCCCACTTGAAAGAGGGCAACCAAGACGAAGACTTTTCAGCTTTGGTATGAGAAATTTGCAAATCTTGTGAACGTGCACAATTGAATGAAGGCAACCAAGAGATGGGGCGTCCATCAGATATCACCGACGTTGTGTCAGTTTCTTTTGTCCGACCCCATTTGAAGGAGTAAAACCAGGAGAAGCGCTTATCGCTTTCTTTGGATTGTTTTTCAATGCCTACCGGTGCTGTTTTACGCCATCCCAAGTACGATGTCCATGTGGCACGTGATTCTGGCGCTGGTTCGATTGCTGGTGGTGCCTTTTGTCTTGTAAAGTAACTTGTCCAAGTGGAACGTACCTCCTCCGTTGTCACCGTGGGTGCAGTGGCTTTTCGTCCCCATTTCATAGAAGGTAGCCACGAGGAACGCGTTACGGTTGTTTCATGGGTTTGTACAACTGTTGAAGTTCTTCTCCACGGTATCCAAGAGCTACGTACTTCAGGCGGTTCCTCATTTACTTTTTGTGTTCCATGCCCCCACTTAAGTGAAGGCAGCCATGAACCACGTGTTTCGGCTTCTGTGGCTGGTGTTTGTGTAGGTGTAGACTTTCGCCAAGATATCCAGGAGGTTCGAGTTGTAGTTTCGATCTCTTTCGTTTTTGTTGCTTCACCTCGTGCAAGGAATGAAGGCATCCATGAGGAACGTCCTTTGGGCGGCGGATGTTCAATTACTTTCGTTGTCGTTTTTCGCCATTTGAATGCTGGCATCCATCCCGAGGAACTCGCTGGTGGTGTTGTTACCTCATCTTCTTTAGGTTTGCGCCATTTCAACGAAGCAAACCAGCTACGGCTTTCAATCTGCGCAGGTTCATCCTGCTTTGATCTCCGCCATTTGAATGAAAACATGCTAGAGCTTTGAGATGGAGGAATTAGTGCCACGTCTGTTGTGGTTACAGCCCGATGAGCTGCGCCCTTTTTATGTGATCTCCATCCAGCCGTACAGAAGGTGAGAAGAAGCAGTAAGCCAATTATGCTTACAACTGCTATGCGGGTAGTTCTAAAAATGTGGCGAAAGAAAAGGATTAGCGTCCCTCCTATAGAGAAGTCTTAAAGATTAATACCTTTTGGCTTGATAAATCTTGAAGCCCAATATTACAACCCAGTGACATACAATAAGCCAAAACACCATAACTGTTATAACCACAAAACTGTAAAGGGAAAGAGTCACATCCGTGGGAAAATCCGTTGTCTGTCCATTTCTACTTACGCCATATAACCGATCAAGTTTATGAAGAATGCAATAAAGTTGCGTTCCGTATTGCAACAACCGAGGCCGGTATAACAATCATCAGGTTCCACACATTCTGTCTTTTTCTCTTCACAGCAACCGGAAGTACTTTTCGTCTCGGTGGGCGGGTATTTTCTTTGATAACTTGGTCCGATGGTTTCAAGTTTGCCGGGGCATTTTGGTTGAAACTGATATTTGGGTAGTGGACGTTCGGGAGGTGTATCACGGCAGCAACGATTCGGAAGACCGCTATTTTGACTGTGGGATTGTGCGCATTTCTGACACGGACACGGTGGAAATTTACATTTAAGTTCGTGTTTTTGATGTGAACAAGTCATTGTTCTAGATTTATGTATGTAAGTTGTAAAAAATTTTCGAATTTTTTTTTTTTTTACCGATCAACAAAGAATTTTGCGTGTGTTCATTTTTTAAGATTTCAAAACAATTTGAGTCTTTTTCCTTCTGACTTTTGAATCAAAGAAAAATTTCAATTGAAGTCAGGCGATCAAAGGCGTTATCGAATGTTTGAATAAATGAATAAAAAGTAGATCCGGGGCGCAGCCAAATATTCGCTGTGATGTGAGCAAGGCGAATTCATTACAGGTGTGTTCGAGCGAATTCAGATCTACACGCACGCACACACTCCTTGTGCCTAAAAATGTCAGACAAAGCAACAACATAAGAAATTTGACAGCTACGATTGGATTTTCAAGGAAGAAGAAGAAGTCATATGGTGGGAAAAAGTCGCCTGTAAATTTATTCGCCTTGGATGTGAGCGAGGCACAAGGCATTCTGGGGAACAGAATCTGTTCCAGCGCAAAAAGTTGTCAATGCTGCTAATATGGGTTATTCCATGTCACTTCAGCAAATGGTTGGAGCCCACTTTTTCGATATGAGCCGCGTTACTATTAGTGCCATCACATCACCCCACAAATATATCGCGTAACCTATTAGTTATTTCCTAGTCCAAAAAGGACTAGTATAAAATATACTAGTTTCATACTAGTCCAAAAAGCATTGAACTTGGACTAGTATGATTTCAACGAGAATTTTCATGACTTACCCTTTATTTTATCATTTGCCTTTATTTTCATGTTTATTCTTAAGAAAGCAGCGACTATTTGTATTTACCATATCACGAAAAAGCATCTGTGAATTATAAGAGAAAAAAGAAGCAAACGAAACGAATGAATTTTGTATTTTTATAACTGGTATGATTTCATCCAGAAAAGTCTAGTTGTATACTAGTACCCAACAAACACAGTGTCTACCGTTTGAGAACTAGAACTCGATTTGAAATAGGTTAGAGAACTAGCAAAAGGCGAGTATTTAGCACCATTTGCAAATTCACATTAGAATCCCATTAGAGAATGACATTAGAATTCGACTCGAAAACTATAGTTTTCTCGATTTGAGAATTATGTCCCATTTTGTTGGAGAATGCTGTGATTCTCGAGTGCTACTCGAGTCATCCTCTAACGTTTGAGATTGGAGAATGGGTCTAGTTCTGTTGTTGTTGTTGTTGTAGCGAGGTGTAGCCCTGCCTAAATGTCAGACAGGGTCACCCCGAGTGTATTGTTCTTGGCCGGGTCGATATAAGAAAACGATCCGGGGCGTTTCGGAACGATGGGTACAGCACAAGTACTGGTACCGTTCTCGTAGAACCGGCAATACAAGAAACTAGTCGTGTAGGCCATGTAGGTCATTTAGCGTTACCCAGGGTGCACCAACTGGGAGGCGACCTACTTTTACACCCCGGGGGTCTAGTTCTCGAATGTACCACCAATCGAAATCTAGCTACATGGTTTGTGTGGTAGTTAGATAATTACCCTAGTTATCTAACGTAAAGACAAACATTTCTCCAACGTTAGAGACTATGTTGGTTGGGATACTATTTGAAAGACTCGTTTTTGAAAAATATTTGGAAATAGCGTAATCTTCCACTCATCAAGGTATAAAAAATATTTTGAAAAAATTGTCAAATTTATTCATGAGTGGTATAGAGAAAATATACGATATTGGATACTGCATTGCCACCAAAACTTGTAATATCGTAACACTGCCTTTGCTTAGCCGAGTTGCAATCCAAAATGTATGACAACTGCATTACCATCTTCTTTAGTCCCCTTTTACATAAGGAAATTCTTAAATTCAATTGTATGTTACGGAAATGAATTTACCGGAAGTGGAGTTTTTAAATGATTAACACTTATTCATAACCAGTTTAGCTAAAAAAAATATTGAATTTTCATTCGGATAGGGTGCTTTTGAAACGCATTCTGGGTTGGGGCGTTCTTGCAACTAATTCTAGAATAGGGTGTTATCAAAAAACATAAGCCAGGTGTTCTTCAACAAATTCTGAGAAATATGTCTCAGCCGTTAATATTCCGACTGCTGAGTGTGAGATCGCCCTATTTCAAAATACTTTTTCAAGTCGTCCTATCTTAAAATTACACTATATCTACAGCAAAATCAAATTTTTTTCTGGGTTTGGCATCTAACGAACTTTTTGAAGATATTAAGACATAAGTAAAAAAAAAATGGCGTTCCCCGTTTTTCAAAGTTAGCCTCCAAAATTTAATTACGGTCTTTCGAAGTTCGAAGCTGGACTCTTCGAAGAATTGGGTTTCTAATTGTTTTGTTTAAAAAATTGAAAAAGGTTAAATGTGGGGGTTGGCCTTCTTCGTCCTCTTACTTGATTGGTGTACTTTCTTTATTTAAAAGTGTCTGTATCAAAGATCTCAATTGGGTCCTGTATAGCACTTCTTACATACATTTTAAATAGGACACCAATCAGACAAGAGAGGCAAGCAGCCCACGCCCACATTTTGCCTTTTTCACTTTTTTAAACAAAACAATTAGAAAACCACTTCCGAACATTGAACTTCGAAAGCCTGTAACTAAATTTTGGAGGCTAACTTCGAAAAACGGGGAGGGGTATTTTTTACTTATGTGTTAATCTCTTAAGAAAAGTAGTTAGGGGCCCATACCCAGCGGGCTGCTGTACAGCAGCCATACCAACTTTTTTTTAAGAGACTAAGACAATAGTAAAAATAATGGCGATGCTCGTTTTTTCGAAGTTAGCCTCTAAGATTTAGTTACGGACTTTCAAAGTTCGAAGTTCGAAGGTGGTTTTCTAATTTGTTTGGTTTAAAAAATGTAAAAAAAAGAAGCAAAATGTGGGCGTGGCCTGCTTGCCTCTCCTGTTTGGTTGGTATCCTTTTTCTATTTAAAAATGTATGTAAGAAGTGCAATACAGGTCCAAAGTGAGATCTTCGAAAATTTTAAAATTATATAATATTTCTTCATACATACACTTTCAAATAGAAAAAATACACCAATTAAGTAAGAGGAGTAAGAAGGCCACGTCCACATTTAACATTCTTTCAATTTTCTAAACAAAACCGTTAGAAATCCAAATCTTTGAAGGGTCGAACATCGAACTACTTTGAAAGCCCCTAACTAAATTTTGTAGGTTAACTACAAAAATCGGGAAATGCTATTTTTTAGTTATGTCTTAATCTCTTAAAAAAAAAAGTTTGTATGATCCCATACCCAGAAAAAAGGTGCATTTTGTCGTATAGTGTTATAATTAAAACAAAAATTTAAAAAAGTAAAACACAAATTAAAGTACATCTAATTTTGATTATTTTCTGCAATTTTTTTGTTGTAGTTGTTTCTTATATGTATAATAATAATTGTATCGTTTATATAATATAAGTATATTGAATATAGCATATTCTTATAGAAACATAATACATATAAATATCAACACAATCACGTATAATCTCTATACTAGTTATTTATAATTAAATGTTAACATAAAAAGAAAATATAATAGTAAAAAGGAGTATGGTTAATTCCATATCAAATCGAAAAAAAATATTGGAAGCTACTACTGACGATATATAAGTGCATTCTGGCGAAAAAAAGGTTCTAGCGAAAAAAGTAATGTAATAAAAAGTTATGTCAAGTTCAGTATGTATGTATGTATATTACTAATTTTCTTGTAGTTGATTTTTTGTGTACCTCGAATATTTATAGTGTTGAGCTAATATTTTTGTGATATTTAAAGATATGTACACATTTTATTTTTCAAAGTCAATATACCACGAAATATAGAGCCAAACACAAAACGTAAAATTCTCAAAAAATTATTAACTATCGCTTTAAAGAATTTGGCTGTAATTCAATCTATGTATGTGGGTCATTCCATACCGAATCGCAAAATTTTTGAAATTGCTTCGTTCTGAATTTGAATGAATTTTTGTGGGTTGGTTTCTCTTATCATAAGACGAAGCTCTGTCAGGAACTTTTTTTTTTTTGTCAAAGTTGAGTTTTATCCTGTTTTTATGGTTATTATTCCAATATTTCGGCGCCTACTTTATTCCACTTTTGTAAATTTGCAGTTTTTTCAAACTCATAAAATCTAAAGTTTGCCATTATATTTTGGACTGAATTTTTTTTTGCCCTTTAGTCTAGTGAAATTCAACTCAACTAGAACGTTAAAAAATTTAAAAAAAAAATGTGAGGAGTTGCGTACAAAAAGGGCACTAAGTGAGATGTGCTCTTTTTCCGTAAAATGGCTTATTAGAAAGAAGAATCTATGTTTCATGTCCCCTCCAAATTTGGATTTGATATCTTTTAAACTGGCTTAGTAACTTCAAAAAATGTTGAGCTCTTTATGAGTACTTTACAATGTTTCAAATATTTAAAACACGAATATCTCAAAACACATTTTTCATAGAAGTGCCTTTTTTCCACGTATGTAACTCCTCAATTGTATGCTCAAAATTGAAAAATATATATTTTGACAAAAAAACATAACCTTCTAAAAATTTAAAAAATTGAGGATTATCTATAAAACTGATCATTTTTCTAAAACAAATTTTTTAAAGTTTCTTTATATAATTGTTTTATTTTGTTGCCAAAATTGCTCGTTTTATGATAAAAGAAAACTTCCCACCAAAATTCGTTTCAATCGGAAGGGTTCGATTCTAACCATTTGACATGGAATGACGTATATGTATTTAGTGTGTATTGCATTGATGAAAAGGATACATTAAAAGTATTACAAAGACTGAGAAAAAGATCACACTGCTAGACAGTGATATGACATCCAGCCAGCTTTGTAATATTGCCTTTGAAAGCGGGCAGAGAAAAGCGGGATAGAAAATCGTGATGTAAATGTCAGCTGTCTTATATTTACATCACGATCTCCCATCACGTTCTCAAAGGCAACATTCCAAAGTTGACTGAATGTCATAGCACTGTCTAGCAGGGCACCCTATTTAAAAATATTTTTCGAAAACGCCCTATTACAGAAATCTTTTGAAGTTAGGTTTTATTCTCCAGAAAGTCTTATCTCAAAATGAGTTTCAAAAACGTCCTAATGAACGAAATGTTGATACAGTTTCAGCTGAGATATGGCGTTTTTGAATCCAAAGTTGAGATAGGAAGTTTTTGAAAAAAAAACTCTGAAAAGGGCGTTCTTCAACTAAAATTTAAAAATCAACGTTTTGGAAAAAAAACTCTTTAATGGCGCCAAGGCGAATTCATAGAAGTGGTCGCAAGCGAATTCAGTTCTACACGCACGCACACCCTTCTTGTATTTTGTTTTTGTTTTCTCGCCTCGAAAATGTCAGACAAAGCCAAAACAGAAGCAATTTGACAGCTTCGAGGCGATAGTCAAGGAAGAAGAAACCATATGGCGGGAAGATGCCACCTGTAATGAATTCGCCATGAATGGCGTTTTTGAAAAATATTCGGAAATAGGTTGATCTTTCACAAAGCTGTCGATTTTCAACTTGAAAAAAAAAAAAATTAAATAATAAATTAATCCCGTTATTCATAAAAAATATAAACGGTTTAATAAGCTCTTATAATTCAAAATTTGTATGAAAATATCATTTTAAAGCTTTATAAACTAATTTTATTTTTTATGAATATGGGGGTACGTCCGTATGAAACTCCTTGGTTGTAACGAAGGCAAAATTAAACAATATTGAATAGCAAACAAGGCAATTCTTGATGTTGGAATCACTCACAATATTCGTATATTGCGTTGCCTTCAAAAGATCGAGCTATACTGGTTAAAGTGTTGGCCCAATGCACGCTTGCTTTGCTGGCTTTGCTTACATTCGATTTCCTTGCTTTCCTTTGAAAGCGTCTATGGCCAAATAGAAGCGACAAAAGGTGTCAAAATTACAGCTATAAGACAAACAAGACAACAACAAGATAAATAGTGAAGCGTGTAAAGCACTGTCAAATAAGCTCTTCAATCAATCATAGTAAGGCTGGCACTTGGCCAGCTTCCATACATTTTAGCAGAGTTAAATAAAATTTGCCATTTCTCGAGGCAAAGCCACCAAAGCAACCGTGCCTTGGGCCAAAGCCTTTATCCGTTAGACCTCTTAAAAATACCTTATCTCGGCTGCTGGAATATATCGTTGCCGATACTTGATTTTAATAAAAATTTCCCAGGGCAAGATGGATATATTTTTCAACCAAATTGTGATATAAGCTTTGTTCAAATATCCGTTGTATTTCACTTAGCCTGTGAAATGCACGTATTTGTAGGCAAGGCCACATAAGCGACTTGTAGTAAAAACACCGCATAGAGCTCGGCCCAAATTTGGACATCCTGAAAGCTCAAGCCGCTTGGTTCATTTTATATATTTTTTTTTTTTTTTTTTTTTTTTTAATATCTATTTTTTTTATTTATCATTTAAATATATAGTTATAATTACTAGTTATAATATTACTATAATTATTCATTCATTTGTTTGTTGTGTAGATTTTTTTTTTGTTTCCTGTTGTATTGTTATATTAATTTTTCCTTGCTATTTTATTGTTGTTATTATGTATTTTTATTTTGTTGCTTTGCATCCTTGTTTGTTGTTGCCTTTACTTTAATGCACACATTGTTTTCTGTTTTGTTTATCCTGTCATTTATATATTTATTCTAAACTGTTTCAACTGTTAACCGCACACGTCTGTTTCATTTTTTTTAACCGCGCTCTCAGCTCCTACTAATCCGCTACTGTTGTTGCTGGCGCTGGTTGCGTTTCTCTGCTGCCTAGTAACAGTTCAATAATGCCTTATTATTTATTATTGCAGTATTACTAATAGTTGTAAATACATTAGTGTAGAATTGCCAATAGCTATATATATTTTATTTTTTTTAGTTTTTTTTTTTGTTTTAATTTTTCTTCTATTTTATGGGGAGTAGGCATGTGAATGGGAGATTGTATCCATATTTCTGTGGTGGTTGGTATGATGTTGTGGTTGTTGTTGTAGTTTTATCTATGAATTTCTATCAATTTTGTTTCCTCTTTAATACAAATTTTATATTGGCTAAACATCATCAGACATAAATGAATTTTGTGATTTAGATTCTTCTATTCGACGAATTTGCTGGCGTAGATACATTATTCTATAATAGAAGAAATTTTGTTAGTATTAGACAGCATAGTATATATTTTTTACTCACTTTTGTTCTTGTAGTGTTGCTGTAATTTCTGTAATCCTAACTAAGCTTCTAGCACATTTCAATTCAGCAGACACTTTAGTACATTGTAAATCTCCATACAAATGCGTTTCCTCGGAACACTTTTGCGCCTAGAATAATTAAATGTTAAATATTAATAATAAAGGGTATAAGATGAAAACAAAGTAGTTAACAAAGAGATTTACGCAAGTTCAATAGATTGGGTCAAACAAAATTTTTGAAAATTATATGACCTTTTTTAAGTGCAAATCACACTATTACAAAAAGGTTTTAAAAATATAGCTATCTCAGCATTTAAAAAAAAGCACTCTCTTTCCAAAAAATGCTCTACTTCATAACTCGTTCAGGAACGCCCTAGCTCAAAACGAGTTTCAAAAACGGCCTATTTCAACGAAAATTCAATACATTTCTGCTGAGATAGGGATTGGTTGAAAAAAAAAAAACTTTCTTATACTAAATTTTAAATAAAACGTTTTTGAAAACAAATTCTGGATTAGGGCCCTTTTTAAAAAATTTTTTGAAATAGGGTCATAATCCAATCAGACCTGGAGGGTATCCACTTTTTGTTTTAAAAGTTGTCAAAGGCGTCAAAAGTTAGATCTTCGAAAAAATTAAAAGCCGTATGTTTAAAAAAAATGTTCAACTAATTTCGAAAAATTTCGTGCAGTTGTAAAAAAAAAGTATTCCAATCGAACAAGGAAGTCAAGCTCACCACGTTATTTTTCTTTTCTTTTAATTTTTTAAATACAGCAATTGAAAAAGCAAGATTAAAAGGGTCTAATTTTGAACTTCGAAAGCCCATAACTAAATTTTGGAGGCAAACTTCGAAAAACGGGGTACTTAGTTTTTTATGTAAGTCTCAATCTCTTCAAAAAAAGTTGGTTAGATCCCATACTCAGAAAAAAAGGTTATTTTGCTCTGTACAACCGCCGGCTGGGTATGGGACCGAACAAACTTTTTTGAAGAGGTTAAGACAAAAGTAAAAAAATGGCGTTCCCCGTTTTTCGAAGTTAGCCTCCAAAATTAAGTTACGCGCTTTCGAAGTTGGATGTTCGAAAGTGGTTTTTAGTTGTTTTCTTTAAAAAAAAAACGAAAAAGGTAAAATGTGGGCGTGGCCTGCTTGCCTCTCTTAATTGATTGGGGTCTTTTTTTATTTATAAGTGTATGTAGAAGTTCTATACAGGGCCAAAGTGAGATCTTCGAAAAAATCAAAAGCCGCATATTTTTAATTACATAATATTTCATAAATAATTAGAAACCCAACTTCGAACTTCGAAAGCCCGTAACTAATTTTTGGCGGCTAACTTCGAAAAACGGGGAACGCCATTTTTTTACTTATGTCTTAATCTCTTCAAAAAAGTTTGTTTGGTTCCATACCCAAAATTAAGTTACAGGCTTTCGAAGTTGGATGTTCGAAAGTGGTTTTTAGTTGTTCTCTTTAAAAAAAACGAAAAAGGTAAAATGTGGGCGTGGCCTGCTTGCCTCTCTTGATTGATTGGTGTCTTTTTTTTAAGTGAATGTAGAAGGTCTATACAGGGCCAAAGTCGAAAAAATCAAAAGCCGCATATTTTCAATTATATAATATTTCATAAATAATTAGAAAGCCCAACTTCGAACTTCGAAATCCCGTAACTAATTTTTGGCGGCTAACTTCGAAAAACGGGGAACGCCATTTTTTTACTTATGTCTTAATCTCTTCAAAAAAGTTGGTTTGGTTCCATACCCAGAAAAAAAGCTGATTTTGCCGTATAGTGTTAAATAATATTTCATAGATACACTTTCAAATAAAAAAGTACACCAATCAAGTAAGCGGAGGAAGAATGCCAGACACACATTTAAACTTTTTAAATTTTTAAAACGAAATTAGAAAACCAAATCTTCGAAGTGTTCAACTTCGAACTTCGAAAGCCTGTAACTAAAATTGGTCATCGAAATCTATAATGTTTTCTTGATTTTCATGATTTTTCCTCCATATGATCTTGTACCATAAGTTAGTATCAATATAATTTAAAAAAAAAAAATAGTTGTGTCTTGCGCAGTCAAGAGCATAGCAAAAGAATTTCAGAAGAGATTTAATGTAACCTTCATTACCTGTTTCTCCAGTATATCTGCTTGCCAATTGGTAACATGTGTTATTAAATCAGCTCTAAAATACTTTGCTAGTTTCGGTGAAATTTCAGGACCTTGCGAACGTCCTGCTTGTACAGAAGACGTAACGCAGCTTTGTAATGTGCTCAACGACGCCGATGAAGTATTTTCCACTGTACAAAGAAAAATTAAATTAAATATTTATTTTAGACACATTCACTTCTTAGTAAAAAGCTATACTGGCCAACATTTTTCAGAAACTAGGAGAAAGTCTTTTTTTTTCAAATCATGTTCACCTCTTTAATTAGCTCAACTTACTCTTTCGCTGTTGCTGCTCCATTGCGCCAACATTTATATCCATTTCTTGTGTTGGCGTTGGTGGTCCCTCACCGGGCATCATACCATGCATACCACTACCGCCAGCATTTATGCTAACACTCGCTAAACTAGATGAGGGGCAGTGACCGCCGCTACTGTTATTGTTGTTGCCAATTGAATTCATGACATTCATGCCACTATTGCCCTCGACAGTCTTTAAACCGTATGCTGCATTACAAGCGGCATATGCAGCAGCATTCATAACGCCACTCATATTAATACCACTACCGCCCACATTGTTGTTGTGGCCGGAAACAGGAACAACACCGCCGCAGCCAACCATATTTGTTATAGGACTTTTTGTATTATAATTCATTGGTGACATGCCATGAGCTAAATTATAATGTGGCGAATTTATTGAATTATCTCTGTGAAAGATAAAGAATAAAATAATATTATATAAATATTTTGCTAATTGGTATGGTAATGGTTAGAGCTCTTCGATTTTTGAACATTCGAATAAGGCAGCATTCGAATATGTATTAAAATTCGAATACCGATATTCGAATAATAGACCATGGTCGAATGCTCGATTTTTTGATAGTGATCGTGCGTCGTCGAATATTCGATGGTGATCGATTGTTCTAACACTTGCCGACATTTAAACCAAGGTATGAGACCGGTTAAAATAACGTTCCGGTTTTGTAACGTGTTTCGATTTATAAATCATTAAGAAATACATACAAAGCCATTTGGAACCGGTTCCGGCTTTTAAACGGTTTCGGTTTCGTTCTTTTTCAGATCAAAATAACGGTTACGGTTTCGGTTTTTATTAAATTAAACTCTTTTAATCGGTTACGGTTGCGGTTTCGGTTATGAAAAATGAAACGGTTTCAATCGGTTACGGTGTCAGTTTCAGTCCTTGATTTAAACATATTTTATATTTGAAGTTTATCTAATACTCGAATTATATTTGCTTTGAGTTTGGTTACCTTAGAACTATCACCGCTGATGATGCAGCATTCATTCCGTGATTGTTACCATCCATGGAAGTGCCAGCATTGGACATCATATGTAATGCTTCATTGCTATGCTGTGACATCTGGTGATGGTGATGATGGTGATGGTGCATCGCCGCTTGCTGATGCTGATGTTGTTGTTGTTGTCGCATTAGCATTGCTGCCTTTTGTTGCGCATTCATCATCATTTCTTGTTGCTCTTTTGTGCCCAACTTTGGTGGTCCGGGTGCATTCGAGTTCAAGTGATGATCCACCTAAAAAAAATTTATAATTTTTATTTATTTATCTCAAATGGCTATACAATTTAAATGGCTATACAATTTTGGATAAACTTACATTTGGCGATGTATTCGACGCTAGATGCGCTTGTTGTTGTAACATTGCCACTGCGTCCATTTTCCGATGATTACTATTACTTTGCGATTGTAATACACCACCAACCATTACTGGCACACCCGCAACCGTTGGTATGGAAGCGAGTCCGGTGGCGGGCAGCATTGTAGCACCGCCCACAACAACACCTGAACCATGTACAGAGGCAGATGATGCGGCAAAATGCATTGATGCGGCTGCTGCATTAGCCGCTGCAGCCGATGCGGACACGGAGGAGGAGGATGACATAACTGAACTGGCATTGGGATGCGATGCTAAACGTGGCAATGCATTAGGCAAACCGACACTCGATGTTGATAGATCATTATGCTGTGCATTCACCATACCATGTCCTGAAGGCGCACCAGTCAATGGGTAGTTAGCCTCCGACGTTGGTGTAGAATCGCCTGGACTAATATCCATATCGGCGTTATCGGTAATGCGTCCTATTGAGAGCACAAAAACATGTATTGATTAATGAACAGTGTAAAAAAAATATAACAAAGAATTTACCGTCCAAGCGTCTTCGATGACTTGGCGGTCCACCATCATTTTCATAATTCCACCTCAGTCGTGAATTTCCCCGAGAACTGGAATGTTTAGCGTAAGCTAAGTGCATTTGAAAAAAGGAAAGAAAACAGATTAACTATTTATAACATAAAAAAAACTATCAAATATCTTACCTGATCTACAAAAACGATCTTCCCGATCTCTATCGCGATCTTTGTCCCGATATTCTTTTTCTCTATGCTGATCACGTGCCAAAGTTCTTAAAGCAATAAAAATGTTTCATATATTTTTTGTTAAACACTAGTCAAAGAGAGCAACACTTACCGTTCTCTTTCCATCCACTCCTTTGGTTTTTCCCATTGTGAAACTTCAGTTTTGCAATTGTAATAATACATTTTACCTTAAAAGCAAGAAAAATAAACAATAGACTTATTGTTGTTGTAACTTTGCTTCTTCCCACATCATTCCACTTCACGCAAACAAAAACTTACCAGATGAGCTGACATGTTCACTCCAATCTCCACAACGCGCCACACGTTCGCCGCGTTCGTTACGATCACCACCACCACTGCCTCCACCACCGCCGCCACGATCACGTTCACGATCGCCGCCGCCGCCACCACTACCGCGATCGCTACGTTCCCTATCACGATCCCTATCGCGTTCGCGGTCTCTATCGCGATCACGCTCAGAGCCACGATCGCGTTTACTATCTCTCATATCGCCACGATCACGATCTCGATCTCTATCGCGTTCAGTCGATCCCGAGCGCTTGTCACCGGTACTGGAAGAACAAAGCTTGGCTCCGCCACTTCCACCACCACTACCGCCACCACGTCGATCCAACCTATCATGATTGGTGCGATGCGATTCAGAATCGCGATCGTTACCACCACCACTGCCGCCACCACGTCTATCGCGTTTATCTGTGTGGATATAAGACACTTTTGAGTTGCAAGATACAGCAAGCTTGTGTTATAATATGATTTCTTCTAACCAAACTCACCCGTTGCATATTTATCTTTTTTATAGACATCACGATCACGATCCCTCATTTTTTGCATGTAACTAAAACGATCGCTACCCCGATGATCACGATCGCGAATATCGTGCGAACCGTGTCCCCTAGACGAAGGTGAATCTATTTCCGGTGATTGTGAACGATATGATCCGCTATTACCATTATTTATGCCTGTTTGCGATAATCTTTGCGAAACTAAAATTGAAAAAATACATATATGTATAAAATTGGGACTATAAACTAGAAAATATAGCAATCGAAATCTAGTCAACATTCGATAAAAAACACTGAAGCTCGTGTACTTACTACATTTAATTGAGCTTACCATTGTTTAATGGTCCAGCGCCAGCAGGCGACAAATCGCGATCCCGATAGTTGGATGATCGATCACGTTCATAATCGCGTTTGGAGCTGTACTTGGAACTCTGCAAGTTAGAGAAAATCCAAGGCCATTACAGTGGATGTATTTATAGTTAGAAATGATTACGTCATTGACAAGAAGACATTAAATGAAACAACTACAAAATGGTGTGCTGCGGTTTAACCCAGAGCTGATAAAAATCGATTAGAGATCTTAATTACATTATTATTTTAATTATTTTCAGAAACTAGCTATTCCTCAGTGATAACACTGTACAGCAGCCGGCTGGGTATGGAATCTAGCGAACTTTTTTGAAGAGGTTGAGTCATACATAAAAAACAACTACGTACCCCATTTTTCGAAGTTAGCCACCACTATTTAGTCATGGGCTTTCGAAGTTCGAAATTAGGCCCTTTAAATTTTGCTTTTCCAATCGCTGTATTTAAAAAATTAAAAAAGGAAAAATGTAGGCGTGATCTGCTTGGCTTCCTTGTTCGTTTGGTATCCATTTTTTGTTTTAAAAGATGTCAAATGCGTCAAAAGTTAGATCTTCGGAAAAATTAAAAACCGTATGTTTAAAAAAATGTTTCAACTGATTTCGAAAACCTTCATGCCGTTGTAAAAAAAAAATGTATACAAATCGACCAAGGAATTCAAGCAGACTACGCCCACATTTTTCCTAATGACAGGACAGTTCTAGTTGCACTCGATTTGAGTCAAGCTTTTGACACAGTAAATCATGGGCAGCTTGTATCCGATCTGGAAGACTCGTCACTCCCCCCCTGTCTCAAGCGTTGGACCGCAATTATCTCAGTGGACGTCAGTCGTCTGTTGTGTTCAGAAACAAAAAATCTAAAGCCAGGAAGATCAAACAAGGGGTACCACAGGGTGGTGTCCTTTCCCCGTTATTGTTTAACTTCTATATTTCGAAGCTTCCTCCTCCACCGGAAGAAGTTACGATTGTTTCTTACGCAGACGATTGCACGATATTGGCAACTGGTACTTCCGTTGATGAGCTGTGCTCTAAAATAAATGGCTATCTCCCCTCTCTAGTCGAGTTCTTCACCGCCCGAAGCTTGACATTGTCGCCAACAAAGTCCTCGGCGACCTTATTCACGACGTGGACAGCGCAGGTTGGCATGGAATTAGAAATGTATGTAGGTGATCATAAAATACCTACTGTCGCTCACCCAAAAATCTTAGGAGTGACTTTCGACACCATGCACACTTTCCTGCCCATTTAGCTGCAATTGTCTCAAAATTACAGAGCCGCAACAAAATCCTTAAGTCACTAGTCGGCAGTACTTGGGGTAAAGACAAAGAAACGTTGTTGGTAACGTACAAGGCAATTGGTGGGCCGATTCTGAACTATGCGTCGCCGATATGATGAGAAAATCCAAGGCCATTACAGACGTTCATTGGAGTCAGCTGCAGGCCTGTCAAAACACCGCGCTCAGAACCGCTACGGGGTGCGTCCTTTATGTCACCTATATCTCATATACACAATGAGCAGGAAATGCTTCCAGTTAAGGAGCATAATGAAATGCTAAACAAACAGTACCTACTGAATTGCTGTAAACCACAGCATCCCAATAGACAACTGCTTGAACTCATTCCGCCTCCTAGGACCATAAGGTCGCATTTACGTAAACATTTTGATGAGATCCGGTATTATATAACAACGCCGTTTGATCTACAGGTGCATAAGCAAGCCTTCGGGCATATCCATACAACGTCAATTGGCCATTACGCCGCGCTCTGTCCGCTAAACAATCTCTTACATGCCGCAACACCAGGCATTTCTGAAGAGGAGCGTCATCTTCCTCGAGAGACAAGGGTCACTCTGGCTCAATTACGCTCTGGATATTGTAGCAGGTTAAACTCCTACATATCCAGACTGAACGCTGATGTGCCGAATGTATGTCCGGCATGCGGCTCGTCCCCCCATAATACCAATCACTTATTTTCTTGCTCTTCTGAGCCTACTCTTCTAACACCCATCTCTCTTTGGTCCATCCCTATTGAAACTGCTAGTTTCCTTGGACTCCCGTTAGAAGATATTGATGACAATTTAGGCTAAGGAAAAATACGCGTTGGGCAGGACTACACCTCGTTACAACAACAACACATTTTTCCTTTTTTAACTTTTTAACAGCAATTGGAAAAGCAAGATTAAAAGGGTCTAATTTCGAACTTCGAAAGCCCATAACTAAATTTTGGATGCTAACTTCGAAAAACGGGGAAGGTCATTTTTTCACTTACGTCTTAATCTCTTCAAAAAAGTCGAATTGGTCCAATCGCCTGCTGTAGTGTAATCATTATCTGATTACTAGTTTCAATTAGTTTCAATTGTTTGTTAATCTTTTAAAATGCATAAAATTTTATAATCAAAGAGTGTGCAAATTTAACAGCTCCTGCTTTACCATTCCATACAAGGAAAAAACTGAACAAACACTACAAATTAAAGATACAGAAAATACAACTAGAAGAACATACATAGTTGCCACATATGGGAAGAAATATCCAATGATTATGAAATTTAAAAACCAATCAAACTTGTTATGTCGAAACTAGCCTATGATTATTTAGGCTGTTGTAAGCTATTCAATTTTTTCACAGATTTCCTTTTTTTATTCATTTTATATCATGTTCATTCTCGGAGTGTAGAGAGAAAGTGTAGAAATATTCCAAATTGTTCTACAACAAACACTGAACTGTCCTTGTTTTATCCCTTGAATAAAAAAAAAATGCCCGAAGTCGAACTACAGTGGCTCAGAGTGAATTTCTCCACTACCATTTTTATACCTTTCATTTGTTTTTTTTTTTTTATTAAAATATAGCCAAGTATATAACAGAAACCATAAAAAAATGTCCTTAAAAATTTGCTCAAAGTTCAGGGGAATTTTTCAAAATTTGCAAAATGGCCATCAAAATGAATGTAATAATAATAATAAATGAATTATTATTATTAAAATGAATGTAAGATCAGTCTTTTTCAAAATGTTTCAAAATTGCCCTTACTAAAACGAAAAGTCGCCAATTAAAAAAAATGTTTTACGGATCGATCTGATAAATTTGGTAACATGTTGACCATTATTTGAAATTCTAGTCCCCATACTAGTATGGAATGGATATACTAGTGCCCATCTAATCAAATCACGGCTTGTCAATAACTGATGAAGAGAAACTAGAAAGTATATTTAACCAGATCTCATCATCATTGTCACTTAACCGCCAAGGCGATTTTGGCCACTTCGTAGATATCAAATCACCCCAGACGTTCCCTTTTAGCGACAACTGACGCCAATTGGAAACACCAAGGGAGTTCAAGTCATCCTCCACTTGTTTCCATCTCAGTCGATGTCTCCCCCTTCCTCTGCTGCCGAAGTCGGGTGTCGATTGGAAAACCTTCAGTGCTGGAGTTTCTTTGTCCATTCGCATAACATGACCAAGCCAGCGGAGTGTTTGGGCTTTAATCAGGGGCCGCAAATAACAATTACTTTTATTATATAAGTTGGTAATAATAGTTATTTTTCGATTTTTAAATTTCGATCGGAAAAATAAAAGTTATTTTTCAATTTTTAAATTTCGATTGCAAAAAAAGTTATTTTTCAATTTTTAAATTTCGATCGCAAAATAAGAGTTTTAACTTTTTTTCAAACTTTTTTTTTAAACTTTTTTTTAAACTTTTTTTTAAACTTTTTTATTTCGATCTGAAAATAAGAGTTATCTCTGTTTTTTTTTTCATTTAAAATCGAAAATAAAAGTTTTTCCTTCGTTTTCCTTCCTTCGAACGGAAAATAAGTTATCTCTGATTTTTTTTTATTTAAAATCGAAAATAAAAGTTTTTCACGAAGGAACTCTTATTTTGCAATCGAAATTTAAAAATTTTGAAATAACTTTTACTTTTAACTTTTACGGAAAAATGCAAAAAAAATCTTTTCACCAATCGATAACGAAGTAATAAAAAATGTTTCTATGTACTTCTTATGGCAGTAGCACTACCCCTTCACAATGATTTTTTTGGTAAAAGTTTTGCTTGATAACTGTTATTTGCGGTCCCTGGCTTTAATTCGCTACATTATGGTCAGGTCTGCGTAAAGCTGGTATAGCTCATCGTTAAATTGCCTTCGAAACTCGCCGTTGGCATCACGGGAAGGACCATAAATGATCCGGAGAACTTTTCTTTATTTTATTATTATTATTTTACAAAAACCGGTATTGAACTCAAAAAATCAAGTTACAATTTACATATGTAGTGTATATATGTATATTAGTCAAATATATACATGGGATTTGGTGTATGTGTCATGTAGTCTGTTGGTGTTTTGTGTAATAAAATTTGTCAGTAAATACGTTTTCTACTAAGAAGAATATCTCTAGTTTTTTATTTAAATAATTTTTAAGTATTATAATTTTTTTAATATTTTTACATTTTTTTCTATATGCGTTAACTGCTAATAGTGATTCAGCTAAAATTATGGGAGGGCTCAAAAAACGTGTGTTTGCTTCAGGATCACGAGTCCGGAAGCGTTTTTTAAATTTTTTGTTTCAGTAAAAGGTTAGGAGGATGGGATCGTGTGTAGAAGTCCACGCAAGTGGGGGAAGTTTCTAACAGCCATTGCGACAACCTTACAAGGCCACTCCGACATAATCGGTTTAAGGGCTTGCCAGGGGATTTCAACATTAGCGTCTGTTATCATGAGGTGCGGCTGCAACCGGGCGTCTGTCTTGGATCAAGCGGCTCGCTATAAGCGGGCTTTAATCGACATCCACACCGAGTCGGTAGACACTTTTGTCAGATCTCTACCTGTGAATCCCATTCTAAGCAGTCCTCCACCGGATATTGCTGAAGAAGAACGCACCTTACCAAGGGAGACAAGAGTCACCATGGCACAACTTAGATATGGATACAGTGTGTGGTTAAACTCCTACTTATCCAGACTGAATTATACAATTTCAAACACATGCCCTGCATGTGGTAGGACCCCCCATGATACTCTACATTGCTTCAATTGCTCAAATGAACCTGCTCTTCTAACCCCTCTGTCCCTCTGGATCAACCCTGTTGAAACTGCACGTTTCCTTGGACTCCCGTTAGAAGAGCTTGATGAAGATCTTCGGAATAATCATACACTGTAGGCAGGGCAATGCATTGTTAACAACAACAACAACATGCGGTTAATGGCTATTTTAAGTAAGTAAAAGGTAACGGTCAAAAAACCAAAAAATGCCCCGGCTCCGATCCGAATTTGGGGCTTCCCCAGTATTTCTGCGTCATCCCCAGTATTTCTGCGCAAAACACTTTTTTGCACATTTTAAAAATTGTGATTACAAAAAACGCATGAAAAGTTGCCACTTTGATTACAAATATCTCTTCACAGAAGCAAAATATTTAAATAAAAAGCGCTTCCGTATTCGTGATGCTGGGGCCAAAACACCTCTTTTGAGCTCTCTCTCCTAATTTTAGCTAATTTGTTTAGCAGTTGACCCTACACGAAACAAATACCTAATTTTTAGCAATATAGACAAGCGCATGCTCAACTTACGCCCATAGCTGGCGCATAAATTTTACTTACATCATCTATGCGACACAGACCGATTGCAGCATTTTTATTACAGCCGTGTGTCACGTGTAGTAAATCTAAAGCGATACTATTTGTGGTAGTCATAAACTGCGGAGAAAGTGTCACGTTAGTCACGTACTAAGATGTAGCATAGAAGAACGTTTGACAGGAATACAGGTAGGTAATGCCGACAGCTTACAATTAACGCATTTTTTTTTTTGTACAATTTAGCACACTAATTTTAAATTTAATTCACAAGACTAAACAATATTTTGATTTAAATTTTTTCAAAGTTGAAATTTTCGTAAATAAAAACAATTTGAAGATTTTTAAAATTCAATTTTTTTAGATTTTCGAGTTGTTTTAGAAGAAAATTTTTCGGAAATAAGGTTAGATTTTAAAAAAAAATTTTTTTTTTGTTCGTTCAATAATAAAAGGATTCCAACATTTTTTTTTTTTTTTTCAGTTTAATTTGAATTTTACTCCTTTTTTCACACTTTTTTTGTTCTCTTGATTGGAACACACAATGTTAGCGACTTAGGTGACTTCTCGTTTCGTTATGTTGTTCGTGGATCTTCTGTTGTCGCTGTTACAATCTTACTATCGCTTGCCATTTTTATTTCAAATATTACTTGGTGTTTTTAAGCGCAGATTTGAATTTTTTTCAATACTTCTGTTTTGATTTTATTTAGTTATTTTTTATCATTTTTTTTTACTTGTTGTTAGTGTTTACACTGAGGCATCGCTGAGTATTTTTTAATTGCATGCCCTGTTAGTTCGTTGACTTTTAGTTGTTGGGTTTGCACAAACATGTTTGCAGTTGGAGTAGAAATTATGAAAATACAAATTGTTGAAAATATTCGCACATACAATGAATAACAAACAGAAGCAGATCGTATTGACGGGTGAGTAAAAGGATGTCTCATACCACGGCTGCCGGGTAATCCAAAAACGATTTATCAAAACAAAAGTAAACATTTTTTTCGAAAAATGGCTTTATAGTATGTATTGGTGTGACAATATCACTTCCATACTAATGCAAGAAAATAGGAGTTACAGGAAAAGAGGGCGTGGCACCTCCCACACAAACTTATTTTTTCAAGCTGAGTATCTGTAAAAGATTTTAAGGTAGGGACCTGGAAATCGGTACAGAGTTATATGATTTCAAACCCATTTTCAATAGAATGCGAAAAGAGGGGGCGTGACACCTCCCATACATATTCAATTATGCAAGCTTGATATCTCAAAAAGGATTAAAACCTAGAAAGCCGGCAAACATATCGCCCTTTATCACTTTTGTCGCCGGTAGGGAAGACGCTAGAGTCCATTTTGCTCCCGTATTATACTGCAAATCTGCACCTAGCTAGTCATCAACATGGCTTCCGTAAGCTACATAGCACCACCAAATCAAAAAACCAACCAAATCACAGGACTGTGTTAGTGGCACTAGACTTGCCAAAGGTTTTTATACAGTCAATCACGCCACGCTCATAGAAGATCTCGACAGGGTGGTGTCCTATGCCCGACACTGTTTAACTTATATCTATCGAAGATACCCCCACCACCAGAGGGCGTCACCGTCGTTTCATATGCCGACGACTGTACAATAATGTCAACGGGGAAGGGCCGCTATACTGATGAACTCTGTGCCAAAATCAACACTGCGACCTTTCTAGGTTTTTCACTGAGCGATATCTGACGATATCACAGACTAAATCCACGGCGACAGTTTTCACGACATGGACGCACCAGGTGAGAAACGAATTAGACATTTACGTTGATGGCACTAAGCTACCAACTGTCAGCCACCCAAAGCTTCTGGGGGTGAATACTTTCTCATTTGCTGGTCATGTGTCTGCAATGGTCTCAAAGGTACGAGGTCGCAACAAGATCCTCAAATCACTTGCCGGCCGTACTCTCAAGCATAAAAGTGGGGGTTATCGAAAAAGAAGGCGTGGAACATTCAAACTAGTTTGAACTAGAGGAGATAAGCGATATCAATAATATGCATGAAACCAAAATACGGTAGTTTTGGGAAAAGGGAGTGTCTCACCTCCCATACGGAATCAATTCTTAAGGCTCAATATTTCTAAAAGGGATCATTGCATGGACATATAAACCACTATGGAGGCATACGGTTTGAGTTTCGAAAATGACCTATCTCAAAAAAGGGTTTTATTGAAAAAACAGAGATATGGCGGTCCTCAAACATATTCCGAGAAAGGATGTTATTCAAACACACCTAGATCTAAAGGGAGCTAATTCAAAATCTAAAAGTTTGAGCTATGCCTACTACAGCGCTCTCTCATTCAATACCCCCCGCTCTGTATACTCGATTCACTTAGTTTATTGCTGTTCTAGATCAGCAAAACAGACAGTCTACTAAGACGAGGGAAAGGGGTAAAGAAGATCCAGATATCGAGGAAGGAGTATGGAGAGCAAAAGTAAAAGTAGAGGAATTTTAATATTCAGAGGGATGGGAATTGAGAGATGATAAGGGGTAAAATTTTTCGGGCAAAATATTGTTCAAACTATTGTTCAAATAGATAAGGAAAGTATTAAAAAAAAAATATTTGAGATATGTAGGTTGTTCTAGGAAAAAATTCTGAGATTTGGCTTTTGCTTCGATAGCGTATTTTTGAACCGGCAGCCGAGATAGTGTAATCTTTAACTCAGCAGTCGGCATGAACATAACAAGTGTATACATATAGAAGAAAGTGATATTTGATTATTGCAAAAGGAAAGAAAATATTGATAGAACCAAAGCTGAATTTATACAATTTAAAAAAATACAAATTTAAGAAAAACTTGAACTCAATTCGAACCAGCAACTTCCGGCAGCCGACCGCTATTATCAAAAAATAAAAGGAAAAAATGGGTGAGTACCAGAAGCTTGAAGCCTGTGCCCAAAAGGGTTGGCTTAGGATGGAAGGTTTCTGCAGGGACAATAATGGCGATCTGATAACCGACATACAGAGTGTACTACTTAAGGCTTATCCTCGTCCAAATTGACGAGGATGATGGCGAATTGTCTACTTCAATTCCTGACTGTGAGAAAAAACCTACTATGATGGCTATATCCCAACTCAAAAATGAGTGGCTCAGTGCCATCCTTGCCTAACCCTCGAAATTTTTTATATGGAGTTATTATGCTACACTACTTAGAAATACTCCAAACTATTCTCATTCTTTAAATATTGTTTTTTTCGCATAATAAATATTGTGAGGGTTAGGCATTTCTGGCCTTAGGCTGTTTAATTTTTAATTACCTATTAACTTTGTCACTAATTATTAGGAAATTACTAAATTGAGGGTTAGGCAAGGATGGCACCGAGCCACTCAAATACGATTTGAATAGTTGTTAAAAATCATAGAGCTAACGTCACGATTGAAAATAACAGGTTGATAAAGAGACGATAGAGGCAAAATTACCGTTAAATCGTGTTGTTGTTTTTTTAACAACAAAAACACTCCCTGAAGATTTGAGGAGTGATGTCAAATTTGACAGTCCTTGGCCGGATATGGTACCGAGTTCCGGTACTCCCTTGCGCAACTGCCCGACTGTCGTGGCAGCGATTTCGTATGACCAGTGGCACCTTCTAGGTCATGTCAGCCCTCCAGCCGTAAGGAAGGAGAAAATGGGTAACGAGAGGCATCATATCCATAGAGTAACGAGTAGCACGTCATTACCTATGCATGTATGTGCATATTAGTCGCCTCTGAGAAGCTTCTCATGGCAGAAATACAACCGGGGAGTTTGCCAAACTACTGTCGAGGGGCGACCACGTTTAGAAAAATTATTTTCCTAGATAATTTTTGATGTTACTTTGTCGGGTATCGATACAACACCACTTGGTGTAGTAAATCGAACACTTAACCGCTACACCACTCTGCGAGCCATTCGAAATCAAATGCGGCTACAGACAAGGCCACCACCTATCGTGCAGTTCTTTAATATGAAGCTGGAGAAGTTAATTTGAGTAGCTTAGCTTAACTTCACTCCTACAAACTAGCTGATGATATTTATACATATCCCTTGAACGTCTAGCCAAAAACTGTTCTTGCTTTAAGGTATTGAAGTTTTGTTTTTCGTTAATCTGCGCGGGAGAGGCGGAGCGTAACGCAAATCAGAAACTCTATGATAAATTAGAAAAGGCGCCCCGCCGAATGTATGAATATAAATTTAATAAATTAAAATATGTAACTGAAAATAAAGTACTCTAGAAACAAGTGTTGGCATATTAATAACTAGCGTATGTATTAGGCAGCAAACACATTTGAGCTTTGCGATAGACCGCACGGACACAGAGGCCCTAGATTCTGAGTTAGAGCTGGAAGAGAGTCATGAAAAATCTCCCAGGGAAGAAAACATCTCAGCCGAAACTTTTCTGCCGATCGAAGTTGGCAAGCAAACTATAGGTGCAGCCAATATTTGGGTGAAAAATGTAGGAAACATCAAATTTAAGGTGAGCTCGGACTCGCATCATCTATCATATCGCTTTAATGTGTTTTACTTCTATAAAAGAATATTATTTATGAGCTTGTAACGGAAATAAAAGTATTGCAAATGAGCATGAAAGTACAATGAGGCAACATATATAAATTTTTACTTGCAAGATTAAATTGTTTAAAAAAATATCAAAACTTCACTCACCTGATACGAATGCGACTGATGCTTCTCAAAGTAGCTAAAAAGATAAAAAAAAATTAATTAATTCAATTCAGTTATAAGAATCACGCTGCAGATTGATAGAATGATAGACAATTGAATCAAATTGCTAACCCCTGTGGTTTAAGGGTTTAGAATATACCCGAGGCAGGTCGTAAGAGGCGACTGAAATTCTCTTCGACCCTGGCTACGGGGCAACGAAATCATTCCCAACACATTCGGACAAGTACCACAAATGACTTTCAACATCAATACAACCTTGTCTGGCCCGTAACTTTTTATAAGTGGGCAAAGTACATACTGTTACACCAACAACAATAACAACAAAGGAAAACTCGAAGCCTTATCCAATAACAACCCCAGCGGGTTAGGGGTTGTAAATATGGCTTAAGTAGGGATGCATGTCCTGCAAGTTGACGGATATAATGCTTCTCACCTTTCATTACCAACCTTCTTCCACAAAGGATGCCCTAGTAGGTTCCACTGGCCACATCCTCAAATACCTGGCAGTACTTTGGTTAAAGGTAAAAAAACGTTGTTCCCTATTAATCATCTACACCATGAGGCAAAAATGCTTAATATTACAGAGCATAATGAAATGCTGTGCAGGCAAACCGCACCATCCTAACAGGCAGCTGCTTGATACGGCTCGGCCTCCACCTACTGTAAGGAAAGATCTCCGTAAGCATTATGATTAAGTCCGCCACCATATAATATTATCCAAGGGTTCACCAACAAGCCCACAACAACATCCACACAAACACCACGAACACCTTTGTCAGGTCACGTCCGGCGAATGTCATGCTGCAGCAACGAGGACCACCAGTTGCTGCATAGTAATGCCATCTTCCGAGGGAGAACAGAGTCATTCTCGCCCAAATGTTGTTGCTCGACATACGGCTATTGTGAGTTGTGGATCCTAGGATCCTTAGCCTTCTTCTAGAGATAGCGTCGCATTTGCACAATATCTATGTGCTCCGCGTATTCGTCCTCGTAATCACAGAAGTGGCATAGCCTCATGGATGCGATGCCCAATCTGTGCATATGGGCCTTGAGCCTGCAGTGGCGAGTGAGGACTCCTGTGATGATCCTAAGGTTGTTCTTGGACAGACCGGTTACAGCTTCAAAAAGCTTAGCATTTTAACCGCCCACCATTGCATTCGCCTGACGCAGGCCGGTGGTCTGACGCCAGTGCTTTTCTCTCAACCGATGCCAACGAAGGGTTCTAGGCCTACTGGCTTCATTGCTGCCGATAGAAGAGTTTGGTATTTGTTTCCTTTGGCACACAACTGCTAAAACCCAAGAAGTTTGGGATAGGGCTCAAAACACGCGTTTGGACCTCGGTATCAATAATCCGAAAGCAACAGTGTAAAGTTAGTAACAAAAAAAATTAAATTTACCCGGCCCGACCCCAAAAAAAGGGATGTGATCCATGGTATTTATGTGCAGAATACCTTTCTGCGCCGGTTGGTACCTTTACCGATATTACATCTGTCTCTTTGGTATCCTTCCCGTGTTACGTCTGGGCAGGCCAATGTTTCGTTACAAAAACAACAGCAGGGGCGCCGGCCCACCGCAGCTTATACGATTTATTGACAACAGCAAATGAGTTTTAAACACTACCGATAGATCAGTGGGTTGGGGGTTTAGAATATACCCGAGGTAGGTATGCAGAAAGCTAATATCGGATGTTCGTAAACTATTCAACAAGTGCTTCAGGTCCGTCAATCAAGATATTACAACTATATATCGATGCACTCAAACCCAAATTCGTGTCAGACCATCTGCTCTTCAATTGAAAACAGCTTTGAATCCTCTAAGCACATTAGGATTCTGTTGAAAGAACACCACAACTACCGCTTAGTGAGAAGCTAAGAACTACTGACCAGTAAACTTAACCTCCACGCTGAGAGTTCTGGAATGGCTTTTACGCATAACTGGACTAAAACTTTCACTGTCCGAACTTTCGCTTATCAAGAGTCAGTCAACTGAAACCGACTACATGTACTCATAGGAACCATAAAAATATCCCTCCACATAAAAGAATTCACCCATGCAGCCTTTCTAGACTTTGAAGAAGCAATTAATAACATAGAAGTCAGTGCGATCACTAGCGCGGTTATTAACAGTATAATCTGCAGATGGACGCAGCAATGCTATAAGATAAAGCAATACCAGTTAACATGCGTTCGTTAACATGGGTAACAACCGGATAAGGGCGCAGCTGGATGCTCCAAAGCGGTGTTCTCTTCGAGCTTTATGGAGTTTCGAACGGAATAAACTAGAATAGGAAAAGGTAGTCATATAAGCAGACTAAACGTTGTTGAATTTGTTACGATAAAAACTCGCTAGTTATGAACCCGTTACGCAAGCCCACAAACCTGAATCTGTTAGGTAAAGTCCACAGATCTGCCTAAGAACAACGCCCAAAAAGGCTCTGCGTCTAAGGGAAACGTCTGGCTAGGGCGCAAGCACAACTGGACACTCCAGTATTCTGGGATCTCACAGTTTTCTCCCTCTGAGCACAGATCGATGTACGGCCACAACGGTCGGAGACAGCTGCTTCAAGACGAACATTCCCAGCAGGGAGGAATGCGAGAGGATGGATCGTTGCACCGCTACTAACGGCGGCATTTCTGTTTACACTGACGGCTCGAAGCTAGAGGGCAGAGTTGGAGGAGGGGTTTTATCAAGGGATCTGGAACTTGAGGCTCTCCTTCAGACTACCTGATCATTGCAGCGTCTTCCAGGCTGAAGTCTCAGCAAGCTTGGATGCCGCGATTTGGATAAGTAAACGCGCTATCGGCGAGGATATCGTTATTTTCAGCGACCGGGACATAGGGACATTGAGGGTAATTGTAGGGCAGCCGAACTTGGGCACGACCAAGCAGGTTCTTCGGGATAAAGAGCGCGTAGGTATCCGGTTGCCACATGCAAGCTAATGCTGAAAGAGTACATACTCCGCCATGACAACGAAAGATGGCTGCAATATCCAGGGTGACGGAGATCCAAACAACCCTGGCCAAAATTGTTTCATAAGAGATCAAGACACATTTATGCCCTAAGGAGAAGAGAAATCTCCATATCTCCATGGGCGTATTAACTGGGCACTGCCTTATTGGTAGGTACGCAGAAATACTAGGGGTGTAAAAGTAGGTCGCCTCCCAGTTGGTGCACCCTGGGTAACGCTAAATGACCTACATAGCCTGCACGGCTAGTTTAGTTTCTTGTATTGCCGGATCTACGAGAACGGTACCAGTACTTGTGCTGTACCCATCGTGCCGAAACGACCCGGGCCGTTTTCTTATATCGACCCGGCCAAGAGCAATACACTCGAGGTGACCCTGTCTGACATTTAGGCAGGGCTACACCTCGTTACAACAACAACAACTAGGTGTGCGCTACCGACGATGCTATAGGAGTTGCAAAGATGATGAAAGGTAACGCGGGGAGCAGGAAGCGCAAGATTGCGGTTTTCGGAACTTCCTTGTTAGCTATGTCAGGTCACGGAGCGGAATATAAAGGACTTGCTGGACTTTTATCAAGTCATCTAAATCAATCCTTTAGGAGGAGTAACGGTGTCGGTTTAGGAGCATCAGTCCCAGGATTCTGCTATGGAGAGAATACCAACAACTCATGGATTTTCCATATGGCCGGGTCCCGGGACTGACTCATATAGTGTTGGTGGTATCACAACGGGACTTTCAAAACTGGCCTAAGTGTGCCGCTGCGTCAGCCACTTGAACCTAAACTAAGGCATCACATCCGTAGTTCAACCATCACGTTGCGTGGGTGGGTGGAGGATAAGTTAAGTTTAAGTGTTATGATTAAAATTCTACTGGTCGTACCAAATAATACAGACACTTATAATTCATATATGGATACCTAATTAATCTTCATTCACTTTTCTTTACTTTATCTTAACTACAAATGAATATGAATAAATGTCATATGGGAAACGTTGATATAATATTTACCGCATATGAAGAAGTATGTAGCAACAATGGCTAGAGTTGTAAGAGCGCTGCTGGCAACGTCAAAGGCGTTTATAACGACGAGGAGTAGGTGCAGCAGCAACAACATCAGCAAAGATACAACATACAATTATGCGTATATATGTTTGCATATATCTAAGTATATTCTGCCACCATCATGTATAATTTAGAAATTCCCGGAGTCAAATGTCCATCATTGACTCCTACATATGTGCATACATGCATACATACAGCCAACCAATGCCGATAGTTTCAACACAAATTTTCCAATTTCAATAAACAAATGGCAAACAAATCTTTTGCACAAAGAATTATAAGAATTTTTTATAATTTTCCAATGCAAAAAACTATAAAAACTTTATGAAAATCTCCAATGACTTTTAATATTCAGACATTTTTTTCTTCTCCTTCAGATATTTTACACACCAAAGAAATTGGAAGAAAAGAACGAAAGCACGAAAGCTAGCACACAAGACAATCGGACAATTCAACTGAGGAGTTGGAGGAGGAGGCGGCACAGACAAACAGCAGATAGCCAAAAACAAGGTGGAAGGCAAGGAAAAGCACACACGAATGAGCCACACGAATGGCCGGGGAATGCCGTACAATGGAAGGTGCCAGCGAAAATTTCTTTGGCCACTATCGGTCGGCACCATGGCTGATCATATGGGAATTTCGAGTTTGCCACCAATCAGTTGGTCATATCTATAGAGGATTACTCCACAGATCGACATGTCAAAATAGGACAAGCGTTCCACAATTCGCGCAAGTGTCGACTCGCTTGACCAAAAAAATATGTAATTTTCGACATGTACTTACAGAATATATAAAAATAGCAAAAATAAATTATTAAACTAATTAATTATGTATATAAAGTTACCCATCGTTCACACGTTGCGGTTTTCTAGCATGCATTACCATCAATGCAAAAGTTTTCGCCCAATTTGCTATCTTTCCTTTGGGTTATGCGCCGCTGATGCACCCGACAATTTCCAAGAATTTATTGGCAGATCAATTCAACTTTGCCGACGCCGCCGCTCTATATTGGTTGTTTTTAAACGAATTTTTTCAACAATTTCATTTGAAAATCCAACCTTTACGCTTTTGGTTAAATTTGTTCGTATTTTATGCTGAAAAAATTATAATTTATCTGGGAGGGTCTTCGTCGGAACTTCGTCGTCGGCAGAAAAGCGAAACTTTTTCAATACGGCGCTATATGCTGGAACGTGTGTGCAGCAGCCTTCGCCTTCGTTCATTAACGTGCCTGCCCAATATATACTTGCCAATTTATGTTATTGGCTTTTTTCTCTACAGATATGTTGGCACAATTTGCATTCATAAATTTCCTTCAAATATAATTAATTTTCGCAAATTATTGTGCAAGATTTTTTATTACAAATTGGAGCTAGAAAATCTATTTTATCTTTGCTCCTTTTACTTTTTCTCTTGATGTGACACTTGATTTTTTCACATTGCTCTTTGCTTTGTACCCTATTCGTTTGTGCAGCATGTCGTCTCTTTTTAGCTTATGGTATTTGGCGTTTCGGGAGCGAGGCCACTAGTTTTTCAAACACCGCCATCTTTTCAGCCATGCATGGTTGCTTCGAACGGTTCAGTGTTGGACAGCGTTCAAATTGGTTGAAATCCGACTTTTGTAATTCTGTGTTCCCGTACCAAACAGCGCTACCCACTAGCCACTCAGAGCTAGCCATGGTGAAACCAAAATCAGAAATTAGAGCAGCATGTCGTCCACTAGCCACCCAGAGCTAGCCATGGTGAAAACAAAATCAGAAATTAGAGCTGTGCAATACCAAAAATGACTGTGCACAAAAGTATGCATCAAAATACCAACGCGTTTTTCGATATAAGTCGATAATTCGAAAATTTCCAACCCTAATTAGCACTTCAACTTTGTCCTCTTTCTTTGGAAGCGCGACCCAGTAATTTCCAATGGTTTCTTCCGCTGCTGGTTAGCATAGATCATGCCCTGCTAACCATCTTCGGATAATATCCTGGGAAATGACCAGGTCGCGTTTCGCAAAAAGCTGGGTAGAAAGGTGGAAAATTTTGTGCATCGAGGAGCCTTTTCTATCCATGTTGAAGCTGCTAGTTAGAGTTGGAAATTATGGAACTATCGAGTTTATCGAATTATGCGTTGGTTTTTCGATGCCTACTTCTCACCACAGCTATTTTGGTATTGGCCAGTATTAATTTGTGATGTTTTTTCACCTTGTTGTTTTTGTTGTTGTTGTTAACAGCAATATACTCCCCGAAGGTTTTGGGGAGTGATGCCGAAGTTGACAGTCCTTCGCCGGATATGACCCCGGTACGCTGCGGTACTCCCTTGCGGTACTGCCCGACTGTCGTGGTAGCGATTTAGTATGACCAGTGGAACCTTCTAGGTCATGTCATCCCTCCATCCGTGAGGAAGGAGAAGATGGGTAATGAGAGGTGAGAGGCATCATATCCGTAGATCAACCATCGAGTGCACGTCATTTACCTGTGTGCATATTAGTCGCCTCTTACGACCGGTATGCCTACCTCGGGCATATTCTAAACCCCTAACCCGCAGGGGGTGTTTTTTCACCTTGGCTAGCGCTGGTTGGCAGGGTACTTCAAATTAAGTGGGGTTTGAAGTTAGTTGTAGCTTGTTTGGATCCGTTATACAACAAGACGATAAAAATTAACCACGAGGCTCCTTTTTTACCCATCTTTAACCCTGCTAACCACCATTGGTATTTCGTTGCCTACCCTGCCATTCACCATGGCTAGCGCTGGTTTGCAGGGTAATTGAACATGAAATGACTAATTTTATTTTACTATATTTTATTTTACTTTACAATTATTTATTAAAACAATAATTTATTTTATCTTATTTTAATTCAACTCTAATTATTTGATTTGGCTTTATTATATTATGTTCTTTTTATTTTTTTCATTTATTATATTTTATTTTCTTTCATTTTATTGCGTTAAATTTGCTTTTATTTTTATTTTTTTATCTTTTTGTTTTATTTTATTTGATTTTATTTAACTTTTTTACTTTATTTAATTTAATATATACATTAGAGCGTCTCGGGCTTACAGGCAAAAAAAAAGGCGGCCGGACCTCCCCTCATACGAAGTGTTTTTGAAAAACATTTAAAAAAGATTTTTTTCGTGGCAACCCTAGATGTCGCCCAATTACATTTTTCTTCAAATCTTTGGCATTTGTTGTCGGATTTTTAAGTTTGACACATCAATTTTTTCGTCTCAAAGAGGACGTTTTTTCTCAAGAAAGTTCATTGAGCTCATGCGTTTCGTTGTGGTGCCACGCTTTAAAATCCGACAATAAATGCCGAAGATATGCAGAAAACTGCAATTGGGTGACATCTAGGGTTGCCAGAAAACAAAATTCAAATTTTTTTTTATATGTTTTTCAAAAACACTTCATATGAGGGGAGGTACGTTGTGGTATCACACTTTAAAATTCGACCATAAATGCGGAAGATATGAAGAAAAATTCAATTGGGCGACATCTAGGGTTGCCAGAAATAAAAAAATACAATTTTTTTTTAAATGATTTTCAAAAACACTTCATATGAGGGGAGGTACGGCCGACTTTTTTTGTGATACGCTCTAATATACATATATATACATATATTTTTTTTTCTCTCTTTATTATTTTTTATTGTTATTGGCTACATTTTATTAAATTCAGAAATTATCAGCCTCATTCTCTTTGGCGAACGATAACCAAAACGAACGATAGTTGGTCTTGACGTTTCGTCTAGCAGTTAGATTTCGAAATTATTTGTCAAATTTAAGTGGTGCCGTATGTAATTTATGTAAAAGCTTATAAGAATCAGTCAAGTTTTTAAAAAATTTTCTTGTATTTCAAAATTCTGGGAACATTATTTTTGGCTGGTTGACATAAAAACTGACTGCTAGACGAAACGTCAAGACCAACTATCGTTCGTTTTGGTTATCGTTCGCCAAAGAGAATGAGGCTCTATAGCTGTGTAATACCAAAAACGACTGTGGGCAAAAGTATGCATCGAAATACCAAGGCGTAATTCGACATAAGTCGATAATTCGAAAATTTCCATCACAATAAGCATCTTCAACATGGATAGAAAAACCAAATTGCCCACTTTTTAATCCTCCTTTAGGCGGCCGCCGTGGTGTAGCGGTTAAGTGTTCGGCCTTCTACACCAAGTCGTGGCGGTTCGATGCCCGGCAAAAGTAACATCAAAAATTATTTAGAAAAAGAATTTTTCTAAACGGGGCCAAGAGAAGCTTGTAAGCAAAAAATTCAATTGCTTTGCAAGTGCCCAAGGCAAATTCACCAAGGTAGAATTGACAACTGAAATATTTTGTTTTTGTAGGAGTTCTTCCTTCAAAAAAATGTAAACAAGCGTATTAACCCTTTGCCACCCAAGTACAGTTTTTGTGTCTCATACAATTGTTTTACTGAAAAATTAGATAGCATTTGCTCAGGCCAAAAAATTATCAATTCCTCGAAATATGCTAGCCCAAACAGTAACGGAATAACTTTGGCTACTTTGGAATCTACCTCTTTTCGGACCTTTGCGTTATAGGGATGGCGAGTATTGAATATTTGTCGATTTCCGCCGATGTCACCACAAGAAGGTTGTCGCCAGAGTGTCGCAGAAACTGGTGGATTGGTTTTCATTAGAGTTTTTTATACTGAAGTCAAAACCAGGGTACCGTCTTATAAAGGAAAAGGTCCGCGAGAACGTAATCGGCTCGCTGTTGCTGTTGTAAGAGGGACGTGACGGACCAAACCGAGTTGTACGGTATTGAGTCTATGCTCTTACAGCTGCCGAACCACCAACCCCCCGACCGTGGTCGAAATGGATTTTAGTCGCCTCTTGCGACAAGCATTCCACCATGGGCATATTCTAAACCCCTAATCCGCAGGGGTCATGAATCGATTTTAATCGCTTACAGTTTCATTTTCGGTCTAAGATCCAGTTGAAAAAAGATTAGACCATTCATCTTAGCTAAAATGCGCTAGAGTTTAGCTAAGCCGAACAATAATCTTTATTTAAACGTGCGGAACTAAGGCAAGTGTATTGTATTTATATGAAACAATTTGCTTTTTCTTCACACTATTGAAAAAATTTAAAAATCTTAAACAGAACGGGTTAATATTTTTTTTCCTTTGACGGAAAAACTCCTACAGAAAAGAGAGAACTGTCAAGTTCACTATTACTTTGTTTAATATACTTTGCAAGTGCCGTTCGGAGTCGGCAAAAAACTGTAGGTTCCGCCAACTTGTAGGAAAACTCAAAAAGCAACACACCACAAGTTGGAAAGAGAAGCTCGGCTAAAAATCTCGTTAGAGGTTATGATAACCTGTTGGTATATCGCCGCCATTGGTTTTTTTTTTTTTTTTGGGGGGGAAAAAACGCGACCCATTAATTTCCCAAGCAATTTTGTCTTCCTTTTCTACCCATGTTGAAGGTGCTAATTAGAAACGGAAGTTATGGAACTATCGAATTAGTAATTTTTGGTATTGTATATTTTCCGAACCCTATTTACGGAATTTGGCTGTGTGCCAAACGGTTTAAAAAAGCAAATTTTGACAGAGCGATGTTAAATTCTGACAGTTATCGTGGTGAATATGAACGTCAGAATTTGCCCTAGCCCTGGGGGCTAGGTCAAATTTTGACAATCAATAATGTGAGCACAGGGATGCATGTGCTGTTAACATTCATATTATTTCACATAAATTTATGTTCACATGCGTTATTTAACACTAAAATATAATATAATGCGAATAATACGCAATATAAATGCATGAAAAACACGTAAAATGAGAATTAATTCACAAAGCATCTGCTTTTGCACGTGCTTTTTCCATACGTCAAAATTTACTACTGTCATAATTTAACGTTTCGTTTGGCACAGCAAAATGACAAATATTCGTTCACCATAGGAAATTTGTTCACCTCATTTTACTCTGACGAAAAATGTTTTCAAATAGCACACAGCCTTTGCATGGAAAAATTAACCTGCCTAAAAGTATGCAACGGTTTCGCACTCTCACCTACACGAATCAGTCATCTCACCACGGGTAAAAAAGTCACAGACTTTTATATCCTCTATTTTTGATGGCGTGGTTCGGTAGTTCGGCTTTTACCTAATAATTGAAATAGAGTCGAGTGTGGTCTCTCATCGAATTTATCGAAATTCACTGCCAAATTCCAATGAAATTAACGCTCTCATGATCTAAATTCTATTTGGCCGCATCCGTCAAATCTGTTGTTACGCATACAAACACCCGCATTCTACTTAGCTGTTTGGACTGATTCTGATGAACGCTTAACCAAGTCTGCCGAGTTGAAAACTTGGACTACTTGGTGTAAGAGTAGGTCGCCTCCCGTTGGTGCACCCTGGGTAACGCTAAATGACCTGCATGGCCTACACGGCTTTTTTTTCTATTGCCGGTTCTTCGAGAACGGTACCAGTACTTGTGCTGTACCCAAACTCAATCAAAATTATATCGAACCGGCCAAGAGCAATACACTCGGGGTGACCCTCTCTGACATTTAGACAGGGCTACGGGTCCCGTACGATATGTCGAAAAAAAATGTCGAATTTCAAAGACCGAATTTAAAAAAATTTTAAAATACCGAAGAGATTTTTGACCGAAAAAAAAAATGTCGAAAAAATGCAAATGACCGAAAAAGGTCGAAATTTGGATGCTTAATGTAAAACTTCGGAAATTTGGGTTTAACAACGTGTTTTATGATAGTATACAATTATTTATCACTTCCTTGCCTCTTATCAAGAACTTTTCAACCATTTTCCAATACAAAGCCTATTCAACTTTTCCCCTTGTTAGAGGTAACAACAGGAATATTCTCAGACATTTTCGGGCTACAAACTGCACATGTAAAAATTACGATTGAGAATAACTTATGATTTGTGCTAATCATTTGGTAATGATCATTTCGAGAAAGTTACCGTTATCTCATTGAGCTAAACTATGCTGGAGACACCATGGCAAAAATAAATCGATGTGTCTTTGATGCGAAGTCTATGTACATTTGTTTCGCTATATATGTACATCGATGCTTCGACTTGGTTAGAAGTTTTCTAATATGTGTATATTTTTCTAAATACGAGCATATTTTTGAACAAGGAAAAGATGTTGGTCCAATTTACTTTTGTTTTTGGACAAGTGAGAAACCGAAAAAACGTTTAAACGTTCAAAACTTCAAAATTTTTATAGAAACATCGATGTATCGATACATCAAATATTTACGTGACTATAAAAGTCGCCAAAAATCGAAATTTTTCTGACATATTTAAACCGGAGATTCGTTTCTGAGAGGTTGTTGTTAAATATATTGAGAAGAGCTTAAGAGTTTGTGTTTGTAACTTTACCGTCAATTTTTATATTTGCTTGCAAGAGCTATTGCAAAACACTAGAAAAATAATACTCAACATTAATATATAAGATGTAGAAACAATGTAATGAATGATGTGTTAAATTCGCGCGAATTTTACACATCATTCATTACATTGTTTCTACATCTTATATATTTTTTTTCGACATTTTTTCATTCGACATTTTTTTTCGAGACATTTTTTTTTTCGACCTTTTGTGTTTTCGGCAAATTTTTTTTCGACATTTTTAGTTTCGACTTCTTTTTTTTCGACATATCGTACCAGACCCCAGGGCTACACCTCCTTACAACAACTACAACACCGAGGTCTACAAGCTATTACGGTGGAGCTCACGGCAGGAATTGTTGTTATATATTCTTTAAAGATCACATCGAGTTTATCGAAGTTCACTGCCATATTCCGATAAAATCGATTGAATTCTCCATGATCTATTACCTTTTCTCCCTCTGGGATCTCAGCTGGAATAGTTGGTAGATCCCACCATGTTCTACGATTGGGGTATGTGGCGCACGACGGGGTTCTCCCTCTTCTTCTCTGACCGAGATACTCTGACCGTTTTCATAATTGATTTGGATCATCATCATTATTATGTCACAGCTGAAATCTTCCTGACCATCTAAATTGTCTAGTCATTGGGGCCTATCAGCTATTCCGACGGAGCTTCCCGCTGGGGATGATTCGAAAGAGTCTATGGTAATTAATTTACTTAATCGAAGTTTAGTAGAGGATTTACATTAAGTCAATGAAATATCTATCAATGAAATAACATTCGACGACGATCATCGGAAAGCTCGTCCATTCACCTTTGTTGTGCGAAAAATGTTGGTGCTGAGCGTGTAATCATTGCGTCAGATTGGAAAGTGACCTATTGTAAGATAGAGGCATTCGTAAGCAATGCGGGGAAAAAAAAATTAATATTGTTTCGCACGGGCCTTTGCATGTCAAAGTCCTTGGATCCATAGAAGAACCAAAGGAAATAATTAAGAAGTTCGAAAGGGATCGTTCAAATTCGGTGTATAGCTTATTAACAGATACTGAATCTTGGATACATTCATATTCGTATCAGCTATTCCCTAGGAACGATTACTTCGATAGAAATTACGAAATTTATCGAAATTCGATAAACAATTCTGGAATTTCTATCGAATTTCACTTTCCGACGGAATAGCGGATAAACCTCTCAGCATTGTGTATCAATTGATACACAATGCCCCTCAGTAAATCTTTGCACCAAATGACTCTAAATAAATTACTTATTGTGGTGCTAAAAATGCATCATTGGAGTAATACTGAGTTTAAATTTGGTTTAAACACCAACCAATCAACCTTTTGAATGCTTCGCGTTTAACTATATTTGCTCCATGAAAGACACACTTGTTTTCTTTAAAGGCTATCATGCTTCTAATCAATTAACTCATTAATTCACAAATTTTAACATAAAATTACTGTAATTAACATCTCGAAAAACTCTGATTAAAAAAAAAAAAAATTTTTAACACATACATTAGACAGTTCGATTTTTTTCTCAACAACGCATTTCGAAATCAAGAATTTTTCCGGAATTATCTACCGACCGCCGTGGTATAGCGGTAGTGTGCTTGACCTATTACACCAAGTAATCGTGTATCGACTGCCGGTCAAATCGGCATGAAAAATTATTTGGAAAAAGCATTTTCTAAATGGGGTCGCCCCTCGGCAGTGTTTTAGCAAACTCTCCGATTGTATTGCTGCCATGAAAAAAGTTTTTCAGCAAAAATTCATTTGCTTCGCAGATGACGTTTGGAGTCGGCAAAAAAATGTAGGTCCCAAGAATTTGTAGGAAAAAATTGAAAGCAGCACACCACAAATTGGAAGAGAAGATCGGCACAAAAATCTCGTTAGAGGTTATAATGATAACGTGTTGGTATATGACCGTCCAAAGTTTTTTTTTATTTTTTTTACTGAAAAGATTTTGGCAAACCCCAACAAATTTACCGGGCCCGATTCCAAAATTGCGGCGTGTACCATGGTATCTATGTATGGCCGTACCTCCCCTTATACGAAGTGTTTTTGAAAAATATTAAAAAAAAAAAATTTTTTGTGGCAACCCTAGATGTCGCCCAATTACATTTTTCTTCAAATCTTTGGCATTTGTTGTCGGATTTTAAAGTTTGAGACATCAAATTTTTCGTCTCAAAGAGGAGGTTTTTTCTCAAGAAAGTTCATTGAGCTCATGAGTTTCGTTGTGGTACCACACTTTAAAATCCGACAAAAAAATGCCGAAGATATGAAGAAAAATGCAATTGGGCGACTTCTAGGGTTGCAAGAAAAAAAAACACTTTTTTTTAATGCTTTTCAAAAACACTTCATATGAGGGGAGGTACGTTGTGGTATCACACTTTAAAATCCGACAATAAATGCCGAAGATATGAAGAAAAATGCAATTGGGCGACATCTAGGGTTGCCAGAAAAAAAATATAATTTGTTTTAAATATTTTCAAAAAAACTTCATATGAGGGCCGACTTTTTTTGGTGATTCGCTCTAATGTACATACATATTTGCAGAACACTTTTTTAGTTGAAAAATCGCTTGAGAAAATTAAAAAGCCATCTCTCCCGACCTTCTTGGACGGTATCTGCAGGCGCGTATCCAGAAAATATTTTTTTTTCATAATAACCATTTTGACTGGAAATTGGAAATGACTTAGGGGTCGTGCATATATGACGTCACGCAATTTTTGGTAGTTTTTGACCCCCCCCTCCCCCCATGTCACAACCAGTCACAAACTCCAGACCCCCCCTCCCCCTCGAACGTCACATCACACCCTTAATCAATTTAAATTCAATATTTATTTGACATAAAATCTGATACATATTTAGAATGTGTATATTAATTATTAAATAATATTTGCCAATCGAAAGAATGAAAACGTGCCAAATTTGAAAACGTTCATGGACGTTGCACGCTAGAAAACATGCAAAACAATAACGTGACATCACGTAAGTGCTACTCCCCCCTCCCCCCATGGTAACACTTCGTCACAAATCGCAAACCCCTCCCCCCCCCAAAGAGCGTGACGTCATATATGCACGACCCCTTAGCTAAAGTTTAATTTTGTTAGTAGTATAGACGCGAACCAAATTGATCAAAGCCTAGAGAAAAACAACAAAAAATAAATAAATTGTCTTTACAAAAAAATAATTTTAAAGGAAAAAGATCAAGCTTTAAGTAAGAATTAAAAATGTCCAAAATTGAAAAAAATTGATAAAATTCTTTTTTGATACAATTTTTACTAAATTTTTTCACCAAATTTTTTTTTTTTATTTATATTCGACAAGAACGGAAAAAATACTTTAGAAAACGGTTCCTTCTTAGCATGTCAATTACATGTCTTCTAATTTAAAGAAAAAAAGGCTTACAAAAATTGCGAATTCAAACCCGCATATCTCGGTAATTTTCCAATATTTTTATGCGACCTTTGGTGATATTTTTTTTTTCTTACATAGCAGATCACTTTGACCAAATTTCATTCAAATTGAATTTTTGGGTGGTCCGCTTGAGAAATTTTACCCCATATGTAGACAGCGATAGGGATTGGGATGGAGATACAACATCTGCTGGGACAGCTAGAAATTTAGAAAAATGCTAGGATGATGTTTTAGTGAATTTTCAGGTGTACAGCTTGGCCGAAGGTAATTTTTCGAAAAAATTACCGTTTACGAGAAAGATTCGTAAAACCCCAAATGTTCACCTTTGCCCCAAAATAACTTTTTTACCATACATGATATTAATGCGGACTTTTGGAGTTTTATTTCTTTACCAAACTTTGGTTTTACCGCAATTTCTGTTATTTCAAATGTTTAATTTGACCGTAAATCAAAAAATATTATCCATGAGTTTGGGACTTATATTCCAAATTTTTTTTTTTTTTACAGTTACAAACAAAAAAAATGCATTTACTTGAGCATTGAGCGCCGGGGATTGTTATTTTACAATTCAAAAATCCCGGGATTGTCTTAAAGCTTCGGTATTCGATGCCGCACTCTAGAGTGACCAGAAAAAAAATTTTGTAACAGCCTTGCAACTAGCAATAAGTTGTTGTGTACGGTCTAATATATGTTTATGTTTTAAATTAGTTATAAATATATAAAAACAATCTATGCTAATATGCATGATTAATTTGGCCCATTTTTGGCCATGACTGTAATTAAGTAGTAATTTACAAAGTAGACATGGTATTACTGACCTACAAAACATGTTTGTTTGATACCGGTTGTCGGTGGTCAGTGGCACCAATGAGTTTAAAAAAAAAGTTTCAATACGTATATTTGTAAGGTTATATATGCAGATGCCAATTATGTTAAGGTAATATTTTGTATCTGTTTTTCTAATTTCTTCCCCATTATATGTATATTCATAGCATCTTCAAAATTTGCTTTATCACAGACATTCACGCAGTATTTAATAGTTTTTTTTTTGCGATCAGGTAGTAAACAAACAAAAAACGTTTATTATTTTTTTATGATGACTTGCATGAAAGTCTTTTTTGTTGCTTTACCAATAAAAAAAAAAAGAGATTGAGCAGAAGTGCAATTTCGTCTTCACTTCCTTATTTGTTGTTATGATGGTAGTCTCAGCTCTGAGTGGCCTAGAGCGATGTAAGAGATTCGGTACCACTACTCACATCAGAGTAAGGCATCGAGCCCGAGACTCTCGTGTATTTTTTCGTCCCGAATTCCCGGGATTTTAATAAAAATAAACCCACGAAACTGCTAAAACGCGTCCAAAACTGTCGGAGAGGTATCTAAAGTAGCGTTTTCACTTCGATAGCCATTCTCCGAAAACGTAAATGAAAACTTTTGTTTTAGTGAGTTTTTGCTTTCGGATTATACATACCGAGGTCCTAATAGGGCTGATACATTAGCGCAAACTCCGAATTAACTCCTTTTTTTGGAGTTAACTTGAGCACAATCTTCATTATAAACTCCCAAAAATGAAGAAGTTTTGAGAAACCGAAATTAAGCTGATGACCCAATGTACGCTTGCTTTGCTTGCCTTGCTTACCTAGGCTTACCTTGCTTTCCTTTTAAAGCTTCTATGGCCAAATAGAAGCTACAAAAGTTGTCAAAAATACAGGATAAGACAAACAAGACAACAACAAGACAAACAGCGAAGTGTGTAAAGCGCTGTCAAATAGAGATTTGGGCTATTCGACGCTTTGAAGCGTTTCAAGCAAGCAAAGTAAGGTTGCCACTGGGCCAACTTTCATATATTTCAGTAGAGTTCAAAAGAATTTTGACATTTCTCGAGGCAAAGCCAGCAAAGCAAGCGTGCATTGGGCCATCACCTTTACGATTTGACCGCTCCTGTCACCTACTGGACACAATTTCCAGCGACATCTAACCTTAAACCGCCAGAAATTCGCTAGAAATACACTAGATGTCACCAAAAAAAAAAAAAACAATCTTCAGCGACATCTACCATTAAACCGCAAGAAATACAACCAAACCACTAGGTGGCGCCGAGATGGTGGATTGGTAATCTTCAATTTTGTGCGTGTCAGGGTAAAGTTTGCATCTGATTAAAGAAGATTTATTTGAGATAATCTTCCTGTGTGTATGCCCTTTTTGGATGGTATCTGAGATATTCCCTAAAGGTCCGGGCAGCCCTGGACTGTCATTTTGAAATCCCAAAATCCAATCATACTTAATTTTGACTATAACTACGGGCATTTATCTTTAACCTCTTTGCTTAATCCAAAAAGTACCAGTTTTGGTCTTGTAAGAATTCGACCCATTCCCGCTTCGTTGACCTCATTGAACAACCTCAAAAATTTACATAGATCTTACAGACTGATCTTATCTCTTAATATATGACACTGTCAACATCTTATGCTACAGCCATTCACGGCTCATCATCATCATAAAGCAATCCCACCGCGTTGATTATTTACTCTTTTCTTCTTGGTGGTAGTCGGTTCCCACGCTGATCTCGCCAACGGGGCTACTTTTATTGGACATTATTAAACGCACACATATTTTATGATAATGTAGTGCATCTGGCTATTGCATTACAATTATAGGTGTGTAAACAGGTAAATATGTTAGATCATGTTTAGGCGGGAGCCACCACACAACTCACGTTGAGGGTGAGCAAAAAACACCTGCTAAAACAATTTGTAAAAACTCCAAATGGGTATGTACATACATTAGACGGAGAAAAAAATTCGTTTTTTCTTTTAAAATTGACAGGGACCGTAAATAGGTTGGTTTCTTTTTTAAATTTCGTCTCCAGCACCACCGAACCGTTTTTTATAGAGTTTTTGATGACATATCTTCATAAAATACATACCTTTAAAAACCCTGCAGAATCGGATGATTAAGATTTATAAATATAGTGACTACAGCGCCCTCTTGCTAGAAAAATATATAACCTCGAAAGAAAAAACTATGCAAATTTATCAACTCAAAACCTCCCACAATTTTAAACACATCGAGCGGTGTGCGCAAAAAAGACGTATGAGTACGGTGACCATAAATTTTTTTTCAAAAAACAGAACTCTTTTTACTTAAGGCTTGGTCTTGCCTTCACGTGAAAATTTCGGTACCCGGCTATAAACTATTTGGGGTTACAATATTTGGAATAAAATATTGTTTTTCATGGCGTAATCATCTCTTTGCAGTAAAAAATGTTGTCTTCGAAACATTAAAATTGCAATCTTAAATAATTTCAGCCAAAGTGCATCAATTGAAAGTCATTTTTTTAAGTATACTTTTCATTTTTGTGAATAGTTGTTGTTGTTGTTGTTGTAACGAAGTGTAGCCCTGCCCAGCGTGTACTTTTCCTTAACCTAAATTGTCATCAATTTCTTCTAACGGGAGTCCTAGGAAACTTGCAGTTTCAACAGGGTTGGACCAGAGGGAGATGGGTGTTAGAAGAGTGGGCTCCGAAGAGCAGATAAATAAATGGTTGGTATTATGGGGTGACGAGCCGCATGCCGGACATTCATTCGGCACGTCAAGGTCTAGTCTGGATAAGTAGGAGTTTAACCTGCTACAGTATCCAGAGCGTAATTGAGCCAGAGTGACCCTTGTCTCTCGAGGAAGATGACGCTCCTCAGCCGCGACGCGAGGTGGTTTGGCGTGCAAAACGGCGTTCAGTGGACAGAGCGAGACATAAGACGCAACGGACGTGTCATGGATGTGCTTCAGGGCCTGCGTATGTACCTTTGGATCAAACGGCGAAAGTGTGAGGTGCCGGATCTCATCAAAATGCTCACGTAGATGTGCCCTTACGGTCCTAGGAGGTGGCTCATACTCAAGCAGTAGTCTGTTGGGATGTTGTGGTTTGCAACAGTTCAACAGGTACTGCTTGTTTAGCATTTCATTGTGCTCCAAAACTGGGAGCATTTCCACCTCATGATGTAAATGATGTTTTGGAGACATAAGGACGCATCCCGTGGCGGTTCTGAGTGCGGTATTTTGGCAGGCCTGCAGTCTTTTCCAATGAACCTCAGCAAGCCATATCGGCGACGCGTAATTCAGGATCGGCCGACCAATTGCTTTATAGGTTGCCAGCAACGTTTCTTTGTCTTTACCCCAAGTGCTGCCGGCTAGCGACTTGAGAATTTTGTTGCGGCTTTGTAGCTTAGAGACAATTGCGGTTGAATGAGCAGCGAATTTGTGCATGGGGTCAAAAGTTACCCCTAAGATTTTGGGGTGAGAGACAGTAGGTAATTTTTGATCACCTACGTAGATTTCTAACTCCATGCCAACTTGCGCCGTCCAGGTCGTGAATAGTGTCGCCGAAGACTTCGTTGGCGACAATGTCAGGCTCCGGGCAGTGAAAAACTCAACAAGAGAGGGGAGATAACCATTGATCCTGGAGCATAGCTCATCAACGGAAGTGCCAGAAGCCAGGATCGTACAATCGTCTGCGTAAGAAACAATCGAGACTCCATCTGGTGGGGAAGGAAGCCTCGAAATATAAAGATTAAACAGAAGCGGGGAAAGGACACCACCCTGCGGTACCCCTTGTTTAATTGAATAGTATTTCTTGATGGTGAGAGACATTTCCTCGTTAATTTAAAACTTACCATAACCACGGTTGCCGTTTTGGCCGAAATGTACCATTTTTGGTACGAATTTTTTCCGGGAACGAAATTTACAAATTTGGTACGTTTTTGCATTTTAACGTACTCAATTTTTGATTTCGATGAAGCACTGCGTTAAACATGAACTAAATTATTTTAAAAATATTTTGAAAGATTTTAAATTTTCCATAAAGTTTTGAAATTATTGAGCAAACTAACTAAGGGCCACTCATTACATTTGTTAAAAGAGGTTGCCGGCACAAAAAAGCAGAACAAAAACAGAACATTTGCTTAAAAACAGAACATTTCTGTTATTTTCCTTAGAAAAAAAATACGCAGAACAAGCTCCTTAAAAACAGAACTGTTCTACCAAAAACAGAACGGATGGTCACCGTACGTATGAGCCAAAAAGTAAATTGTTCAGGAGAGGTTTTCTTTTTTTAAATAATGCAGTAAATATTTTTTTTAATATTCGTAGCACAAGGGCAATTTTTTGCTCATACGTCTTTTTTCCTGCACAAAATTAAGCCACTGTCTGAAAATTTGGCTGTTACTTCAATATTTTTTTTCAACAAATGTTTGTTTTCTTTTCTATTATTTTGATATTTCCAATTATGCGTATGTAACATTAAATCTTTTCAGTTAAATTCAATATTTTTCATAAAAAATATATACAACTAAATTAATATGTATGAAAATAAATGTGTTCATTTTCGAAATGCAAATTATGTACCTACATACATATGAAAATTTAATCTTTCAATTGCAGTCTTCCTCTTGGTCTGTCTCAGCAAGCCGATCCTTGACATTCTCATCGTGTTGCAAATTAAAAAAACTCGTTGTGAAACTGTCGGATGTATTGTGTCGTTTTCGCAAATTTTTTTTTAAGCTTTGTAGGTACTTCCCCGATAAAATTTTCGAGTGATTCTTATATAGAGGAAGTGGTCCATTTGTTATTATATGAGTGTTGCGAAACACCCTTCAAAAACCTTGTAACACGCCCAAAATCTGATTTTAAGGTCAAAAAGCAACTTTTTTCAGTTTTTTCGTAAAAAAAAATTCATCAAAAACAAATTTTCGGCCGATTTCAAAATTCTAAACGGGTGTGGAGTCGGGACATCAGAATTCTATTTAGAGGTATGCTTCCTTGTCACTTGGGCGATTTTGAAATCCACCCGTTTTATTATAGACAGTACCCCTATAGGGGCACTTGAGGCCAATATATTAGATTTTAGATTATGCTGCATAACTTAAAAACTTAAAGTCCTTTCCCAAAAACAAAAAGAATGGTATAACTAGATAGCGAAGATATGTGTCCAAAAAATATCATTAATTTCCAATTAGTGCCAAAAAAATTACGTCAAAATCGGAAGAACGGAAAAATTTTCCAAAAAATTACACTTCCCGCGTGAAAACATGTCATATCTTTTCAAGTGGACAAAACAATATATATATATTTCGAAAGTGTCAACATTTCTCTATCATAAACCGATGAAAATTTTGAAATCGGTTGAAAAATAGTTTTTTAATGAACTTTTTTTTACGAAAAAACTAAAAAAAAACGTTTTTATTTGGCCTTAAAACCAGATTTTGGGGGTGTTACAAATTTTTCGAAGGGTGTTTCGTGTATAATTCGTCAAGATGAACAAATGCGGCAGCATGAACGTATCTTCGAAATGTATGTCCGAAAATGATAAGCGCAGCATTTAAAACTCAGCATGAACACTAAATAAGGTGCGTTCCTACATCGCAAGTGCAAGTATGCTTGCCTTTTCCGATAAACTCCATTTATGAAACGTCTAAACCGGCTTTCTCACAAACGAATTGAGTGGAGATTTCCGGTTTGGAAAATAGACGATTCATATTTAATATGGACAGTGGTTCGCCCAAAAGTATGTAACATTTTTCTTCATACGAGGAAATTTTTGTTCGTACTGTATCTTCGAAGATGCTAAAGCTAATGCAAAAATAAAGTAGCATTTAATGAAAACCAGCCTCAACCTTTTTTTTGGAGGTTGGGGTCGACCCGCGACACGATAGGCAAGTAGGTAAGTTAAGCTGAATTCGGATTTATAACAAGTTTGTTTTGCCCCGTCTAATGTACATTTGTTTGTATGTTATCCTACATAATAACTAAAACAGTAAACGCGATATTAAATGCAACTTTGTTGCTGTTTACGATAATGTAGTGTTCATGCTGGGTTTTAAAAGCAGCATTTTCCATTTTCGGTCGTACATTTCGAAGATGCGTTCATACTACCGCATTTTGAAAATGCGCATTTAGCTAATTTTCGAATGCTTAAGCTGCGTTCCTACATCTCAAGTGGGAGTATGCTTGCCTTTTCAGATAAACTCCATTTCTTTTATAAAAGTGAGTTTCTAATAGCTATATAACACTACGTATTTTGACTAGTATTTTCTTCTATTTTTTGTATTTATTGTGCGAAAGAAAGGCTCTTATACAATTATCATATTGGTACAAGCGGGCAAGCTATGTTAAAAAAATAACGAAAAATAATGGAAATAGAAACCAGACTGTAAAAAAACAAATCAAAAATTTTATATTTTTTGTCACTTGGACGTTTCTCCTCTATTTTATGTGAACATTTTTTGTTTACATTTTTATGTTGAAAGTTTTGTGCGCGAATTTAAATGAAACTCGTCTTGTTTGTGAAATAAATATATTCAATGGACATTCAAACAATTCTTTGGTTCATTGTCGTGTGTGTCTTGTGAAAAGAAACAGTGCAGAAAAATAAAACAATTTCAGGTAAACAAAAACATGCAAACGGTGCTCCTTGTGCGCATGCGTGTAGTCTTTGCCTCAATACAAAAAATACTGGCCAAAAATATAAAAAAAATTAAAGTAAAAATACGTAGTGTCATATAGCTATAAACAAACTTGGAAACTCTTCACCTCGAAAATTGCAACTTTTAACAGGAAAAATTATTGCAATACCTAGTACGTTGACTTACTTAGTGGGAAGATATCCTAATATAAACAGCGGTTCGCCCAAAAGTATGAAACACTTTTTCTTCGTACGAGGAAATTTTTGTTCGTACTGTATCTTCGAAGATGCTAAAGCTAATGCAAAAATAAAATAGCCTTTAGTTGCGTTTAGCTTTCAAAATTATATGGAAAAAATCCTGCTTTTTGGGCTAAATGCTAAAATGTAAAATGCAGGCTCAGCATGAACAGTACATAACCGTCAGGTGATGACACGTTCAAAATTTGCACAGAAGTCAGGGAACTGCTTTCGATTGCAAATATATGTATCCACGTACAAAAGGCGCTTAAGTGAATGACTAGAAAGATTTGGTGGCTTTGGAAGATGGCCGCCTGCGCACACCGCGTTAAAACAAAAAAACGAATTGAAGAGGTGGTACAGTGGGTCAAATAAGTAATGGGACTTAGTATCTAATAAAAATTCGTTATCTTCTTTGCCTTGGCCATGGCAAAATTTAATCCATCCATATACATATGTTGGTCATTCCATGTCATATGGTTGGAATCCTCCCCTTCTTAAATTAATTAAAGTGTAGTAAACTCAGTTGATGAAAAAATGTTTATTTAATAAATGTACTAACTGTATGTACGCGTAAATACACCGTAAGTCAACGTTATGTTAAGCGTTTACAATTGTATGTAGTTATGTATGTCTGTATCAGTATGTTAATTTGGTTATTCAGTCGATAGTAATTTGTACATTCATTAACGTTTTTTTTTTTTTTTTTTTTAAATTTGTGACTGCTCCTATCAATTGCATAATACGGTTAATAGTAACGACAAAACTAAGAACAACAACACCGAATAAAATGCGCCACCAATGTTGGAATGCCAATGTAAAGACGGATTGCAAGTGGAGAAGCATAAATCAAAACATACAAAGCAGGGATGCTAACTTTGTAAGTTTTAATAATCCCGCCATTTTCGAGATGTGAATTTACCAGGGGCGTATTCAGGGGAGGGGTACGGGGGTCCAAACACCCCCCAAAACGCGTAAGTTAGTGCAATTTTTTTCTCTGTGACTGTAAAAAAGAAAATTTCGAATATGAATCCCAAACTCATGGTATAATATTTTTTGATTTCCGGTCAAATTAGACATTTTTATTGCGACAAAGCCAAGTTTTTGTAGAGAAAGATAACTTCAAAAGTCCCCATTAAGGTGAACATTTAAGGTTTTACGAATTTTTCTCGTAAACGGTAATTTTTATTTTTATTTTATCTCCATCTCGCACCTTTCGCTATCTAAATATGGGGTAAAATTCCTCCAGCGGACCACCTAAAAATTCGATTTGAGTGAAATTTGGTGAAAATGATCTGCTATGTAAGAAAAGAAATATACGTTCTTTTCGAATATAAATTAAAAAATAAATGTTTATTGAAAAAATTTAGTAAAAATTTTATTTAAAAACAATTTTATCATTTTTTTTTTCAAATTTGGACATTTTTATTATGAAAAAAAAAATTAAACCCCCTTTCAGGACATGAAAGTGGTGTCCCTTAAAAGTATTATCCTTATATGTAGTTCTGAAAATGTAAATAAAAATATTTTAACATTGCAGGAACCAAACTGATTCATGAGAGTCTAAGTTTGGGCAGGTTCGTTTTTATTTCGATATCGCAATCCCTTTCGATGATATAATTTTTTATTCGCTCCAAAAAATTTATATTATTCTAGTATTTTACATAGGTGTGCCACAAATCATGAGCGTTTTTGGTAGACGATGTCCATTACGGAATATTATGTAGAATTCCTCAGGGCTGTCAAGTGATCTTAGCCGTATTCCAGCTATCCAGTCTTTTTGGTAGTTATGAAGACTACAATTCAAACTTGCACTTTTCTTACATGAATAACTGCATACATAAATGTTACTCATACGCCGTGTACGACCTATAAAAAGTGCACTAAAAATTCATAATATACACAACTATTATTGCTAGAAAATATATGTTCACACAGTCTACTAAAATACTTTTGTAATTTCAATGTTTTTTTTGGTAGTAAATGCGTTTTGTCAATATTTTTGTAAAGGATCCTGTTGCCCTTAAAAAATTCAAACCCGTATTTATGGTCCGTGTTTGTAAGTTTCGCAAACTAAGTCGAGGTCATATGCTAGTTCACACATATTTATCTTCTAGTAAAATATTTCCAATCCCGAAAACCCCGGAGTTGTAAGATAGAAAATCACGGGATCCCGTAATTGTCATTCCTAATACAAACATATTTACCACGATCAATTAGGAATAGATAAAACAAAAACAAAAAAAGAAAACGAATTCATGCATGGGCGCACGCAGTGCTTCAGATGGGGCTACTGTCGGCACACAGACCCTTTCCAGTTGTGAATGAAAAGTAACAACTGAGTCCGAAAGTCTCTAGATAAGTTATACCCAAAGTGGTCGATGTTGACTCCAGGGATCGGGATTTAGAATCTGCCCGAGGTAGGTATGCCTGTGGCAAGAGGCTAGTAGAATCCTTTTACGGGGTCAACGAAATCGCTCCCACACCAGTCGGCTTGGCCAAGGTACTATTTCAGATTTTATATCCGACAAAGGACTGCCAGCATCAGTACAACACTGTCTGGTCCGTGAATGGATGGTCCAAAAACAACATAGGCAGGCTGATCAAAATTCATAATATATTTTTTTAAACCATATTCAACAACAATTAGGTGTTGGTGGTCATCAGCAACAGTTATTTTTAAGTTTGTTATTGTTATTACAAACGATCGGAAGTTTGTTTTTGCGCCCTGCAGCTGAGCTTCTTTGCCGTTTCTCCGTTTCTTATTCGCATATCGCGATGTGCCGCTAGACGCTCGCTGCCAAATCAAAAGTGTGAGCCAGTTTTGCATATAAAGACGTCCGCTTGATGGTTTGAAACATCAGTTGTTGACTGAATCTCTTAACTCTCATATTAAATTAGCACAGAGATAACAACATGAAGGTGTGTACTACCACAAAGGATTAAAGAAACTAATTTAGCCTTAACCGGAGTTGAAAGAAGCTCTGGTGGACTTGTTGGGCGAATTTAAATTTTTTCTCATTTTCCATTTTCAGGTATTTGTTTGTTTACTGGCAGCTTGCGCCATTGCGAATGCTGGTTTCATAGGCGGTGGCGGTGGAGGCGGTTGGTCCGGCGGTGGTGGCGGTGGCGGTTGGTCCAGTGGCGGCGGCGGCGGAGGCCATGGTGGTGGCGGTGATGTCAAAATCATTAAAGTCATCTCACAAGGAGGTGGTGGCGGCGGCCATGGTGGCGGTGGCTGGTCTAGCGGAGGCGGTGGTGGTGGTTGGGCCGGTGGTGGAGGCGGCGGCGGTGATGTCAAAATCCTTAAAATCATCTCACAAGGAGGCGGCGGAGGCGGTGGTGGCGGTTGGTCCAGCGGTGGAGGCGGTGGCTGGTCTAGCGGCGGTGGTGGTGGCGGTTGGTCTAGCGGCGGAGGTGGTGGCGGCCATGGGGGCGGTGGCTCCGTTAAGATAATCAAAGTCATCTCACAAGGAGGTGGTGGCGGCGGCGGCGGTGGCTGGTCCAGCGGTGGCGGTGGTGGTTGGTCGGGTGGTGGCGGCGGTTGGTAAAACTGACCACACGCACAATCTACAGAGATCAAAAACTACCATATGTGATATGCACCAAAAGTGTTCAAATTTGTTATTGTTATTTTTTAAAGATCGCACTGCCATAATTACACCGAATCATCTAAACCAGACAGCCACCTATAACAGAGAAACAATAAAAAAGACGGTTAAAGCATAAGTCAATCCCTTTTGAAGATTCCACCCGCGAACCGTTATGTTGCTGTCTGCGCCTTTCGTTATGGGGTCATATATATTTGTCTCCTATAATATATGTACATAAAACCAGTAGCAGAAACCAACCTCGTACAGACTGTACCTACTCAACATGTTCACACAAATACACATTTTTTTTTAGAAAAAATTAAAGAAAGTAAACAATTTTTTAAAAGAAATTCGGAATTGTCTTAATCTACGGAGGCAGGGGGGAGTAGTTGTACCTTTGTGTAAACTGTAGAGTTGTGGTTGCAAGTGGTTGACTTTCTAGGGCAAACAACTTTTCTGCGCTACATCGCCATGCTTAGTCGACGCGTCCATTCATAAAATAGGACATGTAGGACCAAACAGGTTTATACTGATATTGACAGTTCTTTGCCGGATATGAACCCGGTATTCGACTGCCGACAGAAAGATTTAATTCACCCTGGAATTGGGATCGGATTAGTCGCCATTTACGACCGGCTTACCTCCATCTCAAAGTAATCCTAGTACGATGCCCAGTACTTTCTGCAATGCTGTCGTCTTCGTCATACTAGGTGTATTTTCAAGCTCACAGTATCTAAGAATGATATCCTCAGCACATGGCTGCAGTTTATTTAGACTCTTGTTTGCATATCAACGAAATCTTAAAGAAACTTGATTTTACTTGGGATCTTAGTGACACGTCCATCCACAGACGCGTGAATGACACAAATACTCTAGTATGTATCGCAAGTTGTCATGGCCATATTTCCTTGTCCGGAACTTAGCAACGGATGAATGTAATGTTCATCTTTGTAGCGGAACATGCAATAGCACAGTAGAGACATTTAGGGGCCGGACATTTCTGGTACATGTCCTTAAATTTCAGTGGTGGCTATCACATCAAGTCAGCCATTCTTTTTCAGCGACATTTGACCAATAGGCAACACAAATAGAGGGTAAGTCGTTCTAGGTTTTTTATCATCTCAATCGAGGTCTCGGCTTCCTCCGCCGGCAAATTCGGAAAGACGATACATTTTCCGGATATCATTTCTCTGAAATACTCCCAAGGTCATCTCATCTTCCGATTTTGTCCATTATTCCGCTTTAATTTTACCCAACTAAACACTCCTAGGAGGTTGTGAGAAGTGTGGTCGGAAGTGGCAGTCCTTTTACTGTACATGCCCGAACTGTGGAGCCTTCGAGGTCATCTCGCCCCCTCCTTCCATAAGGAAGAAGAGGGTTTTTCAGGCTAACAAATATTTTGATATATATAGGGACGTGGCACCTCCCATACGAATGAAATACTTCATAGTCCATATCTCTGGAAGTATTTATGTTAGACCACTCAAACGTGGTAAGAGGTTTGATGAGATTGATCCCTACCACCTCCAAAAAAAACTGGGGATAACGAAAAAGTGGGCGTGGCACCTCCCATACAAGTAAAATACTTCATAGTCCATATCTCTGGAAGTATTTAGGTTAGACCACTGAAATTTGGTAAGAGGTTAGATGAGATCGATCCCTACCACCTCCAAAAAAACTGGGGATAACGAAAAAGGGGGCGTGGCACCTCTCATGAAAATGAAATACTTCATAGTCCATATCCCTGCAAGTATTTATGTTAGACCACTGAAATTTGGTGAGGGTTTATATGTGATCGATTCCTAACACATCCAAAAAAAAAACTGGGGATAACGAAAACGGCGGCGTAGTTCGTCCCATACGAAGGAGATAGGAATATGGATTAAAATAGATATAGGTATCGGGTTAGAGAAACATGCAGGGAAAGAAATTTGTGGCAGGAAAACGTCTGCCGAGTCTATATTAAAAAAATTAAATACTCCTTTTTAATTTTAAATTTTAAAATTCACATTCGTCTTCCACAATCAGCCGTTGATTACCGTTGAATGCACTTTTGTTTGCAGCGGCTTTTCATGCGACAAAAATAAAAAGCATTTAAAAAGCACAAATTTTATTGGACATGGCCGTTGCTACTCTAAAACGCTGCTAACTGCAAATGAAGGCATGAAACCAATTTAAATAAAGTTCCGGTTTCTGTTTCGATTTTGTAACGGGTTTCGGTTGCGGTTTCGTTCTTCAACATTTATCTCGGTTTCGGTTTTCAAATATTTTTGCTACTACAAAACTCAAAGTCTGAATTTTTATATCTTTATTCCGGTGGTCATGATGGATTTTCTCCAATATAGGAATAAATATTATTCCCACTATTTATAGAAGAAATTTCTGCAAAATAAATTTAAAGAATTAGCTCTACTTTTGCTATCAGAAAAATGATAGAATGGTACATTAATATGAGTGATGCTTTCTGAGACGGGCCACAAAACACTTTTTTTTCGGATCTCGTAAACTTTTTTTGATGGCTTCATTCGACTATAGTTCAATTTCCTCTTTCAGAATTTTGATATCAAGGTCAGAACGTGTCTTTTGTATCGTTGCTAAAACCGGAACCGGTTTCGGCTTTTGAAATGGTTTCGGTTTCGTTCTCTTTCAGATAAAAATAACGGTTACGGGTTCGGTTTTGAAAAATGAATCGGTTTTAATCGGTTAAGGTTTTGGTTTCGGTGGCAGTCCTTGCTTCAAAGCAGAAAATGCTGTAATATACATCAATGATATGTTAATATATTTTCGTTCAACATTGTTAGGGTCACATTGTTGTTGACGCTAGTTGAATTTTAGGCTGCCCTAAAGGTGTTTTTTGCATCATATCTCATCTTACATCGAATAAAAATGTGTTCCGTAATTCAAAAAGCGACCATATGTCTGCACCTTTGATGTTAACAGACTATCAGTGCTATCAATATTAACATTAAACTAGGCAATAAAAATTTGAAAAATAAAGGGACTATTTTCCTAGTTCTTCATATTTGTTAGGACTGATCTCATTCTTAAAGAAATACTCTCAAACTCCATAGGGGCCTCGGAACTCGAAATCCGATAGAAATAACTAAGTTCTTCGCCGGGCATTGATATGACACGACTTGGTGAAGCAGGCTGAGCACTTAACCGCCCCGGCGGGTTGGGGGTTTAGAATAAGCCCGAGGTAGGCATACCGGTCGTAAGAGGCGCATATGCACATAGGCAATGACATGCTAACTCGATGGTTGATCTACGGATATGATGCCTCTCACCTCTCATTACCCATCTCCACCTTCCTCATGAATGGAGGGATGACATGACCTAGAAGGTTCCACTGGTCATACCAAATCGCTATCACGACAGTTGGGCAGTACCGCAGCGTTTCGGGTTCATATCCGGCCGAGGACTGTCAATTTCGGCATCACTCCACAAAACCCTCGGGGAGTGTTTTTGCTGTTAACAACAACAACAACACATCACGGCGGTAACGTTTTGAACGGCTGTCCTGGCGAAAATTTTCGTTCAAAACACTTTTGTGCAGAATGTAATTTCCTTATTTTATATAATTAAATATACAAGACAATTTTTTTTGGTCGCGTAAATTTTTTTCGTGACTTCATTCACTATAATTAAAGTTCCTCTTTCAAAATTTTGAAACTGTTATGTGGTCAAAACGCGTCTTTGGTAACCTTGCTCGACAATCTTCCAAGAAACTATTCAGAGTACCGTTTTTTTTTTTTCAAAAGAAAATAATTGCTCAAAAAAGGAAGAGATTCAATTATTCAAACCCGTTTGAAACGGTTTCGTTCTTTTTCAGATCAAAATAACGGTCACGGTTTCGGGTTTGGAAAAGGAATCCGGTTTTAGTCGGATAAGGCTTCAGGCCTTGCTTTTTAAAAGTAGGTTAGGTTAGGTTAGGTTGCGAGGGCAGGACAGAGTGCAGGACCCTGCCCACCACTTAGGCCAGTCAAGTTGGCCCATTGTGATACCCTATGCGGTCTTAAGACCCACCCCATATCCGAGAGACAAACATCAACACTCTCACATTCTCACACTTGGATTAGAGGATCAAACCAGCTCGTGGAATCAATGAATTTCGATAGAGCCCTAATATCCATTTTTGAAACCTCCGTGAGGTCATCGATGAACGGTTGGCCGAGAATAGCCAATCGTCTTCTGCTGAGTGCAGGACAATGACACAGCAGATGTTGAACACTCTCCTCCTCTTCAATACATCTGCAACTGCGACAGTAATCGTGAGTTATTACGCCCATCCTAGCACCATGTGTGCCTATTAAGCAGTGCCCTGTTAACACCCTTATCAGTGATGAGACACCGGATTTATTAAGTGACAGCAGACAGTTAGTGCGTCCTTTGTTGTACGAAGGCCAAGTTAGCCTTGATATCTCGCACGTCGAGAGACCTGACCAGAGCTCATTTGCCCTTTGTAAGGTATTTGTGCTAGCTCGGAGTTTGAAAGATGCCATGGGAATGCCTACCAGATCATTTCCTGGAAGGAGATGAGTGGTGGTACCTCTTCTGGCCAGCTCATCCGCTATACAGTTGCCTTCAATATCCCTGTGACCAGGTACCCAAATAAGGCTGATACTGAAGTGCTGAGCCATCTCGTTAAGAGATCTGCGGCATTCAGTTAGCGACTTTGTGTTGTCGACATATGAGTTCAGTGCCTTTAGCGCGGCCTGACTATCTGAGAAGATAAATATCCGTTTGCCGTTTTGGGGCGTAGACGCTAGGCTTTTCACTGCACCGTGTATTGCCAGCGTTTCTGCTTGGTACACGCTGCAGTGGTCGGGAAGACGAAAGGAGATCTCTAGTCCCAGGTCCGGTGAAAAGATACCTCCACCCACCTTCCCTTCAAGCTTAGAGCCATCGGTGAATATGTTCATGGCATTCCGCACAGTATGCGGTCGGTAATCCCATTCTTGTCTTGTGGGTATTTTCACCTCGTAGTTCCTAACGAACACGTTGCTTGGCGTGCAATAGTCAGTATGTAATGGTATGCTCACAGGTGCATGGGAGCCTAAAATTGTGGCGTGACCACATGTACCGCCCTTCCATACGTCGGTCTCCCTTAGTCGCAGAGCTGTAATCACAGCCATTTCTTTAGCCACCAGATCGAGTGGTGGAAGATTCAGCATCGTGTTGAGTGCTTCTGTCGGAGTGGAGCCGAGGGCCCCGGTTATGCAGAGTTCTGAACTCCTTTGGACTTTTTGTATCTGCTTGAGGTACGTGTTCTTGGTTAGTGCCGGCCACCAGACCAGCACACCGTACAGTAAAATTGGACGAACAATAGCTGTGTATATCCAGTGCACCACTTTGGGAGAGAACCCCCACGATATACCAATTGCTCTCTTGCAAGTAAACAACGCGCATGTTGCCTTTTTAACTCGTTCCGCTATATTGTCGCTCCAGAGTAGTTTCCTGTCTAGAATAACTCCTAGATATTTGACTTTGTCACTGAGTACTAAAGTTGTATTCCCAATTTTTGGTGGTATTAAGTTCGGTATTTTGTACCTCCTAGTGAAGAGGACAAGTTCGGTTTTCTCGGGGTTAACCTCCAAACCTGAAGCGTTCGCCCAGTCGCATACTTTAGTCAGAGCATTTTCCATTAAATTGCAGAGGGTTTGAGGAAATTTTCCCCGAATGATAACGCAGATGTCATCGGCGTACGCGATCACTTGGTAGCCTTCAGCTTCCATGAGACGTAGAAGTTGGTTTACAGTAACCAGCCACAGGAGCGGAGAGAGAACACCTCCTTGCGGGGTACCTCTGTTAACGAGTCTGTGAACCGAATTACCGCCTAGCTCCGTTGTAATCCGTCTGCTAATAAGCAATTTGCGGATAAACTCCACAAGGCAGGCATCGACCCGCAGACCCGTTAACGCCGGTAGAACGTTGTTGAAGGCACCTGCTATATCAAGGAAAGCCACCAGTGTATATTCCTTTGTGTCAATTGACTTTTCTATAACAGATACCAGAGAATGCAAGGCAGTGTCAGTCGATCTACCTTTACTATAGGCGTGTTGAGCCCGCGACATGTGAGTTGAGTCTATCGATCTTCTGACATAGTCCTCCAAAAGTCTTTCCATAATTTTAAGTAGAAATGAAGATAGGCTTATTGGCCTAAAATCATTAGGTTTAGAATGGGATGGTTTCCCGGATTTTGGGATAAATACTACCTTAACCTCTCTCCATGATGCAGGTACATAGTTGAGCCTGAGGCAACTAACAAACATGGTCTTCAGCCAGGGCTTAATAAGCTCGGCTGTTTGTTGTAACTGGGCCGGGAATATTCCGTCCGATCCTGGCGATTTGTAGGGCTTGAGACTGGCCAAGGCCCAGTCCAGCTTTTTATCATCGGTTATTACCTTTATCAGCTGATCCGAAAGCATTTCATTCCCGACCGTAGTAGTAGCCGTGACTGTGCATGTCGGAAAGTGAGCATCCAGAAGCAGATTCATTGTGTCAGTGCTCGAATCGGTCCAATTCCCAGCCGGCATTTGTATGTGGCTCAGTGTCCCTGGCGATTTTGAGAGCACCTTCCTCAGGCGCGAAGCTGCAGATGTTGATTCGATATTGTTGCAGAAATTCACCCAGGAGGCCCGTTTGGCCTTGCGAATTTCTTTCTTGTAGTTACTTAATTTAGTTTTGTGAAGTGCCCAGGATGTTGCGCTACCATCCTGTTTGGCTTTGTTAAAGGCCGACCTACATGTCCTTCTGAGATTATCTAGATCGGACGACCACCAGGGTGGTCTGTGGGTTTCAGCTAACTTTTTAGGCGGACACGCCTTGTCTAGAGCAATCTTGCAGTGTTGATTGAAGGAGCTGACGAGGTCGTCTAGCTCCTCTTCCTTTCTAGGTGTTACCAGCTGATTTGACAAATATTTGCGAATAAGCTTTTGGTAGTAACCCCAATTTGTTTTCCTAATATTCTGTATATATTTCGGACTTGTATGTATATCTACTAAGGAGAAGCTAATGTATCTATGGTCTGAGAAGGAGTGCTCGCCTAACACCCTCCATGATTCTATGAGGTGACTGTGAGAGTCAGTGACCAACGTTATATCGAGGACTTCCTCTCGGTTTCTTGTTACGAAGGTGGGTTCATTCCCCGTGTTACATATACTTAGGTTAGTGCCTAGTAGGTAGTTATAGAGTGACTCACCTCGCTCATTGTTAGCTCCACCTCCGGATTAGAGGTGAGGTTGGCTAGGGCCTCGGTATCGGACTTATATACCTTGAGGACCACCTTTTCATAGCCATACCTCACTACGTACTTGCATCGGGCCAGAGCCTCGATGCTTGCCTCATCCAGAAGCAGAACGATCTGCATGGTAGCCTTATCGGTCTTATCCACGTTCACCACCCTCTAGTTTGATGTAGGCAGCTCAGGGTTGTACTCCTGCAGCACATCTAAAATCTCATCTGGTTCCGTGCAACCAACTGGAATCCAAACTCTAGCCCTTGGGCGTTGCGGGATATCAACCGCGTCCACTGCCCTCAAGCGCGCGCCGGGATAGACTTCTCCTATGCGCTGTATGCCAATTTTGTACAGGTCCACGGACCTGCTGTCATCGCAAGCGATCAGCTTCACATTGCCCTGGTACCAACCCGCATCGGCGTAGTTGGGTGGAGGACCAGGGTTGTCACGTTTGACCTGTACAGCCACTTTTGCGAGCGCGGCCCTGATCCACTTCCACTGCTGCTTGGGATCCTGCCGTCTACGTTGCTCTCATCTATTACTCCAATGATCTTGCGATCCTTGGCAATGTCAGCGAAGGACCTCGTCGGTCCTCCTATTCTGGCCCTTTTCGGTGCCGTAGGGATGGTTTCCTCCAGCGATCGGTTTCGCTTAGAGGTTTCCCCTTGTTGTTAGCGCCATACAGCTCAACCTTAAAATCCGGCAATATCCGCCGAGCCCACGCAAGATCACGCTGGAGCTTCGCCCAGGCCTCTGCCGAAACGTCTTCCTCCCTTATCGGCGAGGTCGCGTTCTTAAACAGGATCCGGGCTGCCGACCGCTTATCATTGTGGTTGGGCTTGGTGGATTGCCTGCCCGCCAGGTCCTCGACCCTAACGTCAGCACCAACATTCCTGGAGCCCCCAGCCAAGGGCTCACCAGACGCTTTACGCTGAAAGGCAAGACCACTTGTGGAGGCTACGGGGTTGATAGCCTCCCGATCGGAACCCCTGGAGGAGGCACCGATCATCGGACTACTCAGACCGGTTTTACACTCGGCCCTACTACGTCGAGCTGCAGCAGCAGCAATGAAACGCTGGGGAGTCCTCTCAGCTTTACTAAGGTCCGGCTTGGCCGTGACCTTTTTAACGGAGCGAGCTCCTGTTGGCTTTTTTTGAGGGGACCCAGACTCCTAACTTTAATAATGTAAATTTTTGCGTTTCAACAAATTTCCAAGGTAAAAACGTTAAGGGCCGCTTGCATAAAATCCGATAACGCCTAACCGGAGTTTAATTGACGTATTTTGTATGGTTAGCTGTCAAGTTCATCACCGATTAGGCGTTATCGGCTTTTATGCAAGCGACCCTAAGTCAGAGAACCATAACCATATTAAGGGCCGCTTGCATAAAAGCCGATAACGACTAATCGGAGTTCAAGATTTCGGCCAGAATATAAGTCATCTGCTAGTCATAAAATACTAGTTCGCATATAATGGAAATATATCAGGTTGTAAAATATTAGTAACCTTTTAGTCTAAACATACCAGTATCATACTACTTCAGAAAACATTGAACTTTGACTAGTAGATACGTTTTCAACTAGAAATTTTTTAAGCATTGTTTTCATGACTTCCATTTGTTTTATCATTTGCCTTCATGATTTAATTACTCCATTATACGCTTCATTTGTATCAAGTTTATTCTTTAGAAAGCAGCAACTATTTGTATTTACCCAAACACGAAAAAGCATCTATGAATTATAAGAGACAAATTTCAAATAATTTTTGGATTCTTCTGCAGAAATTTATACGTGCACACCAATATGGACTGAGATTTTTCTGATTAGTATGCTCGACCAGCAATTTATAGGTATATACTACACCTTTTCAAGTTTATATTGAGAAAACCAAAGTTGCTAATAGGGGTATTCGCTCTTAAGTGTATGTTGGAAACACCGTAACTGGCTAACCTCTTCGCGTAAGCTCATACTTGGTTTTCAGACCGCACAATACATCTATCAGGCAACGCTCGAACTTTGTTAGTTTTAAGCGCAACTTGGTAACCCCTTTTTCTACTTCCCTTTTCTTATTACCTCCTTTTTGGTAAAAATTCATTCCTTTTGCTTACGACTGAAAAAACGTGCGGTTGGGAAAACCAAATGTGAGTATATTAAAATTTAATAATAGAATGTTGAACAAAATTCTAATTGTAACCTTTTTTGAAATAAAGCTTTTAAAGTCGTTTCACGCACTTATAAAATTGGTAGAACCAACAATCTTTAAAAGATTTGACGTACGATTCGTCGTTTGGAGGTTAGAACCACCTGTTTGCCCGCAGCAATTACATTCAACTATTTAATATGGGACGCACCATTGTAGGATCAGTAAATTGTGCTGTATGTCATGAGCCGGAGAACGAAGAAATGGTGCAGTGCGATGTGTGCGATGAGTGGACACATTTTATCTGTGCAGGGGTCTCGCAAGATATTGCTGACAAAGAATGGAGTTGCAACAAGTGTGTTAAAGCAGCAACGTCAAAAGCACATGCTACAGCAAATCAGCAGTTAAGCGAACATGAAAATCAAGGCCATGATAAGGTAGGTGACAAAGATGATAGGGCAAGCAAGCAGGGCTCTGCGAAATCGAAGCGCAGTATGAATTTTGAACTAGCTCTTCTAGAGGAGCGGAAAAAGGCTGAGCTATTATACTTAGAGCGAAAATATGAAATTATGAGGAGATATGAAAGCGCAGAAGAGTCAGACGACGAAACCAGTTTGAATGCGCTGACGGTGCATCGTACCGCTGAATGGGCGAATGGCAAGGGTCAGGGCGATATAGGTAGGGCTAAGGAAGGGCAGCTTGGAACAGGTGCTATGCACGATAGGGTAGTTACAGGCAGAGGGCGCAACGAAGCGCAAATGCAGACACGCACAACATCAGAAGTAAATGCTGGAGGCTTGAATGCACAGCAAATCAGTTCGCGACACGTGGTGTCAAAAGATCTCCCTGTATTCAGTGGCAAAGCGGAGGAGTGGCCTCTGTTTCTGAGCAGCTTTCAGAATTCTACGCGACTTTGTGGATTTAGCCACGATGAAAATTTGCTTCGTTTACAACGCGCTTTAAAAGGTAAGGCGCTTGAGTACGTTAGTAGTAAACTAATGATTCCGGAACTTGTACCCGAAATAATTTCCACTTTGCGAATGGTTTTTGGTAAACCAGAGCAAATAATAAACAGTCTCTTGGGGAAGCTACGCTCGTCCGCGTCTGTCAATATAAATAAGCTTGATACTCTCATAACTTTCGCGCTTGAAGTAAAAAATGTAGCCGCTACTATGGAGGCATCAGGGCTCCAGTCGCATATGACAAATCCTGTATTGATACAAGAGCTGGTCGAAAAACTGCCAGCTCAAATGCGCCTACAATGGGCAATGTTTTCTAGGCCATCTGCAGACGCTAGTTTGAAGGCCTTTAGCGATTGGCTTTTTGACTTGGCAGACGCTGCCAGTAACGTTACATCAGCTATCTCTGCTAGCAATCCTGAGTCGGAGAAACGCAAAGCTCATCGGGTAAGTGTTCACACGGAGGAGAAGGGTGCTAGCAGAGATTTAGCTGAACGAATTAAACCTAAATTATCTTGCTATTTATGCAAAGAATCGCATGTTATCTTAAAATGCGATAAGTTCAAAAACTTAATTTATGACGAAAAATGGAATGAGGTGCGTAGGTTGCAGCTTTGCAGGTTATGTTTACGAAAGCACGATGCGAGAAGCTGTCGTGAGAGGAGGGCATGCGGAGTGAATGGTTGCGCCTACAAACACCACCCGCTTTTACACAAAACCTTCGATGTCTCAACAGCAGTTTTGGCTCATCACAAAGAAGTAAGTAACACGCTTTACCGTGTTGTGCCGATAACAATTTATGGAAAAGGTACTTCGTGTGACGTCTATGCCCTCTTAGACGATGGATCTGGCCCAACTCTTATAGAGAAAAGTGTGTTGCAAAGTTTGCAGGTGCAAGGCGGTAAAGCAGATTTGTGTCTCAAATGGACAGACGGCACGGTACGTGTACAGCGGGACTCCGATAGGATCGATCTAGATGTATCACCGCGTGGGAAGCAAAAGAGGCTCACTCTTCGTAACGTACGCTCCGTGGATGCGCTTGATCTTCCACTTCAAACAATGGATATTGCGGAGCTTGCAGGAGTACATAAGCATCTAAGGGGAATTCCAGTTGAGTCGTACCGCAACGTTGTGCCACAATTGATTATTGGTCTAAGCAACAAAAATGTGATGATGCCACTTAAGTTTCGTGAAGGCAAAGCGCATGAGCCAGCTGCCACCAAAACCCGCCTTGGGTGGACCGTCTACGGGGTAATTAGTCACGACGAACAACAGAACGTTGACAACATGCAGCTGCATGTTTGCGAGTGTGACGACGATGTGGCCTTGCAAAAGTTGGTCACAGAGTACATGTCACTGGAGAAAAATTGCAATGACCGTGAAAATAGCCAGTTTCAAAGTACGGAGTTAAATGATATGCGAAGCAACGTTGAGCGCAAGGGAGAACATTTCGTAGCAAAACTGCTATGGAAGTCGGAGAGCACTACAATGCCAGACAACTATCCCGTGGCTTTGCGTAGACTCACATGCTTCGAGAGAAAATTAGAATCGTCTCCTGATCTTAGGCAACTGGTAAATCAACATATTAGCTCCATGGAGGAAAAAGGGTACATTCGCAAATTAAGCCAAAGCGAGATTTCCGCCTACCATCCCCGGAAGTGGTATTTGCCCATATTTGCAGTACGAAACCCAAATAAACCCCAGAAGGTCAGAATAGTGTGGGATGCAGCTGCGGAGTATAAAGGTCTCTCCTTGAATTCATGCCTGGACAAGGGTCCGGACCTCTTGACCTCTCTTTTTGATGTTTTACTAAATTTCCGGATAGGAAAAATTGGGTTGTGTGGCGATATCTGCGAAATGTTCCACAGAGTACACATCGATGAAGAAGATCAGCAGGCGCAGCGTTTCCTGTGGAGAAGATGTGAGGATGCTCGTCCACCAGATGTCTACATGTTGTTAGTAATGAGTTTTGGGGCAAGTTGTTCGCCCTCCTTAGCTCAAGTTGTAAAGAATCTTAACGCTATAGAGTACGCCGATACGCATCCGAGAGCAGCTAAAAGTATTTTAGAGAGGCATTACGTCGACGATATGCTCGACAGTGTCGATACGATTCACGAAGCTGTTCAATTGGCTACGAGTGTACGTGAGATCCACAAGCACGCAAATTTTTATATTCGCGGTTGGCTATCCAATTCCAAAGATGTCGTCGAAGCCTTAGGAGAAGCAGGCGACGCTCGCGAATTTTGTGGCGCTGCCAAACGAGTAGATCAGGTAGTCGAAGCTAGTAAGGTGCTAGGCATGTGGTGGCAGACGTCTGATGACACACTCACATACAATTTGAAATTCACGAAGGCCAACGATGAAATTCTTCGAGGAGCTAAGCTTCCAACAAAGAGGGAGCTGTTAAGATTGCTGATGTCCATATTTGACCCGCTGGGTTTATTAACCTTTTTTTTAATCGACGCTAAAATTCTGCTTCAAAAAGTATGGCGAAGTGGTATTGGATGGGACGACGATATACCGGATCAGCTATCAGACGAGTGGAGGAGGTGGTTATCCTTCCTCCCGGAAGTTCAAAATATGAAGGTGCCCAGATGCTATTTCAGTACAGCTACCAGCCCGGCAAGCAATATCGAGCTGCATGTATTTGTAGACGCTGGTGAAAACGCATACGCTGCGGTAGCGTATCTCAGGATCGGGACAGGTGGGGACGTCGATGTATCGTTGGTGTGTGCCAAATCCAAGGTCGCACCCCTGCGCCCTGTATCGATACCACGAATGGAACTGCTCGCTGCGGTGATGGGTGCGAGGCTAGGGAATGCGGTGGTAAAAGCACTCGACTGCAAAATCGATCGTGTGCGCTATTGGACGGACTCCAAAACTGTTCTCTCGTGGTTGCGCTCCGATCCTAGACGATATAAGCAATTTGTTATGTTTCGAGTGGGAGAAGTGCAGGAGTCTACCGATATATCACAGTGGAGCTACGTGCCTTCGAAATTGAACGTCGCCGACTTAGGAACAAAGTCGGCCTCAGTACCAGATTTTTCGACGTCTGGGCAATGGATCTCCGGACCTGCGTTCCTCCGTCAGCCAGTTGAAGAATGGCCAAACCTTGAAAGCAATCAGCAAGAAGATCGACAACACGCGCACGGGGAACTACGACCAGAACTAGTCTCAATTAATGTAGTAGAAGAGTTGCCTCTGATAGATCTTAGCCGTTTTTCAAAATGGGAACGCCTACACCGAAGTGTGGCGTACGTTAAGCGATTTGTAAATAAGTTAGGTGGCATCCCTATTAGAGGTAGCCTTAGTACCGACGAGTTAGCCTGGAGCGAGACCTATTTGTATCGCCTTGCCCAAGCCCAAGCCTTTAGTAAAGAGATTAAAATGCTGCGTCCAAACCCAGCATGCTCCACGCCTAAAACAAGCCCTATTCGTAAACTATCGCCGTTTTTAGACCAGAAAATGACAGTAAGAATGCGCAGTCGACTAGAAAGAGCCGATTTTATAAATGATGATATGAAAAACCCAATCATACTACCAAAAGAACATATAATCACTAGACTGATAGTCGACTGGTATCACAGAAAGTGGCGGCATTCGAACCATGAGACCGTAATCAATGAACTTTTTCAGAAGTTCTACATACCTGGGTTGAGAACGCTATTACGGTCGGTGCGAAAACACTGTCAAATGTGCAAGATGAACCAGGCCCGTCCGCACTTACCCGAGATGGCCGACCTGCCTGAAGCACGGTTGTCACCCTACACCCGACCGTTCACCCATGTAGGGGTGGATTTTTTTGGACCTTTCTTAGTTACCATCGGAAGGCGCACGGAAAAGCGCTATGGTGTGGTGTTTACATGTATGACATGTCGTGCCGTGCACGTCGAAATGGCATACAGCCTGACCACCAGCTCATGTTGTATTGTTGTGCGCAACTTTATCGCACGAAGAGGGACTCCGAGACAGTTCTTTAGCGATAACGGAACAAATCTGAGAGCGACGGAAAAAGAGCTGCGAGAATCGCTATCGCAAGTTGACTTTGCCGGCCTAGAAGCTGAGTTTACCAACACGTACACCAAATGGACGTTCATTCCACCCGCATCGCCTCACATGGGAGGGGCATGGGAGCGCATGGTGCGCTCTATAAAGACGGTTATGTACCAAATTGTCACGCCTGCAACAAGATTGAGTGATGAAAAACTCCACAACTTGTTCCTCGAGGTGGAACAAATAGTAAACAGTCGACCTTTAACATATCTGGCTCTCGACACCGCCGACCAAGAAGCATTGACACCCAACCATTTCCTGCTGGGCTCATCGTCGGGTATCAAACCAGTTGGGGATTTTAAGAATGCGGACCAATTTGCTCGTGCCTCGTGGCGACACTCTCAGTACCTCGCAGAAATGTTTTGGAAGAGATGGGTGGCGGAAGTTTTACCCACGCTTACACGAAGAACCAACTGGTTCGAAAAAGCCAAGCCGATTGAAGTTGGAAACGTAGTCGTCATCGTCGACCCAAACGCACCACGTTATTCCTGGCCAAAAGGCGTTGTTGTATCTACAATACCAGGAAAGGATGGCCAGGTCAGAAGTGCCGTCGTTCGAACTACACAAGGACAGTATCACCGACCAGCGACGAAATTAGCTGTATTAGACGTATCTCGATCCGGTGTTTAAATTTGCAGGGGTATTCCCTCATGAGGGAGATACCGGGGGGAGGATGTTGGAAACACCGTAACTGGCTAACCTCTTCGCGTAAGCTCATACTTGGTTTTCAGACCGCACAATACATCTATCAGGCAACGCTCGAACTTTGTTAGTTTTAAGCGCAACTTGGTAACCCCTTTTTCTACTTCCCTTTTCTTATTACCTCCTTTTTGGTAAAAATTCATTCCTTTTGCTTACGACTGAAAAAACGTGCGGTTGGGAAAACCAAATGTGAGTATATTAAAATTTAATAATAGAATGTTGAACAAAATTCTAATTGTAACCTTTTTTGAAATAAAGCTTTTAAAGTCGTTTCACGCACTTATAAAATTGGTAGAACCAACAGTGTATGTGAAGTTACAAGGTTCTAGAAAGTACACAAAATACAATTGCAATAACAAATCATTCAGAAATTGATGTTACAATATTATCACAACCCTACAGCATTTGCAGATGATTGTAGCAATCGAGTGGTGTAAGTGTAAGATCAGTGTAAGCTTTTGACAGTTTAATTTGAGGTTATCTTTCTCAAATTGATAGATTTTTTGTTTATACATATGGCAACTACTCTTTTCTGTGCTTCTTGGCATTTTGCGTGCGCAGTTTTTTTATCAACATAAAAATCAGCTAATTGTTGTAACCCCATGATAACAAGGTGCGCTCCATCTCATCTAAGTTACACTTACAATTGTACATTGCATACACTAAAGAGCGAATACCACTAATGAGAATTTTAAGTTGATATTGAGAAACCCCAAGTTGATAATGAGAAATGTTAGTTCATATTGAGAAAACAGAAGTTGATATTGGGAAATGTAAGTTGATATTGAGAATACCCTAGTTAATAATGAGAATTGTAAATTGATGTTGGGAAAACACAAGTTGATAATGAGAATTGTAAGTTGGTATTGAGAAAATATCAATATTAATATGAATTTACACTCTCTCATTATCAACTTGTGTTTTCTCAATATCAACTTACATTTCTCATTATCAACTTTTGTTTTCTCAGTATGAACTTACAATTCTCATTATCAACTTGGGTATTCTCAATATCAACTTACAATTCTCATTATCAACTTAGGTATTCTCAATATCAATTTAAATTTCGCATTATCAAATTCTGTATTCTCAATATGAACTTACATTTCTCATTATCAACTTCTGTATTCTCAATATGAACTTACAACTCTCATTATCAACTTTTATTTTCTCAATATAAACTTACAGTTTCTCATTATAAACTTGAAAAAGGTGTAGTATAGATTAGACTTTTTCCGATTTCAATTAGATTTACATTTGAACAAAGTTCGATAGCCATCGAAGATCGAACATCACCACATTTTAGTAGTGGCACATGAAAAATTCCGGACAAGATTAAAATTATCGAATTTTTGTTAGTTGTTACACACAGGCCGAACAAATTTTAAATTAAAATCCCTAATTTCCAGTAAATTTTAATGGCTATATGAAACCCCTATGAATAAATAATGTTTATCCACGTTAAATTAAAATGTTTTGTCTATTTTATTTCGAAATTTTGTATACCGTAATACACAGTAGTCATTATTACATATTGTATTTATATTTCACAATTTTCTGTACTCTCATTGCAAACTGAACATTCATATTTGATCAAAAGTAATAGTTAGAATATCATTGCAATACAATTTGCATTACTTAAAAATGAAAAATGTTTTCTAAATTAAGTAAAAATACACACATAGAACTTAAAACGCAAAGTGTTTAATATAAAATTAATAAGGTCGTGGACGACCGCCGCCATCACCTCTAACTGGGCCACCACTGCCGCCACCGTCACGTCGACCACCGCCCATACCACCACCACGGCCGCCGCCACCACCACCACGACCGCCACCATCACTGAAGCGATTGAAACCACCGCCTCCACCACCTCTACCTCCACTACCTCGGTCTCTGTTGCCAAAACCGCCGCCACCACCACCGCTGCGATCGCTACCGTAGCCACTGCCGCCGCCGCGATCATTGTTGCCATAACCGCCACCACCGCCGCCGCCACCGTAGCCACCGCCACCACCACCGCCACCGCCACCTTCAGTTTTAGGTTCCTTACATCTGCGTAGGAAAAAATTAAAATACAATTTAAGGTATGGAGTAAAAAAAAAATTGTTATAAAGTATTTACCTATTGCATTCATTGCGCCAAGCAAAGTTTGTATTGTTACAGCTGGCACACTTCCAATCACCTTCGCGTTGTGGTGTGTTAGGTGCACCACCACGATCTCCACCACCGCCAGGGCCACCCATACGCCCACGACCGCCACGATCGCCGCCACCACCACCACGACCTGAATCGTAATCACTGCCTCCACCGCGATCAAATCTACCACCGCCGCCTCCACCACCACCGCGACCACCACCACCACGTCCACCAAAGCCGCCGCCGCCGCCACCACCAGCACCACCGCGTGTCTTCCAACTGTTTTGGCGTTGTGCCAGCGAGACCTTAATCGTACAACCGTTAAAATCACGTCCATCAAACCATTGTATAGCCGATTGTGCAGCATTTGTATCATCATAGGTTACGGTAGCTTCACCTTTTGAGAGGCCAGTATCTTTATGCTTGTACAACCAAATCTTAGGTTTCATTGTACGTTTATCTTTCTGTAAGTTAAAAAAAAAATAATGTTACGAATGTTAAGGCTCATTAACACGGGTCGATTTTCTGGTTGACTTTAATCGAACCACTTGTGTTCAACCCTTAAATATAGGGTGAAGATCGACCGAATTGCTGTTTACACGGTCGATTAAAAAAAATGTTATTTTTTTCGAAAACCAACCTTAATTATTCCGATTGCTCCAAAATGAGTTTCAATTGCCATTTCATCAGTTCCCGGATCCATGCCAGAGACAAAGATGGTATCTTCTTGGGTCACCATTTCGCCACCACCACCTCCACCACCGCCGGCACCACCACCATAGCCGCCTAAAATTATATAACTAATTTTAGTATGCTTTTCTTTTATTAAGATTTTTATTTTTTTATATTATATACATAATATTAGTTTTTATAAGCTACTTTTTATCACTATTTGAATGTATTTTAGGTATTATTAACCAAAATATGGGAACGTCTATGACAACACATATGTAGATAGAATGCAAATAAAACGCAGATGCAATAAAATATTGGAATTTTTTCTTCAAGGTACACTTTTAGGAAACCTAAGGGCGTTCTGTTTAGTATAAAAGCCAAAAATACTGTCATGTACAAGATGTGGGAAGCCATCGTCAGTTGTGGAATACATTTAGAACTTTGTACCTTAACATGTCAAGTTATTCTTTAAGTAAACAGGAACACCTTTAGTTCCATAACGTTCCTATAATGACCTTAGGTTTTTACAGTGTTGTTGTAAATGTCATCAAACCAAACACACGTAAGCTTATTTTTGACGAATTTTAGAACCTTTTATTTTTTAAACCTTAAAATAATTATGTAGTCAACCTTGAACTCAACCAACATCTTTTTCGTTTGGATTTACTCTTTTGATGTGTCAATGAAGATATTAACGACCTTTTATTGTACCTTTGATAGTGGCAACTCTTTGACTTTTCGTCGTACTCGTTTGAACTCCAAAAAAAGGAAATTTTGTACCCAAACTAAAATATGTTTCTTTGAAGTAGTTCTATGGAGCAATATACCTAGAACATAGATTTCTTATTATCTTATGCTGTATTGAAACACAATAGTGATGTTGAAAACAGTTTGAAATTAAAACATGTCTGGGTTATTTATAACACCATAAAATCTCTGAATAGCAGAATATTTTTGTAAAAATTAAATTGCATGTTTAAAAAAAAACTGAGTTTTGGTATTACGTCTACTTCTAACTAACGTTATATAGCACACCAAATAATTCAACCTTTTTCAATCGCCCTAGTTATTTCCACTATTAACCCTCCGTTGTGAGATCTGACCATTTCGGGGGAAAAAAAAAAAAACATTTTTTTGCAATTTTGTAAAAATCGTATATTTTCTGTTCGGTTATTTGAAATAACTTGACGGGTACACATTCTTTTTTAATAGAAAACAAATATGCAAAAAAATAATGCAAGATCCAGCCGCAAATATTATAAAAAAAGGAAAAGGATGAAACTTTTAACCCGAGACAATTAGTATTTAAATTGTCAAAATCGGTCCAGTATATCTGCCTTTTTATACCTTTCATGAACATGAAATGGTATTATAACTTTGGTCCGATGTTTGTAAATATGAGAAGAAGAAGAGATAGACCCATCAATAAGTATACCGAAATGATCAGGATGACGAGATGAGTTGATTTAGCCATGTCCGTCTGTCTGTCTGTCTGTCTGTTTGAACGCAAACTAGTCCCTCAGTTTTTGAGATATTTGGCTGAAATTTTGTATGCGGCCACCATTTTCCAATATAGGAATCATTTGTCGGAACCAGCAAGATCGGACCAATATAACATATAGCTCCCATACAACCGATTATTCCGATAAACGGATTTTGGGCTATAACTCCTGTAATTAAACACGAAGGAACGTGAAATTTTATAAGTGTTGCTATTTTTATATGTGAAATATCGATGTTGAAAATCATCGAGATTGGATAAATATTTCACCTAGCCCCCATACAATCGATTGTTCCGATAAACGGATTTTGGTAGATAACTCCTGTAATTATATCGGTAGGAACGTGAAATTTCGTAAATGTTGCTATTTTAGAATGTGGAATGTCCATGTTAAAAATCAATGAGATTGGACCAATATAACACATCGTCCCCATACAATCGATAGCTCCGATAATTTCGGTATGAGCTAAAGTTAAATTCACACAGGCTGTACTGGGGATCAAACAGTGAAAATCGTGACGCTTATTCATGAAAGGTATTTAGCCTTCGGCACAGCCGAAGACAGCTTTCCTTACTTGTTTTGGCTTAAAAAAATACCAATATTGCTGAGAAACTCTGTAATCCTATAAACACAATTTGCACACCCTGCAAAGCAAATTTTCTCATGAGTTTTTTGGTTATTTTTACCAACCAAAGCAAACAAATCTTTCGCACAACGGACGGTTAAGTTCCCTAGCCATACATACATACATTTATTTTGTGTTTTTCGAAAATAATTCGCAGACTAAAAAAAAGTTTAGGTAGTAAATGAATTGATTTTTATACTTTACACATTTTATAGCAAACGATTGGTTTGCTTTTATTTTACCTTTATTGTAGCCGTCCTTGCTGCCGCCTCCGTTTCTAAAATAGGATACCAAGACTCATTTTAATTTGCATACAATGTATGATTTGCTGTGTATAGTTAACTGAGGACATATTTTTTTGTTTATATTTATCTATATATCTATTTTGATCGCATACACAAGCAAGTACCATTCTCGAGCCATCTCTGCCTATTTGTTTAATGTAAAAGGGATGATGTTTAACCAAAATAATCCGTAACATAGGTAACGCTGTTGTTGATCCATCTAGGTTTGTCGTTCTCCATCACAAAATAGTATGAATTGTGTGTATCTTTGTCATACTCAAAAATTGTACTCAAATATACACCGCGTTTCCAGGTATACCATTTCTCATATAACAGAAACAAATTAATGTGGCATATGTATAGAACACTTTTAACGTTCTAAATTTTCAGTTGTATCGGGGATTCAAAAACACCTTTAGCTTGTTCGTTAACACCTTTAGCCTTAAAATTACTTTTGAAGAAGTTGCATAAACATTTGTATTGTTACCAAATAATTAAGAGTGTTGGAAAAAAATACATGAATTATATACACGTTAGGGATTTTGTTGCTTCTCTACCGTAAATCTTTCTTTGGTGTTTAACACTGGCCCAGTACAATTCACGCTGCAAACACCATTTTAAAACCCACAACCTTTTACTTGTAAATTCTAACATGTTTATACAAATAGAATAAAATGTAAACCAATGTGACATGTAGGTGTAAGAGCTGGAAATCTATATGTATCACCGCCTTGCGATACAGTCGATATTTTTAAACCTACTATGAGACAATTTTTATTATGATGCTATGACATAACGTAGATAAAGGGAAGCTCATGTTAAGTTAGAGAATTTAATAACTAGGCACGGTGTAATAAAAATGGGTTGATATGGTGTGACATAACATGGTAAGATATGACATAATCGGATATGATGTGATATTTTTTCTCGTAGAGTTGTTGGTGATTGCAGAAATTTTGACGTGGTTTTTGGCATTGCAAATCGGGCTGGTATTTTAATTTCTGCGGACTGATTTCTGCGTATTCTTGTCATTAATACAACAACCCTATTATATTACAGATCTTTTCATATGGCATCGCATCACACATCCTGTCATATACTATCAGATCACATCACATTGCAATAATCACACTTTTTAAAGATTATTATATTGTACGACATAATGTCACATCACATACGTCACGATGACGATGTGCTACAAATACATGCCTAGAATTCGACGATATTAATATTAACGTCACATCCCAGCAAACTTTAAGGCATGAGTTACGTTAGATCTAAAGTTGAGAACTAAGGGGCTTGACAAACCTCAAACCATGTTTCTCAACGTAGAAATAACTTAAGAATGAACCTAAACTCTTACCACAATTGGCTCTGTGGGAATTATTGTAGCGTTCTCAACAAAAAGGGCATTTGTTTACTTGAAAAAAAGGAAAAAAAAACACGCTGTTTCTCAACTATAGAGTTATCAAAATATCTCAAAAGTAAAAAAATACTTGGAGATAATATTGGGCACTAACTTGAGAACGATTGAATTATCTGAAGATATCAAAAGTTAGAGATTACTTGGAGAATAATGCTAGGTATCAACTTGAGAACAATTAAATTATCAAAATATCTCACAAGCTGGAGAATACTTGAAGTATGATGTTGGATATCAACTTAAGAACTACAAAGTTATCCAAAATATTTTAGGTAGGACAAAAATTGAACAATTATGTTGGATATCAACTTCAGAACTATACAGTTTTTCAAAATTTTGAGAAAAAGTTGAGCCATGTTTGCTCGCATCATATAACTCCCTCAGTCATGTATATGAGACTAAATTCGACACCATCACATAATGAATAACAATGATCATACGACATCATAAATAGTACTTCATTTCATTTTATGAATTTGCAAACCTTTTGAACAGAAGTAACCAACATTTTCCGTCTACCTGAATCAAGCTTCCTAAATTTTCAAACAGTACATGCATATGTGCTCATTTATTTTAAACAAATAGCAACTAAGCCCCCCTGATATTTTGAGTGCACCAACACATTTGTTGTTACCTGGGCATACGCAGACTTTAGCAACCATGTACATAATTCATAAATCATCGTGACCAAATATGGATACGTAGGACTTTCGATATATTCGGAACCGCATACAGTCATACAAAAACTAAACTCAGACTCAGCTGCATGGTTTACCCTTATAATTTTTACAATGCTCAACTGTACAGTAATTATGGTCTTTTTGAGCCAATATTCACAGCTTATAATTATAAATTCTCTAATTTCACCGCTGAACTGCCAAGGGTCAATTGATGGTCGATTTTTGTAGTTTCACGGCTTTCCGCCTTCAAAAACATCAATCGAATTTCTATTTACACGCTGGAACGACAAAAGGTCGATCTGTGTAAATTACCCTTCACTTGTAAGCAATATTCTAGTAGCTTACGTGTACTCGCTGTTTACGTGTATCCTAGCTTTTGGAAACACACGAAAAAAACCTTCGCTATTGAATGCCAAAAATGAGTTGAGAAGCAAAAATCCCAAGTTGTTAATTTATGATACGTGACTTTCGTTGCAGGGATGCATACATACATACATGATCGTTATGATGCAAAAAACCCCTACACTTTTTAACGCAAACGTGATTATCTTTTCAAAATTTCTTGGATTTTCCCGTTTATTATCTCCCTTGAGAAAGCGCTTTGATGGACCTTAGCTTGTGAATTTGGTTTCTTTCGTAGAAAAATGTAAAATAATAGATACATACCCATAACCACCTCCGCCGCTACCACCGCGGTCGTTCCATCCACCGCCGCCGCCACCACCGCGGCTACCACCATCATAACCTAAAAAAAATTGCATTGGCATTAATTTTTTAGACTGCTTATTTGTTATTCAACAAATATTTATATATACCTCCTTTACTGTAGGAAGATGATTGATCGTATCCTCCTTTTGGTGCCATTTGCTGGAAATTTGGCGGTGGTACAGAGAAGTTATTATAACCTCCTCCACCACCAGCGCCGCCACCATAGCCGCCTCCTGAATTGTAATCAGTACCAAAATATTGAGAACTAATCCAAAATAATAACTCAATTCATATACTTACTATCCATTCTAGATATTTGTTGAACAATTTATGCTTTCGTTTGAATAATTAATGTTAAAATGAAAATTTTCAAGACTTTTTCACAAACCACGCCACAAGAAGAAAAATTATGAATCGATTAAAAATGGCGACGCCGCTAATAGGGTTGCCGTTGCATGCAAGATGGTAGCATGTAGCATGGTGAAGTTGCCATACCTATTATAGGAAATATATATCATATTCGTGTAATAGTACATTTATAGCACATTTATACTGCACCAAATTTGGCGAATTTGAATGTGTCATTTCGAACCTTTTTACACTGGCAAATTTGCATTTGGCTTCACCTTCCCCGCAAGAATCTTCTACCAGAATACAAAGTCACCGAAAGAAAATCCACCACCTTGATGTTTTAAACACCTGTAAAGTAATAATAAATGCAGAATCAAGAAGGCTTCTCTCTTTTCTTAGTGGAACTGGTCCAATATCATAAAAAAAAAGTTGAAATTGTTATTTAGAACTGTGCACAATGCAAAAGTTTTCACACGTTAATTACCCATTAAGGTTCTTGCTGGGCAATTCTAAATGTGGAACACAGGCAGGGTTGCTATTTTGAGGAATTATGGATTGTATTGTTCAGCGAATGAGGCCAAATGCGATGGAATTCCAAATTTGGAAAATGAGTTTTGCATGGAAAAAAGCGCCAAAATTTACCAAATTTGGTGCTGTGTAAATGTACTATAAGTCAACTCGAGTTGGTGCAATTTCGTGCAGCGTTCACGTTGCTCGAAAAAATGCTAAAGAGACTTATAGTACATTTACACAGCACCAAATTTGGTAAATTTGGCGAAAAATTGCAAATTTGGCGCTTTTTTCCATACAAATTTCATTTTCCAAATTTGGAATTCCATCGCATTTGGCCTCATTCGCTGAACAATACAATCCACAATTCCTCAAAATAGCAACCCTGCCTGTGTTCCACATTTAGAATTGCCCAGCAAGAACCTTAATGGGTAAGTAACGTGTGAAAACTTTTGCATTGTGCACAGTTCTAAATAACAATTTCAACTTTTTTTTATGATATTGGACCAGTTCCACTAAGAAAAGAGAGAAGCCTTCTTGATTCTTCATTTATTATTACTTTACATGTGTTTAAAACATCAAGGTGGTGGATTTTCTTTCGGTGACTTTGTATTCTGGTAGAAGATTCTTGCGGGGAAGGTGAAGCCAAATGCAAATTTGCCAGTGTAAAAAGGTTCGAAATGACACATTCAAATTCGCCAAATTTACTATTACGTAACGATGTGGGCAGAGAACTGATGTGGGGTAAAGCGGGCTACTCACCTACATAGAAATGTTAAACTCCATATAAAAAAAACGCTCAAGAAATGGTCAAGAAACGATCTCACACGTCAAATTTTCTTGAGCCAATACTCAGCTCATAAGTAAAAATACAGCACTTTTCGATAGTTGGCAACGCCGATTTACCTCAAGAAATAAGTAAGCTCGTATATATTTCTTGAGGTAAACGTGCAGATCCACGGTGAGAATATATTTCGCTAAACATGTTTTATACATTTTTATAAGAGTAATTTGCCCAAAAATGGAAAATTTGGTAAACGTCAAAATTTCTTGACCAAGCACAAGAAATTTATGCTCGTTTTTTTCTTGAGGCATTTCTTGGCAAAACAAAATAAAAAAGATAAAATAAAATAATAATAAAATAAAATAAATTATAAAATAATATAAAAATATAATTACAATAAAACAAAGTTAAAAAATATAATAAATAAAAATAAAACGTGAAAGAAATAAAAAAAAAATTAATTAAAACAAAATATGTAATATAAATTAATTTAAAATAAAATCAAATAAAAAAATAGAAATAGCTAGAAATACCATGAAACAAAGTAAAATAAAAACAAAATAAAATAGTATAAAACAAAACGAATTAAACAAAAAAATATATTTCAAGTAATACAGTACATCAAAATTAATTAAAATAAACTAATGTAAAGAAAATAAAAATAAACTAAATTTGAACAAAATAAAAAATTATTTTAAATAAAAAAAATTAAAAGAAATACAATTAAACAAAAATAGATCAAATAAAAAATGGAATAAAGTATCTGAAATAAAGTGAAGTTTTCGTTGTGGGTACTTCGTGTTTTATTGAAATTGGGAATTTCGGGCGTTTTTAGTCTTTTTATAAAATTGGGCTTTTTGTTTTAAAAAACTGGCAACCCTGCTCAGAAATTATATGAGAGTGAGAAAATTCCCAAAGTGAAAAATTTTTTAGAATCGGCCTGAATGTTAATTGGAATACAATTTTTATATGAAAAATTATTACATTTGGAGTACTCTTTGGATAGAGTACTTTCGTTTTTTGCAGGGTATCACCAAATTGGAAAACAGGTCTGAGCAACACCAAAAGAGAATTGCTGATAAGCGGCCTTTACACGATCAAATTGTGTGACAAACATTTGCGGTGTGATGAGAAGTGTGAGCGTGTAAACATAAGAAATTCGTGTGTGTCACACATGTGTGATGGTTTTCTAAAATTTTAGAAAACATGATGGTGTGACACACATAGTGTAAACGCTTGCATCATGCACGTAGTGTATTTTTTCAGTCGATAAGCAAAAATTGGAGGGTAATGACATCGCGGGCAAACAAAGAAATTTGAAAGGAGTTCTTCGAAGTAAATCGAAGCTATCCAGAAATCTGGAAAATTAAAAGCGAAGAATACAAAATTAAAATAAAAAAGAATTCTGCCTATTTTGTTCTATTTCGTCTCTTCTAAAATGTGTGACCGTTTAAACGAAAGCAATTTTTTTTCATCACACCATGTTTGTCACACAATTTGATCGTGTAAAGGCCGCTATAACAGCAACACGAGTCGCCCCATAAAACCAACCCTCCTCGCAGCAACTTGCAGTGTTGAAAAACATTGTAAATTAACTGTCAAATGTTTCTTTTGCTCTATTCAAATCAGCTGTGCGCGCAACAAAAAAATAAAATCGGTTTACGTGGAAGACTCAAGAGATAGCCAAAAAAATAAACGCTGAGTTTTCCAATACGACTTTCAAGTATTAAAACTTTAATTATAAAACTAGCATAATGATTGAAGTCACAGATTTGCAAAGTAAGTGCTGCTCCACACTGCGTATACAAATGCGCACTGACACGGTTCTCTGGAACTTCAGTTTATTTCATGTTTTTCGAGTGCATTTTTGTATTTTCTTTTAATTGAATGTTTTTATAGAAATTGGCATTGGCCTGGCTGGTTTTGGTGTCTCGTTCCTATTTTTGGGTATGCTATTTCTGTTCGACAAAGGATTGTTGGCCATTGGAAATGTGAGTGTATATAAAACTAAGTAAATTACTCAGCATATTTTTTGATCTTGTTTCTTGTTCCTACTTTCAGCTACTATTCCTTAGTGGCTTAGCTTGTGTTATTGGCGTACAGCGTACATTTCGATTTTTCTTCCAAAGGCATAAAGTTAAAGGTACCACAGCATTCTTTGGCGGTGTATTTGTGGTATTGCTCGGCTTTCCAATGATCGGTATGATTATTGAAATATACGGATTCTTCGTGTTATTTAGGTGGGTAGTGTATACTATTTCTAGTGTTGTCTTTATTGAATGGTTCTTTTGTAAATTACAGCAAATTCTTTCCCGTGGCAATACAATTTTTGGGACGAGTGCCTGTGCTTGGTTCCATTTTGAATGCACCATTCATATATAATGTAAGTAGTTTAGTCTTAGTTACATTTTAGAACTTTTTCTTAGACTACTGAAGGACCTAGGTTTTCATGGCCTCATGAACGTTTCTGCGAATTTCTTAACGGCCTCAAATAATTCTGGTTTGTCCACATAACGTGGTCAACGCACAAAACAAGTTCGGAGAACGCGAGGATAGTATAACAAAACGCACTTTCACTTCTTTATCCAAACCAGAGACCCCAGAACTTACGGCACGGTTGTTGATCACAACTAAGGGTCGTCTTGTATGTAGTCTGTTGGGTTCCGAATGACTCGATCGGATCTGTTGGTTTAGCTAAACTAAATTTGGCATGGAATTTAGGAAGCAAAATTCCAATCCGCTTGAGCGACTTTAATACGGCTCCCAGTAAGGAAGCATAATGAAATGCTGTGCAAGTAGTTCCAAACCGCAGCATTCTAACAGGTAACTGTTCCAGCTAGCACCGCCTCCTAGGACCGTATGGACGCATCTACGTAACCACTTTGATGACATGCGGCACCTTGCAAAAACGCCGTTTGATCCAGAGGTGTAAGAGTAGGTCGCCTCCCCGTTGGTGCACCCTGGGTAACGCTAAATGACCTACATGGCCTACACGGCTAGTTTCCTGTATTGCCGGTTATACAAGAATGGTACCAGTACTTGTGCTGTAGCCATCGTGCCGAAACGACCCAGCTAAGAGCAATACACTCGGGTGACCTTGTCTGGCATTTAGGCAATGCTACACCTCGTTACAACAACAATATCCAGAGGTACATGTGCCCTGAAGCACATCCATGATACGTCTGTTGCCTAGCATCTTGAGCTTTGCCCGGTGAACGCCGTTTTGCATACAAGAGACAAGGATCACTCTGGCTCAATTACGTTCTGGATAATGTACCAGGTTAAACTCCTGCTTATCCAGACTGAGCTCCGACGTGCCGAATAAATGTCCGGCAAGCGGCTTGTATCATCATAACACCAACCACATGTTGTTGTTGTTGTAGCGAGGTGTAGCCATGCCTCAATGTCAGACGGGTTCACCCCGAGTGTATTGCTCTTGACCTGGTCGATTTAAGAAAACGGCCCGGGTCGTTTCGGCACGATGGGTACAGCACAAGTACTGGTGCCGTTCTCGTAGAACCGGCAATAGAAGAAATAGCCGTGTAGGCCATGTAGGTCATTTAGCGTTACCCAGGGTGAACCAACGGGGAGGCGACCTACTCTTACACCCCTGCCAACCACATATTCACCTGTTCTGTGCAGCCCACTCTTCTAACACCCATTTGAGCGGCAACAACAAAATTTGTGGTGGCAGCACTCAAAAAAACAGTAAGAAATACAAAGCAAAATTAAAACTAGTAGGCTAGGGACCGTGAGATCTCACCGACATGGTGGAACAACAACCAAAGTTCTGGTAAAGATATTGTGTGTCTCAGGGTAAAATTCGGATGAAGTTTTTTTTCTCGGGGTCTGAAAACGCATGCACTAATCCCATGTCGTGTTTTGGAAGTATACATGCCACTCCTTTCCCGAAAGTCGCTTAGAAATGGAAAAAGAGATGGTGCTTGCTCATACTTTTATCAAGGGTCCTCCAAGATCTAGTCCAAGGTAGACTTAACAGGTACGAAGCCACGCTTATAAAGTCCAATCAGCTTGTACGAAAGGTGCATCCACTTTCTACCCAAACAGGCAGTTACTTTTAACTGCTAAGTGCTACACAACCCAGCTAACCAGAGGTCCCGCGCAATGCTTGGTTAGGACTTCCTTAAGAGCCTCCGAAAAGGCTCTAAATGAAGCGTATCCGATTAAAAATGCTGCCTTTTAAAATGTATGACGAAAGTGCTTCTCTGGGACTTCTTAATGACCGTTTTCTGAATCCGATATTCAGATATTGAAAGAACTGTTCACCTAAGACTCCTATTAGGTGCGTTCGCAGAGTCCCAAATCATTCGCCCATATAATCCGTTGGGGCTCCTTTAAAAGAAGTATCTTTGCTCTTTGGGACTCTTTTAGCTCCTTATTCCGGGCGTTCCTTCGGTTTTCTGCTGGAGTAGGGACCTCTTCTCCTACTGCCGGGTGCCAAAAAAATATTGATTTTCGGTGGAAAAGGACCTTGCCAACAGTGGGTTGAAGTCTGCGAAGACTCATACTACACAGTAGATCATTCGTATTTATAGTTTACATTTTATTATACTTTTGTCTAAATAACACTTCTTTTTTTTATTAAAATTAAAACTCTTTCACCCATTGCCTTAATGATCCTTGTTCCATTCGTCACGCTCCTCGCGTTCCTTAACAACTTCCTTCAAGTAGGGTTCCAAATATTTGACATCCTCCTCATATTTGGTCCATTGCTCTTTGGGTAAAACTGTTTTCGTCAAGGACAAGTGTAGAGCGCGCATTATGCGGAAATTGCGTTCATCATACAATTTACGGGGCAATCGGCGGATAGCTTCCTTCACGTCTTCGTTCTCGTAAAGGCAATCATCGCGGTGTAGACCTGTGCGACAAGTCAAGTTAGAGCAATTATGGTTGGTACTAATATAAACTCACCGTATTGATTGAAACCAGACAAGTTGTAGGCCCATTTGCCCAAGCTTGCTGCAAATCGAAAAGATTACTCCATTATAAATTGTTTTATTGCAAAATAAATTTACGTAATCGAATTGTCAAGCAGAATTCCGCACAGTGCGAATTTTCTCAAAAATTCATTATTTCAAATTCACTATAGTTTATTGAGTAACTTGTCGTATACTTACAGAAGACCATGGGTCCCTTCCTGGCAACGTATCCCGACATTTTTGTACGATTTTTAGAGATTTTTACAAATCTTCCAGAGACGATAGCGCAGAAATCTGAAGTAAAATAAATTTTATTTTCGTACTATAGTGCTATCTCATTCACACATGCATGTGCCATGTATGACAGTTCGCATTTGTCAGATTTCTGGTAATAGAGCAGTTGCTCGTTTGCCAACCAGTGTTGGAAATGTGCTTTTATCGCACTATGGGGAATTTTGGAAAAAACCTCACAATAAAATTGATAGAACTTGGAAAACGAAAAGTGCCACAAAACAACTCAATTATTTTCGATCAATACAAAAAATCGGATGTAGGTAAAAGTTTTAAGATTTATTATTGAACATTTTATACAGGAAATGGGAAAATTACAAAAATTTCTTAAAAAGTAGCCTCACTTCTTTCTAGAAATGCGTGAGTTTTTTTTTTCAAAATAGAGCGTTATTAAAAAAATATTCTGAGGCGAAGCGTTCTTGAAAAATATTTTAAAAAGGGTGAATTTCTTATCAGCCGTCGATTTCAATTCTAGGTCACGTCATCTTTCCATCCGTAAGGAAGGAGATGGGTAATGAGAAGCATCATATCCGTAGCTCAACCCTCTAATAGCAACTCATTACCTATATGGGGGGGTTATCATGTAATCCATTCCGAAAGAAATTTCTTTCGAATTTGAAAAAAAAAATTATGTGATTTTTGACTGTTTTCGAATCGCATTTCCTTTCGAATCGGATTACATTATAAGGCCGCTGAATATTACTCGCCTCTTACGATAGGTATTTCTACCTCGCACATATTCTAAACCACTAACACGGGCATAAGCTCATTCATAGTCGAGAATAGTTTGAAAATATGCTATCCGAAAACAACAATTGAGCTAAATTTTGTTTAACTTTATTTTTTCAGATCGTACAAAAACTTGGTGGAGATACAAATCGAACGACGGTATAGTAGAACTCCAAATAATCTTGCAACTAAGGATAATTTTAATATAGTTTATTTCAACGTGAGCTTATTTTTAAGCGTGATTTTGTATAAACATACCCTCCTAGTAAGTTTTATTCTACTTTTTATGCAAATGCTAAGACGTATTCATGGTACTAAAAAAAAAAACATTCAGAAAATTAAACAAAAGCATTTAATCTGAAAAACCAGAAAAGTAATCTTTTTATTTTCTTAGCTTTAAATTTTTCAATTGAAAATGTTTTATTCAGAATAGTTATATTTTTATTTATACTTTACTAAGCGCTTAATGAATAAAAAAAAGAATCTTATATCATCTTTATTTTTATATGGAAGAAAAACTTGTGAGCGTCTTTAAGCAGTTAATTTGTAATTTTCATGCCATTTAAAGCCTGTTCTTTGTTATTCATTATTTACTAATACATACATACATACATACATAACATAACATAAATATTACAATTAAAATGTTCCTTTAAGCATGCGATTAAATGCACTCTTAATTGACAGTTTCTCATCTGTTACATTCGTTTTTATCGCTTGCAGGACTCCACTTTCACAAGAGAATACCCGAGACAATGGTGATTTTTGTATGCTTAATTTAAATACAGACATACGCATGCGTGTTGCTTCCGATTGCAGTAAAGGAGATGGCGCATGTGGCATAGGTGCGAGATATATACTCTCTGTAAAATTAAATATAACAATTATTGAATAAATATTAAATTTAAGTAATGTGTATATAATAAAAAAAAAAAAAGATTCCATAAAGTTTTTTTTTTTTTTTTTAACTTGAAAAAATTTATATAAAATTAATTTTTTTACTTAATCCTTAAATATAATAATTTAAAATAAATATCGGATTTTGTTTTTGTTTTTCATAAATACCCATATCATAAAATCGACCAATACTCCACTTTAGTAGTGTTTGTAGAGGAAATTGTAATATTTGACGACGTAATACTTGAATAAGTAAATTTACTAAATAAATGATGAGACGCAACTGAAAGAGAATAATAACAATTATTATAATTTAAACAAATTTTTCTCGCCAGGATAGATAAGGTCTAATTTGGTTGCATCCGAAAAAAGTATAATTTCTCAAAATTGTATACCTTTGAGTATGTGGATTATTGAGAATGACAAATGTGATTTAATGTTCTTGTTTGACAGGAGAGGCATTTTCCTGTTTATGCGCCCATACTTTTTATTTTCATTTAGAGTCTTCGTATAAGCTTTCTTTACACAGTTGAGCATAATTCCGAAATTATTTCAACCACTTTCAATGGTAAGGACTTAAAAGGATGCTTTTTACTCTTTCTTCCGAACATTGTATCCCCTTGGGGAAATGTTTTACAAGGGGGATCTTTGCGTTTTTTGTCATGCTTTGACAAATTCGGATCCGAACTCACATCCCTGATGGCATTGTATACAATTTATCTCGAAAACATACCAAAATTCTTGAATTTTTGCCCTTGATTGCTCCCTGATTAAAAAAGGTTCTTTTTTGTCAAACCGACCAGTATTTTCTTCCAGAAAATTTAACAAAATTATCAGAGTAGAGGTTATTTATTAAATATTAACCAAAAAACTATTAACTTTTTCAACCAATCGCAAGTAATAGCGCTAAATCGATGTCCAATGCACTTTAGACGGATGTAAACAAATATCAAAGAATTATAACGAAAATTCTTTTGTCATTTGAAGAGAGCAATACAATACTACCCCGAAATTTAAGGATGGGGGTATGGGGCTAGCGACCCCACGAACCCCTCCAGTCACCACCACCAGATTTTATTGGTCAAATTTTCGGTATTACTTTCCTTTAGGGGTCAACTGCTAATAAATTAGATAAAATTATGTGATATAGCTCAAAAGACGGGGTTCGCCCTCAGGATCACGAATCCGGAAGCGCTTTTTTAATATTTAGCTTCTCTGCAGAGATATTTGCAATCAAAGTTTCAAGTTTTCATGTGGTTGTTGTAATTTTATTAGACTGTCCCTAAAAACGTGCAAAAAAAGTCCCGCCGTGGCGGTAGCCACGGTTATGTCACACGTCCGGACTTGGGATGGCGTAGCCCAGGGTTATTTTTTATAAGCGCGGCCGAAGGCCGCCAACTCAGAAAGGTGTTTCGCACATAAATACCATGGATTCCGCCCCAATTTTGGTATCGGACCCGGGTCATTTTTCGGTTTTTTGACCATAACTTTTCACTAAAACAAAAAATTAAAAAAGCGCTTCCGGATTCGTGATCCTGAGGCCAAAACCCGTCTTTTGAGCTATCTCCCATAATTTTAGCTAATTTATTAGCAGTTGACCCCTAAAGGAAACTAATACCAAATTTTCGATCACAAGCGATACTAGTGAATATAATTCTCTATCTATCTTCGGGCGGTGATAGATTGATTCTAATTTTTGGTCATTCTAATACAGTCATACCACAACAACTCACCGATGTAAACACTACATAATAAACTAATACAGTCGGAAAGAGAAATAGCAGCGAGGTAAAGAATATTGTGGCGAGATATAGCTGGCGATTGACATAATTATGCGACTCCACGCGATCTGTAAAAAGAATTTTGAAATTTAAAAAAAAAAGTTGTATTCGAAAAATACTCACTTTTGAGTACATTATAACGTTTTCCCAGCATCACTTTCCAAAGCACCTGAATACCTCTAGTCTCCACTTTGTACAAACTGATGAAATTAAAATTTTTTAAGTACAATGAAATGTTCTACGGCTGTGTGAAACATCAACATAAGTATTTCAAAATTTTTTCAAAACGCCCTGTTTAAGAGTTTGTTTGAAAAACTCTAGTTTAGATTTTCAGCAATGCTATATTTCAGAATTTTGGTAAATAATTTTTTTTTTTCTACCCGAATGAAAAGTCAACACATTTTCAGTTGAGATAGGGCGTTTTAAAATTAAATCCTGAAACAGTTTTGAAAAAAAAAAAAAATCCGAAATAGAGGGTTTTGAAAATATTTTGAAATAGCGTAAAATAAATAACTTACACTGCTGTATAAATATAAAAACAATGTGCATGCAGACCAATTACGGATATTAAAATTGGTAATGATGCCAACTGAAAGGATAAGCCGATGCATCCTAGTAAGGCGATTGGTATAAAAAGTTGACGCACAATCGGTTCAATAAGATCTAGTTAAAGATAGACGGGAGAGAGAGAGAGCAATTAAATATGTATGAAAATTGAAATAAAAGTTTAGAAAATTCTGTTGCATTCACATACCTAAAAATTTTGCCCATAAATCAATGTGATAGTTGAAACAATCGAGCAAAAAATTATTCAAATGCTCATTCAGTTTCAGGCCAATTGGGCTACCTTTAAGTGAACGCAATAGCAGGCGCAATTTTTGTATGACCAACTGCAAAGCATGAAAGAGCAGATTTATTAAAGTCAAATGCATATCGACGGCTTATATTACATATCTGTAGAACTATCTAGCGCTAGGTTGTGTTTTTTTATTTTTGATCGCTTCAGAAGTTTTTCTTGGGATCAATTTGTAATATATTTCTGGCGTATAACTATTTCTGGGCTATTTTGGCAGTATCTTGGAAATCTTTTGAGATTTTTTCCGTTTGATTTCGAATTTTTTTTACGAAACTACTTCGTACAGTAGCCCGTTTCCGTAACTCAATCACATGTTGCTGTTAAGGTTTTGGTTTTGCGGTACTGCCCGACGGTCGGGGTAGCGATTTGATATGACCCGTGGAACCTTCTAGGTCATGTCATTCTCCATCCGCAAGGAAGGAGAAGATGGGTAATGAGAGGCATCATATCCGTAGATCAACCATGGAGTTAGCACGTCATTCCCTATGCGCATATTAGTCGAATCTTACAACCGGTATACATACCTCGGGCATATTCTAAACCCCTAACCCGCAGGTGCGACTCAATTCGATCGATTGTATCGAGTTAAATAGTTTTAGTTGGTGACGACAATAAATCGAGAATTTTGTAAATTTTTTACCGAAACGGACTGCAGACCACTCCGTAACTATCTAGCGCAAGTTTGTTGGCTCCGTTATTTTTCCATTGCTTTTTTTATAGATCACTTCAGAACTATTTTTGGGAAAAATTAGGAATACATTTCGGACATGGTTTCCATAGATTTTTTAGACGGTGTTTTTATTTCTTGGGAACAACATTTTTTCGATATTATTTTTTCGGTCAGTTTTGTTAGTATTTCAAAACTATTTTTGATATTAGTTCAAAATAACTAAGACATAAAAAAGAATATAGCTGAAGAAAACCAATACGTTTTCAGAGATAAGGCATTCTAACAAATTCTGGCGTTTTTATGAAATATTTTCAACGAAAAGAGACAACTGGAAAGAGTAGCCACTCCTATACCTCCAAATACGGTGACCGATATTAAAACCTTCTGGGCTAGAGCTTCCTTGTCTATTGGCATAACACGAGCCAGTCCGATCTCCGTAACAGCTCGTCGTTAAATTTCCTTTCGGAAAGGACCATACATAATTATAAATGTGCCCCAGGTAAATATTCCCATTGTTGTTATTGATGTGGCGACAAAAACCCTCCTCGAAGATTTTGATGTCGGTACACATAATCTGAAAGCGAAAACTTGATATTTTATTTTTTTCAAGAGATATTTTAACTCATGAAGGTGTTCTGCCCATTAATACTATGGGTCACGTCACAATGTTGGGATTGGCCTCTGTAAAATTATTGTTTTTTGGCCAATAACTTTTCAGTGGAACAAAAACGTTAATTTCCGCTTTCAGATTAATGGAATCGAAGTCGAAACGCATCTTATGATACCACTCCCGATATTTTTAGACGTGTTCCAGCAGTTTTTTGGTATATTAATTAAGTCCTGGATTTCAGGACGAAGAATTGGCACGGGATACCCGGGATGTGATTTCCTGGGCTCGATGCCTTATTGCCAGCACACTTAGAGTTTTCTACAAAGTCACGTAATATGAGCTCTCAATATGTACATTTGTATTTCGGACATTTACTCACATGCGAAGTGGTCATTAGATAGTCGCCAGGATCCGTTATGTAAAAAAGCAGTAATAACATAACACAAATGCCAAGAAATTTATCCACTGCGAGGTTATAGCTGCGTTTTCTAAAACAAGCAGTTACAAACAAAAACTGATAAATTTCCATCGAATCCGAACTGTCCAAAAACTCACCCAGAACTACGATATGCGCGCCACTCCAAATAATGTCCATAGATAGAAGACCGACGCAGCATTGGCTCAAAGAAGCGACATTCGAATAGTTGAAGAATTGCATGTGTTATACAACTGGGCAGAAATATAAGCAATCCTACCAAAATATTAACAAAACCACATCGTTGTAGATTGCTATTTTGGACATGACACTGGTTTTCACTCAACAGCCTGCACAACATACTAACATCATCATCACGCTGACTATCCGCTGCACCGCTATCCCCACCACCACCTACAGTTACCTTGCTGTCGTATATATCATTACTCCGACTGCGACCTTTATCGCTTTTACCAAAGTGGATATATTCATGCAGCAGCATCATTTTTGGCACATCATAAAGGAAGACATTGGCTTGTGTGGTGTTTGTTGGTTTTATACTCAATTTGAGCAAATAAATATTTGGCGTATGAGCATCGTAGGCAAAACTGATGGCCACATCTTGTTGTTGTTTCGCAGACTTGGGTCCGGCACGAAAAATGTGTCCCAAATGGCGCAGGTTGTTGGTGTTGAATATTGCTCGTTCATTCGCGCTGTTGCTGTTGTTCGTTGTTGTTGTATCACAGTTACGATGCGTCACAATAAAATAGGAAACGGCATTATTTTCGCTAATTCGGATTTCACCAAATATATCACAGTCGGTTTTGGTAAGAAATAGCTTGGAAGGAAGGAAAATTTTTATGCTCATATTTTTTGTGAACTTTTTTTTGTAAACAATAGAATTGTGGTGTCATTTGATGAGGCGATCGATAGTTTTACATCGACAGATCGATTGAAACCGCATACCGCAATTACAACAATTCAAACGGAGGGGACTCGGCGCTGCTCATATCAGCAACTCTCTTTTGGTGTTGCTGAAGAGTTGCTAATGTCTTCAAACACGGCCAGGAGTTGATGTTTTTTGTTTAAAGAAAAACTCTGTTTTCAACTCAAATTTGTATTAATAATTAATAATAATTTGTGAAAATTTTTTTAAAATTGGCATGAAAGTCGAGATTTTATATTTGTCAGGAGTAAGGCATCGAATCCCGAATGCGAATGCCAGAATTTAAAAATTACAATCCAGTGGTCCCGGCATTGGCTAGATTATCTCAGATTATCTCGGGGTATCAAAATGTGAGTTTTGACCTCGATTTTTTTGACCAAAAACTTTTCACTGAAACAAAAAATTTAATTTCCGCTTGCGGTCCGGAGTTTCCAGATTATTGCGGCTTAAAAACCGGAGCGGTTCGAGAGATAGCCAGCCAGCAGAACAACATACGTTTTACCGATCGTATATTTTTTGATCATTTTTGATGTCCGAAAATAGTCCGGAAACTATATTGCTGGGCTGATTTACAGTTGGTTCGTTTTTTCACAATTTTTCGTATCCGAAAACGGTGCGGCAACTATACTGATAAAAACTGTGATCCCAATAACATCAGAAAATGATCCGAAAAACATCCGAAATCGTATCGGGAAAAGTACTTCAAATGGAGCATGAAAATGGAAAAATATACAGTTTTTGCCAGATTTTTTTTCATTTACAGATGAGTTTATGGAACGCTGCAACCCGTTTTACCTTTTCATACATTTTTGCTCACAAATTATAAGAGGGTGAGAAAATCCACAAAGTGAGAAATTTTTTCGAATCGGCCTGATTATTTCTTTTAAATGACGTAAACAACCGTCAAATATTTTTCAAAAAAAATTGATTAATTAAACGGGTAGTCAGTTCAATCAACGGCAACGGAACATGCGACGAAAATTGAACAATGTAAACAGACTTTTAGGCAAGTTCAAGAATCAACAAGAAGTTGACGGATAGACAACCAACTTTTGAATCAACTTCTTTTGCAACCCTGCGTTTGTTTAGGTCAGTCGCAAAAGCCATTTTGATAGCGCGGGTGAATCGCTAAAGAAATACATAAATTGTGCACAAGGGAATTTTACGCTGACATTTTTTGGCTACAAAAAGGAAGTTATATTATTTTTATGGTACGTATTATAGCTACATAAATTAAATTCGGCAATTCGTTAGTCCAGCAGTAAGCTAGAGCTACCGCGTATTTCCTTAGTACCTTTTGATAAATGGTTGCCAAAATCAAGAAATGGCGAATTGAAAGAATTCGCCTTTGTCAAAACCAATTCAGGCGAATTGTATTCAGGGTTGCCAGAAGCTTAAAAACAAATACCAAGGTTTTGCGAAATAATAGTACATTTACACTGCACCAAATTTGGCGAATTCGAATGAGTCATTTCGAACCTGTTTACACTGGCAAATTTGCATTTGGCTTCACCTTCCCTGCAAGAATCTTCTACTAGAACACAAAGCCACCGAAAGAAAATGCAACACCGTGATGTTGTAAACACCCGTCGAGTAATAATAAATGAAGAGTCAAGAAGGTTTGTCTTTTCCTGGTAGAATTAGTCCATTTTCCTAAAAAACTGGTTGAAATTGTTATTTACTGCTTTTATAATGCAAAAGTTATCACACGTTAATTACCAATTAAGGTTCTTGCTGGGTAATTCTAAATGTGCAACACAGGCAAGGTTGCTATTTTGAGGATCTGTGGATTGTATTGTTCGGGGAATGAGGCCAAATTTGGAAAATGAGCTTTGTATAGAAAATGCGCCAAATTAGCAATTATTCGCCAAATTTGGTACGATATAAAGGTACTATAATCCCAAAAAATTACCAAAAGCGTTGAAACGCAATTTTATTGATTTAACAATTTATAAATATAACTTATGTACGTATTCATATCATATACCTTAAATATATATGTTTATACGTTATAGAAATGGGCAGGCGAGACATGGTGAAATTTTTGGAGTGTTATGAGAAGTACCCATGTTTATGGGATCCTCGGCACAAATTTTACCAACACCGTCAGAAACGGAACGCAGCACTGAGCAGGATGATCACAGATTTAAATTTACGCAACTCTATAGAGGAACTAAAAACAAAAATTAGAAGCGTCCGAACGATGTATGCCAGGGAAGCTGGTAAAATATACGCCTCTAAAAAAAGTGGAACCAGCCACGAAGAAGTATACATTCCAACGGTGGCTTGGTTTGAGGTGGCAGATCGATTTTTGAAACCCGTTACAAGAAAAAGTATGGTAAGAATTTATCTTTCTACGCGGTTAAGAATTTGGGCCTAAATTTTAAACTTTTTTGGACTACATACATGGTTTCAAATTAAATCTAGACCAATTTTCAAGAAAATTGGCTAGATGAATGCGGTTTCAATTTGAAACCAGAAATTTTTTTAACATTTTTTAAAGAAAACAAATTTTTTGTCGAGCCGAAGGTGTCCTTACTAGTGCTCTTTTTCCCAGTAAAGAAGGCATGTTGCGCTTATTTTCTACTAATAAATAAATAAATAAAAAATTTTTTTCGGTTGGGCGGGATTCGAACCAAGACTTCTCGCATCATGCCCGTCTGCTCTACCACTGAGCTACATCGCACACATAAATGTTGTTGGTAAAATTCAATCTTGAATAAGCTTTCAAAAATAAATGAAAACAAAACAAAAATTGTAGACCGATAAGTTTTTAATTTAAAACCGAAGGGTTTTAATTTTAAATCAAAATGTTTTAATTTAAAACAGAAAAGTTTCAATTTTAAACCAAAAGGATTTAATTTTAAACCGAAAGGTTTTAATTCTACCCCAAAAAATTTTAATTTTAAACCAAATTTTTTTAAGTTTAAACTCAAAAGTTTTAATTATAAATCGAAAAGTTTTAAAAATAAAATAAAATTAAGAAAAAAGTGGCATTTGGCAGGATTCGAACGGAAGCGCTCAGAAGTCACAGTCGACTGCTCTACCGCTGAGCTATGCCGCACATGAAGTTTTCGTGGGCAAATGGCAATTTCAAAAAAAAAAAACAAAAAAAAAAATTTTAGACTGCTTTTTAATTTTAGATCTTAAATCGAAACCAAAAAAGAATTGAAAATCTTTGTAGGTATTTAGAAGGTTTAAAATATTCCAAAAAAAAAAGTTAAAAAAATCGTTTAAGCTTTAGACGGGTTTAGAATTTAGGCTAATTTTTTTAACCGTGTAAAGATTAAAGGGTCTATCAGCTATTCCGGCGGCGATCCCGGAATAATAATTATAATACAAAACACATCGAATTGGATATGAATATAAATATTTATTTTCAATTGTTTATTACAGTCCGATAGAAGCGAAAGAAGTGATAACAAAGAAGAAATCGAGGCATCGTACGTGGAGGACTTGCCATCAGGTTCGTGCCAAGAAAATCAAACAACGGAATCAGAAAAAGTAGCACCCAGCATCCAAGCCGTACCTACGTTACAGAGTATTTCTCAGGAAAAGGGGCCAGATGAATTCGATGCGTTCGGAGGCCATGTGGCGATCCAACTAAGAAATATGCCATTAGAAGTGGCGATTTCCTCACAGGCATACATAGCTAACTATTTGGCGCAAAAAAGGCTGAAAGTTTTAAGGCGAGGCACTCAAAATACCTCACGTCCAGATGGCTCCGAATATATTACGGATGATTTGGAATTTTGATAGTCGCAAAATCATAAAAGAAAGTTGCAGACGAATTAAATCAATAGATTTGGAAATAAATGTATAAAAAGTTAAAAAATAGTTTGGGTTTGTTTCATTCTTAGTAGCACCTGTTAGACGTTCGAGTGCATTTTGACTTAAAAAAAAAATTTTTTGAACAGGAAGACCCGCTGTTGTCAGAAAATTATAAAATAATTTTAGAGAAACTATTGGGAAAATTCATTTTATTTTATTTTTTTAATTGTATTTTGATTACCCGTAGAGTTGTGGAATTAACTACATAATTTTACCTGGTGATGTTAATTAGAGAAGTCTAGAGTAGCACACTTAATCTTCCTTATCGCTAACGCCATACCCATGACGCTAATCATCTGTTCCAACCACTCTTTGGAAGTCAATGTTAACTGATAGGAACATCTGATTAGTGTTATGGATATGGCGTTAGTGATAACGAAGATTAATTATGCCTTGAAGAATCAATCAAAAAAGGTTATAGTACATTTACACTGCACCAATTTGGCGAAAAATTGCAAATTTGGCGCTTTTTTTTCATACAAATCTTACTTTCCAAATTTGGAATTACATCAGACGCAACGTGTATAGGCCCTTTTAAGAATTAGTGAAAAAAGGTTAAACTGGGCATACACGACCAACATGCGCGCGCGTATGCTGGGGCTCAACTTGAAATTCCTCGTGTGAGTCATGCTAGAGTCATGTCGGTGTAACTACTACATACACAGTTTCACTAATACACCAAAACTGACTCTTGACTCAGACGCATCGTGTATAGGCCTTATAATATTTAGTAATTTCATGTACATATATATAAACAGGGAATTCATTTAAAGCTATAAAAGCCGTGTAAAACTTAAAAAAACGTATAAAGCTAGTAAACTAGTATTAAAAGTGACATATGAGGTTTACAAAGCTTTAAATGAATCCCCATAATATATAGTGACCATTTTTTATATATTCGATAAAGTCGATAAAAGTTGTCAAAATTTGACCTAATGAAAACCAGCCTTTTCACTTAAAACTTTTGATATACAAAAACTATAAAAGGACCTATACACGATGCGTCTGAGTCAAGAGTCAGTTTAGGTATATTAGTGAAAATGTGCATGTAGTGGTTACACCGACATGACTCAAGAAAATCAAAATGAGTTCGATATTTTGTAGAATGACGGCGAGTCAACACGTACACAGATGACTCACGAGTCAGACGCAATGTGTATAGACCCCATTAAAGAAAGCTAAGGGTTCACCTAGCGACGCGACGCGACCAAATATTCTTTGCATGTGTTCCTTTGGAACAGAGTACACCTATCGACAGCAGCACCACGCGACACAACAATGTTGATCAAATAGGCAACTATTTGGTCGTGTCGCTAGGTGTACCCGTACGTTAAGTGCTTTGAAATACTTTTCGGTTTCTATCATCATGAAAAAAAATTTTTTTGATTTCAACCACAGTGAAACAGTGAGCCTGGTACTGACAACATGATTATTTGACAATTTGTATGTGAATTAAATTGAATGGCCCGTAGTCATAGTCAAAATTAAACATGATTTTAAGTTAGTTAAAGCATTTTTGACAGATAGCACATTTAAAGTTCTGTCAAAAAGCTTTAACTAACTTAAAATCATGTTTAACTTTGACTATGACTACGAGCCAATGTGTTAACACACTACTAATTAGTAGTTTGTTTCCATTAATCCTCGCAAAACAAATGCGCCAAGAATACACGAAATTTTACGTTAATATTTCAGTCGCGGCCTGCGGTATTTTGGTCGAGTAAAAGCCGTTTCATTTATTAGCACGGTATTTTCTAAATTTTACTCAAGCATCTGTTGGGTTTATTAGGAAAACACTATCACCCCTATTATGAGTGTGGAACAAGAATAGAAAATCAACTACCTAGCGATTAGCGAGCATCGAGCCATTGCGAATGATGAACCGAACGCTTTATTAACGTCTTTTACTGCGTTATCGGCGATATTATCTTTTTTCAATTCAAATGATTTGAAAATTAAAAAAAAATATTTTAATTTTGGTTAAAATTTTCAACTCATATTTTGAAGCAAATTGTCAAATAATCATGTTTACTTATTTGTTTACGCTATCTGGCTCATTGTGATTTCAACTAGCAGTCTGCCAAATGAAGAAAAAGTTCCCTGGTTTGTCTGGAAACGCTCATGTTGGCAGGCCTGCGCTTGTCTCAACTTCTATCGGTATTCGATAAAGTCGATCTAATTTAATCGAACTAGAACCAGCCCTATGTGCATATGTCACGGAAGTATTGATTTTAAATTGAATCCTGTTATACACATTACAGTATACACATTTTTCACTTTTGCAATTGGATTTTGAATGCTTGGATCTCATTTATAAATAACTAACGATCATATATATATTCACACTGAAGTGATTTATGGATATATTAATTCTTTACATATTACAATTGGATTTGAATGCTTGTTTAGCAACTACTTGAAAGAAAACCTGGCGTTAAAAAGTTCCTTGCCATTTTTGATGCTACTGAAGTAGACATTTATATTAAAAAAAAAAACACAAATTGAATCTTGGAAAACGCCTCAAACATTAACATTAACGATCTCAAACAATTATCTACATTCCTTACGAAAGTTGAGAAGTTTACAAACGAAATGGCAATGTCATTGGCAGCATGCAATACACGTCCACGCCTATGCGAAGTGAATCCCGGAAGCGCCAACTTCTTCAAGGAGAAACTTTTGTTTGCAATTTACGAACACTTTGATGAACAAGATTTGATTGACGTTACATTTAAGTTATCAAATCCTAGTGCTTTAATAACAGCGCATCGTTTGATTCTATCGGCGGCAAGCCCATATTTTAAGCAACTCTTTAAAGGCGAAGCGGGCCTTTGTCCACTCGTCGAGGTCAAGGACATCGATAGCGAAACTTTTGAACGTTTAATAACTTTCTGTTACACCGGCAAAGCGCTCATAACCATCGAAAATGTGGACCAAATGTTGAAGGCGTCTATGCGCTTGCAATTGGATGACGCTGTCACAAATTGTATTGACTTTCTATTAGAGCATATAAACGACTACACACTGGAGCGAACATATGCACTGGAGAGTGAGACTCAATGCGTTTTGCTAAGTGGGAGAATTTTGGAATATGAGTTGGCGAATTTTACAAGTTTAATGCAAAGTAATGAGTTTCTAAATTTCGACTTTAACAAATTGAAGACTCTGCTCGAGCATGATGACTTGAATGTACCAACTGAGAAAATGGCATTTGAAGCTGTCAAACGTTGGTATGAGCACGATGCTTCTGCGCGTAAATCGCAACTACCCGACATTATTAAATGCCTACGATTAACGCAATTCGATCCGAACTTTTTATTGACTAACATTCAGCCATTGCCGGGTTGTCATTTGGTGGCACTGGAAGCATTAACTTGGCTTAATTTTCCTTCAAGTCGTTCAATATTATCGCTGTGTTTCACCAATTCGAGAAAGGGAACAGATTTTTTAGCTTTCAATAAATCGGGAGGACAGTACCGGAGCATCTTTCAATATAACAGCGCTGAAGATGTATGGAATAAATGGGTTGATATCGATATGGATGTGAAATGGTACCAAGTAATTTTTATGGACGATAATTTAATCTTCTTTGGCGGTATGCGAAACAGGAAAGTGATTAAGGAAGTTCAAAGCCTGAATTTCAAAACCAAAACATTTCAACAGTTACCTTCAATGAATCAGCCTCGATATTCACACGCCGTTGTAAGTTTACATGATACGATCTACGCAATTGGAGGAAAGGGAGCCGATGGTGAAATTTTAAAATCAGTGGAAACGTATTCGGTTTCTAACGGCTGGAAGGAAGTAAATAGTATGATCACACCGCGCTTTGCACATGGCGCAGTTGTACTCAATGGAAAAATTTACATCCTGGGCGGACAGACAAAGGAAAAGATGTTAAAGTCTGTCGAATGCTATGACCCCACGACAAATTGCTGGACTCAGTCTGCTGATATGAATGAGGCATGTTTCGATGCTGGTGTAACTGTGCACAACGGACAAATATTTGTTGTAGGCGGAGGGAATTCCTCTAAATTAGTGGAAAGCTACGATCCACAAAGAAATGAATGGACTAAGATTTGCCCTTTGAGCACTGGATTTCAACTACCTGGTTGTATTTCAATCGATAGTCAATTGTGGTCTGTTGGTGGATTTCACGAAGATTATAAAAAATGCGTTTCAGTTTACGATGATAAGAATGATAAATGGATCGATAAGAAACCCATGCCTTTGGGTGGATTCTATTATTGTTTTACTGTGCCAAAAGCTTTGCTTAACAGTGAATAACAAGTATGAAATTTTAATAAAACATTCTGCATTATCTTACCTATTTATCTACTAGCTGTTAAGATTATCAAATAAAAAAACTCCATATATTTACCGAAACCAGTCTTGAGAGAAAAAAAAAATAATACAACTAACGTAGCACTAAAACAATATGAGGGGGGTTAACCACCCCAATAGAAACCGGCTCCATGGCCTTGATCCAGATCCGGACAACCCTCCTGCAAAACGGTTCAAGAAAACTGAAACCAACTTTATCTACTTACCAGACCGTAAATCATCCGACGACCACATCCCACTCAACAAAATTACAGTTTAACACCTGGCTTAGTACAACAAACACACAAATTATTAAATATAGATTAAATTTACGCAATTTTAAAGTACAAATTAGAATACATACATCGGGACGATATGGCCTTAGTTGCCCTGCTGTAAATTTATTTATCAAGTATTGCTTAAATAAATAAAAAAAAACTCGATATATTTACCAGAATTTTCTGTTCATTTGATAATGCTATCCATGTTTTGTATTATTGAAAAAGATTAGATAGGTGGCAACCCTGAAAATGATCCAAGACAAAAGCCCCAGTTACATAAAACTTTGCAGGTTCCACTTGCATACAAAGTTTGTGGAACGTAAAGCAAAGTGAGATTTTGGCAAATGCTCAAAGCCGAGGAGCGCATTTGTCAACGTTTTATGTAATAGGGGCTCAAGTGTCAAATACATAAAGCTTTGTTAAGCCCTAATTACATAAAACTTTTCAGGTTCCACTTTCACACAAAGTTGGTGGAACGTAAAGCGAAGCGAGATTTTGGCAAATGCTCAAAGACGAGGCGCCCATTTGTCAAAGTTTCATAAAGTGTAATATAACTGGAGCTTGAGAGTTTGTCAAATTTTAACCTTGCTTCAAATAGCTGGTGCGACCAACCAAAAGTTTCACTCTCTATTTTCTATTCAAATTTCACTCTCCATAAAAACGTTAGAGGTCTTATTTCTACATTTTTCCATTAAAAACACAAGAAATTAACACAATGTTGTCAACATTTTTTTCATGCAACAACAAATTATGTATGTTTTTGTTGATGTTGCTTGGAAAAAATGTTGACAATAGTTTGTTATTTTCTTGTGTTTTTTATGAAAAATTTTAGGGAGAATACCCCAATTGCATCGCCACCTAAAGATAACTTAAAAAAAAAAAAATAATAATTAGGTGAACTTGTCTACCGTGTCGTCTTTATTAGTTTTCGTAAAATTCATTATTAATGCATACAATTCCATATGTGTATGTGAAGTTACAGTTCAATCAGTACAGTTATTGTATCTTTGTATATATATAATTTTTGACTAAACTGCTTCGAATTACCAAGGGATTATATGAATTTCTTATGTATGCTAGGCCAATGGCTCATAGATTTGCTTATTCATTTGTGAACGAGCATGCTTATTTTGGGATCAAAGATTGTATGTAGTACAGGTTTAATCAACTTAAAATTCACGACGATGATATTTGTCCGGATCAAAGTATGAAGTGACCACTACACGATCACTAAATTTACGTCCGGTCAATGCTTGTTGTGCCTTTTGACAATCCATCACCGAATTGAATTCAACAAATACTTTACCACAACCCGGCACATCGACACCTTCAATGGGTCTGGGAATTTCAACACTACGCACGACACCATACTTATTACATTCCTCTTTAATATCCTCCAAAATATCTTCATATTCCTCTTCATCGCGCAACTCATCTGGTGTGACCATATTCAATAGGCAGAGTACTTCAGTGGGTGGTCCCGAAGTACCGACCATTGACAGACCAGGTACTTGTATCATAACTGGAGCAGCAGCTGTCGAACTATTTTGTGCATTCTTTGCACCAACACTGGCACGTTGAACAATTAGTTTTTTGTCGCCGAGTTGCATTCCATTCAAACCAGCAATAGCCTAGATGTGAGCAGGAAATAAAAGATTCAGAGTTAAGTGGTTCTTTTTTTTAGAAAAAAAAAAGGTTTTTTTAAATCTTATTTCGGTTAATTTTGTTTTATTTTATGTTACTTGTTTCTTGATAAACTTTAATTTAACTAAATTTTTTATTTTGATTTTGTTTTATTTTATTATACTTTATTTTGTTCCAAGGATTGAACAGAAACCGTAACCGATTAAAACCTATTCATTTTTCAAAACCGTTGTTTTTATCTGAAAAAGAAAGAAACCGAAACCGTCTCAAACGCCGGAACCAGTTCCAAACGGTTTGAATTTTTTAATGTCTTCTTTTTGTGGACACACATTTTATTTTACCAGAGACTTCCCTGAATAATTTTCATGAAAGATGGTTTAGCAAGGTTACAAAAGACACGTTTTGACCTCAATATCAAAAATCCGGAAGAGGAAATTGAACCTCAGAAAGCATCACTCATACTAATGTTCCATTTTAACATATTTAAATAAATAAATAAATAATTTTATTAAAGTTAATTTTTTAAATTTATTTTGAAGACACTTTTTCCATAAATAGCGACCAGCGCACCACCTATCGAAGTTTCAAGTTCCTGGGTTGCCAAAATAAAAAATCCATCATGACCACCGGAGTAAAGTTATGAAAATTCAGACTTATTTTGCATTTACATATGTATGGATTTGAGTCTTAAGACTAATATTGTAGAAGGAACATTTTTTTGTGTGGTTTTTTTTTATTTGGAAACCGTAACCGAAACCAAAATAAATGTTGAAGAACGAAACCGCAAGCGAAACCCGTTACAAAACCGAAACCGGAACTTTATTTTACTTTATTTTATTTCATTTCGTTCCATTTATTTCATTTCATTACATTTACTTCGTTAATTCCATTTATTTAGTTTAATTTTACTTTAACTTTTAAATTTAACTTTATTTCCTTTCATTTCATTCCAATTTATTCACATCCGAATTCTGTAATTTTGTCTCATCTCAAGTCACAAAATTTGAGATTTGTCGTTTGAGTTTTGATATGGACGAAATGGAATTGGAACACGAAATGCCTCTATTAGTGGCTATTGTCTCTATTAGTGACTAGAGACAGCTTACAGAATTCAGGGGTAAGATTTGTCGTTTGAGATTTGAAATTGGACAACATGGAATTGGAACACGAATTGTCTCTTATCTCTCTTTCAATTTCATTCCATTTTTTTCATTTAATTTTATTTTTTATAAATTTTTGCCAAAATGCTTACCTGATCGGTTATACTGTGATCAACATATTCGGAGAATGCATAACCTTTGCTCAAACCCGTGGCGGCGTCTTTAACCAAATTGAAAGCACGCAATTGTCCAAAGGAGAGCAATAACTCTTTGACCTAAAGAAATTTCGGAGAAAAACACAGATAAAATTAATTTTTACTGAAGAGATTGGGTATTTTTTAGGGCATATGAAACAAGGGAAACGTCAAAGTTCGGGTTGCGCCGAACATTATAGAATACCCAGCTGTGATTTTTGCGATAAAAGTTTAATTTAATCTTATGCCCGTATTTTTTTTTTTGTATTTTCTTTTTAATTTTTTGTGAATTTCATTTTGTGATTTGAATTTTTCTATGACAATAACAAGAAAAATATGGAAAAGTACAAAAAAAAAAAATATGACGTAGTGTCATACAGGTATGTATTAACATATTTCTTTAAAGCTTCTTGAATCCATATTTTTTGGAATTTTTTTTCTTTGCTTTTATAAAATGGCAAATGGTGGGAATCGACGGTAAATTGAATTTTTTTCAAAAACTTTTAAAAAATCAAAAATTCAGTTTTTAATCAGGCAGGTTCTGGCAACTCACTTCCGAGTAAAATTTGTGAAAATTTTGTCAAAACTACATAGTAATTTTCACAAAATTTCACTCGGAAGCGAATTGCAGAACCTGCCTGAATAACTCGGAAATTTGCAGGGGTATAAAAACAAATACTTTTAAAATTAAAGTTTGCCATTAAATTTGGCCTCACATTTTTTTGTACTATACCTCTGATATGTCTGAAGATAACCTTAAAGGCTCATTTACACGGGTCGATTTTTATCGAACCACTTGTGTTCAACCCTTATATACAAGGTGAAGATCGATCGAATTGCTGTTTACACGGTCGATTGAAAAAAAGGTTAGAAAATTCGACCCGTGTCGTTTGTTATCCTTAAAATTTCAGAGTTTTTTTGAAATATGTATATGAATTTTTGGAAACAAATTTTAATAATTTTTCTAACTGTTTACATAGTGGAGATAAATTGGTTAAACATAAAATTTGAAATTGTGTAACATGGGAAATTTTGATTTTTTTTAATAGGGGTATTCTCTCTAAATTTCTTTTCATAAAAAACACAAGAAATTAACACGCTATAGAGTTGAAATTATAAAATTTTTTCCAGTAAGAACAAAAAACACACTTTTGTTGGGAGAGAGAAGACCCCTCCTATACATATACTTTTAATAGCTTTTCAAAAAAAAAAATAGGATTGGGTACTTTTTGCATTGAATTAGTTCGATCGATCGTTCAGTAAAATGAACTAAACTTTGTTGTAGTAATTTCGGGTGAGAATTTTTGGAATTTGTCATAAATCTTAAGCTCGTTAAAAGAAAAAAAAAAAATGAATATTTGTAAACTAACCCCCTTCTTTATAAAAATAAAAAAAGAGGTTTATAAAGCTTCTTAAAAATGACATTTCCATACAAATTTTGAATTATAGGAGCTTATTAAACCTTTTATATTTTTTATGAATATGGGGGTAAATCTTTTATTTAATATAGTTCGCTAGTTCGTTTAGTAAAATGAACTCAACTTTTCGAAACCGAGGTAACAGCAAACAATTTTACTTTTAACGTTGTTTACAAAACAAAACAAAGTTTCCTACAAATAGTTTAACATGCTTTTTGTTTGAGGGGGTTGCTATTATCAACTAATGAACTAGTTCAATTGGTCAAACTACTTCACTTCGGTGAATAAGGTGGCCAAAATAAGAAGATAACGAATTAGTTCAATTGTTTATACGAAGTAGAAACGAACTAGTCCTTTCATTTAACTAAGAAACCCAACTCTCGTAAATAAATAAATATATGAGCAAAATATCACAGCTGGGTATACAAAAAATACAAATCAAGTAGGGATATGCTTTACAGCGATTAAACCGATTTTGAATTAATCAAAGCTGTTTTCGCACATTCCCAAATATTTAGTAATAACTTGAAGAGTGCCAAGGTATGAGCATTTAGTTTGTTGTTGGAAAAAAGCTATCAGGCTATTGTATATCATTCCACAGCGATAGTTTTAGTGCACCCTGTTTGTTTTTTACTTTAAATGGGAACGCGTCTTGTCCTTCAGATCCATTACCTAAAACAAAATAACAGTGGGAGAGGCTAAGCGAATGTGATTTGTTGTTTTCTTGTTTTTTTTTTTTATTTTGCTTTGAATGTAGGGTAAAAAATTCTGAAAAGTTCCTGCAAATGCAAACTATTTGTCAATTCATATTCAACTTGCCTTTTTGCCCCCACGACATTTTTGCATCATGCATTTATTCAAAATTCACTGCATCGACAAAACGCACTCACTTGAGTTTCGCACATCGCTCTCTAATAATTCTCTAAATATGTAATATGTATTGTAACTGGGGTGCGCGCAGCAGTGAGAGCATGGCCGATGCAACTGCTACAAAAGCGTGAACGAATGAGTACACAAGAGGAGCTTGTTGCTGGGTGGTGTAGGATGCAACCGACCTAAGCTACAATAACCAAACAATCAAAAAACAAAATTAATTTATAAATTTTTACCAAACAAATCTAAATCTATGTAGATACATATTTATGTATAATAGTATATAAAAAAAAATGCTCAAAATTTTTTTAATTTATAAACAAAATGCGTAGCTGAAAATCGAGAGCTGTAAGTAGAGCTTAAAATTTATGTATGTATGTTGGGAGCTGAAAATTGGAACACTGCTGCTGAAAATTAGACAAAAACTGGAGCTGAAAATTGTACTCTGCAGCTGAAAATTAGAAAATATGGAGCTGAAAACGAAACAATGGCGCTAAGACATTTATAATTTGGTGCTGAAAGTGTAAAAACGGGAGCCGAAAGTTCAAAATCTGCCGCTGAAAATTTAAAAAAAAAAAAAAACACACCCATTTTCGCTGAAAATCAAGCTGAAAGTGAGAATTAGGGCTGATGATTTGACACGGGAATTGAGCTATTTGTATATTGGGCCAACGATTATTTTTTTTTAAATCATTTTCATATTTTCTGAATAGTGGAAAACCCCAAAATTACCTTTTTTTCAAAATATAGACAAAAATTGGAAATCTTTCTTTAAGATTTAAAATTAATGGCAAGGTTGGCAGTTTTTTGAACTAAGGAACTAGAGAACTAAATCTTTTAATTTAACTAGTTCGTCCAATAAAGAGAACTCAACTTTTCTCTGGCAGCTTTTCAGGTGAGAATTTATGTAATTTATCTTAGAAAATCGCCACGTTATCATATAACGACACCGCGGTAACCGCAAACAATTAAAATTCTTAAACTAAATTTTACTTTGGTTGTTATTACTAAATAAAATAAAATTCCTTTTAAATAATTTAAGTTACCTTTCCCTAACAATATAAGTTAGGTTGCTATTACAAACTATTGAACTAGTTGCACCCGCGGGTTAGAGGTTTGGATTAAATATGCCCGAGGTAGGCATACCGGACGTAAGAGGCGATTAACATGCACATAGGTAATGGCATGCTAGCTCGATGGTTGATCTAAGGATATGATGCCTCTCACCTCTCATTAGCCATATTCTCCTACACTACGGATGGAGGGATAACATGACCTAGAAGGTTCCACTCGCTTCCGAGCGTACCGGATCCATATCTGGCCAAGGACTGTCAATCACTCCCAAAGCCTTCGGGGAGTATTTTTGTTGTTAACAGCAACAACAACTACAACATAGGACTAGTTCAATTGGATGAACCATAGTTCAATAAGGTGATCAAACTAAGATAGCTTTAGAGTTAAATGGTGTGAACGAACTATGGGCAAACTAAACCTTTAAACCAAAAAACCCAACTTTTATTAGTGGTATTATTCGAAACTTTCAAATTCTCAAAATTAGCTCTTTAGAGGAACTCACTTGAATAGAGAACACCAATATTTATTGTAAAAGCATCACACTACTAGAGTTGGGATTTTAGTTCAGTGAAAGAGCCTTTCAGTACTGCGCTTCTAGTACTTTTCAAACCATCGAACTAATTCTTTATGATCTAAATGAACTAATTTATTTGAAACGAATTTCATTCTTACTTAAAATAGCCTTTAACAGCCTAGGCGATTTTGGCCGTCCAACATGTTACGCCAATCGCTTCTTTGTTGAGCCAACTGGCGCCAATCCGAGGCACAGCGTGTTCTCACATCTGTCTCCATTTGGTCTTGTCATAGGAGTGGTGGTCTCCCTATTCCTCTACTTCTACCGGCGGGTGCCGATAAGAATACCTTCTGTCCCGGAGCTGAACTATGTCGACGTCTGCGTAAAGCTCATGTTGTTGTTGTAGCTAACAGCAAAAACACTTCCCGAAGGTTTTGGGGCGGTATTCCCTTGCGGTACTGCCCGACTGTCATGGTATCGATTTGGTATGACCAGTGGAACCTTCTAGGTCATGTCATCCCTCCATCCGTGAGAAAGAAGAGATGGGTAATGAGAGGCATCATATCCGTAGATCAACCATTGAGTTAGCACGTCATTACTTATGTGCATATTAGTCGCCTCTTACGACCGGTATGCCTACCTCGGGCATATTCTAAGCCCCCAACCCGCAGGGGCATTATTATATCTTCTTCGGTACTCCCAGTGAAAGTGAAATTTAATTTAAAAAAAAAATTGTTTGCGTTTCGTATCATATATCGTGACGACTTACGTAACTCTCCTCTGAAGTTTCCACAAGTCACTCGAATGAACGAACTAGTTCAGTTAAGACTTAGTTCCTAGTTTTTTAGGGATTGTTTTTTTATTCTGTTTTTAAATATAAAGGCCCGTAAAATTGTTCCCCATTGAACTTGGAATTATAAGTAGATATTTAGTAGATATTTATATTAAAAAAAAAATTTCAGTTCTAAAAACTGCCCGCGCACCGTTACTTGAACCTGCGACCTCCCGCGTGATAGTCCAAATGCTTACCACACGCGCCACTTCGATGCATAGATCACGATTGGTAAGTTCTTACAGTAAAGATGTATGCAATTTGTGTATTCGCCACTTATTATAATGAGAGAGTCTTTAGTGAATTTCTCTCACAGAATACAGGAACCATCTCATATCACAAAAATTATATCTGATGATATATGAAGACCTGCATGGATGAAGGGGGTATGTCGCATTTTGAGTGAAACGAGAAAATCGGCTTTAAAGTTTTGCTTAAACATTTGAGGTTTTTTCGAATCTTTATGGAAAACTGACAAAAAAAATATGCAAAGCCATAAAAGACGTTGCATAATATGCAATAAAAAGCATAATTTTATATTTAGTGTTTTATATGAAAAAATCGGAACATACCCCCTTCTTCCACAATTCATATTGAAAAGTTGTGTACATACCCCCTTCATCCATGAATTATCTTCTACAATTTTCACGATAGGCAGATTCTGATAAGACAGAAATATAGATCTGCATAAACACTATTCACCAATGCCAAAAACAGAAATTGAGTGAGAATGCGACATACCCCCTTCATCCATGCATGTCTTCATATCACAAATTTAGTGATTTGATGAGGCAGAATTACAGACTACAGCTATTATTTAAAATTTGCCTATTAAAATGGAGTCAAAAATGTTAGCACCAACATAAATTCCGGACGGATTCTATCCCATCCCTGTCCCAATATGAATAAAAAAAAATTCCGGGGTTTTGAAAAAAAAAATTAAAAATTTGTTGGCCCAGTCTGACGTTCTAGGTATGTAACCTTAATCAATCATCAGCCCCATTTCAAATATATATTCTGCTGGATGCACCTAAAATCATGTATGAGATGGAAAATAAAATAAAGTTTCAAGTCCTCTTAGTAATCCGCATGAATGCCTCTCATCGCTGTGCCTTAATCGACTGTTGCAAAAAGGTACTTTACATTTACATGTCGTATATTTCATAAAAAATACATATTTATAGCTATCGCCCAACTTACCTGTTCCTCATTCAAATAATTTGGCAAACCACCAATGAAAATCTTATGCGGTGAGTCTGGCACAACCGTAGAAATTACACCATTATCTGTAAGAGGACAAAAATATTATAGAAAAAGGTAATCCAAATCTTATAAAATTTATAAAGGGGATGGTGGAATTCCTAGTTGGATAGTCATATCCATATCTCTGGAAGTATTCATGTTAGAGTTAGGGATAGCAAAAGCATATGTATGTACATCAACTTACTCGGTGGTGATTGCATTGCCTGATTATCATTCACGCCCGGCATTGGTTGATAATCATGTGGGCGTCTTATCTTCAAACTTTGCCCTTTAAAATTGATTCCATCAAAAGCCATTGCTTGTGTCGTCTCATCTGTCGAACGAAATTCTAAGAAAGCAAAATTTTTATCCAAATTAATTTGGCATGCCAATACAGGACTGCCTGCTGCTTGTGCTAGACCCGTCAAATGCATTTGTTGATTAAAGAATTCCATCATTTCATCTTCAGTTACACCAAATGGTATATTGCCAACATATAGACGACGTGCTTGACGTGTTATAGTCGAACCGACAACTGGTACTGCGGCTTGTGGAATTTCTGGAACAGCATTTGCTGGGATTTGTCCAGCTGCTTGCATTGCTTTATATTGTTGTGGTGTAATATGCTCAAAACCCGGTGGTGGTACATCCCAATATAAAGATGGTTTCCTACGACGTGAACGTATATGCTTATCACGTCCGCCACCAAAGCCTGCTATATAACCATGTTCACCACGTTTGCGTTCGCGGGAGCGTGAACGACGGTAATCACGTTCACGATCGCGATCCCTTGAACGTGATCTATGGCGGCGTCTATCGCGGTCTGAAAAAAATTTAATATACATTTTTTCTACGCATCAAATATGTATGTACACATGAATGTATGTGCCGATGAAAAAATTTACGCTTACCTTCGGAGCCCATTTTGCAATAACGTTTCCCTTATAAATTGACTACAAATCACAATGTTCCAATGTTAACACAATTTTCTTTAGTTTTTTATGTATAAAGTAAATATTTGTATGCACAAATAAGTGAAAAAAATGGAATTAAATTTTTTTCGGCGAGGAAATATGAAACGCGGTTGCAAAATTTTTCGGCACAAAACGTCAACTAGTGTGAGCGAGACAAATATACATTTGCAGAGTTGCTAGTTGCCATTCGCCGATAACGCTAAGGTTGCCAGTTTAGAATGTTTTTTTACCAAACTCCACCTTGCCACTTTCCTAATAGTACATTTACACCGCACCAAATTTGACAAATTTGGCGAATAAGTGCAAATTTGGCGCTTTTTTCATACAAATCTCATTTTCTAAATTTGGAATTCCATTGTTTTTGGCCTCATTTGCCGAACAATACAATCCACAGTTCCTCCAAATAGCACAGTTCCTCAAAATGTGCCCGTGTTCCACATTTAGAATTGCCCAGAAAGAACCTTAATGGTTAATAGTCTTGTGATAACTTTTGCACTATGCACAGCTGTAATTAACAATTTTAATTAGTTGTTTTTTAAGCAACTGGGACAGTTCTATCAGGAAAAGACGAATCATTCTTGACTCTTTTTTTTATTATTACTCTACAGGTGTTTAATGCATTTTCTTTCGATGGCTTTTTCTCCTGGTAGAAGATTCTTGCAAAGTGAGGCCAAATGCAAATTTGCCAGTGTAAACGGTGTCGAACTGGCTCATTTGAATTCGCCAAATTTGGTGCGGTGTAAATGTAATATAACCATCTTCTCATAATTTCTTGGGAAAATACTGGATCGCGCCTCCCAAAAAAGAGGATAAAAAAGTGGATAATTTTGTAGAGCAGGGTTCCTTTCCTAGCAATGGAGAAAAAAAAGTCACAAGTTCTGTGTGGCAATAGGTAACTTTTCTCGTCAGAGTAAAAAGAGGTGAACAAGTTTTCTATGGTGTACAAAAATTGTCCATTTTGCTGTGCCAAACGAAAAGGTAAATTTTGACACTACTACATTTTGGCATATGCAAAAAGCACACGCCAAAGCAGATGCTTCGTGAATCAATTTTCAATTAACGTGTTTTTCATGCATTTGAATGGCTTATTATTCACAATATATTATACTTTACAGCCTCATTCTCTTTAGCGAACGATAGGCTAAACGAACGATAGCTGCCCGGCCGATATCGTCAGCTATGGGTATTCTGAATGTTACGTTGCCGATTACCGATATTAAAACAAAAAGTCCAATTTTAGTAAAAAAGACTCAAAACGCCTGAAATTCCTAATTACAACAAAACACAACGAAAACTTCACTTTATTTCAGATACTTTATTCCAATTTTTTATTTTTATTTTCTTTACATTAGTGTATTTTAATTTATTTTGCTTTGTTTTATACTATTTTATTTTGTTTTTATTTTACTTTGTTTTATTTTATTTCAAGCTATTTTTTAATGCTGTTAGAAGTTCCTTTATTTTTATTGTATTTTTTTATTTGATTTTATTTTGAATTAAATTATTTGGTTTTTTTCATTTCACTTTGTTTTATATTATTTGGTTTTAGTTTCTTTTTTTAGTTCTTTTACCTTTTATTTTTATTTTTTATATTATTTAATTTTTTTATTGTAATTACATTTTTATAATATTTTATAATTTATTTTATTTTATTATTATTTTCTTTCATCTTTTTTATTTTGTTTTACTTTTTTATTTCATTTCATTTTATTTGGTTTCTGTAAATTATTAAAAAAGGAAAGGATTAAAAAAATAATAATAGTGAATTAGTTAATTTAACTCACTTTTTTGCTTACAGCGACCATTTTATATCAATAACGAATGCAATTTACCTATTGTTTGTTTTTGACACTGCGTTTTTGCCTCAACAGAAGATAATTGTCAAAGAGAATACCGATTACGGCCCCATCGTTATCGGGTTGGCTATCGTGTTGGCCATCGTTCGGCATTCAGAATAGCATTATAGCGACGATGATTATTTTGGGCACGATATCGTCAAAGAGAATGAGGCTGTTAAGGGTCAAATACATAAAGCTTTGTTAACCTCACCTGACATTTGCTACCTCAAAACTTTGCGTCCAACTTCAGAGGTATGTTACAATGAACGCCTTGACGCTTCTCTTTTATACATTTCTTTTCGTTATTTATTTCTTTGCATTCAGAGTGTTTTGGTTAATTTATTAATTTAATAGAGAAAAAATTAATTAATTATTATTTCCTCCAACTTTCTATTCTTTAATTAAAGCAAAGTCATCAACATCTGATTGCCAAAGCAAGCAAAATTTGAGTGTTTGCCAAATTTTAACTTTGCTTCAACTTTGAGGTCTCCAATTTGCCATGCTTCGTTTAAATACGTATACTGAACTTTTCTGTCAAAGTCAAAGTTTGAGGTAAAGTCAAAATAAAGTTTTATGTAACTGGCCCTTTAGTGTTAAATAACGCGTGTGAACTTAAAATTTATGTGAAATGATACGAATGTTAACAGCACATGAATTCCTGTGCTCACATTATTGGTTGCCAAAATTTGACCCAGCTCCAAATTCTGATGTTCATATTCACCACGGTAAATATCAGAATTTACCACCGCTCTGTCAAAATTTGCTTTTTTCAACCATTTGGCGCACGGCTAAATTAGTGCTGTGCAATACCAAAAATGAGCGTGGGCAAGGGCGAATGCAGGGGGGTCGGGCGTGGAAGATGGTCAGGTGGGGCGGCGTTGCCCTAACCTTACCGAATGAAACTGAATGAAAAAACCCAAGAAAAATTATAGTTACTTAGCAAATATATAAATGCGCCCCGCCACCCTTTGGAACTTTTGTGCAGAACTGGGTACGCCCTTGAGTGTGGGTAAAAGTTTGCATTTTGGCATTGCACAGCTCTAATTTGTGATTGTGTCTTCATCGTGGCTAGCGCTGGTTGGTAGGATCACGATTGTAAAATTAGCTAAAAATATACCCTGCTTACCATATTCGGATAATTTCTTGGGAGATTACTGGATCGTGCTTCCCAAAAAAGAGGATAAAAAAATGGATAGTCTTGTTCAGCAGGGTCCCTTTTGTGATCCATGTTGAAGCTGCTAATAAGAGTTGGAAATTATGGAACTATCGAGTTATATCGAATCATAAGTTGGTATTTCGACGCCTGTTTTTAACCATAGTGATTTTTGGTATTGCACAACACTAATTTATGATATTGTTTTCACCATGGCTAGCGCTGGTTGGCAGGGATTTGGGGCCTATCAGCTACTACGATGGAGCCTCCATCTGGAAGAAATGTAATAACATTTATAGGGATCACTTCGACGCTATCGAAATTCACTGCCAAATTTTGATGAAATCGATTGAATTCTCCACGATATATTTAATTTTCTACCGATCTTAGCTCCGTCGTAATAGCCGATAGACCCTATGCCACGTATTGACTTTTTAGGATTTTTCTCGAAAATTTTAGTATGCGTAGACAAATTGTCTTTTACCGTTTTTTTGTTAGGAAGTTCCCCATCGGCATTGGAAATTGTTAATTTTTTGTAAAGCTTATAGTTTTCGAGCTACAGCCGCCTTTTCTCCATGCATAGTATCAAAAACTACTAGTCTGGGAAAACTGAGTTATCTTGTATAACAAAAGTTCCCACAGAGCAAAAATTCTCATCGATCCCAAAAGTGCTACAAAAGTTATTTGGGGTCAAAAGTGGGGAAAAATCTTAAAAAAACCCACAAATAACTTTTTTTAGCATACATGGGATCGATGGAAACTTTTGCAGTTTTCTTTCTGGGGCCGAACTTAAGCTCTCCACAAAAATTTGACCGATCTTTTATAGTGCTGTCACCGTGGTGTGTTCGGCCTTTTACACCAAGTAGTCGGGCATCGATGTCCGGTAAAAGCAATATGAAAAGTTATTTCTCTTCTTTTCTCCGAGTGTATTTCTGCCATGAGAAGCTTCTCAGTAAAAATTCATTTGCTTTGTAAGTCCGTTCGGAGTCGGCCAAAAAACTGTAGGTCCCGCCAAATTGTAGAAATAAGAACAAAAGCAGCACACCACAAGATGGAAGAGAAGCTCGACAAAAATCTCGCTAGAGATGAATTTGGTTGGGATCATCATTTATTTGCGTTTATCCCCCAAAGCGATTTTGGCCGTTGCCTATCAAAGCAGTCATTCCTTTTTAGCCATAGCTGACGCCAATTGGAAACCCCAAGGGAGTTCAATTCATCCTCCACCTGTTGTTTTCATATCAGTTGAGGCCTTACCCTTCCTCTGCAGCTGTTTCGGGAGACGTTAGGAAAACCTTCTTATCTGAAGCTTCTTTGTCCATTCGCATAATATGACTCGGGACATCTTTCGGAAAACTTTTTTCTCAAATACTGCAAGCGAGATCTAATCTTCTCTTGACACTGTCAATGATTCTGAGCCATACATCAGGACAGGTATGACGAGAGTTTTAGAGAGTGACATCTTTGTTCTTTGAGAGAGCCCATCTCGATCTTTCACATTCGTGTTTTCTTTTCTGAGTTACAATCAGTTTCCCCACAGTTAGCGGGTATTGCGTATACGACCCGTATTACCCACAGAATGTTGTAAGAAAGGAAGTTTATTATATGAAGCAATTACAATACATATAGTAATTTACTAAATTTTATGTGGTTAAAACAACGGCGTGAAAAATTGTAAAATTTTTAAATGACGTAAAAGAAAAACGAAAAAAGTAGTAAAATGTTGATTTCGTCGCCGATAAAAAGCGAAAATGGTAGGTGGTTACGCACTAATTCGCAAAATTTTCGCAAACTCACAACTAACAATTAATGAGGCAATTGTAAAAGAGTATTCAGAAGTAGGTAAAGCAGTGACGTGCGCACGGCGAGGGTGAGGGGACGAATAATTTGCTACTGATCAGGTTAAAGCTTCTCTTCGTTGGAGTAGCTTTTGATTCAAATAAGAAGCCGCTGGCCTCATAGAACTCCCAGAGATTTCTGCTTCTATTGCCTGCTATAAGAGGTGGCTAAAGGCCCAACGAAATCGTTCAAATATCAATCTGGGTAGTACCACAAGGTGTTAGCACCGGATTCTTATATGGCTAAGGACTGCCAACATTATAACCCTGCTTGGTCCGCCATGTCCAATTTCATGAATGAGTACGCACTATAACAATATCTCTGCCAACCAGAGGTAGCCATGGTGAAAACCAAATCTGAAATTAGAGCTGTGCAATACCAAAAATCACTGTGGGCAAAAGTATGTATCGAAATTCTAACCCGATTTTCTATCCGGTTTTTTGGGAAACACGACGCGGTAATTTCCCAAGATTTTATCCGATTACGCCCTCGAGATTCTGGCTTAACCCTTCGGCAATGTGATAAGATAACGGACCATTATAGTATCTCAAAGAGCTTTGCTCTATTGGGGCCAAGTGACTCGCAACACCACTTCACCTACGCCACTGTGTCTTTGTTTAATTTACATTTACTTTTCCCAGCAAATTCCAAATGCTAGCGAATTTCATTGCAAAACTTCCATCACCTGTTTGTGTGGTACGTTTTTGTGTACTCAGATTCATGTTCGTGCGCATCATCTTCGTAAGATTGTCACCACATTAATTTGCATAGTGAGAGCGTGCACTCATTGCCACATAAATTTACAACATATTTAAGTATTAGGTGATTTTCAATAAACCAGAGGCTTTCACATTTTTGCCGGTCTCTAAACCGCCGTTAGATCTTAGCTGAGGATTTGGCCACTCCAACAGACTTCATTTCCGCCCAGCTCTAGTGAACCCAATCACACTGGCTAGGAATAGAGATGCGAGTTCGAAGTGACATGCGAAGAGCTTCTAGGGCAAGCATCGGCGCCCCATAGATCTTAAGATCAGTCAAACAAGTTGGATTCATCACACAGACACGTTGCGCTCTTTGTTTACCAAATGATTTAGTCTTCGCTGGGCAAGGGGCGAAACCACATCGCGTGGGGGTGTCGCTTGTTTGGTCAGCGAATGTTAAAAATATAGTTCGGACGATCACAGCGCGTGTATAAGCGTTCTCACTTATACACCTGCATTTACAAATCTGCCGACCCATGTTCTAGGGTATCATTCTAATTTAATCTTGGCTTTCGTCACTTATTGACGCTTAACCGTCTAGGCGATTTCGGTCGTTTTTTATCAAAGCACGCCAGTCTTTCCTTTTTAGCGATAACGGACGCCAATTGGAAACCCAAAGGGAGTTTAAGTCATCCACCCCTTCTTATTTAACATCTCAGTCGAGGCCTGCCCCTTCGTCTGCTGCTGAATTCGGGTGTCGATAGGAAAACTTTCTGTACTGGAGCTACTTTGTCCATTCGCATAACAGAACCCAGCCAGCGGAACCTTTGGGATTTAATTCGCTGAACTATGGTCAGGTCTGCGTAAAGCTCAGCTCTAGTCCATCCTCTATCTATCCTAGCTATCCTCATTTCATCATAGTCAGGTGGTGGGACGTCTTTTCCATCGTCAGGGATTGGGATATCGGGTTCAGCGTCTTCCGCGCAATTTAGCAGTGAGGAGAACTTGCCCCGGTCTTAAAACCGTCCGTTATTCGCCGGATCTTTTCATAGAATTTTCGGGCATCATTCCTGTCAGCCATCTCAAGCTCCTCACACTCACGCCTTTCAGCCTCACGTTTCTTTTTTCTGAATAGGCGTCTCTCCACTCTCTTTGCCTCACGATAGCGTTGCCATACACTGCGGGTTGCGCCCGTTCGCAACGTCTCCCTGTATGCAGCGTCCTTTTTGTCCGAGGCAGTGCTGAATTCCTCATCGTACCAGTTGTTCTTGCGGGCTCGCTGAAACCCTATAGTGGCTTCAGCGGCGGTACGCAATGAGTGAGAGATATGCTTCCCATGTTCGGTTACATCGTTAGGTCTAGGATTGCTCTCCGCTAGCAGGTGTGAGAGTCAAGTGGAGAAATTATCAGCTGTCGTGCGCAGCTTCTCGACGTCAAACTTTCCTTCCGTTACTGTGCGTAATTTCTTCTCTGCCCAAAGGCGTGTGCGTATCTTGGCTGCAGCAAGATAATAGTCCGAGTCGATATTGGGACCACGTAGGGTACGCACGTCCAGCACGGTGGAGCTGTGCCAGCCGTCGATCATATATGTTTATTGATATAATTATAAAAAATCAGGAAACGAGACAAGTTCTCGTAACGAGACAGGTGTAAATGCAACTGAATAGAACTCATAAATGTTTTGTATAAATTCCCACGGCTTGCCAGCATCCAACGATGTCATAGCATATCTTATTTATGTATGTAGATATGTATTTGGATTTGCATCTGTAATGAATGCAAAACTGCAGCTACCAGTATCTCAGCGAGAGATTACGACATCATCATTCACTAAGATTTTCGAGCAGAGTTGTCCAAAGCTTGACCAGCGTGCAGCATACCACTTCCTAATTATAGCTGAACAGTCCACACCTAAGGCTAGGTAACTTTATGACAGGTAGTACTGTAAAAAGGACCGCTGCTACTCCATAATACATTTTGGATCCGTTAGTGAAACTGATATGGCGAATCTCTGCGTAAATCCCTGCTCTTTCCAATCCTTCTTCGAAGGTGAAGCTTGTTTCGAATACTTTCCTGGGACCCATATAATTTTCTTCTGTGCGGAGTTTTACAACTCGATTGGACAGCACCGCTTTAGGAACAAGAAATACGAGCACTTCGAATGAAAATATGTACATACATAAGTAAAAAAAAAGCAAAAATTATTTATGTAAATAATAAACAGAAGTAACCTTCAACATACCGCTTTTAAATAACCGTTACATTTTGCATTAATAAAAAATTGAAATCGCCAACAGGCAATTGACAGCTGGGCATTGAGTGCTCGTATTTTGTAGAATTCTGAGCTGAATCTCGTTGATCGAAGCTTAACGAATGGCGCATTGAAGTGGACCAATAAATTACAGCATATAGAAGTGGATGACTATGGATGCGAGTAGAGGAGCAAGTGGGGGAGCTGAATTGGCATCATGCTGGTCCGCGCAATCAAGCAACTCAACAGTTTGGGCGATTTAACTTGTCACGAACACACACACACACACAATGTGGAAGCGTTCGAAGATGATGCATTCATTTGAGTTGCCAACATTCAACCACCAATGGTTTATTAATAACAACACAACAAAGCAGCTAAGCAACGGTTGATTTCGCTTTTCAATAAGCGTTAACGAAAATGAAAACAAATCGAAGTAATTGTACTAAGAGCAGATTGAAATTTTTTTTGAGGCTATGCAAAGATTCCCTTTAAGAAAATAGCAGTACATATTTTAATTTTTCTTTAAATTACCGTTACAAATTCTGCATTGTGCTAAATCTCCACTTTTGTTGAAATGTAGGTACACAAATTGGTGATTTTGGTTTCGTTATTTTAAAACAGCTAGTTTAGCTATTCGTTAAACCGTTAAGGGTTACCAGATTTTGTAATAAAAGAGCTGTCAGGAAAACTTGCCACAAGTTATCCGGTCATGTACCCGGTACTTTTAAAAAGTAGCCGTTTCTTAATACCATCGATACATACATGCCAATTCTAAACAATTTTTCACTAGTGAACAGGTGCAAACCGTTTCACCTTTTGACACAATCCGCAAAGTGAGAAATTATTTAGAATCGGCCTGATAGTAACCGATACTGGCCAACACTAAGCCTACGCTCATACTGCAACCGACTTTTGTCGTCCGGCAGCAAATACACATCCGCACACATGTGTTTTAAATGAGCTACCCGATTTCACCCGAATGTAAACAAACTTTGGCCGCCCGATAAAATAGAACGCGCTCGAATTTCTCTGATGAGGTCGGATGAAAAAGTCGGTTCCAGTGTGAGCGTAGCCTATAAGCCGTTTACTCAACTTCTGTCAAACCGGTGGTCTTAACAAACGTCGGGGGGCTTGTAATAGTAGCAACAGTTGCAAAAAAGCTTAATGACAAATTTATTTTCCTACAAACATCGCATACTAACAATGGATCTGCGAATGTTCACTTACCCTCGCGCTATTATTATGGCATCCATACGATGGTAAATCGCTCGGCAACATGGCCAAAAGTTACAGCAACAACTATAGTGCGATGCTACTGCTGCTAAGTATTGTAGTGGGTCGCAGTAATTTGCCATGTTCAGTGTTGCCACTGGCTTCAGAAAAAATGTTTACATTAAAAAAAACCTTTTCCATAAACAATTCAGAAGAGGCAATTGGATTTCAGAATTTGTCATTTGTATTTCAGTAAAAGCAAAATTGGATTTCAGAATATTCAATTGGATTTCAGAATCTGTGAATTGGATTTCAGAAATAGACAGTTGGAAATCCAATTCACACATTCTGAATTCCAATTGAATATTCTGAAATCCAATTTTAGTTTTCTTTAGATATTGCTTTTTCTGAAATACAAATGACAAATTCTGAAATCCAATTGGCAAGTCTGAAATTTAATCCTCGTTTTCTGAAAAACAACATTTTAAATAAAATCTTTGATACTTTCTAAAAATTAAGGAAAAAAGGATGAAAAAAATCTTAGGGCGGCGTAGAAAAATTAGCGAAGTTTCGAAAAAAGAAATACAAACTCTTAAAATAAAGTGCCAAACAATTCAGAAATATATCATAACGGCAACACTGACCGCGATTAATTCAAAATGGGTTGAAGTGCAGCTAACGGAGCGTACAGCAATCATCGAACTCGCAAATCGTCGTTATTTGCTGTTGCTGGTCATCATGGCTCAATAACTACTGGTTGTATTGACAGCTGTGGCTAACGGTTCTTTCATGCTTTGTTGATTTTTTATCACTCAAACTATCACCCTTTTTGTTTTCTTGTTTATATTCTTTGCAAAGTTCGTGGAAAAGCTACGGAATTCGTTTGCGTGTTTTAATGAGTTTTAGTTAATTTTTTTAGAAAAAAAATAGTTGTGAAAAGAAATTTAGTGAGTGCTTTGTGATAATCTCTTTAGAAAATGTGGAAAAACAAGTAAGAAGCCAGGAAAAATAAGTATATCGTTTGCTCACGTGTTTTTATGCGTTTGTTGTTTTGCCACTGCTTTTGACACAAAAGTTCGGGCCAAAACGGTAATTTCGTATTCTGTTTTGGGCTGCGATTACCATTCAATTATTTTGCCATGCTGGTCATCAGCGATGAAATCGATGATAGTTGGTCAAAATGAAGAGACAAACACATACACATAAAAACAATTATTCATGGGGCAATGAATTGACGAGTTTAAAACCGGCATTGCCACTTGGAGGCTGCAAAAAAAAAAACGCTTAAGATTTACGACAGCGAGGAATTCAGTTCAACATAAAAAAAAACGAATAAAAGCAAAGTACTTAGTATGAGTGCAAGCTAAAGTAGTTAAATTGGTAGCTATGTACGATTTAAATTTTTTATGAACCTCATAAGCGGACATTCGATCTGATTTTGTTTTTGATGGAGCAAAAAAACTTTCAAACTTGATGCCTCCAAAAATGCATGTGGGGTGGCAAGCAGGTGAACGGATGTATCCATGGCATATAAATATACATACTATATTACAGGCACTTCAATCATTTATGTACTAAAGTTGCGAATTGGTAACTTACAAAATTTATGAATTTTTTATTAATTAAAAAATGGGGTAGAAATGCGATGCGTTTAAAATTAGGTACCGGATATTTCATAAAAAGTGTTCTTGGCAGCTCTATATTTTGGATAAGAACCGAGCAGCTGATGTAAATTTGGCTCATCAAAAATAGTGAAATTGAGTTCATCAATTTAGAAATATTTCAACAAAAGTGGAGATTTAGCATACTTTAACATTTGTAAAGGAATTTTAGGCATAACGAGGATACGAAAAAACATAAAAAAGTATCTAAGTGTACATCCGTCCACATTGTTCATCAAATACGTGAAACTCCTACAAAAGGTCAGACGCACATTAAGAAACCAAGTAGTGATCGCTCGGCTGGTAAGGCGCATAGCTTCTATTTAGAATAAGGCCAGACGAGTCCATGTCTGACGATTGTAAGTTTTCTTCGTGCTAAATGAAATCGTTGAAGCCATTCTTTCTTACAAAACCTAGATGACAATGTAAAACAACGTCGGGCAGCAGCACGAGCTCTGTAGAAATAGAGAAGAGGTCGTTCGAACAGTTATACCCTTGAACTGTAACCTCCATCCCACTTACATGTTATGCCTTTAAATAATTGTATCTTAAGCTAGATTACATCAGCTTTCCATATTATTGCTTCATAATTTACGCGACTGCTCACCATTACCTTGTCATCACACCACTTATCAAACAAATGATAATTATATAGTAGGTACATAAATCTATCATACCACATACAACGAAAGATTCGCAAAATTATCAAGAATGCATATAGAAAGCGAAAGTAAGTACGAATAACCTTACAGGAACCGGTATTCCAACTATGTTTGAGCAATTACGAGTACGCATCGAAGCGAGACAATGTAACAAGTTGTACACAATTGAGGTGATCGCGGAGCTCTACACGGTCAGTAGAGACAACAAGTTAAGTTCCCAAGTGAGTATGTAAGTAAGCAGCGGGCTTTCATACCTATGTATGTAGAGAAACATAAGACAAACCTGTATTTCCATTTATAGATTACAGATTTTTGCGGACTGGCTGGAGTACATATCTACATGCAATTATTTATATGTACACATGAGGCTGGCCGAGTTATTTGCGGTTCGTTAATTAGGTTTCATTACGAAGCTGCAATCTGGATACTTTGATTGTTTGCGGATTTTAGGCTGAATTAGGTAAAATGAAGGCCGGCCATCCACTTTTAAGGTATGTAAAATATACAATGGTGGTCAAAATTTTTGATAAAAAATTTCTCAGGAAGATTTAAGATTCTTTCCTCTATGCTAAAGACTACGCTGCCTAGGTCATTATGCGAACGGAGAAAGATGATCTGGCCCAGATGGTGAGCCTATTGACACCCCGTATTAACCTCCTTTAATGTTTCCAACTGACGTCAGTTATGGCTAAAACGAGATAAATGGTGCTAAGATTTTTCTCAAGGTTTTAGCATTACCGAGGCGGTACTCGGCCTACATATTAGACCATAGATTTCGGGTTCTCTGCTTAGCAGATGTCGTTCAGATTCGGCAGAAACTTATGTATATGTGGCGACTGGATAATGATACCGAAGAAGATATAATGGCGCAGACGTCGACATTGTACAGCAAATTAAAGCCCAGCGGCTCCGCTGGCTAGGACACGTGGTGCGAATGAACGAAAACAATCCGGCCCAGAAGCTATTCTTATCGGCACCCGCCGGTGGAAGTAGAAGAAGAGGGCGACCAACACTCCGATGGCAGGACCAAGTGGAGGCAGATTTGAGAACACGCGGTGTCTTCAATTGGCGCCAGTTGGCTCAACAAAGAACCGACTGGCGTAACATATTGGGCGGCCAAATCGCATAGGCGGTTAAAGTCTATTTTAAGTAAGTAAGTAAGTAAGTAAGTCTTTAGCTGATAGTGTTCCCATTACGTTTAAAACTATTTGTAAAAATACTGCAATATGCTAAATCTCCACTTTTGTTGAAATATGATGATTATGACTTCATTTTATGCAAATGGCAAAATATACATCAGCTGTTTGCAAACAAAAACGAGTTACCAGATTTTGTGAAAAGTACTTGAATACTGTTATAAGTACCCGATTTAAAAGTATTAACCAAAACAGCCTGACAGATATGGTGATGATGAACTTTTTTATGGATATTAATAAAAAAAAATAAAGTTTATATAAAAATGGTTACATAAATAGATACTCTAGTAAATATATCTTTAAAAAACTATGGTTTTCTTCTATTCCATCTTTTCTTATAAATAATTTTCACGTTAACGCACACTAAAAAACTCCCACTAAATAACCAACCAATTTCAACAGACTCACTAATTAACCGCATTGTCAGTAAAACTCAATGTTAAACTAAATTATAACTCAACAATAAAAAATTGTAATAAGTGTAAACAATGGCTAAAAATAGAAAAATAAAAGAAATGCAGATAATGATGAGAAAAAAAATTACGCTCGAGTGCAGCAATAAGTTGCGGTTGTGGTACGCGCATAACAGTTGTAAGCAACTAAGTTGGCATGACGAAGTCAGTTATGCGGTTGGTAAGCTTTGTATATGAGTAGGTAATTGAGTAATTGCAATTGTATGCGTCAATAATAAGCAAGCAGACACCAATGAAGCTCAAGTCGTCTGTTTGTATGGATGTAGCCTGGTACCACTGTCTAGTCACTGGCTCAAAGCATTTAACGCAAAAGAGAGGTGTAAGCCGCTGAAATCACCAGACACAACCACAATTTTACACCGACAAAAAAAAAACATCAGCCGAATTGTTGTTGGCAGCATCGAATATTTGAACAATTTTTCTTTCTTTTTTTTTTGCTTTTCCATTTATATAGGTATTTTGAAGTTGGAGCCGCTGCTAACAGTATTAACAGCCAGGCGCTTCATTAAGCTTAGAGTCCGACTTTTGCCTTCAGTTACAGACGAGTTTTAGAGCTGTGCGGTTCGCAATTGAATTCGTATTTATTGCAGTACGGTAGTTTGAATAAATTCTTTTTTTTTTTTTTTAAATTTACTTATATACATCTCAGTGCATAAATGTATGCGTGAGTGGATTAAGGCTCGAAGGCTCATCGTTTGGGAGTTTTTTCGCTTTCCAAGCTAGGATGAGCTGATAAATGGGTTTAAAGTTAAATACAGAAAAAACTGTGAACCTATTTTTCTCAGCGCAGGCTAGAAAAATAAGCATCCTAATAAGCTAATGCAAATTTGGGAATCTTATATTAAAAAAAAAAAAATTAATTTTGTAGTGTCTAGTATTTTTTGCTTTAGGAGGATGCGGATATAATACAAGTGCCCTAAGAAAAGAGCCCGACTGTCGATTCTGCAGGCCATCCCAACCTGCACATCAAAAACTGATTTTGTTAATATAACGACCCCAGCGCCATCTAGCGGGAAAAATATATCCTATATCGAGAGGTTGTATCTAAGGAATGAACTGATAATTTTCCTTTAAGTAGTTTTGAGACAATTCTTTACAAAAAAACCTTAAAATTATATATATGTATATATAGATTATAATGGGATTAGAGACGGGCTTAGTGAGGACAAGCAGTGTTGCCTGTTTATCCCTTTCGACGCTAGATCTTACTTACTCTTAACCGTCTAGGCGATTTTGGCCGTCCAACATGTCACGCCAGTCGGTTCTTTTTTGAGCCAACTGGCGCCAATGGAAGACAACGCGTGTTCTCACATTTGCCTCCACTTGGTCCTGCCATCAGAGTGGTGGTTTCCCTCTTCCTCTACTTCCACCGGCGGGTGCCGATAAGAGAGACGACTTTACTTTAATTGCCTACTCAGCACGCTAAATCTAAACTACTTGTTTTTAACTTTTAGCCTCATATGTAGAGTTTAGCTTTATGGCTTTTTTCTAGCCTTTTTAATTTTTAATCTATATTTTTTGAAGGCCAATAGCAAGTGCAAATCACTCAACAGATTTTCCTCAAAGCAGAACTATTTTTTGTGGCAAAAAACAGACTGGCCATCTACATAAGTAAGTCACTAAGCTACCATAGTGCCCAGGATCTTCAACATCAGCATTGGTAGTCAGGAAGCCTAATAGCTTTAGGGGCCATGACCTTTCTGATATCATTATCATTTCTTTCTCTACGGACGTTTATTTTGATTCCCTTTCGTTGAATGCCGATATAAGTTTGTCGGTCCAATAGCGTGTCATGCAGATGACACCGGATCTCATAATATTGCTGAAACCCCCTCTTTGTTTCCCGAGTGATCGTTAACCTTCAATATGGGGTATCCCTGCCGATCTGACATACATTTTAGATTTGTTGTTGATGAATTTAGGACTCGGATAATTTAAAGAACCAGGGTAATTGGTATCAAGTTTTTCTGGCAGCTCAACATTTTACTACGATATCTGGTAACTCTTCATTATTTACGAACAGCTGATTTAATTTTCATATTTTCAAATAATGAAATCAAAATTAACAAATTGGCAACATTTCAACAAAAGTGAAGATTTAGCAAAAACTTAAGAAACCATCAGAGACCCTATGCTCCACTAGGGAAAGCGGACAATAGTAGTAAAAATGTAGTACTGCCGACACTTTTAAGGACCGAGTACTTAATACCTACGTTTGGTACAGCACTGGCCCAGATCTGTTTTCTATGCTCTCCATGCTTTTTCAGCGTCCGAGGTATTACTTCCGGCTACCGAAATTCCACAGAAATTATCGAAATTATCTTACGAATTCCGGTAAGTTCCTGAAAACTGCGGGATATCCACCGAATCTCGATATATTTTTTTAATGAAATTCCAGTTCAGGGCAGACTTCATTATAAACCTGGGTAAAATTGTTTCTGTTGGTAGCTATAAGAGGTATACATATATCAGCACTGAGTGCGTAATAAGCCATAAATGAGCAATTTCAACAAGCTAAAGCAATTAAAAATGGCTTATAGCAAATAAATTATAAAAAAAGTTTTTACAGGAAAAGAAAATAAAAATTGTGAAAGTTCATTGAAATAACGAGCGGAAAACAAAATCATATCCATACATGGCATAAAAGTGGCATAAAAAGTGTTTAACTAAGAAAATAACGCAAGAAATATAATAAAAGTCAAGAAAACAAAAAAAAAACACCGTCGTATTTCCATAAAAAAGTGTTTAACAATTTAAACATTTTGCAATAAAAAGTGCCTTCAGTTAAGGATTTATTACAAAAAAGTTGAAGTTTGCGTGCAAAAATAGTGAACGCCAAGCAAACGCACAAACAGACATACAGCAACAAAACGTGAGAGAAAGCAAAACTTTGCAACAAATTGACAGCGCGCGAGCCAAGCAACATGTTGAAGCAACATCAATTACTAACATACGGCTGCATTGCCATCGCGTTTTTTATGGGTAAGTAAAGGTGTAAATTTTTGAATTTAAATTAATTTTGGATTTTATGGTTTTTGGTTACTACTTTTGTGGCATGAATGTCAATGAACTTTTGTTTTAAACGAGATAGCCATAAATATGAATACAACAAAAGAAATGAGAAATAAATGCAAATGCAATTGCTACCAAATCTCGTATCCACCTTCACACAAGCCACATAAAAAAAAATAAATTCGATTTTAATGTAAATATCGTATGAAGCAAAACGTGATTGAATTGTTAATTGGCCGCTTAATCTATTTGGTATTTAATTGTCTGCGATGCATATTAATGGACTAGCGGTACTTCAAAACGAAGCTGGCTTAAAACCTACGCTGATGAGTGTGTTTGAAAAACGAATGTGAAATATATTTTAGCTTGATGGGATTAGGTGTGATAAGAGATATTTATAGGTAATGGCCATTTTTTTTTTATTTATAAGCGCTAAATCCAGATATTTTTTTTACAATTTTCACATTTCCTTTGAAAATCAACAAAAATTCTAAATAATTTTTCAGAGTTAATTTTTTCACACTTAAAAAAAAAATCAAAAGAAATATGCTAATATATTGAGTACTGTCACACTATACATCCATATTGAACATCCATGGGTCGCAAATTAGCGCTACGCGTTTAATATGGATGTAAGTGATTTTTATGCTAATTTTTAAGCTTTTTCGCTTAAAATGTTTAAACAAAAATTAAACCAAAAAATTCGAAACAGGCATATTATTATCTTTTTGAATAAAAAATTACCTGGGTAACCGAGCTGCTCGGCGCTATCAATTTAGCGTTAACTTTACTTACCCAAACTGAGCCCAAAACAATCCTGAAATGAACACCAAAAAGACCCTTAATTTGCAACCAAAACTACCCGAAAATGATCCCAAAATGATCCCAAAATCACCCTAAAATGATGCCAAAATGGCCCTAAAATGATTCCAAAATGACCCCAAAAAGAGCCTTAAATCTCCCCAAAATGGTCCGAAAATTATACCAAAATTGAACCCAAAATGATGTCAAAACAGCCCAAAAATAGCTCCAAAAGAATTCCAAAATAGTCCCAAAACGACCCCAAATAGACCCAAAAATGATCCCAAAATGATTCCACAATGACCCCAAAACGACCCTAAAATGATCCAAAAATTATCCCGAAAATGACTCCAAAATTGCCCCAAAATAATCCAAAATTGAACCCAAAATGATCTCAAAGTAGTCGCACAATTATCCCAAAGTGACCCCTATATGATCCCAAAATGATTCTGAAATAATCCAAATATGATCCCAAAAATATACAGTACAAATACAATACGGTAAAATGGTAACCCTGGGCGGCAACCCTACTTGAAACTATTTTAATTGGCATGTCGCTAAATTTACCCTTCATTTGATACCCGTTTTGGCATATCTTGCTACAAAATTAAAAAAAATTGAGATAGGTGGCAACCCTGTAAACCGCCCCAAGTGGCAACCCCCAAGTGGATTGCCTTAGTATCAATCATACTATCTAAATTCAAAATTTTATCCAAATCGGTCAATCGGTACCCAAGATAGTCCGGACCTTAATTCACAAAGGTCCTAACTGACACATTATTCAAAAATGAGTTTTTCACATATTTAAGTATGATATATTAAAATACACATTCACTAAAAATTGTAGGAAGTTATTAGGAGTAATAACTGAGATTTTCCAAATTTTCAATGTAAAAAAAAAATTTGTTTTTTGCTTCTCCTGTAAATTTTGTTTTATGTCAGTTAGGGCCTTTGTGAATTAAGGTAACTGTATGTATATACAAGTTTAGCTCGTTTAAAATTGTAAGATTTTTAGTACGAAAATCGATTTTTCCAAAATAGCTTTTTTCTTTCTAAGAAGTTTTCCACAAATAATTATCTCAATATTTGGCTTTCTATGCAGCTGTAAAAGCACATTGACTTCCTCTGCCAGCGATTGATTTCAAACTTTAACTAGAAGTTAATCCACCTTCTTAGTCACCACGTGGGAATTTTTAAATCCTCTTCTACTTTTCTTTACTACCGATTCCTACACAAAAGCTCAACGCCGGAAATAGGCATATGTAACGATGTCCGGCGGAATGAAGAAGCTTAAGTGGTTTAAAAAAAACTTCGAAAGCAACTGAATGGAAAAAGTTAATCAGTAAGAGATAAAAGAAACAATTCAAAAAAAGTTGTGAACGAAAGAGAGAAAAAAAAAATGTTTTTAAAGTAGCGTAAAAAGTTCTTAGCACATTTTTAACTTTTTGGGCTGTAAGCTACTGAAGCAGTACGTAAGTGAGCAGAGATTGTAGGCGTTAAATAATTTAACCGTTAAACGTGAGAAACCATCAAAGCGGATAAACGGCGTGAGGCGAGAGTGGAAGAAGAATATCACAACCAACGTGCATACCTACGTCGACTATTTGAAATTAAGTGATGCCAAAGGAGGGCGTGAGATATACAGCTGAGTTGTAAAGGAGCAGTAAATTGAGGCCAAGTTGTTTGGCGTGAGAGTGTAAAACGATTTGTATAAAACCGCAGAAACAATTATTTTCAAATTGTCTGCAATATGCCGCCATGGCAACAGCTGACCACAAAAAGCTATGGATTCGAATTAAGGGAAAAGTATGCGTTGCACTGTGGGTTGGTTTATGAGAGAAAGTTTGCAAAAATAATAAGATAAAAAACATAACGTATAACCAAACAAATAAAAAACAAAAAGAGTAAAATAAAATAAAATAATATGAAAAAAAGAAAAAAATAATAAAATGAAATAAAATAAAGTAAAATAAAGTCAAATAAAATAAAATAAAATAAAATAAAATAAAATAAAATAAAATAAAATAAAATAAAATAAAATAAAATAAAATAAAATAAAATAAAATAAAATAAAATAAAATAAAATAAAATAAAATAAAATAAAATAAAATAAAATAAAATAAAATAAAATAAAATAAAATAAAATAAAATAAAATAAAATAAAATAAAATAAAATAAAATAAAATAAAATAAAATAAAATAAAATAAAATAAAATAAAATAAAATAAAATAAAATAAAATAAAATAAAATAAAATAAAATAAAATAAGACAAAATAAAACTAAAAAAATAAAAAATATAAAAAATATAAATAAAATAAAACAAAATAAAAAAAAAATTATATAAAATAAAACAAGAAAAAAATAAAGTTAAAAAAATAAATGATGTCAAATGAAATGAAATCAAATTTAATAAAATAAAATTAAGTAAAACGAAATATGTAATACATATTAAACAAAATTAAAAAAAATTAAGTTAAATAAGACAAAAAAAGGAAATAAAAAATAAAATAAAACAATATAAAACCAAATTAAAAGAAAACAAAAAAAAAATGTAAAAAAAATTAAACGAAAGAATTAAAATGAAATAAATTAAAGAAAAATAAAACAAAATAATATAAAAGAGTAAAATGAATAAAACAAAAAAATAAATAAAATAAAAAATAAGGGGGAAAAATATTAGAAAAAAATTAAAATAAACTGACATAAAATCAAAGATTGAATAAAATGATGATGATAAAATGATTAAATATAGTTAAGCAAAATAAAATAAAACAAAATAAAACCATATAAAAGAAAATAAAATTGAATAATAAAATAAAACAAACAAAAAAATAAAGTTGAATAGAAAAAAAATAAAAAAATGAAAAAATAAAAAAAGTAAAAAAAGATGGAATAATATAAAAAATTAAATGAAAGAAATAAACTAAAATAAAGAACAAGTTTAAATAAAATAAAGAAAATAAAACAAAATAAATAAAAATGTTAGATAAAAAAAATAAAAAAAAATAAAAATTTAGTTTAAGTAAAATAAAATAAAATAAAATTATATAAAATAAGTTAAAATAGTATAAAAAAAAATAAAGTTAAACAAATAAAACTAGTACGTTGGGTATAAAAAATTAAAAAAAATCAAATAAAATAAAATTAATAATAAAATAATAAAAGAAAATGAAATACAATAAAAAAGTAAAACCAAATAAAATAAAAAAAATACAAAAAAACAAAGTTAAATAAAAAAATAAAAAAAAAAAATAAATGATATAAAATAAAATAAAATCAAGTAAACTAAAATAAAATGAAATTAAAAAAGTTTTGTGGTTAAATTTCAAACATTTGGCAAGTTTTAGTATTTTCTAATGAAAAAATGTCAGATTTATGTTTCGCAAAAAGTAAAAGCGGGTCACAGTACGTTCTGTTTCTGTTTTTAATTCTTTTCGCGCGATTTGCTATCCGCATTTTTTCATGCGAGAGTAATACTTGAATTGCAAGCACTAAGCTAAATTCCACAGCACGTTTTTTTTGTTCTCAATTTAAAAAAATTTCTCAATTGATACATTTTGGTCCTTCAACATGACCATTATGCCACTTTGTAGCTCAAGTCATTCACAATCACTCAAAGTGCGAGTGACTTGCATTGAAAAGGTTATGTGCTTACCATGGCAAATTAAGTTTAAATTTTTTTCGATAACTCCCTTTCTCCTGATTCTTTTGGTTTATATCCTAGTTTGAGTTTCTGCCCTTGGCTTTTTCTATCTTCAGCTATGAACTTTTTACTCACTACCAAAATTACATTGAATTTCACTTAAGATTTTCCTTTTTTCTTTCATTGCTAAATTTTACGAGCTTGTAATTCGTTCCCTTCTTGTCTGGTGTGTCTTGCCTAAGTAGCAACGTTTGGCCATCTGCGGTTGGGTGCAAAGCGTACCTAGTCATCTCTCTTATATTGAGTTATCTGAATTTTTATTGAATTTTCTACATTCGATTTTCTTTTATTCTTGTTTTGATCTCTGTCGAAGACCGACAAATCAATCGCCCAAAGCTTTTACTGTCCGTTGGCAATTCATCTGTTTGGTGGCGCGTCACTTTTCTTGATCTTCTCACAGTTCAACTTAATTGTTGGCGTAAATTTTTTAATGGGGTTTTGTAGGGACATTATCTTTTCCTTTGTAAATGTATTTATTTTAAGGTTTATCTTACTCTCTGCGTTTATCGTACTCATTTTCACTCTGTTTTACGCAATAAATAGTAAAAGGTCTTAATCGATAGCCACATGGCTACGCTTCCCTTGTCCTCATAGCTCCGCATGGCACTGCATCACGAGAGTAGCCTAGCCTTTCTCTGGCCCGAGGGCAAGGACTTAACCCCGACCAATCCACGGTATTATGCGACACCTTGCCCATTGGCCGTTGACAGCCGAAGCTTCTCTGATACCAGGCCGCCTCAAGAGAGTAACTATGACCTTATCGCGGTATGGGGCTCTGTCGTGGCGGACGACACACTCTACCCCTGATCCTAAGTTGCGCAGCAGAGTCAACTCTAGATAATAAGGGGACAACTCCCAAATTCCCAACTAGCAGTGCAAATGCAGTTCAGCTGATAACGGCGGATGCTAAACCTCTATCAAGCTCCGGTATGGAAACCAATCTCTTAACGTATGCGGCAGAGGCCTCACGACATGGGCTCAGAAATCCAAAGTAGAAGGAAGGCGCAATTGAGCTTTCAACAAAGCGAGCTACCGGAATAGCAACTACGAATCGGAAGTTCTCCCAAAAGACATCTCCCCGTCGCTCTGCGTACTGGGATAAAAGGAGGGCCGCAAGGATCCTTAAGAAATATGAGGGAGTTTTTTCGGAGACGTTATCGCCGAATGTCAGCGAGACGGTGGAGATAGCACAAGCTCCGATTCCGAATTTCCAAAGCACTTATGCACCAAAGAGGGTATGTTAATGGAAATCCCATGAAACGCCATAGTTTGGACGGGTAGTTAAATATCTATCCGAAGCGCTATCAGCACACCCCGGGAGTGGGAAATCTTAGCTTTACTATAGTGGCGTAGGCATCCTTGACTGAGGTAAAGACCCTTGGGTCATCACTAAGGACCCGTTGAGGCACGTCCGGAACGAGAAATAGAAAGTTATCCTTTATGAACCAAAATGGATTTTAGGGTGGGTCGATTGCGAAAATGCAGTTCTAGCAGTTATTCTCAAATTCTAAGGAGACTTGCACAAGAGAGTATGAGTGTCAAATAATTGGCAATTAAATATTGTTGCAATTATAATATTTATGAAAACTCAATGAGCATATTTCTGACTTTAGAGCAGTACAGCCTTAACCTGTTAACAGTATAGCCTAAAAATAGTCAACAACCTATTTTATGTAGTGTACAGCTCCAATTTTATGTAATCGGCTTGCTGCTAACATCATACGCCTAAATGTAGGCAAGGCTTATATTTATTTTTGTCAAGTTATGTTGCTAACGCCGAACCTTTTAACATTGAAAAAGGTCCGTTACTACGAACAACTGCGCTGCGCAAGCGACCATTGTTGCCCCCAAAACACCGTTCGTTTTAAAACATACCAGCGGTAAAAGTAGAGTATGGTGAGAATTCTGTTGCAACTTATGACGTAACAATCAGCTGATTCTGTCAAAGCAGACAAATTCATTCTCACGGTATCGCTTTAGGTATAATCTTTTCTCTTTGGTTTGTGATACGTCAGTACTTCCTCAAAACTTTTTAATTCACAGAATTACAGCAACAACAACAGGAGCATTACAAGCTAAGTACTAAGGGCCACTTGCATAAAAGCCGATTAAGCCTAATCGGTGATTAACTTGACAGCTAACCATACAAAATACGTCAATTAAACTCCGGTTAGTCGTTATCAACTTTTATGCAAGCGGCCCTAAGAGTTCAAGCAAAATTTCAACCAAAATATTTATATCCACCACAAAAGCATATCCATTCTATAGCTGCGACATGCGGGCTCAGAACTTTGCCGAACTTTGGCAATAAAATGCGACGTGTTGTGGTGTTGCCATATTTTTTTTTCGTTGAACGACAACCATTCAACTGGCACACCGTATATTTCACTCGCCTGTCCGTTTGCGGTTTCAATTACATGAAAACTTTTATTTTTGTTGCAACATAATGTGGTTGATTTTGTGCAACGATATGGGTATTTTTATGTGTGGAGAGGCAAGTGCACATGCACTTAACCTAATAAAATTAATTTTTTTGATGTTAACTGAATTTGCAATCTAAAAAGAAACAAATTTGCTGCGGGGACTCTCTAAGCGTAGCTCTCGTGGCTTAGATTAGGCTAGCTAGATATAAAGAAATTACCTGCACTTCCAGTTGGAGTCCTTTCTGCATGTGATGTAAGCATTTTGTGAGTGCGTGATAAGGCAAGGGGGGAGGGGGTTGTCAAACGAAGGATTTTGAAGCAAATTCGAAATTTGCAAAAGCGAAGTACTTTGTTCTCGAGTCTGTAGATTATCCCGCAAAAAATTTTGTAGGAATACTTGGGACCTGGGACTTGAAACCAGGACTTTTTTTTAAACTCGAAAAACATGCCAAACACTGGGTTTGTTCGGAAAAGGGGGCGTGCCACCTCCCATACGAACATAGTTTTTTCGAGCTGAATATTTCTAAAAGGATTCACGGTAGAGACCTGAAAATCGATAAGGAGATATACGATATCAATTCAAGTCTCACAGAAAAACGTAAGAATTTACGGAGAAGTGGGCGTGGCACTCCCTTAAAAAACTTAATTTTTGAGTGTGTATATGTGTACGTCTATGAGAGATCAAGCAGGGAGCGGCAAATTGGTATGAAGATATACGATATTTAATTTTTAAAGCTCAATATCTCTCAGAAAAAACTAAAAAAGTTGTAATCTAAAAGTTTCGAAAATTTATATACAAATATTTAAGGATACACAAGAGATGGACAGAAGATATCCTAGAAAATGATTTTAAAATATGATTAAGAAAGTTTTTCATGAGACCCTGAACGTAGTGTAAGCTTTATTTCGATATCTCAGTCCGTTTCGGAAATATCAACCAAAACATGAATAAAATGTGTTTGAACCTTTCTTACTTGAATAACATAATGTTACTTATACGCCGTGTATGACTTATAAAAAGTGCACTATAATTGCAAAATATCAAGAAAAGGGAATACTTTTTACTAGAAAACACCAATATACTAAAATACTATTGAAATTCCAATGTTCTTTTTCACGTAAATACGATTTTTCAATATATTTGCAAAGAATCCTGTTGTCCTTGAAAAATTTCAAAGGTGGCCTTTTTTTTTACTTAGAATAAGGTGCTAGGTGAAACTTAAACTAAAAATCGGCACAAGTTATCCGGAACAATAGATAGTATGCCTATCAAGTTTCGAGCTATAAAACTGTTTTTTTTTTTCTAGATAATTTTTCATTTTGCTTTTACCGAGATGAGAACCCGAAATTTGAGTTTACTAGGCCGCGCACATGCAAAGAGTCAGCGCATTCGCGTCTTGGCAACTTCGCCACTGTTGGCAGTAATAATTTCGAGATAGTAAGGGACTTTGTAAGTCTGGAAATCCATCGAAGGATAACTCTTGCAATTAAATGCTACTTTGGGCTCAGTAGGCAATTGAGAAGTAAAGTCCTCTCTCGACGTACAAAAACAGCACTCTATAAGTCACTCATCGTAACCGTCCTGCTATATGGTATAGAAGCATGGACACTGACAGCTTCTGACGAGTCGGCTTTGGGAGTATTCGAGAGAAAAATTCTTCGAAAGATTTATGGACCCCTAAAAGTTGGCGACGGCGAGTACCGAAGAAGATATAATTATGAGCTGTATGAGCTTTACGCATACGTCGACATAGTTCAGCGAATTAAAACGCAGCGGCTTCGCTGGCTGGATGGTGCGAATGAACGAAGACGCTCCGGCCCAGAAGGTATTCTTATCGGCACCCGCCGGTGGAAGTAGTGGAAGAGGGAGGCCACCTCTCCGATAGCAGGACCAAGTGGAGGCAGATCTGAGAACACGCGTTGTCTCCAATTGGCGCCAGTTGGCTCAACAAAGAACCGACTGGCGAAACATGTTAGACGGCCAAAATCGCCAAGGTGGTTAAAAGCTATTTTAAGTAAGTAAGTAAGGCCGCGCACACTACCGATACACCGCAGTGGCCGCCAATTAAGAATTGTTAATATTAATTTTCCCGCATATTACGTTTAGCACTCACACACAATAGCAATTATAATTATTTGGTGTTGCCAATAATCTCAACTGTTTGCCAGTTTATTTCAAACTTTGTTGCGGTCAGGCTTGCTACAACAACTGAAGCGGGTGTTAATGCAATATTTGTAAACTGTGTGGTTGCTGTTGTTGTTGTTGTTGTTGTTAATACTTGCAGCACCACATGTTACATGCAACATCAATAAAATGAGAAAGTTAACCGCCGAATGTAATGGAAGCAGGAGTTGCAGGCAAGAGAGATACAAGTTTAGAGGGGTCAGTGGGTAGACTAACAACATTAGACACACAAATATTGTGCAACGACATATTTAACTAAAATTTTATATGAGAATAGAGTATTAGTAGTAGCAGCTGTTGTTAATTTCAATGGAACGCCGACTGCACTCACTTGGTTGATGCAACAACTTTGGATTTAAAGAGCTTTCGAGTACCTACTTGCTTTTTCATGGATATCCGCTCGAAATTGCTGTGGTCTCGCTACACAGTCTGTATGAACAGCGAACTAGTTGTTGTTTTTGTTGTTGTTGTCCAATCGAGTGAGTGACTTTACCGCATCACACAGTTCGTCGCAGTTCAGTTGCTAGTTGAGTTTAGTGCGCGAGGAAGTGGTAAACCCATTTTGTTATTACACTAATTTGCAAAAAATACACAAAGCCTCACTCATACATACATATGTATGTACATACATGTGCTCACTCGTACCTGCATAAATGCTATGTAGTTGCAAGATGAGTGTTCGGATGGTGTCAATAGAGAGATAACGGTGCTTATGGTAATGGTTGTGGTTGTTGATGCTGCAGCGCGCTGGTCACTGGTCAAAACAGCATTACGAATTGCGCTGCAAAAGTTTAAATGAAAACCGCAAGAGCTCGTATGAGTATGTTGTATGAAAAAAAAAAAAAATGGAAACAAAATACATATGTGAAAGGAAATTCCAAAAGTAGTAGTAAAAAACTGGGAAAAAAATTTTGTAAAAAAAAAATGTTTATTCCAAAAATATTTTGTTGTAGTTGTAAAAAATGGTCTCAGTTTTATATTGGCTACCGACCAACTGATGCTGGCAAAGTAAAAAATCGCATTAAAAGTAGCATTTGCTGGCGCATGTAGTGCTTGCCGTGAATGTGTATGATTTTGGCGTTTAGAACCCCGCAGTCAAAGCAGCTGGTTGAAATCGACCTCACAGCTAGTAATTGTATTTTTTTTTTCATAAAATGAAATAAAAGAATGTAAAAAAAATTGAATGATAAAATAAAGAAATATAAAATTAAAAAAAAAAAATAAATAAAAAAAAAACAAAAAAAAAAAAATAAAATAAAATAAGAAAATAAATATAAGAAAATAAAAAAAATTTTAATAAAATAGACCAAAAGAAAAATAAAAATCAGACAGAATTAAAAAAAAAAAAAATTAAGATGGAAAATAAAAAATTAAAAAAAATACAAAAAATGGAATAAAATAAAAAATGAAACAAAATAATGAAATAAAAAAAAACGAAAAAAATAAAACAAAAAAAAAATTATAAAATAAAAAAAATAAAAACTATATAAAATAAAAAATGAAATAAAAAAATAAAAAAATGAAAAAAAATAAAGTAAAAAAAAATAGAAAAAAATAAAACAAAAATAAAAAAGATTAAAAAAAAAACATTGTAAAACAAAATTAGATAAAATAAAGTAAACTAAAATAAAAAAAAATACAAACGATAATAGAACTAATGAAAAATAAAATAAAATTAAATACGGTAAAAATTAAATTGAAATAAAATAAAAAAGTGAATTAAAAAAGAAAACAATTGCGAATTTTCGACCGGTGTGAAATACAGCGTACATGCAAAAGGCAATACATCGTAACTTTTTTGAAAAATACTCGATATTGCATTGTTTATTTCAAAGAAAATAGGTTCCATAAAAGTTATTTTATTTATTTTTTTTGGGTTTTTGTTGATAATTTGAGACCGATGAGTCTTAGTCGGTGTAACGAAAATATAATAAAAAGTTTAAGAAAATAGGATAAAAAATATTATTTTCAAATAAACGAAAAAAAAAAAATAAATAAATTAAGATGAAAAAATAAATAAAAGATTTTGAACTAAATTTAAGTAAAATTGAGTTTTTTATTTTACTTGACTTTTTAATTTAATTACATCTTTTTTATTTTATGTTTTTTAATTTAATTTATTTTGTTTGAATTTATTTAATTTAATTTAATTTTTTTAAATTTAATTTTATTCTATTTTATTGCATTTTATTTTATTTTTTATTTCATTTTATTTTATTGCATTTTATTTTATTTTATTTTAATTTTTTTTTAAATTTTTTTTCTATTTTACTATATTTTATTTTATGTTCCATTTTTTATTTTATTTGAATTTATTTAATTTAATTTTATTTTATTCTATTTTTATCTTTATATTTATTTTTTTATTTTTTATTTTTTAATATTATAACAATTTATTTTTTTATATTTTTTTGAATTTATTTAATCTAATTTTATTCTATTTTATTTTATTTTATTCTTTATATTTATTTTTTTATTCTTTTTTATTTATTTTATTTAGTTTTTATTTTACAATTTATTTTTACACATATTTTATATATATTTTTTTGAATTTCATTTTATTTTTATTTTTTTTTATTTGGTTTTTTTTTTGTTTGGTTTTAGTATACAATTTTTTTTTACTCTATTTTTAACTTTTTTTTAATCCAATGTAATTTAATTCCATAATGTTTTTTTTTGAATTTAATTTATTTTTTTTTGTTTATTTAAATTTTTTTAATAACATTTTTTTAATTATATTTTATTCAATTTTTTTTAAATTTACTTCATTTTACTTTTTTTTTTTTTTTTTTATACAGTTTTCTGCTAGTCAAAAATTTCTAGCTATAAACTGTTATATTGTATGACTAGTTGATAGCTTAACTGTGTTGCTACACCTAACACATATCAGCAGCTGGCCACTAACTATTCAACCAAGCGCGCGATTTTTGTTAACTTTTTTATTTTATTTTGATTTTTTGGTGCCCACTTTGTGTGGCACAAACCGCAACAGCAACAATTTAGTTCATGTACTAGCTTCCGTCTTCCTTTTTAGTGGTTGCCACAATTTTATATTTGTATGTGTTGCCATACACATACACATATTCAAACATACATACTAGACGGTCGAGTTTTTAGCGGAAAATTTTCACATTTTCAACTTTTATACGTTTGTTGCAATATTTTTTTTTTTTGGACTTTTTCTTTCTCTCGCTTATAGAGTTGAAGTTGTCGTTGCTGTTGTACGAGTAATAAGTAGTCGTTACTTAGGTGAATGTGGTTTTAAAATTGCAAAATTTCATTCAAAATTAGTTGCTATTTTCATTAAGTTTGAGAGTGTATTTTGCACGTTTACTGTATTCGTTAGTATTAGCGCCATGGACCACACATAAACTCACTAAATACTAATAACAGTCCATATGATTACAATTTCTGAAAATTACAGCTTTCTAGCATAGATAATGAACAATTTTGCTGATTATTGGAATAAATTGCTATCAATTTGGTTTTGCTTGTGTGGGTTTTAGATGTGTGTTTGTGTGAATGTTTTCATAAAAATAATACAATTAAATATAATAACATAAAAAAAACTAAATAATATAAAACAAAAAAAAAAAAGAAAAAAAATAAATAAAAAAACTGAAAATTGAAAATTAAATAAAATGCATAAATAAAAATAAATAAAATAGAAAAAAAATTGATAAAGAAAAAAAAATTTAATTGAAAAAAAAAAAAAAAAAATAAAATAAAAAAAATTTGAATTGAAAATTAAATAAAATACATAAATCAAAATTAATGAAATAAAAAAATAGCAAAGAAAAAGAAATTAATTAAATAAAAAAAAAATTAAAAAGAAATAAAATAGAAAATAAATAAAAATAAATAAATAATATAAAATAAAAAAATAAATAAAAAAGTGGTATATAAAAAAATTAATAAAACAAAAAAAAAATTAATAAATAAAACAAAAAAAGAAAAAAAAAGAAAAAATAAATAAAATTAATAAAAAAATTTAAAAATTAAATAAAACACATAAATCAAAAAAATAAATAAAATAGAAAAAAATTTAATTAAATTAAAAAAAAAAAACGAATAAAATAAAATAAAAAAAAATTAAAAAATAAAATTGAAAATTAAATAAAATACATAAATCAAAATAAATAAAATAAAAAAATAGTAAAGAAGAAAAAAAAAAATTAAAAAAAAAAATAAAAAAAAAATAAAATAAATTAATAAAGGGAATAATAAAAAAAAAAATAAATAATATAAAAAAAAAAAAAAAAATAAATAAATGAAAAAGTTGAATAATAAAAAAAAAAATAAAACAAAAAATTGAATTAATAAAAAAATTTAAAATAAAATACATAAATCAAAAAAATAAACAAAATAGAAAAAAAAAAATAAAATAAAAAATTAAATTATGTTTTTTTTTACTTTTTATTTTGTTTTTAAAATTAAATGAAATAAAGAAAAAAAAATAAAAACAAATAAATAAAAATAAAAAAATAGAAAAATTAAAAAAAAAAATAAAAGAAGAAAATAAATAAATAAATAAAATAAAATGCATAAAGCTAAATAAGACAAAATAATGTAATATAAAATAAAAAAAAATCAAGTAAAAAAAAGGAAAGTTAAATAAAATAGAGTAACATAAAAAAGAAACAAAAAAAAAAGAAAATAAATATGTACATATAAAATAAATTAAAAAACAATCCACGTCGCGGTCAGAACCACACCGGCGTGATGGTGACGAATCTCTATGAAATTCATGCTAGTTGTAAGATAGCTTCGATATATATGCAGGTATGTTTTCTGCATAAAAACACGTTTTGAATAGTATAATACAAATTAATTAAATATTAATTAAATACTAATTTTACAAAAAGCTCTTTACGGTTTAATAATGATCTCATATTGCGAAAAAATTCAATTAAATAATGTTTAAAATGCACCCAAGCGGATTTAAGGCTTTGTTGTATAGCATCAACTAAAAGTCGAGAGCAATTAATTTTAATCAATTCAATAACAATCGATGACTTTTGCCAAGCAATAGTTGATTGTAAATAAATGTAAACATATATTTACTATACATGTGTCAATGTCAAAGGCAACAACAATGAAACAATAATAAAAAATTCGCCAAACGCGTTGGACTAACCTTCCAATCAATCGAGTTAGTTCCATACCACTTCAAACATGTATGAAGGGCATGTTTGATAAGATATCCTACTCCTTGTTCTTTGTACAAGAAACTGGTATTTTTAGCACTGGTGAATGTTCACCCAGCAATTAAAAACAAATTTTTGTATGCCTTAAAAAACCACTTGTATAACTAACCACTAACCACTAACCACTAACCACTTGACTAACCCTGCAATCAAACGAGGTAGTTCTATACAACTTCAAATATGTATGAAGGGCATGTTTGATAAGGTACCCAACTTTTTGTTCTTTGTACAAGAAACTTGTATTTTAAGCACCGGTATAGGATAACCCAGCAATTAAAAACACATTTTTTATGCCTTAAAAAACCACTTGTTTATCAGTTAAAACATGTATGAAGCACGCATTCAACCAGTTATCCTTTCTCTGTACAAGAGATTACTATTTTCAGCACGGGCTGGAATTACCCAGCAATTAAACAAAAAAAGTTGCATACTACTCCAAACATGTATGAAGCCTAATTTGTACCAAGGACTAATTAGCCGATTATCTATTAACACCTTACACAATATAGTCAAACTAACTATGTAGTTGAATAATAACTACTTCAAACATGTATGAACATTGCTACTATCTCATACATGTTTTAGACCATGTACAACTAGGTGCCCAATTAATTATTTTCGATGTAAGCAAGCGTTATTTTTAACATGAATATAACCCGACAGTTGAACAAACAAGTTGCGTACTTTACTTCAAACATGTATGACGAATAAGATCGAACATTCTAAGAAACTTTAGATTATTTTACAATACTTTCAATTTGTAGTTGATGCAGGTTAGTTGGATGGCTCCATCTAGGCTCAAACTGGTACCTCTCCATATAAGTTTGATTGTCGACTCCGCTGTGACTATTTGTTTCCATTAAGTCAATCGTATTTATAAATTCCACAATTTTAAACATTCAATACTTACCTTTTTTTGATGAATAAACCGCAAATAGCACTTGACTTTCTAAGCTAACCACACCCACCACCACAGCCGCTAGGTGGAAAAAGGAAAACGTCAGAGTAAAGAGGGATTACAAAGCATGCGAGGATTGATCCATAACAAATAAACCACCAAAAAAAAAAAACCAAATCGAGTGGCTTTCGTTGTAAAAACTTCAAATGGTAGACAATTAAAAATTAATTGCAATGGTGGCTTGTCGGTTTGCTGTCGAATCGATGATTGTGGCGATTTTGTGTGTACGATGGCTGTTTCGCTTGATTGTTAGGTGATTGTTTGATTGTAATAACAACAAAAGAAGCTTAACACAATGGTACAAATAACAACAACAACGCCCACTACACACAACAATGCAATACAAAAAACTCGCAAGAAAAGGAAAATTCGATCATTGAAACGACTTTATTGTGGAAGGTGGCAGTAGCGGGGGTGGCGGGAGGTATGCTGGAGTTTTGCAGCTCTTTCTTGTAGCTGCTGTTGCAAACAATGTCAACAAATAAGCGCAAAAAAATGTTAAACGAACAAGGAAAAAGGTATGAGTTTGGATGAGAATGTATATTATATACCCCGTAGCGAGTTAAAATAAAATGAAACAGCATTAAATCAAATAAAATAAAGTGAAATCAAAATAAATTGAAATTAAAAAAATATAATAAAAAATAAGTAAAAAAGTAAAAAAAAAATAAAAAAAATAAAAAAATAATATAAAACAAAGTGAAATAAAATAAACAATTAAATAAAGGAAAAAAAAAAAAAATAAAATAAAATAAAAATAAAAATAAAATAAAATAAAGTAAAATAAAAATAAAATAAAATAAAAATAAAATAAAATAAAATAACATAAAATAAAATAAAATAAAATAAAATAAAATAAAATAAAATAAAATAAAATAAAATAAAATAAAATAAAATAAAATAAAATAAAATAAAATAAAATAAAATAAAATAAAATAAAATAAAATAAAATAAAATAAAATAAAATAAAATAAAATAAAATAAAATAAAATAAAATAAAATAAAATAAAATAAAATAAAATAAAATAAAATAAAATAAAATAAAATAAAATAAAATAAAATAAAATAAAATAAAATAAAATAAAATAAAATAAAATAAAATAAAATAAAATAAAATAAAATAAAATAAAATAAAATAAAATAAAATAAAATAAAATAAAATAAAATAAAATAAAATAAAATAAAATAAAATAAAATAAAATAAAATAAAATAAAATAAAATAAAATAAAATAAAATAAAATAAAATAAAATAAAATAAAATAAAATAAAATAAAATAAAATAAAATAAAATAAAATAAAATAAAATAAAATAAAATAAAATAAAATAAAATAAAATAAAATAAAATAAAGAGAACTAAAAAAAAAAATAAAAAACAAGGAAAGAAATTGAAAAAATTAAATAAAATAAAATAAAATAAAGAAAGTACCTAAAATAACTAAAAAAAATAAATAACACAAAAAAGTGAAATAAAATGAAACAAAATAAAATAAAATTAAATAAAGTAAAATAAAAAAATAAAATAAAATAAAATTAAATAAAGTAAAATAAAAAAATAAAATAAAATAAAATTAAATAAAGTAAAATAAAAAAAAAATTAAAATAAAATAAAATAAAGTAAACGAAAATAAAACAAAATAAAAAATAAAGTAAAAACAAAAACAACAAAAAATAAATAAAATAAAAGAAATGAAAATAAAGAATATAGAAAATAAAACAATATAAAATAAAATGAAATAAAACAAATAAATTAAAAATAAAATAAAATGAAATAAAAAAAATTTAAAAATCAAATAGAAAAAAAAAATGCAATAGAATGTAATAAAACTTTCTAAAATAAAACTAAATAAAAAAACAAAAAAATTAAAATAAAGCGTCTGTCTTCCACTGCTGGGTATGAAATGAGAGTTTACAAAAAGTCAATTACACAAGCATTTCAATGATGAAATGGATAAAAAAATCATTACATCTCTCAAAATCACAACGGAACCAAGAGCAAAAGTCAATAAGATGAAAATAAATTTCAATTTCTCAAGTGGCGCAACAAGTTTTTTATCGTTATTATTCTTGTGTGTTTCGAATGCATTTTTTTCACATTTATACTCTTGACGAAGAATAAGAAACAGTCTCAAAACAACGAAAATCAATTGAAGTGCAGGAAATTTCAAGCGAAATCTAAAAATCAAGTTGTCAATTGAAAAAATAAATTGCGTAAAGTGAAAATTGATTTTTACTACGAAATTTTAAGTGGGTAAAAGCAGAAGAAGAAGAAAAAGGAGAAGCCAAAAATCAGTAAGGATTGGGTTAGGTTTCTACTTTAATATTTATTTGAGTTTTATATTTAATTTGAAAAAAAAAAAAAAAAAAAATAGTCTTTAGTGTGGCTTTAACTTTGAGATATACGACTTGACAAGTTGAGTTCATACTCACCTCATTTCTCTAGACACATTTCAGCAGTGTTAGAAAGTAATTCAACATCGAATGCCACTCCAGAAGCTCATTCTCTGAACTACACCACGTCAAAAGTCCCTATAAGTGTTTCCGCTCTGTACTCTCCTCTAGTTAAAATCTGTTAATTAAAGCTCATTATGCTGTTCTGTCTGCAGCTCACTCCGGCCATCCAATAATTAATGATGCGATGAGGTCAACGCTCGTTTCATTATCTTTTAATTCAACGATTGCAAAGTGCAACAAATGCAAAGTCATTTTTTATACCAAATGTGTGTACGCATGCTGTATCTTCTTTGTCTCAACTTTTGTGTCAGGCTCATCCATGCGTACTCGACTATGGTGCATTAACTATTTGTATTCGATTTCCCATCGCTTACGGCAATTGATTTTCAATGTTCACCATTCACCAATCTGCAAATCCGTCGACAAGTCAGCCAATGTGTACGCAGTTAAAAATAATAACAATATTCTGATAGCAACACGAAACAGCTGTAGCAGTAGACGGCAACATATTAACAGTTAACTGGAAACATAACCTCAATGTTGGCATTTAAATGAATAATTTTTTAATGTTTTACGTCGGGAGCCTCTTTTGGTATATCAATTTTAATTGAATATACATTTTTGTTGTTATTGCTGTTGTCTGGGAATTTTGCCGAAGTTAAAGTTCGATAGGTAGTTATTGATGTTACTTTTGCCGGGCATCGGACCGCCACGACTTGGTGTAGAAGGCCGAACACTTAACCGCTACACCACGGCGGCCGCCGGGGGATTGATAAACAAAAAATTAAATAAAATATAAAACAAAATAATGGAATAAAAAAATAAAATACAATAAAATAAACGAAAAAGAAATAAAGTAAAGAAGAAAATTTAATTAAATCAACTAAAATACATTGAAATAGAAAAAAAAAAAACTGAATAAAAAATAAAAAGAAAAAAAATAAAAAAAGAAAGTAAAATAAAAAGTAAAAAAAAAAAAATAGCATAAATTATTGAAAAAAAAATAAAAGACAATAGAATAAAATAAAAGAAAATGAAATAAAAGAAAAAAAAATAATGAAATCAAATGGGAAAAAAATATAATAATAAAATAAAATAAAAATAAAATATTACATAAATTGAATCAAATAACATACATTGAAATGAAAAAAAAAAATTAAAACAAAAAAAAACATGAATATAAATAAAATTAAATAAAAAAGTAAAAAAATAGAATAAAATAAAATAAAATAAAAAAGAATTAAATACCCAAAAAAAAAAGCAAAAAAAAATTAGGTTTTTTTATTATTGGTCATTATATTTACGAACTTTCAAAACTTTTGTGGACTTTTGACCATTCGAAATTATTCTTTTGAGTTTTTGGCGAAAACAAGTCGGAAAATGCTGAAAACAATACAAACTACGATGATGTTGAAGGATCTTGTCAAACGCAAAGCGACATTCTGTTGCTACTTACGCATGGCTAGGATTTTTGTTGTGCACATTAGCTGGTTCGAAGACCAGTAAAGGCGATGAAAAATTTCTAAGCAACAATACAAAGCGGTTTGACAAGATCCTTCAACAAGATCGAAATTGCAATCATCGTAGTTTTTATTGTATGTAGCATTTTTCAACTTGTTTTCGCCAAAAACTCAATAAGTTGAAAAAATTAAGTTCGTAAAATAAAATAAAATAAAATATAATAAAAAAAAAAATAATATAAAAAAAATAAAAAAAAAAATAAAAGAAAAATAAAATAAAATAAAAAAAGTAAAAAAAAAAATAAAAAAAAAAAAATAAAATAAAATAAAATATCATTTTTCAATTTGTTTTCGCCAAAAACTCAATAATTTGATAAAAATTAAGTTCGTAAAATAAAATAAAAAATAATAAAAAAAGAAAATAAAAAAAAAAGAAAATAAAATAAAATAAAATAAAATTAAAAAAAAAAAAAAAAAAATAAAAAAGAAAATAAAATAAAATAAAATAAAATAAAATAAAATAAAATAAAATAAAATAAAATAAAATAAAATAAAATAAAATAAATTAAAATAAAATAAAATAAAATAAAACATATATGACATTTTTCAACTTGTTTTCGCCAAAAACTCAATAAGTTGATAAAAATTAAGTTCGTAAAATAAAATAAAATAAAATATAATAAAAAAAATAAAAAAAAGAAAAAAAAAAAAATAAAATAAAATAAAATAAAATAAAATAAAATAAAATAAAATAAAATAAAATAAAATAAAAAATAAAATTAAAAAAAATAAAAAAAAAAATAAAATAAAATATCATTTTTCAATTTCTTTTCGCCAAAAACTCAATAATTTAATAAAAATTAAGTTCGTAAAAAAAAAAAAAAAAAAAAAAAAAAAAAAATAAAAATAAAATAAAATAAAATAAAACATATATGAAATATCTACGTTAGTACTACCGTTATGTGAACAAAATTAATATACTCTTGTAATAGTACTAGTACGCTGGGTATAGGATAAGAAAATGAAATAAAATAAAATAGAATAATTTAAAATAAACTGAAATAAAATAAAATAAATTAAACTAAAAAAAATGAAATAAAATAAAAAACAATAAAAAATGAAAAAAATTAATAAATAAGATAAACGAAAAAAAAAAATGAAATAAAAAAACTAAAAAAAAAAAAAAAAAATTAAATATGTACGTAAAAAGCAAATTAAAAAAAACACATAAAAATATTAAAAATTTCAAATCAAAATAAAGGAATAAATAACAATTATAGCTAATATAACAAAAAAAATATTATTCACTTAGTCAAAGGGTAGTCAATCAGTTCTATCGTTCCCTGGGCCTACATTAAAATTTTATGGACCACCCTAATACACACATAGCATAACCAACATAAATTAATAAGCCAATTGTGCAAAAGTGCAAAAATTTACACTTCCTTCAGCGTAATCTTTCGATCGGTCCTCCCGTTTTTTGTTCTCTTTATCTCAGTTGGCCAGTGTGTTTGTTCTTGGCTATAGAAACATATAGTTTTTATATGCAAATGTATGTATGTTTTTTTGTCCATAAGTTGCATACAGCATAATGAATTGTTGCAATTAATATGGCATTTTTGTTGTTGCATTGCGGTGGCATGTTGGCAGTAATTCATTGATTTTGCTTCATTGCACTGTTGAATATTGTTTTTGTCTAGGTTGTTGTTGTTGTTGTTGTAGTTTTTGTTGTTGCTGCTGTTACTGTTAGTAGTTGCTATTTAAGTGTACTCGTTGTTTCGTTGTTATAATTTAATGTATGAGCATGTATTGCAATTGCGCTCTTCATTAACGGTTTATGTGTATACAATGTCACAAGTGCATTGGTTTCAACATCAACTCAAGGGAATCATATCTGAGTGTTCTTGTTTATAGGTATGTAAAACTCTGTATTGCTGTTATACGCTTCAGTGACTCTTTAGGAATCAATATCATTTAAAATTAGTTTAAAAAAATATATATTTCGGTCAATTGAAGCCTTCTTAGTGACTTTTGCTTCTGCGATATGCTCGTGATATGCAGATGATCTGATTAGTTTTTTTCCTTTCATTGAAATATAAATCATTTACTTTTATAAAATTTCCTCCAGGGCATCTTGCTTGCCACTATGTAGTGCTCCGAATTTTCCTTTAATATCATTAACTTTCAATTGACAGGAATTATTCGCAAAGGGTGAATTATAGTCCACTCTCTGCAGATGCTGTGCATGTTATGCAAACTGAAATTGACTAAATAATTGACTGCGATCAACTTGGGACTCTTTACGCTAAAAGACTATGTTGTCATGGCTTTCGGCAACATGAAATATATCTTTACTGCTATAAGCTTTGGAGCTCGAGCTTCAAGCAATGAGGGGTTGAATTTGTGCAAAAAAAAAAATTCGAAAATTAAATTTCGATAAATATTTATGTATGTTGCTTCAAAAGAGAGTATTAGTATTCCGTAGTTGGTATGGCTTTTGTGACGTTGTACCACATAGATTTAAAAGAAATCGTATGATACTTAACCGAAATGCGCATTATATTATTTCACATTGGACTGAATGTTATAATTTTGTTTTAATTCATATCATATCAGCACAAAACATCACGTCACATAACATTCAATAGCTTCAAAATTAACGATTCGGTAGTTGGTCTGGGTTTTTTGACCGTGTATCGCATAAGTTAAAAACACATCATAAGACACTAACCCGAACTGTTTATCATATTATTTCAAAGAGAACTAAATTTTATCATTTTATTAAAATCACATCTCATCAGCACAATACATCACGTCACATAACATTCAATCGCTTGGTTAGTCTGGTTTTTTTTCCCCAAAAATTCAAATCAAATCATATGACATTAAAATGAACTGTATATCATATAGCTCCGAATTAGACTGCATCACATCATTGCTCCAATAGGTATAACATCACATCAGCATAAAAGATCACATCACGCAATATTCAAAATGATAATTTAAATAAATCAATAGTACTTAATATTATTAAAAGCCATCAGATGGTGACATGAGGTGAAAACTGTGTCATATAATTTCCTAAACATAACATTACATCAACACAAAATAACACCCCACCTAAATGTTTAATTGCATAACTTGAACACATCATACCAAGGAACACTCATCAAGTGATATCACATGAAAGCTTATGATCGAGCATATTACTTCGGATAAGACCGTATCACATCAATTGTCAAAACCACATCACATCACCACAATAAATCACGCCCTATAGCATTTAATCGCATAATTTCAACACATCATATCAAGAAAAATACACCAACGCGATGTCTTAAGCCTTTGAACGTTATGTCTTTTATTTTGCTTAATAAATGCTTTGTGCCAAGTTATCTTCTCTTCGTTTGAAATGACAATAATTTTCCACCTGAACGTAGCAAATTAATTAATGACGAAAACAATAGAAAGCAAACATCGTTCAGGTAATTTGCATAACATTTTAAGTAGAAAATCAACAGCAAAGTGTTGTGCAAACAATTAAATAATCGCAAAATTACAAAATAGTAAAACTTCTAGAAAATTTGTATGCCGTAACAAGCCAAATATTTGATATTTCACAGAAGCAATGAATGAATATTTAAGCTGTAAAATTGACAAACGATGAATAACAAATTAGGGCAAATTGCAAACGAATTAATTAAAAGATTTTAACGTACGATGATTTTCAATTACCAGAAATCAACAACAAAATCTATTGAAGTATAGACAAGGACATGATAAAAACGATACTTATTGTCAGTGTATATAACATATATATATATTTTTCTATACACGCTTGTATATACCACAAAACAGAATCAATATTTGTGAGCTAAGAAATTCATGAGTTAAATTAAACTCTTTTAAAATTAAATACAACTACTAAAACGCTCAACACTTTGGTATATAGATGAGGTTTTATATGAGTACATTAGATTGTCCCAAAAAAAATCAAAGTTGTTTTATTTAAAAGCATACCCGCTAATTTTGACCATTACCTATGCATCAAAAATTACCCTGACAAAGTTTTTTACTTGTATAACTAAATGTTACTCATACGCCGTGTATGACCTATAAAAAGTGTACTATAATTGCAAAATTTCAATATGTACACAATTATTTTTCCTGGAAAATATATTGTTAAGATATCAACTAAAATATTTTTGAAGTTTTAATGTCCTTTTATAATGAATTGGTTTTTTTTTATTATTCTTCTAAAGGATCCTGTTGTCCTTGGAAAAATTTAAAGGTGGAGATTCGTTACCCAGTCCTTCATATATGGGAAAAATATTAATATCGTGTAATTTACGAAACCTTAATATAGTTTTTTGCAAACTCTGTATAAGCTACTGACTAAAATTCAACTAAAAATCGGTACGGGTTACCGTTATCCTAGAAAAATAACTAGTCCCAAAATGTATTTTTTAACCTATAAATTTTGATTATTTCCAATTAATTAAATTTAATTGCATTGTATTTTTTTGGATTAGTTTGAGACTAATATCAGTTAGATATGTGACATCTGGCTACTTTGCCTTCAGGAAATCTGCAGCACAGTAAATGCAGTGTCAGTGTGTGCGCAAGATTGTGTAGGCAATGTGTTGTCATGCATTAAATATTTGTTGATTTTCATTTCACACCAAACAAAAGCTTCAAGGAATTTGAGTACAGATAATATATACCTACGTACATACATATGTAGTATATACATATATAAGTCTATGCATCACTGTTTACATGCTAAAATAAATTTCAAAATTTTAGACAAGCTATTTATGTAATTTATTATTTATTTGACGAAAGCTATGCAGATAAATATGTATGTATGTGTGTGCATTCTTGTAGATGTATGCAATTACCATGCTTTCTAGTAGAGTAGGTTTTGTTTACTCTTTGTTGTTGTTAACCGAAAGTTTTCAAAAGGAACAACTTTGTGATGAGTGTTGATTGTCAAGCTGACCAACAGAATCTAAATTGAAAGCTCATTTTTTGTGCAACTAATACATGTGTGCCTGGGTGTACTTGTGTGTGGTCCTGTGCATGTGTGTGTGTGTGTGTGTGTGTGTGTGTAAGCAATGAAGTATTTTGTGTATTTAAGCTCGTTTGAGGCTTTGTGTTATACGAGCTGACTTTAACTGCTTCAATGCTTCGTTTGCCTAACCAAAAGAAGACGACACAAACAATCAACTGGCTGACCAAGCGCAAACAACGTAACAAAATTTATGTCTAATAAACAGGGGCGTCTTGTCATGATTGAATGTGTGGAGAAGAAATTTGTGCTGGTCCTGAAACGATTCCTTTCCCCCTCTCTTCATTCAGCGTTCTCGAGTAGATACTCAAGACTGTTTGGTCATTCTGTTCAATATTATGATATCACATCCAAGCAATAATTATGATATCAAACCATGATCATATAATACCAAATAAGCTGATGTCTCAGCAAATAATTTGTTTCTTTTATACTATTACTTTATACTCATGTATGATATCACATCCCGGAACTGACTTTCCTAGACGTGTTGGTATCAAAACGGGCCTTTTAATACTGGCCTCGGTGTGCGGCAGCCACTTTTACCTAACCTTACCATGCTATCACATCATTCCATATTATCTAACTAATAACTCAATCAGATCAAATGATATCAAATCACCCAAAAATGTAACACATATCGCATGTGACATATCACAACACATCAATTAAATCATATCACATCGAATCAAATCTAGTTCTATCTTATTAAGATTAAAATAATTTGATGTGAACTCTCTGAGGCATCCAGCTAACTTGCCTCAAGCATAAGACGCCACTGACAGGTGGTATTTGTGCCTACTTTGAGTGTCTGTATTATATACGTGTCCTTGGACATAAGATGACAATCATGCCTAGTGCTGCTCAGCTTTGGGTGAGCTTAGTTTATTTATAATATTGTCTCTTCGTTCAGTTAACTATAAACTTGTCAAAGCTTGCGAAAAATTTACACAAAGTCTTAAACAAGTTTGTAGGGTTGTGTATTGTCTTCTTATTTACTAGTAATGCGACACCTTTACTTCGTTTGAGTTATGCTACGTACTAGGGGTAAGAAGGTGACCTTACTGTATATATGGAATGCGTATATGTGCACCGAGGAGTTCCGCATATCAAAAATCCCTGTAAGAAAATTCTGCTTATGGTAATGTGTATGAATGAAAGAAATAAGGGGAGCACCGAGAAACACTTAGACGTGACTTTGGTTCTTCAACCACATTATAGACTAGAAATCAAAACTGTTGAAGGTAAAACTGTGAAGCGATAACTTCATTTTCGACTGCTGTGAGCTACTCCAGTATTTTAACTCACTGGGGCTCAAGGCATTGTAACTTTCCCGGAGAGAATGACATCTCAATATGCATTCCCAAGTGGTAGGTGGTATCGACAAAGGCCAGAATGTAGCAAAACCTAATATAATCTAACCCAACTCTAGCTACGTCACAACAACCGCATTAACCATTTTGTTATGCACTTTATACTTAATACATAGTAAAACAAGGCCAAATCAACTACACAATCAGTATGACAGCAAAAGTTCTTTAACAGTAACAGCAAGCAAGGATCTTGCTTAGTTCATTTTATATACAAAAATACATACATTAGAGCAGCCCATAAATGTATAAAAAAATGTTTGTTCGAAAATTTCTTTTTTATAGTTAGTATGAGTAACATTTAACTGTTCAAGTAAGAAAAGTTCAGATACTACACCACGTTCAGGCTCTCATGAGCACCTTTAATTTGATACCCATATTGTAAAATCAATATCTGCGAGATCTCCGGTCCATTTTTAGGACTTTTATTAACCGTCTGCTCTACCACTACCAAAAGTATAAATTTTAGACCGAAAAGTTTTAATTTTCAAACCAAGAAGTTTTAATTTTAAACCGAAAAGTTTTAAGAATAAAATAAAACTAAAAAAATGTGGAAGCTGGCAGGTTTTGAACAAAACCGCTCAGGAGTCACAACCTACTGCTCTACCGCTGAGCTATGCCGCAAATGAAGTAGTTGTAGGCAAAATTCAATTACATTCAAACAAATCAGAAAAAAATAAAAAATAAAAATTTGACTGCGTTTTCATATAGATTTCAAAACGAACCCAAAATAAATTGAAAATCTTTGTAGGTATTAGGACGGTTTGAAATATTGTACAAAAAAGTTTGAAAAATTGATTAAACTTTATACGGGTTTCAAATTTAGGTTAATTGTTTTAGCCGTGAACATATCCACATTTTTTTGAAATTTTTCGAGATGCGTTACAACTTTTGATCTTTTAAAGGATATCCTGGGAATCTGGTACGGAAAAACATAGCACAGGTTGCCGTGGTCCGAATTGCTTAAAACTTTGTCAAGATAGTTTTTGGTGCATAGCGGTCAAAATCAAAGGGTATGCGTTTAAATAAAACAAATTTGATTTTTTGCGACAGTCTAATGTACATATTTACAATTTACCTCACTGTTTTGCATGGACAAACCGGCGTATGAAGACCATTATTAGTTGGTTGCATACAGATGCCCTTACTGTATGTGTGTGTATGTGGAAATAAATACATAGGCAAGTAGAGAAAGGCGTCAGTAGAAATGTAAACTTTATGTAAGAACTTTTCAAAAATTTCGCACACATACATACCAACTTCTTTTTTTAAATGATTTTGAATGAAATTTTGTGTGTATACCCACCAAAGAATTGCTAAGAAGTTATAAAAGCAAATCACATACCTGCAACGTACTTAATAGTTGGAAAACCCTCAAGGTGGAGACTAATACTTGCCATAAATATTCCTTTTTGACAATGTTGATCTCGCCTGGTCAAGAGGCCTTTTACACTTCAGGCATACCCTTTTGATAAAAAAATACCGCCATAAGGCTCAACTTTTTTGTTGGGTAGCCATTTATATAGAGGCAACAAGGCAATCATTTCTACAATTTTGTTTACATTTTCACAACATTCACATTTCATCTTATCTCGTTTATGGAGTGTAAATGTAAGTTTGTATTATTTTGTTTATTTTCATTTGCCTACACAAGAATAACCACAAAATTTTGCGCATTGCTGTAGTCTTGGAGTATTAAGTTATTTGTTGCATCAACTTTTGTCTTTTCTTTCTTATTGATAGTAAAGCTCAACAAATCCTTTAATTTTGTAAAATCTAAATTGGAAATAATATGTAAATGCATGTTGCTGATATTAAGCAAATTGTTGTTGTTAAATTGTAAAAATATTATTTCAATGCAGTAATATGCAAATTTGTTTGCACAGTCTTGGCTGTAATAATCTGTAGAATATGTTGAGAATTTGTGATTATTAGATTATCAACGCAGCAGCAATAAATAGGAAGCGGTAAAGGGAATAATCCTACGTATGTATAAGAAAAATTAAAATAAAAGGAGAGGGTTTAAAGGAAGAGTATGAAGTATAATTTGGATGATGGTAGTTATAATGTTCAGATGCTGGAAAACAATAATAACCAAATTAAAAGATAATTACAAAAAAAGTGAAATAAAAAAAAAAAAAATGAAAAAAAACTAAACAAAATAAATAAAAGAGAAATAAATAAAATAAATTAAAAAAAAAAATATTAAAAAAATAAAATGAAATGAAAAAAAAAAATAAAAAATAAAATAAAATAAAATAAAAAAATAAAATAAATTAAAATAAAAAAAAATTAAAAATAAAATAAAATAAAAAATAAAATAAAATAAAATAAAATAAAATAAAATAAAATAAAATAAAATAAAATAAAATAAAATAAAATAAAATAAAATAAAATAAAATAAAATAAAATAAAATAAAATAAAATAAAATAAAATAAAATAAAATAAAATAAAATAAAATAAAATAAAATAAAATAAAATAAAATAAAATAAAATAAAATAAAATAAAATAAAATAAAATAAAATAAAATAAAATAAAATAAAATAAAATAAAATAAAATAAAATAAAATAAAATGAAATAAAATAAACTAAACTAAACTAAACTAAAAAAAAAAATAAAATAAAATAAAATAAAATAAAATAAAATAAAATAAAATAAAATAAAATAAAATAAAATAAAATAAAATAAAATAAAATAAAATAAAATAAAATAAAATAAAATAAAATAAAATAAAATAAAATAAAATAAAATAAAATAAAATAAAATAAAATAAAATAAAATAAAATAAAATAAAATAAAATAAAATAAAATAAAATAAAATAAAATAAAATAAAATAAAATGAAATAAAATAAACTAAACTAAACTAAACTAAAAAAAAAAAAATAAAATAAAATAAAATAAAATAAAATAAAATAAAATAAAATAAAATAAAATAAAATAAAATAAAATAAAATAAAATAAAATAAAATAAAATAAAATAAAATAAAATAAAATAAAATAAAATAAAATAAAATAAAATAAAATAAAATAAAATAAAATAAAATAAAATAAAATAAAATAAAATAAAATAAAATAAAATAAAATAAAATAAAATAAAATAAAATAAAATAAAATAAAATAAAATAAAATAAAATAAAATAAAATAAAATAAAAATAAAATAAAATAAATAAAATAAAATAAAATAAAATAAAATAAAATAAAATAAAATAAAATAAAATAAAATAAAATAAAATAAAATAAAATAAAATAAAATAAAATAAAAAATAAAATAAAATGAAAAAAAAAACAAGATAAAATAAAATGAAAAAATAAAAAATAACATAAAAAACAATAATTAAGACAAGAAAATGAAAAAAGAAAAAAAAAAATAAAAATAAAAATAAAATGAAATAAGTTAAAATGAAAATTAAAATAAAATAAAGCAAATACGGAAAGCTGTTGTTGTTGTAGTAGCGAGGTGTAGCCCTGCCTAAATGTCAGACAGGGTCACCCCGAGCGTATTGCTCTTGGCCGGGTCGATATAAGAAAACGGCCCGGGTCGTTTCGGCACGATGGGTACAGCACAAGTACTGGTACCGTTCTCGTAGAACCGGCAATACAAGAAACTAGCCGTGTAGGCTATGTAGGTCATTTAGCGTTACCCAGGGTGCACCAACTGGGAGGCGACCTACTTTTACTGTCTTCGGCTGTACCGAATAACCGTCACGATTTTCACTGGTCGATCCCCAGTACAGCCTGTGTGAATTAAACTTTAGCTCATACCGAAATTATCGGAACTATCGATTATATGGGGGTGATGTGTTGTATTGGTCCAATCTCATTTTGTTCCTACCATTTCATTTTCATGAAAGGTAAAAGAAAAACAAAAAAAAAATAAATTAAAAAAAAAAATGAAATAAAATATAATAAAATAAAATAAACTAAAATAAAATAAAATAAAATAAAATAAAATAAAATAAAATAAAATAAAATAAAATAAAATAAAATAAAATAAAATAAAATAAAATAAAATAAAATAAAATAAAATAAAATAAAATAAAATAAAATAAAATAAAATAAAATAAAATAAAATAAAATAAAATAAAATAAAATAAAATGAAATAAAATAAACTAAACTAAACTAAACTAAAAAAAAAAAATAAAATAAAATAAAATAAAATAAAATAAAATAAAATAAAATAAAATAAAATAAAATAAAATAAAATAAAATAAAATAAAATAAAATAAAATAAAATAAAATAAAATAAAATAAAATAAAATAAAATAAAATAAAATAAAATAAAATAAAATAAAATAAAATAAAATAAAATAAAATAAAATAAAATAAAATAAAATAAAGTAAAATGAAAAAAAGTAATAAAAAAAAATTCAAATAAAATAAAAAATGAAAAAAAAAATATAAAAAGAAAAAAAAAACAAGATAAAATAAAATAAAATAAAACCAAAACCATAAATAAAACAAAATAATGAAAAACGTAAATAAAAAAATAAGATGAAATAAGTTAAAATGAAAAATAAAATAAAATAAAAAGTTAAAAAGAATGAAAAAAAAACAAAGGAAAAGAATTATAAAATCAAATAAAATGAAGTATAATAAAACAATTAACAACATAAAAGAAAAAAAAATAAAAAAAATAAAATAAAGTATACTAAAAAAACGATTAAAAAATAAAATCTAATAATTAAAATAAATATATTAATAAAATAATTAAAAATTAAAAAAAAGTGAAATGATATAATAATAAAATAAAGGAAAAACAACAAATAAGAAAAAAAAAATAAAAACAGAAGCAGAAACAAAAAGAAAATAAAAAAAAAATAGAAAAAAGTTAAAATCAAATGAATTAAAAAAAAAATTTGAAAAAAATAAAATGAAATAAACTAAAATGAAAAAAAAAAAAAAATAAAAAGAATAACGAAAAAAAGAAAAAAGTAATAAAAAATAAAATGAAGTAAAATAAAATAAAATAAAGTGAAATAATAAAAAAAATAAATAAAATAAAAGAAAATAATAAAAAAAGTAAATAAATAAAAAAATTGAAAAAAAATTAGTAAAAAAAAACAATAAAAAAAATAAAATAAAAATAAAATAAAGTAAAGTAAAATAAGATAAGAAGAAAACTAAAATGAAATAAGCACCAAATAAAATAAATTAAGTGAAAATAAAATAAAGTTAAATAAAATATAATGTTGGCTAGTAAGCTTGTGGTGTTATTGCAATATAATAATAATAACATCGCCTAGGCGGTTAAGCGTCATTATGACGCAAGCCAAGAATAATAATAACTGCTCACGCTTACTTACTTACATTTTCCGCTACATATGTATGTATATCTCTCTTCCAAGCAACCAAACGGAAGTTATTCAAACCTCTTAAGGTGTTGCAGTTTTAATTAAATTCATTTAACCATGAACTGCTTGAATATGTGTTGATGAAAAAGAAAACCAACCAATTTGCCTGAAGTAAATAAATAATATGTTATGGCATTAAAACAAAAAACAACTTCCGGTCATTCACTGCGTTTTACCAACAAAAAAAAAAACAAAAACACACACTGATTATCGGCTTGAAGTTGGTTGTGGTGTGCACGCAAGGCGTGGAACTTGTGCATAATTCCGTACATTGTTTGTTATTGTTATTGTTGGGAATATAAAACATATATATATATATATATAAACTGATCTTGGGTATGTACCCTTTGTATGTGTAAGAAAAATTCACACGATGCTTAGTTAAGCTACTGCAGCACGATGTGTGAAATCGAGCATCTGAGTTTCGGCTCATATTTTGCTTTAAATTAAATTATGCTTCGGAAATCATACCTTGACTTACATATGATATGGAAAGCAAGTTTACTACCCACTCTGACATAATAGTCTCATATTAATTTCATAATTTAAACTCCACTAGGTAAAATATTTTGCACGTATATTCATACACATGCCAAAACTAGGGTGCCTGACTTGGGTTTTTTTAAATCAAAATTTTTGAAATTTCTAGCGGAAGAGAAAAAGGAATAGGAACTAAAAAGTAAGAAACGGAGACCGGGCTGAAAATTGGAATAAAACCGCAAAGAGAGAACAGGATAGAGATCGGAACAAAACAATTATGTACCGGACCTAAACGTGAAGAAACCGAAATTTAAAGCAATGAGATATGTGCAGAATGATTCAAATTTTTTTAAAAGAGCTGCCACCTGCTTAAAAAAAATTTTTCTGTATAGTTTGTTCGATTTTTTAAGTTGAGTGGTGAAATGAAAGGGCTCATCATATAGATATGTAGGCAGGTACATTTTTTTGAACAGGGTTGCCACCTATTCGAAAGTAATTTTTTGTATGTGTTTTTTTTAATTTTATTATTTGTTAGCATTTTTGGAGGTAGGGTTGCCACCTGTTAAAAAAAATTCAAAATAAACCAAAAAAAAAATAATGCAAATAAAAACGTTTGTTACGGGTACTTAGACGTTGACAAGTTCAACTCAAAATCGGATTTTCCGAAAAAAAAACCCATAATCAACCGCCCTAATAAGTGCATGTATACATTGCCATCTGCGGCTTTAACAATTTAAAGCACATTGTCCATTGCTAATTTTGACCACAAAGTTTGCAAAAAAAAGTAATAAAAAAACAACAACCATATTTTTATACCCAGCGTCCTAGTACTAGTACAAGGGTATATTAATTTTGTTCACATAACGGTAGTTTGTAACGGTACAAAATAATCGAGATAGATATAGAGTTCCATATATAAAAGTTCTTAGGTTGAGAAGAGGAGTTCATTAAGGCATGTCCGTCCGTCTGTCCGTCCGTCCGTCCGTTCGTCTGTGTACACGATAACTTGAGTAAAAATTGAGATATTTGCATGAAATTTTATATACAGGTTACACTTTGGCCAAGGTAAGTTGCTATTGAAAATAGGCGAAATCGGATGAATACCACGCCCCCTTTTTCGATATAGAAAATTTCGAAAATCACACAAATTGACATATCTCGGGAACTGATTAAGATAGAACGATGAAATTTGACACAATGCATACTAGTATCGTTGGGAGTACATGTGATGAAAGTGGATAAAATCGCCCCCCAACCATGCCCACTTTCGATATCGAAAATCACATAAATTGAAATAATTCGGTAACGGAAATTAGGTAAATCCTCCTAGGGCCTAATGATTGTTATCCCGTTCTAAAATTACCACTGGGTATTGAATGTTCGGTTCACCCGAACTTAGACTTCCTTACTTGTTCATATTAAGTCCATTTACAATGTGTTTGGCTTCTGCTGCCATCACAACTTAACTACACGCAAAGTGTTGCCATATTTTCATTAAAAGCTTACAGTTCTGCTGTTGGCTTTTATTTTGAGCTGCATTTTTGCATTTCTTATTTTTTGGGCAGTTAATGCTTCACTGAACTGTGCATTTTTAATGAGCTTAAAGCATTTATGGCAGAGTACTTATAAACCGACTACTTTTTATAGATGTACAGTGGTGGTTAAGAAAACAGCAACAGTGTACTAGTACTAGTACAAGGGTATTCTAATTTTGTTCACATAACGGTACTACGTAACGGCACAAAATAATCGAGATAGATATAGAGTTCCATATATAAAAGTTCTTAGGTTGAGAAGAGGAGTTCATTAAGGCATGTCCGTCCGTCTGTCCGTGTACACGATAACTTGAGTAAAAATTTAGATATTTGCATAAAATTTGGTATACAGGTTACTTTCTATCTCTGCTATTGGAAATTGGCGAAATCGGATGACAACCACGCCCCCGTTTTCGATGTCGAAAAATTCGAAAATCACATAAATTGACATATCTCGGTAGCTGAAATGGCTAAAATGATATAATTTTATAGGTGAATCCCCCTGGTCATTCTCTTTTGGTTTTTCCATAAATCTTCTATAGTGGGCGTGGCGCCGGCCACTTTTCAGGGAGGCATATTTGAAAATTTCACGGGTCATAACTTTTAAACTGATTACGATAGAATGATGGAATTTGGCACAAAGCATACTAGTAGTTGGGAGTATACCGCCCTCCAACCATGCCCACTTTCGATATCGAAAATTTCGAAAATCACCTAATTTGACATAATTCGGTAAGGGAAATGGATAAAATGTTATAATTTTACAGGTAAATCCCCCTGGTTATTATATAATGATTTTTTGATAAATTTTTAAAAGTAGGGGTGTCACCGCCCACTTTTCAGGAAGGCATATTTGAAAATTTCACGGGTCATAACTTTTAAACTGATTACGGTAGAACGATGAAATTGGTACAAGGTATACTAGCGTAATACGGAGTATACCTGATGTAATTGGACGAAATCGCTTCCCAACCACGCCCACTTCCGAAATGGGAAATTTCGAAAATCATATGAAAACTACCGCTAGGTATTTAATGTTCGGTTTACCCTAACTTAGACTTCCTTACTTGTTGATTATCACTTATTTCTTTTTACCCGCCACTGTACTTATATATATACTTATGTAAATATGCATAATTACTTATGGAATGTGTTGGGGTGTGTATGGATTAAGCGTTCAACAGCCAAAATATAAATTAATTAAAAGGTAAGTTACAAGGTTACTGCATAAAAGTTTCAGGTAAACACGTGTAAACGCATGAGCAAGCATGATCGACTTGTTATGCTGTAAAAAAAATTACAAGCTCTGTTCTGGTGTGAATGGAGTACTTTTCAAGCCTCAAAAAGTTGTTTATCTTTATTTTTATGGCTACACTCGCAGATGCTCGCAAATTTGTCTGCAAACCCTAAAAACCGAACCATAAAAATTTGTTTTTGGCATATCTCGACTCCAGCGCCACCTAACGTTTGATTTTTTTGAAGCAGAGTTTCGTTTTGCAACCACAACAGTCGGAGATAGATGCTTCAAAATAAACATTCCCAGCAGAGAAGACAGGGAGAGGACGGATCTGTTCCCACTACTAATGGCGGCACTTCCATATACACAGACGACTCGAAGTTAGACGGCAGAGTTGGAGGAGGGGTTTATTCGAGGAATCTGGAAATTGAGCTCCCCTTCATTCAACCTGACCATTGCAGCTTCTTCCAGGCTGAAGTCTCAGTAAAGTTGGACGCCGAAGCCTGGATAAGTAAACGCGAGGATATCGTTATTTTCAGCGACATCCAAGCGGCCATCAAAGCTATTGGCTCTTACTAGTTCAACTCTAAACTGCCCCTCAGCTGTCGTCGATGTCTTCAAGAAATGGCCCAACAGAACCTAGTGAACCTCACATGCGTCCCGGGACACAGGGAGATTGAGGGAAACTGTAGGGCAGTGCAACGCCTAAGAAGGAGAGAAATCTCTATATTAAAAGGTGTATTAACCTTACTGTTAGGTACGCAGAAAGGCTAGGTGTTTTCTACCGACGACCTGCTGTAGGAGTTGCAAAGTTGATGAGGAAAGGAAACGGTGAAGTACCTCATTTGCAACTGCCCGGCTTTCAGCGGCGCGAGAACGCGCTTTTTGGGAGCTGCCTTCCTGGATAGTCTACGCCAGAGCTGGATTTTAAGGACTTGATGGCCTTTATCAAGTCATCTAAATGATTCGAGGAGGAGTAACGGGACTGACTTTCCTAGTGTTGGCGGTATTACAACAGGCCTTTCTAAAGTGAACTAAGTCTGCCTCTGCGGCATTCGCTTGAGCCGAACCTAAATTTAATTATGACTAATAATAAAAAAAGCATTTCGACATAAAAAAAATTATAAATTTTTCTTTATATTCGCGATGGCAACAAATGTGTCGGAAAACCAGAATTTATCAAACATCACACAGCATGGCACCTGCATATTGCACATTACAAAGTTACAATGTAAATATTACGCAAAACAAAAAAAAAAAAAAACAGGGACCAAACATAAACCAGTAAGGAAAAGGCTGTCTTGCGCAAAGTCCGTTTATCGATACAATCGATTGTATGAGGGCTATGTGAACTATCGATTGTATGGGAGCTATATGTAGGTCCGATCTTGTTGATTCCGACAAATGACACCCGCTCACCAAGTTTTATTCAGATATCTCAAAAATTGAGGAACTAGTTTGCGTTGAAACAGACATACGGACGGACGGACATGGCTAAATCAACTCAGCTTATCGTCCTGATCATATCGGTACTCTTATTGCTGGGTCTATATCTTCTTCTTCTCGTACTTACAAACGCGGACCAAAGTTATAATACCATTTTATGCTCATGAAAGGTATAAAAAATTCACAAATGGAAGGACATTGTGGAGAGATTTCATATTTTTATTTTTAAATCATTTTATTTTAATCATTAAAAGTATGTTTCTTTCAATATATTCAATATCCAGATTTTATCGTTAAAACTGCATAGTAGATCTAAAAATTAAAGATATCGATTTTTATTATTATATGTATCGATTATTATTTTACGAAAAAGTATCGACTGATTATCGAAAAATTAAAGAAATTTGAATTTTTATTATTATATGTATCGATTATTATTTTACGAAAAAGTATCGACTGATTATCGAAAAATGAAAGTGACAAAAGAAGGACGAAAATCGTTGGAAGTAAATAACTTTTGTAGAAATATTTTGAAAAATTACCTTTTTTTGAAAGAAACAAATAGAGCTATAAAACTATCGATAAAATTTTTTTGGAGTGATTTTTTTGTTAACCATCGATACTAAATATTTTTTAGAAGGAATATCGACTAGTTTTAACAATTTCTGTGGAAGGTCAAAATATTTTCATTCAAAAGGGAAGCCTTTTTGTCAACTGGAGCTCTTGAATTACAAATTCAGTCATAGCACCGATAAGTAAATCGATAGCACTATTTATATTTAAAAAATAGAAAAAAATCAAATTTAATATTAAAACAAATTTGAAAAGAATACAGAAATATTTTTTTTTTACAAAAATTCCACAACCTTTACGTCCTCTGAAACTAAAAACCAAATTTTGCATTAAAAAAAGTTAAAAAGCAATAAGGTCGAATATGTAAATAATATTTTTTTTCCTGTTTATGTGGGTGTGTTAGCTGCCATGTGGCATAACTATTACAACATTATATGTTATGTTGTGGCATTGTGCATATTAAACATTGCGGTTTGCATTCAACATATTAGCAACATGCGGCAACAGCAAACAACAATCAACAATCAACGTAACGCGACGCTCACGTACAAACTGACTGAAGCTCACCTCACACAACTTAACAGGTTGAGGCGAGCGCTCTGTGTGAATCGGGTTGTGCGTCTGGCTGCCAGCTGAGCAATCTCGACGTTAACTGTTTGCCGCTTGCATATGGGCGAGCTCACCTAGTTACCTGCTGTTGCATGCAATCTATTTTTCGTCGCCAATGAATTGCCGGTTTTATGGTGGTGTTATGTGTGTGCGTGCAAGTGTTTGCTGGCGGAGCATGCAACACATGTAATGGGTGTTGCCGTGTGACAATCGTGTAATCACACTTTTGTTTAGCCAAGCGTGGGAAATGTGCCACAACAATTTTTTTTTTTTTTTTGATGGCCGATATAAATTTGAGGCAAACATATGTACATGTAAGTGTTACTCGTTAATATTTTTGGCCTACAAACCTGTGTGTGAATTGTCACTCAAAAGCATTCAATTAGAAATATGAGTCATGTGGCAAGTCCTCATTTTGTTGGGGTTCATTGGTACTTATTCTTGTGATACCACATATGATACACCAATCAAGTGATTCGGATTGACCCCTTCCGAGTTGAATGCATTTCGGTGTGGGGTTTCCTTTTATCTTGAGACGAGATTTAGTTTTTTTTTTCCTTTTTTCTTGTTTCTAAAATCAAAGTTTTCATGATTTCGAAAACTACTTACAAAAAACGATCTCAAATCTTCAAAGCAGGTTCAAATTTTTTGTCGAAAACAGAAAAATTTATTTGGGATTTTTCGAACTGCACATTTCTAATAGTATTCATGGTAGAACATTTAATATTGGCGCAGAGCTAAATGATTTTAATCTCCAAAGGGATAGGGATAGGGATAGGGATAGGGATAGGGATAGGGATAGGGATAGGGATAGGGATAGGGATAGGGATAGGGATAGGGATAGGGATAGGGATAGGGATAGGGATAGGGATAGGGATAGGGATAGGGATAGGGATAGGGATAGGGATAGGGATAGGGATAGGGATAGGGATAGGGATAGGGATAGGGATAGGGATAGGGATAGGGATAGGGATAGGGATAGGGATAGGGATAGGGATAGGGATAGGGATAGGGATAGGGATAGGGATAGGGATAGGGATAGGGATAGGGATAGGGATAGGGATAGGGATAGGGATAGGGATAGGGATAGGGATAGGGATAGGGATAGGGATAGGGATAGGGATAGGGATAGGGATAGGGATAGGGATAGGGATAGGGATAGGGATAGGGATAGGGATAGGGATAGGGATAGGGATAGGGATAGGGATAGGGATAGGGATAGGGATAGGGATAGGGATAGGGATAGGGATAGGGATAGGGATAGGGATAGGGATAGGGATAGGGATAGGGATAGGGATAGGGATAGGGATAGGGATAGGGATAGGGATAGGGATAGGGATAGGGATAGGGATAGGGATAGGGATAGGGATAGGGATAGGGATAGGGATAGGGATAGGGATAGGGATAGGGATAGGGATAGGGATAGGGATAGGGATAGGGATAGGGATAGGGATAGGGATAGGGATAGGGATAGGGATAGGGATAGGGATAGGGATAGGGATAGGGATAGGGATAGGGATAGGGATAGGGATAGGGATAGGGATAGGGATAGGGATAGGGATAGGGATAGGGATAGGGATAGGGATAGGGATAGGGATAGGGATAGGGATAGGGATAGGGATAGGGATAGGGATAGGGATAGGGATAGGGATAGGGATAGGGATAGGGATAGGGATAGGGATAGGGATAGGGATAGGGATAGGGATAGGGATAGGGATAGGGATAGGGATAGGGATAGGGATAGGGATAGGGATAGGGATAGGGATAGGGATAGGGATAGGGATAGGGATAGGGATAGGGATAGGGATAGGGATAGGGATAGGGATAGGGATAGGGATAGGGATAGGGATAGGGATAGGGATAGGGATAGGGATAGGGATAGGGATAGGGATAGGGATAGGGATAGGGATAGGGATAGGGATAGGGATAGGGATAGGGATAGGGATAGGGATAGGGATAGGGATAGGGATAGGGATAGGGATAGGGATAGGGATAGGGATAGGGATAGGGATAGGGATAGGGATAGGGATAGGGATAGGGATAGGGATAGGGATAGGGATAGGGATAGGGATTGCTGCAAAATTTTTTAAGGATAAAATACACTCGGAGGGTTGCCAAACACTGTAGAGAGCCGATCTCGTTTTGATAAAACTTTTTCCTTTTTCCTTTTTGTGTTACTTGTTTCCATCACCAAACCATACCACGATGGCTCACTCGGGAGAATACATACATTACGAAGAGATAACGTTCCCCTAATACCAAAAAAAAAATTTCGTCCATATGCAATGAACCCTGTAGGCAACGCTTACAGATCCAATTTTAATGTAATGTAATGTACAGCTCGAATTTTATGTAATCGGCCTGTTGCTAACATTAGTACCACGTCATTCGCCTAAATGTAGGCAACGCTTATATTTATTTTTGTCAAGTTATGTTGCTAACGCCGAACCTTTTAACATTGAAAAAAGTCCGTTACGAACTTTTTTAACATTAACATTTTTTACATTTCACTCCCACCGCCACGATAAAATCTATGCCATAGCTTAAAAATCAATTTTTTTTAATAAATTAGATATGTGTAAGAAGGCAAGTGTGCTCAAAATACGTTAAAATAATTTACGTTCGATGTAACAATTTACGCTTGATATTTGTACCTAATTTAAGTACCATAAGTATATGTATGTAATTCTTAAGTATGCCTAACTAATTAAATTGCATTAAATGCGGGGTGAAAGGATATGTAGAAAAATGTATCTAAAAAGTAAATTATGTCATCACAGCCTAATGATTATCAATGCAATAATAAGTAAGTACACGTCGTACTAATTTCATTTATGAGTAGAAATGAATTGAAGGGGGTATTTCTAATATGATTCTGTTCGTTTTTGGAGCATATGTTTTACATTTAATCAAAACTCTGTTAGACAAGAGAAACCCGCTAGGTTTAGCTGTAGTCGAGATGTTCTAAGAAGCGGGATTTACGGTACGTTTTTGTAAGTTTCGTAGACGTTGGGTATTCAAGTTCGGAAGTCAATACATTTCGGTGATAACGGAAGCCAAGTGGAAACATCAAGTGAGCCAAAGCTGCCCCTTACCGGTTTTCTTCATCCCAGCAGACGATGCCTTGTCTGTTGCAGAAAAAACCCTTCTGAGGCAGAGCTTCTTTTTACATTCGCTTGACATAAACACGCAAGAGTCATTGCGCTCTAATTCGTTGGACTATGATGGTATCTCGCATAGCTCGTACATATCTTCTTTACAGGCTTGTGGCATCGCGAGAGGGCAACATAAATCGGCGGAGAGATATATATGTATATTGGTGAAGGTATTAATGAGAGGCGTGGAGAACGCTTCTAAATCGGCTAGTCGTTCAAACAACCAGTCGTTAGTAATGGAGTCTTCATTGAGTTTCTCGGACCAAGTTATTTTGGTTGGTAAACCTGGTTCCTAGGTAGACGAAGTCTTGATTCTTTATTTGCAAATATTTAGCTTTGTCCTCGTTCATCGAGATACCCTCTTTTTGTGGGGAAACTGTTTGATCGCCATTCAACTGCGAATGGCCAGAGCGATTATTTCAGGAAAGCCTACATACATATCCTCTGGATAGCCTCTGAATATCCATTCGGTTGTGACCTAATATGAGAAGGCGACAAGCTGACAAGGTCACTCCGACATAATCATTTAAGGGCTGGTCAGGGGATTCCATCAGCAGCGACTGTCATCATGAGGTGCGGCTGCAAATGGGCGCATGTCTTGGATCAAGCGGCTCGCTATATAATAGTGAAACGGGGTGTGCGTTGGGTTTGGGACCCACACCATAAAACATCTTTCCAATGATATCCTGTTGGACTGCCAAAATTGCCTAGGCGGTTAGATTGCTCTTTTAAGTAAGCATGTAAGTTCCCAGTCTAGAGCAGGCAACGATAGGAAGCCCTGAGCCGTTGCTTGTTTTCAAAAGGCTCTTAGAGTTGCATCTAAATTTTGATAGAGCAATAGAGCCCTTGATCCTAACAAAAGTCTCCTGCTACAGCCGCGTAACCACTTCTGGGAAATCGCTAATTACATTCACAAATCTACACGAACCAACGAGTTGGCACATACTCTCATGAGTTTACTTTGATAACAACTTTTCATGTAAACGCCTCTGCGCGAAAGGCTACAGTAAGTGTGCCTGTGTGTGTGTGTGCGTGTGCTCTATACAAAAGGTGTTGAACAAACGGTGTTCATGCGAAATTTCTTGATGATTAACACTTAACGGTTTGTTGCCTGCAACATATGTTCCGCTTGTGTCAAACGAATTCGCTCTCGCGCCAACCAACACACACTCACGAGCTTATGAGCAAATAGTTAAACCACAACCGTGGTGTCTACAGAAGTTTGTGTAAAGCGAGGTGTATACACACTTGATACCATGTAACTTGTAGAACTCATATCCTCATTACAAACACTCAAACACATGCTCAATGTGTAAGTGTCGCTCTGAATATGTGTGTGTGTGTGTAAGTGTGAGTACGCTCAAGTCAAATTGGTAAACGTAAGCATAAATGTAAACTCAAATTAAAATTCATGTCCGCAAACAGCTAGCAAGAGGAAGTCTCATAGTCGCGCTTCCATACAAAATATTCGTCTACCATCGCAGCATCGCCATAGATATTGTTGGCTAAATAATTTTTCTAGTATAAAACAAACATAATTTTTGGTGATATAGTTATGTTGGAAGTACGTTACTTTTATGCAACATTTAAAAAGAATGAACATCGTTACATACATAAAATGCGTGTAAACAGGTAAAAGCAAAGGTGACAGTGTAGCCTCATAGTCGACCGGTGTATGTAGGTATGTTTGTGTTTTTACAATCTCATAAAATTATATGGATACGTGTAATGCATGTATGTGCGTAAGCACTTTTTATATAACCTATTAAAGCTTAAGTAGGAATGTAAACTTCAAGTTTCACAGAACATACCTACTTAATTCCACTTATTCACCTATCTTATAACTTTAAACGAGCTAAACTTGTATATTTGTATATCCAGACTATCTCGGGAACCGCTTGACCGATTTGAATGAAATTTTGAATATAGGTAGTATGGTTGATTCTAAGACTATCCACTTTGGGGTTGTCACTTGGGGCGGTTTACAAGGTTGCCACCTATTTAATTTTATTTTATTTATGGAGCAAGATATGCCAATCTGGGTATTAAATGAAAGGTATTTTCAACCGTATTCCAAATATGGTAATATCAAGCAGGGTAACCCCTAGTGTTGCCATCTGACCGCGTTTAATTTATTTTACCTTATGTATATTTGTATTTCCAGACTATCTCGGCAGCCGCTACACCGATTTGAATGAAATTTTGAATATTCTAAGACTAGCCACTTGGGGTTGCCACCTGGGGCGGTTTACAGGGTTGCCACCTATATAATTGTTTTAATTTTGTAGAAAAATATGCCAACTATAATATTTTCAAATAGGGTTGCCCCCTTACCGCAGTTTATTTGTATATCCAGACTATCTCGGGAACCGCTTGACCGATTTGAATGAAATTTGGCATATAGATAGTATGATTGATTTTAAGACTATCCACTTGCGGGTTGCCAATTGGGGATTGTACAGGATTGCCACCTATCTAAATTTTTTTAAATTATGGAGTTACATAAGCCAATATGGGTATAAAATGAAAGGTTTTTTTTGCCGACATACCAACTAAAATATTTTCAAGTAGGGTAGCCGCTCAGGGTTACAATTTTACTGTATTGTATTTGTGTTGTATATTTTTGGGATAATATGTGGATTATTTTAGCATCATTTGGAGATCATTTAGGGATCACTTTGGAATTATTTTGGCGCTATCTTGAGAGCATTTTGGTTCAATTTTCGATTAATCTCGGACAGTTTTGAGGTAATTTTCGGATCATTTTGGAGTCTTTTTGGGATAATTTTTGGGAACATTTGAGGGTCTTTTTCGGATCGTTTTGGCATTATTTTAGAATTATTTTGGGAACATTTTTGGATCATTTTGGGGTAATTTTAGGGTACATTTAAGGGTGTTTTTAGGATCATTTGGAATCATTTTTGGGATCATTTTTGGGTAATTTTGGGAAAATTTTGGGATCATTTCCGGATCATTTTTGGGTCGTTTTGAGTTCAATTTCGAATCATTAGGAACATTTAAGTGTATTTTTGGGATTATTTTAGGATTATTTTTGGGTCATTTTGGGATAATTTTGAGTAAGTAAAGTTAGCGCTAAATTGATAGCTCCGAGCAAGATCGGTCACCCAGGTACTATATATAAAATTGGATGTATGTATGGATGTACGAGCATGTAGCTTATGGACTCCAAAACTACTCGGTCGATTTTTTTTTCCAAATATTCGGGATAGATTAGTAGGAGCCTGGATAGTGTTTCTTCCAGGAAGTTAACCAATCTAAAAAAACCATATTTATGACTCGACGAGCGTGATATTTGGCGTGTAGCTGGCGTTTCATATATAACTGAACTGTGTTAGTCTTCGACGCAGAGAACGAAGTGTATTAGTCTTCCACGCTAACTGAACCGTATTAGTCTTCGTTGGGAGCGACGATACATACTGGATTAACATGATTTCTACTAATTCAAAAAGCATTGAACCTGGGCTAGTATGATTTCAACAAAATACTTATACTAGTCCCCATACTAGTTCTAAAAGCATTGAACCTGGACTAGTAAGATTTAAACAAAATACTTATACTAGTCCCCATACTAGTTCTAAAAGCACTGAACCTGGACTAGTATGATTTAATCAAACTATACTGGTTCAAAAAGCATTGAACCTGGACTAGTATGATTTCAACAAAATACTTATACTAGTCCCCATACTAGATTTAAAAGCATTAAGCCTGGACTAGTATGATTTTACCAAAATATAATAGTCCCCATACTAGTTCTAAAAGCATTGAATCTGGACTAGTATAATTTGAACAAAATACTTATACTAGTCCCCATACTAGTTCAAAAAGCATTGAGATGATATCGACCAGCAATTTTATTTATTTATTCTTTGGAAAGTAGCTCTCCAATGCAATGCAGATCTACCCAAGTCTACTAAATGTGTGTTAGTAGCTAATGAAATCAAATCTCTTACTACTTTACTTAGATGCTTATATGTATGTGAAAAATTTCCAAAACTTTTGTATTCTAAATTATCGCAAATGAAAATCTAAAATGCAAATTACTTTTTATTTAAAATGCAAAAACTTACTGTCACGAGCCTTGAAAATTGTCAAAAATATTTTGACACATTCAGGCATGCGAATATTATCTACAATTACTTATTTATACGCATTTGCATGCACGATTGAATGTGTTCGTACGTGTGTGTGTGTGTGTATACATATTTGCATTCGTTTAAAAGTTAAATTTTTTGACAACACACTAAAACTTTGTTTGAGATTACATCTGTGTGCATAGTCGAAAATTTCTTGATTTGCCATAGTTTGACACGTGGCGCAACGCAGCGTATGACATAGAGCGATAACTAGTGCATCTGCATTACTTACATATGTAACGATGCAAGTTTATATGCCGAAATAATAATTTCAATTGCATAGTCGTTTTATCATTATTTTAGACATTTATTTTTCCAAATGACTTGTTCCAGTAGGTATGGGAACTAACAAAAGTTCATTTACTTATGGTTATGTTGATGGTTATGCTTATGATTACGGTCATGGTTACGGTTACGGTTACGGTTATGTTTATGACTTTGGTTATAGTTATCACTATGGTTATGGATATGTTTATGGTTACGGTTATGATTTTGGTTATGGTTATGGTTATAGTATAGTTTGACTATATTATATATTATTATATTTATGGTTCTATCTATGGTTATGATCTGTGGTAATGGTTATGGTTATGAGTAAGCTTATGGTTATGGTTCTGATTTTGGTTATATGTACATAGTTTTGTTTATAGTTTTGGTTATGGTTATTTTTATGGCCACGGTTGTGGTGATTGTTATGGTTATGGTTAGGGTTATGGTTATAGTTATGGTTATTGTTATGCCTACGGTTATGATTTCGATTGCGCCTTTCGTTATGGTTGTGTTAATGGCTGTGAAAAATGATATGGTTATGGTTATGGTTATGGATACGGTTAATGCAATAAAATATTCCCAAAGTCGCAAGAAAAATAAAGTTGCAATTATTTCATCTCTTATCTTTTTTCAGATAAATATGTATGTATGTATTTTGGTGTTTCTGCGGCTGGATTGGTTATAACTGTTTTTTTTTTTAATTAAAAATTTAATAATCGAACTTTTGTTAATACCATATTACAACCGCTCTAACGAAAACATTCATTTTCTAATTTTTCATTATTCTTGCTCATGCCCGACTTCCCTCTCCCCATTTAATTATTTGCATAACGCACTTATCTGCAATAAGGTATGACATCAAGACATGTTCTTTCTATTTTGACTTCGGTGCATTTTTAAATTTACTGAGACAAAAGTTTGTCCTCTCTGACTTAAATGAGGTCAAAGTGCAAATAATAAACGAACTACTAAACTAAACCAACAAAAATCTCTTCTGACAGTGATTGCAATAAAGGGTTTAGATTTATATAAAATGTTTGTGTGTATATGTGTGTGTGTAAGTGTATTGGTGCGTTTGCTAAAACCGACAAAGTTTCAAGGCAAGTCAAGTTTAAAGTCACCCATGCGCACGCCCTTTTTAGCTCATTTCGCACTTCGTAAAATGTTATATTTACTCTGTTCATATTCTCTGCACTTCATTTACCTGCACTACCGCTCTTGCTCTAATGTCAGTTTTAAACTGTCACTTTGATGTTGACACTTTTTACCTTTTTAGCTCAAATTTAGATATTAGCTAAGCAAGAATTTTTTGGAAAGTAGTTTACATGCAGCTGCTTAGTTAAAGTTTCATAGCAAATTATGAACTTATCGTCAATGTAAGTATAGTTTCGTTTTCACGTATATTTCCGGTGTTAAGACAAACTTCAAGTTGGTTACTGGGTTTGCTAATATTTGGTCATTGTAAAACTGTGCAAAAGCTTATGTTGCGTGTGGTTGCACGAGGTTTGAAAGTGGTTATAAAATAAAACGAAATAAAATAGAAAAAAAAAAAAAAAATTAAATAAAAATTAAAAAAAAAATTTTTTTTTATTAAACAACATATAATAACGTGAACTAAAATAAAACCATATACAAAATTAAAAAAATAAAAACAAAATAAATTAAAATAAAAAAATTAAATAAAATTAAGTAAAAAAAAAAAATAAGGAGTTATATAAGCTGGCTTGAGGTCCGAATTTGAATAAAGAACAAGGGTTCGCCAAAATTAAAAAATAAAGTAAAATAAAATAAAATAAAATAAAATAAAATAAAATAAAGCAAAATAGAACAAAATAAAATAAAATAAAATAAAATAAAATAAAATAAAATAAAATAAAATAAAATAAAATAAAATAAAATAAAATAAAATAAAATAAAATAAAATAAAATAAAATAAAATAAAATAAAATAAAATAAAATAAAATAAAATAAAATAAAATAAAATTATAACAATTTAATCCAAAAGGGAGGTGGTAGTGCGGGGTTGGCAAAGCTTACTTACCGCCTTTTGTTATGATAAAGAGTAAATCGTAGCTTGGGTATTAATCAACCACAAACGTAGGGCAAAATCTTAGTAAAATCAAAAGAGAGTGCGTAATAGGGTTTCGTGCATATATATATTTACAAGTGTTTGTATATGTAGTACAATAGGTACAGAAAAGTGTATAATTAATTATTGAAAGTCGTAGGTGCGAACACAGAAACCTATGCATAAAAATATAAAGAATGTTGGTTGGGTATAACTGTACACGGGTTAAAGCATATTTACATACATAAGTACATATTTCACTGAGCGACCATCTTTTCGGTGTTCACCTCAGCAATGATATGTACTCGATTATATTCATAGGTATCAATGCACCTGCTAGCGACCAGCCTTCGCTGTTCAACTAAGCAGCGAATGCAAAAGTACCTACAAACACAACAACAACTACTATAAGTATATGTATGTACAATGCATTGCTAGCGGCCAACCTTCGTCGTCCAACTGAACAAAACACTGCACATAGAATAAGCACTTACCTCTTGAGCAACGCCGTAATAAAGTGACGATTGCTCAGAGGATCGCCCCTTTTATACTTTCTCGCTGGAGCTTTTTCTCATATGATCCTAGCGGTAGTTATGTGTGGTGAATAATATAAGTAAAATAGAGAAGTCAATAGAGCTTTCAGCTCTTTGTCCATACATATGATTAGCTAACTACCTAAACACACTAAAGCACAAATCATAAAGTACAAGTCACTAATCCTAACAATAACAATGTATGTACATATATGCAAAGTGATATAATATAATTATGTTGCGTGATATTCACGTTACAGCCTCCCCCTTGACGGATGATGAGTAAACGAGTCAGTCGTCATCAATTTTGGCTCTTCCTAGGTCTTCCTCTCTTCCTTATGGGTTGTACTGGTGTAGGTGAATCGTCGGTATTTGTGCCTCTATATATTGATAAGGCAGATGCATGATAAGCCCCAAGTGGCACGTTTGGTTCGCTTTTGGCGGCAATTTCATATGTGGATGTACCAATCTTCCGCGTAACAACATATGGTCCATCTCGTTTGGGTACAAATTTGGAAGTCACCCCTTTTGCTGCTTGGCTTAGCACATGCGTCTTCACTAACACCTCTGTACCTACGTTGATGTCCTCTTGGCGTCGTCTATTCCTATCCACATACACTTTGTTTTTATCTTGCATCATTTGCTCCCTTTCTTTCGCACTCTTGAAATTTTCTACCATATTCTTCAGATACGGCGTTATTTGTGGTATAAAATTCTCACTCTCAGTTATGGCCCTAATATCATGATGAACATCGTCGAGAGTCCGCAACTCTCTTCCAAAGGTAAGGTAAGCGGCTGAAAAGCTAGTAGTTTGACAATTAGCAGTATTCATAGCAAAGCGAATAGCGGGTAAACCTACATCCCACACATTGTGCTGATGTTGAACGATTATGGCTAACTGAGCTTTCAAGTCACGGTTTTTACGTTCAACCGGGTTTGCTTCAGGGTGATATACGGGAGTGAACATTTGTTGTATCCCCATACAGTATGCAACTTGTTGCATAATAGCTGACACAAACTGTACCCCATTGTCAGACTTGAGTCGCCGCGGTACCCCGTATCGTAAAAAAATTTCGTTTATTAGAATTTTTGCGCACATTTCGGCTGTAGCTTCTACCATTGGAAAAAGTTCCACCCATCTACTTGCAACATCTTCTGCTATTAATATCCACTGGTACCCTTCAGTCGTCTTTGGTAGCGGCCCAAATAAATCAACAGCCACCACTTCAAATCTTTGTTTGCTTACACTTGTTTGCAATAAGCCCATCGGCTTCATGTTAGTCGCTTTATAACGCTGACATTCGATACATTTTCTTACATGTTTGGTTATTTCCGAGCGCATTCCAGGCCAGAAATAACGATTCGCGATGCGGGCAATGGTTTTGTCGACTCCATAATGGCCAGCAGTGCTTTCGTCGTGGTACGCCCTTAAAATGTCCAACCGCTCCTGGTGTGGCACTACCAGTTGAGCATCTTCTACGTCGTCGTTCGCGTAACAATATAACACGCCATCATTCAGGAGGTAACCCCGATTGCACCATAAATTGGCATTCTCATCGCCATCTTCTATTGATTTGATAACGTTCTTCAGATATGCATCTTTTAGCTGCTCCTCTCGCAACTCATTACTTTTCGCTCTTGGCAAATCTACATCAAAAGCACAAATACAATTTAATAAGCTATGCTGCTCTTCCGCACATGTTGGTCGTGACAGCATGTCAGCTAAACAATTAGTTTTCCCAGGGGTATAATCAATCTTGAAGTTATACTGCTGTATTTGCAAAGCCCATCTTGCGAGGCGGCCGGATGGTGACTTGATGGTTAAAAGCCATTTTAACGGCTGGTGATCCGTCATTAAGCGTATTTCCGCACCGTCAATATACCCTCTGAACTTTGCACATGCCCATACAATCGCAAGTGCTTCGCGTTCTGTGGTCGAATAATTTCGTTCGGCTGGAGTTAAGAGTCGGCTCGCATATTCTATAGGATGCTCGAGATTCTTCTCCCCCTGGAGCAAAACTGCTCCCAACGCATACGAACTTGCATCAGTTTTGATAACGAATGGCATTTTATCTTCTGCCTGTTTTAAAATAGGTGGATGCACGAGCGCATCTTTCAGTTTCGTAAAAGCTTCTGCTTGGGGTTCTTTCCATTGCCACACGGCATTCTTCTTGAGGAGATCAGTAAGTGGTTTAGCAATTGTTGCGAACTGGTCGATAAAACGGCGATACCACGAACAAGTCTGTATGAACGATATAAGTTCTTTAAGATTACGCGGATCTTTTCGCTGAGTTATCGCTATAGTCTTGTCAGGGTCGACTTTAATGCCTTTAGCAGTAAGTACGTGACCAAGATATTTTACATGCGTGCAACAAAATCTACATTTCTCCATATTTACCCTTAACTTGAACTTTTGCAGGTTTTCAAAAACAATACGTAAATCATGTATATGATCTTTAAACGAAGTAGAGCATATAATTATGTCGTCTAGGTATGCGAGGATTTGTACATTTGGTACTGACATTTTGAATCGGTCTATTAAACGCTGAAAGGTTGATGGTGCATTTCGAAGGCCGAACGGCATCCGTTTAAAGCGGTATGTGCCAAAAGGCGTAATGAGGCACGTTTTGTCACGATCTGCCTCTGCGACAGCAATTTGAAAATAGCCAGATTGCAGGTCCAGAGTTGTCATATATTGTGTGCTTTTCGCGGCATGCAACAAATCGTCCATTCGAGGAATCGGGTACCTATCAGGTTTCGTAATCGCATTAATCTTGCGGTAATCAACACATACACGTGTACTTCCATCTCGCTTTGGTACCATGACCACAGGTGATGCCCATGCAGAGTCACATTCTTCAATGACATCATTTTCAATCATTTTGTGTATTTCGAATTTTAAATCACGCAGCTTAGGAAAAGACATACGGTACGGTGGTAAAGCAATAGGCTTGTGGTCTCCTGTGTCAATAAAATGCTGAGCGTAAGGTGTCGGCTCATAAGATGCCCCAAAAACGGCTGAGTAATCGTTCAACATATTGTCTAACTGCATCTTTTCAGATTGTACCAACTCAGCTCCATCTGACTCTTTTATAAAACGAAAGTTTATCGAAAACAAGTCCGCAGACGGAGGCCTACAAACGCGTCTAAACAGACCGTTACCATATTTCCTATCTGGTGTTACCGACTGTGGCGGAAGCGAATCCCTAAACAATTCTTGGGTCGAGTGTGGCGAATATTTCCACGGATCTTCTGGTCCATAATACTCGAATTCAGACATATATACCTTGGGTTTGTCTACTTCCCTTTTTACCACATCTTCTGGTTTACGTTTAGCGTTAACATTAGTTACTTCTACGCGCTCGATTATATTTAACTGGAGCGGCAAACAATCAACAAAATCAAAATGCTTAGCTGGTTCGTCTTCAAAGTACCAATATTTTTGGCCCATATTCAGCACAATACCTGCCTTTTCCATGAAGTCGGCACCTAACAACGTCCTATTATTTTCAGCATTTGGCAAAACTATAAATTGCGTATCCAAGCAACGCCCACCAATCAACATTTTAGTTTCAGTTGACAAGCATTTTTGGGATGATCTAACACCATCAGCAAGGGTTATTTCACAAAATATGCTTTTGAACACGCATTTCATGCGGTCCAAGACCTTTTTAAGGTTTGCGCTTGCGACGCTTGTACGTGCGCCAGTGTCAAAGTATGCTTGACCTGGGCACCCAAAAAGTTGGATGTTCACAATTGGAATGTCTTTGCCTATCGTGACGTTTATTGTGTTGAAATTTACTGTACCTGAACTTTCTACTGGCTTTTTCATGCATCTCGGACAATTTGCGCGGGTGACTCCAGGCGCATTACAACCATAGCAAGAAAATTTCGGCTTTAACGACTGAGCTTGCGACAGCATTGCAGCATGTGTGTCTTTAGCCTCCTCATTTTTCTTTTTATAACAAGTTTCAGCACTATGGCCTTTCTTTCGGCAAAAACTACAACGGGTCGGACCGCTCGACTTTTGCGAGTCAGCGTTCACGACGTGATTTTTACGCTCAAACAATGACAACTCTGCATCCCGTGCGTCCCTTAGTAATCCATCAAAATCAGAAACTCGCTCACGACTTATCCTATCACGGATTTGAAAATGTATCAAACCAA
>CAXKVI010000005.1:89881074-89888574 GCA_964058755.1 Campiglossa producta | reverse complement strand
ACATAAAAATTTAGAAAGTAGACAATATGAAAATGCAAATGATTAACAACAAAATCTAAAAAAAAGACAAAATAGCAAATAAAGTACTTCAATAGTTAAGTCAAATGCACTAACAAAAGGCACGCAAACAAATACTTGCACAAGTGCACACACATACAAGAGCACAAATGCATTTGATGAGTGTTTCGGATGAGTAGTTGGAATTAGAGTTTGGACAGAATGCTTATGGGGGCAGGCAGTGAATTCAATGTGCCCTCGAATAACGAAATACCCAGAGAGAGTTCTTAACTGTCGCACAGTGATAGTCTACCGACTTTAATGAGTTGAAGTACATTGTGCGTATCGGAAATAAAATAAATTTAAATATAATATAATTAAATTAAATAATACAAAACAAATTATAATATAATAAAATAAAGTAGAATACAAAAGTATAAATAAAATAAAATAAAATATATAAAATAAAATAATGAAAAATTGAAAAATAAATAAAATAAAATGAAATAAGACAAAAAATTTTAATAAAATAAAACAAAACAAAATAACCTTAAAAGATTATAAAAGTAAAAAAAAAAAAAGAAAAATAAAATTAAAGAAAAAAAAAAAAAAACAAAATAAAAAAGAAATAAAATAAATTGAAAAAAAAAAAATTAAAAGTAAAATAAAATCAGGAAAAATGAAATCAAACAAATTAAGTTCAATAATATAATATAAAAGAAGATAAAATAAAATAACATAAAATAAAAAATGAAAGAAAATAAAATAAAATAAAATAGCGACGAAACCGGGTTGTCTCAAAATTTACAAGGGATGACGGAAAATCGTTCAAAAATAGTTCAAAATGAAATAAATTAAAATAAAATAAAAAGAAGGTAAAAAAAATTAAATAAATAATATAAAACCGCATAACAAAATAAAATGGAAAAATAATGTGATTTATTGATTTTTTTTTTCAATCTATTATTTTTCAAATTTTTTCCTTTTATTTAATTTTATTTCCTTTTATTTTATTTTTTTCTTCTTTCGTTTTGTTTTAGATATACATTTCCTTTTATGTTATTTAAATTAATTCTATATAATTTTATTTTTATACCTTTCATGAACATGAAATGGTATTATAACTTTGGTCCGATGTTTGTAAGTATGAGAAGAATAAGAGATAGCCCCATCAATAAGTATACCGAAATGATCAGGATGACGAGATGAGTTGATTTAGCCATGTCCGTCAGTCCGTCTGTCTGTCTGTCTGTCTGTTTGAACGCAAAGTAGTCCCTCAGTTTTTGAGATATTTGCCTGAAATTTTGTATGCGGCCACCATTTTCCAATATAGGAATCATTTGTCGGAACCAGCAAGATCGGACCGATATTATATATAGCTCACGTACAACCGATTATTCCGATAAACGGATTTAGGGCTATAACTCCTGTAATTAAACACGTAGAAACGTGAAATTTTGGAAGAATCGCTATTTTTATATGTAAAATATCGACGTTGAAAATCATTTAGATGGGATAAATATTTCACATAGCCCCCATACAATCGATTGTTCCGATAAACGGATTTTGGGCTATAACTCCTGTAATTAAAGAGGAAGGAACGTGCAATTTTGTAAGTATTGCTATTTTTATATATGAAATATCGATGTTGAAAATCATTGAGATGGGATATATATTTCACATAGCTCCCATACAATCGATTATTCCGATAAACGGATTTTGGCCTATAACTCCTGCAATTAAACACGTAGGAATGTGAAATTTTGGAAGTATCACTATTTTTATATGTGAAATATCGATGTTGAAAATCATCGAGATCGGATAAATATTGTGACGAATTCGATGATTCCTTGATTATTTTCCCTGAGTTCGATCACTGTACGTTAAATAAAACACTCCGATTCTGTTTAATAAGTAGTACGCTTTATTCAGTACTAAAAACCGTAGTACAATATCGCGGGTTAATTTACTGTTCAGTACTTCACTGTACAACACTTCAAAATAAAACTGATTGATTTGCGTTGTCTTTGCGCGGTTTATATACCCTAGCAGACAGCAGCTTCACAACCTAGAAATGTCTACACCTTTCTGGTTTATTCGTGCAACAGTGTTCTCGAAGCGTTTATCTATCGTCATCTCCTCTTTGTGCCACATTCGCAAACACGCGAGCTGCCTCTCGCAGCTGTAGTTGTGGTAGTGACGCTAGTGATAGAAATACGCTAGAGTTGGGAGATGAGCGATTCTTGAGAACATTCGCCACACTGCCCTCCACCTAAGTCTGATCGTCCCGATCAGACACATTTCCTGATCCAAACGTTGCTAGCCTCTCCAGGTGAACCACCTTCATTTTGTTTCGTGGTCTTCCAACAGTTTGTATGCGGTAGACAACATCATTTATCCGCTTTATTACTTTATATGGGCCTTCCCAGTTACATTGCAGTTTTGGGGACAAACCTTTCTTTCGTTGTGGGTTGTATAACAGCACTAAATCTCCTTCTTTAAAACCTTCCGAGTTGATGGCTTTGTCGTATCTGGCTTTCATCTTATCACTCATGATCTTCGTCCGTTGTCTTACAAGATCGTGTATTTCTCTCATTTCTTCTTCCAAGATGCTAGTGGACTTCCTGGCATTTATTCCTTCATCAGCATTTATCCCAAACTTCAAGTCAGCTGGCAACCGCAGATCATTCCCAAAAATTACTTTTGCCGGAGTTTGACCCGTAGTTTCATGTATTGCCGAGCGATATGCCATCAGAAACAAGGAGATGTGCGTATCCCAATCTTTCTGGAACTTATCCACTACTTTCCTCATGTGCTCTTCCAAGGTTCGATTGAAACGTTCCACCATGCCATCTGACTGAGGATGCAATGCAGTTGTTCGAGTTTTCCGAATACCCAATATCTTGCACATTTCTTGGAATACGACTGATTCGAAATTCCTGCCTTGGTCAGAATGTAACTCCATCGGTACACCAAACCTCGCTATCCAATTGTTAGTGAACACCTCTGCAATGGTTTCTGCCTCTTGATTTGGAATCGGGTAAACTTCTGGCCATTTGCTGAAATAGTCCATAACAACTAATACGTACTTGTTCCCGAGTTTGCTAGTAGGAAATGGGCCAGCTACATCCATGGCAATCCTCTCAAACGGTGCACCTGTGTTGTACTGCTTCATCTGTCCATGACTTCTCGACTTCGGACCCTTTGCTTTGATGCACACCTCACAGTTGGCAATCCACTCCGCGATCGACTGCCGGCAACCAACCCAATAGAATCTCTGCTTGACTTTCTCCAACGTTTTCGTGACTCCGAGATGACCTCCACTTGGACCATTATGTAGCTCATTCAAAACATCAGAGATTTTCTTCCTTGGGACAACTACCAGCTTCCGAGCGCATTGACCATCTTCGCTTTCCCATACTCTATGTAAGCAACCGGATACCAATTTCAGACTGTTCCACTGTGCCCAATATGACTTGGCAACAGGACTCTCTGCTGACATCTCCTCTCTTGTTGGTCGTTCGTTTTGCTCGATTCCTTGCATCACACGTACCAGATCTGGGTCCTCTAGCTGATGCTTCCTTAGTTGATCCATGTTCCATTCGCCCGTAGATGTTATAGTCATTAGCCGCACATCTATAACATCTTCCTTGGCCTCAGCTTTCGAACAATGCTTGCATTCTAGGTTACATGGTCGCCGGGACATTGCATCAGCATTGCCGTGGTTGCTGCCTTTGCGATGCTCTATGGAAAAGTCATAACTTTGTAGTCGCTCTATCCACCGTGCCAATTGACCTTCTGGATTACGGAACTGCAAGAGCCATTTCAAGGCTGCATGGTCTGTCCTGACGTGAAATCGCTGTCCATAGAGATACTTGTGGAAATGCTTGATGCACTCCACCAATGCCAGTAGTTCTTTCCGTGTTACACAATAGTTCCTTTCGGGCTTCCCAATTGTGCGGCTATAGTACGCCACTACCTTCTCCTGCCCATCGACAATCTGTGACAAAACCCCTCCAATCGCGTAACCGCTCGCGTCTGTATCCAAAATAAATGTTGAGCCTGGGATTGGATACGCTAACATTGGGGCAGTGCACAGCCGTTCCTTCAAGGTTTGGAAAGCCACTTCATGTTCCTTCTTCCAATCAAATGACATATTCTTCCTGGTCAACTCATGAAGGCTACTGGCTACGCTGGCGAAATTCGGTACAAATCGACGATAATACGTGCACAGTCCGAGGAAACTTCGTAGCTCATGTAAATTTTTCGGTCTTGGCCAATCCTTTACTGCTTCGATCTTCTCTTTAGCAGTGCAAATTCCCTCCGTAGTAACCTTGTGACCTAAGTAACTTACTTCCTTCTTGAACAATGCACACTTTTTGGGACTTAATTTCAGACCGGCGCCAGCTATCCTTTGGAAAACTTCCTCCAAGTTCTTAAGGTGTTCCTCAAAGCTTTTTCCCAGCACGATGATGTCATCCAGGTACACCAAACACGTTTTCCAATGCAGTCCTTTCAATACTTGATCCATGAGTCTCTCAAAAGTAGCTGGAGCGTTACATAGTCCAAAGGGCATTACCGTAAATTGCCACAGCCCCTCTCCAATGCTGAAGGCTGTCTTTTCCTTATCCTCATCTTTCACCTCTACTTGCCAATAGCCGCTTTTCAAGTCCAGTGTTGAGAACCATTTCGTACCAGATAGTGAGTCCAGAGTATCGTCAATTCTGGGTAATGGATAGCTGTCCTTTTTCGTTACGTCGTTCAACTTCCGGTAGTCCACACAGAACCGCATTTTTCCATCCTTTTTCTTCACTAGCACTACCGGTGAGCTCCATGGACTAGCTGATGGTTCGATCACGCCGCTGTCACTCATTTCTTGAATAATTTCTCTTACCACTTGGCGTTTGGCCAATGGAACACTTCGAGGAGCTTGGCGGATTGGTCTCGCGTCACCGGTATCAATGTGATGCTTCACTACATTGGTCCGACCTGGTTTGGAGCCATCCTTGTCAAATATGGTAGAGTACTTTAGTAGAAGTTGGTTTGCCTTACTCTGGTGGTCTTCTTCGAGCTCTTGCGTCCACGCCGTGATATTATCTGATAGATTACTGTTGCTGGTAGAGACATTTCCCTGGAGTTGTTCACAGTTTATAATCACCTCCACCTCCTGACATTGTCCCAATATAGCTCCTTTGGAAAGCTTGATCGGCGATCGGAACTCATTTAGTACTCTTACCGGTATACGTCCATCTTGTTTTGTCATAGCCAGTGTTTTTCCTACTAGTATATCCGTCTTTGAATTGTTTGCTGCCTCGACAACCCACAATTTGTTTGTCCCATAATCTCCATCAATCCTTGCCCAAACGACTGCCTCCGACTTCGGTGGAATTTGTTGACTATCTTCCACGAGTACCCGCTTACTGATGTACTTGTTCTCGTAACCAAATTTGAGTGGCACATCCATGTTCTTATAGCTCATGGTCCTGTTTTGCATGTCGATCTTGATGCCTTGGTTGCTTAAGAAATCCACACCAACTATGATCTCATCAACAATATCTGCCACTATAAAATTGTGCAGTACGGTGACATTTCCAATTCCGATTTCACATGTTATTTCTCCTTGGACTTGAGTGTCCTCACCAGTCGCCGTACGCAATTTTGCTCCATGTAATGGCCTCACTTCTTTGTTGACTAAATCAGATCGAATGATGGAATGAGATGCGCCCGTATCAATAGTCAGTAAACGCTCTTTTCCGTCCACGAGTCCTCCAACAGTAACATTACTTGACTTCCTTCCGATCTGTGAGACAGAGATTATGGGGCATCCAATTGCGGGAGCCAGCCTACGCCCCTTGCGGCTGACTCTCTTTAGTTTAACGGTTGGTTGGATTTGGAGACTTGCTCATCTCCTTCAGCCTTGCGCTTACGTCCGCTTGCATTACTGGAATTATTGGAGCTAGATCCAGATCCACAATAACGTGCAATATGACCAGGTTTTCCGCACTTGAAGCACTTAATAACCCCTTCATTTTTCTGTTGCTTCCCGTTTAGTGCTTCTAGGATTTTGTCAATTTTTCCGACCCAGTCTGGCGTCTCCACTTCCACACGGTGAGCTTTGTACGTGGGTTTACTCAAAAGCGAGGCTGTTTCTTGTGTTAGAGCATGTGATACCGTCTCCGCAAATGATCTCTTGGGATTGGCATATGTGGCTCGCTTTGTCTCCACATCACGTATTCCATTTATGAAGCTTTGGATTTTTACCCTTTCGATGTATTCCACGGGTGCGTCTGCGTTTGCCAGATGGGCTAACCTCTCGATATCTGATGCAAACTCCTGCAATGTCTCATTAGTCTTCTGGAAGCGATTCTGTAGCTCTATTTGATGTATCTGTCTCCTATGCTCGCTGCCGTAACGTCTCTCCACAGCACCCATCAATGATTCAAAGTTGTTTCGTTCGCCATCAGGAATAGTCTGTAAGATTTCGGCTGCCGGTCCTTTCAATGCTACGAAGAGTGCAGCGACTTTATCTTCAGCGCCCCAGTTGTTCACAGCTGCTGTCTTCTCAAATTGTAGCTTAAATACCTGGAAAGGAACAGATCCGTCAAATGATGGAGGTTTTACCTTGGGTACGCTTGTGGAAACACTGTGACGATTCAGCTGCAACTCCTGGATACGACTTCTTAACGCATCCACCTCGGCTTCGACTTTCTCCTCAAACTGCATTATTTTCTCGTCCTGTATTTTTAGCTGTGAGGACATACGTTCTTCCTGCTCCTCCAGCTGTAATGCTATTTTTGAAGATAGCCGGGCCTCCTGCTCCTCAAGTTGTGCTGAGATCTGAGATGTCATGTATGTCCTCTGTTCTTCCAACGCAGATGCCATGTGTGTCTTCTGTTCCTCCAACTTTGATGCCATGCGTGTCTCTTGTTGTTCCAACTGAGATGCCATGCGTGTCTCTTGTTGTTCCAACTGAGATGCCATGCGTGTCTCTTGTTGTTCCAACTGAGATGCCATGCGTGTCTCTTGTTGTTCCAACTGAGATGACATGCTTGTTGTTATGTTGTTTGACATCTGACCCAAGGCAGCCAATAAAGAGTTTGTGTCCACATTTGCCACTGAATCCTGAGAGTCCTTTTGCTCTTCTATTTTCGTCGCTCCCTCTGCCGAAAGTTGAAAAACATGATCGTCAACATTGATTCCTTCCGCTTCCATAGCCTCTCGCAACCGTGATTGTAGCTCTGCTTTATTGCCCGTTGTTGACAATCCACGTCGTTCCAACTCGTTTTTGAGTTGCTGGATCTTCAACTCATTCAACTTTGCCATGTCCTTGTTATCCTTAAAATGTCCTTGTTATCCTTTTCAATGTCCTTGTTATCCTTTCCAATGTCCTTGTTATCCTTTTCAATGTCCTTGTTATCCTTTTCAATGTCCTTGAATTTATTTAACAATACCGCTTCTGACACCAATTGTGACGAATTCGATGATTCCTTGATTATTTTCCCT
>CAXKVI010000005.1:89861074-89878574 GCA_964058755.1 Campiglossa producta | reverse complement strand
TTTTATTTTATTTTATTTTATTTTATTTTATTTTATTTTATTTTATTTTATTTTATTTTATTTTATTTTATTTTATTTTATTTTATTTTATTTTATGTTATTTTATTTTATTTTATTTTATTTTACAGTATTTGAAGTTTTATTCCTCAAAAATAAATACTGTGCTTATAAGCTTTTGCAAGGAAAGAGAAGAAAAGAAGTAAGAGAATGAGTGTCACCCATTATGCACGTCGCATGTCTCAAGTGTAGAAGCAACAAATTGGTTTGAAAGAATTGTCAAGAAGAAAACAGCATGTCGAAGGTTGCACATCCACCCACTCACACACACACCCATACAACCTTTCACACAGCCAACACTTTCACACAAACACTTAGTAAAGTAGGAAACCAAATGCGCCAACTTTTGCGGATGCAATTGCAAATGATATGCAAAAAGTACTCACGAAAAGTGGAAGCGTCATTGAAGTGCCCATACCATTTTGTACATTTTTGCAAAACACATTTAAATACTTTACATAAAAGTCGAGCATTCAATGTTGGGACATAAGAAAATAAATGACTTTGGTTGCATTTTCGACGCTGCTGTGCTTAGTAGACAACAAAAATATTTTTTATGCTCATTTTATATGTTTTTGTTGCTGTTTTGAGTACTGTGTTCAAGCTTATTGTAGTTTTGTTATTGTTTTTCGTTATTACTTTGCATTACAAACCGGTTTTTAGAAAAGTTTTGTAAATTTCATCACGAGAGTTGTTGCACATTTTTGTATTTAGGAATGTTGGTAATGCTGCTGAGGGTGGTTATGATGGTGGTGGGCATGCGATGAAAGACATAAACAAATGACAATGAAATAGGAGGTGATTGGTCTTCTGCCTTCGCATTTTGTTTTTGTTTTGGTTATTCTTCAAACAATGGCTCTTTTGGGAGTGAAGGAAGAAAGTTGTGTGCTGATGACTTAGGAGGAGCAACATTTTTGGCACAAATTGCATATTAAAATAAAAAATTTCACTTCTTGTTTTTAGTTAGATTTGGCAATTATTTTAGAGTGCAGCTGTTGCAAGCAATAACAATAAATTTGGAGTTGATTCGAAGATTTTGAATGAGGTAACCTTAATACAAGTAGTTTAGTAGTTTTTCGCAGAAATTAATATATGGGGAGAGAGAGAGAGTAGTAAAGAGAGATAGTGAACGAGAGGGAGAGAGAAACTACACCAACGACACCAGCACGACGACCACCCAACGCCGTCACGCCTCTTCCTGAAATTTTTTCCATTATGGACTGAAGGAATGAACCCCGAAAAAACTTCATTTTTCAATGCCTGTTGCCTTTGGACAGTCGATCTAAATTTTCATAATACATCCGCAGCGAACTTCATTTTTCATTTAATCACTCTTACCAAATAAATTACAGCACTCCCTTCAACAGTGCAAAAATCTGTATGGTCTAGACAAATGTAAGTCACAGTTGCAATGCCGGAAGCATGCCACCAATTCAGTGGAGTACCATTAATTAATTTATTTTAATTTGCCTAATGACAGTGAGGATGATGAAGTATAGAGCGAAACGAAAACATTTACGGTGTTATATGCAAATGACGTTACAAACAAGTAGCTTCGTATGATACTTACAAAATTAATTTCATTACAAATGCAATGACGTCAGACGTCTATGATAGCCAACAATAATAAATGCCAGTAAAAGTGCATATTATACTCAACTGCATGTATCTACAAAAAAAAAAAAATAAAAAAAAAAAAAATAAAAATTAAAAAAAAAAAAAAAAAAAAAAAATTAAAAAAGGTAAAAGAAATAAAAAATGACATGAAATAAAAATGTAAATAAAATGTAGGCAACTTTTGCGACACTTAGCGCAAAATATCAGCCAAATCGGCCCATAATTAGGATTTTTAGTTTTTATTAGCACATTCTCAGCTCCACCTAGCGGAATTTTTTTTAAGAAAATTTTTCTTTTTATGAAAGTAATACATGTTGCGAATTTCAGCCAAACCGCACAATAAAAGCGATTTTTGAAAGTATACTTACTCACGCGCCATTATGGATTTTTTTTCCATAATATTGCATTGTCATCGCGACCTGAACTATGGTGAAAATTTAAAATCGAATGCAAAAATCCACGCACAGAAATGACAAAAGCGATCAAATAATAACACAAAAGAAGAGAAAATATGATGATAAAATAAAATAAAAGAATATTAAAAAAAATTATTAAAAATAAAATATTAAACAATTTTTTTTTTTATTTAATGAAAAAAAAAAAATAATAATAATACAATAAAAAAATAAAATAAAGTAAAAAATTTTTAATTAAAAAAATTAAAAAAATACGATATAATTAAAAAAAAAAATAAAAAAAAAATACGATATAATTAAAAAAAAAAATAAAGAAAATATATAAAACAAAGAGTAATATAAAATAAACTAAAAAAATGTATAAGTAGCATAAAATTAAATTAAATCAAATACTCACTTGGAAAAAACTCTACATTCCAAGCGCAGCTAAGTATAAAAGAAGAACAACAAAAATAAAAAAAAATTGCCTGACAAGTGCCACTACTAAATAAAGCCAACAAAACAAAACGGCTAACAATATTTTAGGTGAATAACTTTTTTACAGCAATTCAAATCAATTAAAACAGTTACAAAAACTTTGTGCGCTAAATAAAAAGTGGCGGCAACAAATGAGACGACCGACAGTGTAACATTAACATAAAAATTTAGTCAAAAACAGTTACTACCAATTTAATTAAAAAATAGGGCAATAGTGATGTTCAACTTATATAAAAATTAAGCAAAAATTTTGGATAACTAAAAACTAAAAATTAATATTTGCATATCTTGATCTCTCAAATCTGTTTTCCATAACATAAAAATTTCATAAACGTCTCACTCGCTCCACAGTACCTCTCCGGCGACTAACTAAAAGTTGCATGCATCGCCAGCGTTGAAGAGTGCCAAGTACAACTCTCACAAAACTGCCATTACCATTTCCGAGAATTTAAGCAAACGAGTGGAAAGTTTTTAACAGGGAATGGGTGGTGATCCTGAATGAGAAGATAGAAAAGTGCTAATATGAATGAGTTGAAAAGTAGAGGAGTGACAGCACTTTTATGTTGGATATTGTTGTTGTTTAGCATTTAAAATAGATGTATGTATGTAGAAAGGGGCAAGAGCAAAATTACAACGAAATACTGCTCGAAACAAGGTTATCGGATTATGAAGTTAAATGGTGGAAATTTTAAGAGACGCAACAAATTCGTGGAAGTTCTTGCTTGAGAAAATGTGTAATTTAAGCAGGCACTAATTGTAAGAGGGGTTAGAAAGGCTTAAGAAATACTTGTAGCAAAGAACAACTTTTGAAGGTAATGTAATACTGCTGTTAGGTGAGTTCGTAAAACTTAATGGTTGTTCGTTGTAATAAAAACATACTTAATATTGAACAAATGAGGTGGTTTAAAGTTTGAAAACTGCTTTATATAAAAATGTGTTTTTTCCGAAATCGTAGGAAAACTAAAACTTTTGATACGCATCAAAAATATTAGTTTTTTGTTCAAGAAGCTGCAGCGTTAAGGTGACCGCCAAATAAACAATTTTTTAATTTTATTATGTTTTAGTTTATTATATTTTACTTTTATTTTATTTAGTTTACTTTTTTAATAAATTTGTTTTATCTTAATTTATTTTATTTTACTTTATTTTGTTTATTTTAATAGTATTTTATTCTACTATATTTAATTTAATTTAATTTAATTTTATTTTATTTTATTTTATTTTATTTTATTTTATTTTATTTTATTTTATTTTATTTTATTTTATTTTATTTTATTTTATTTTATTTTATTTTATTTTATTTTATTTTATTTTATTTTATTTTATTTTATTTTATTTTATTTTATTTTATTTTATTTTATTTTATTTTATTTTATTTTATTTTATTTTATTTTATTTTATCTTATTTTATTTTATTTTATTTTATTTTATTTTATTTTATTTTATTTTATTTTATTTTATTTTATTTTATTTTATTTTATTTTATTTTATTTTATTTTATTTTATTTTATTTTATTTTATATTATTTTATTTTATTTTATTTTGTTTATTTTATTTTATTTTATCGCAGACCTTGGCGGTGGGAGTGAAATGACAAAAATGTTAATGTTAAAAAAGTTCGTAACGGACTTTTTTCAATGTTAAAAGGTTCGGCGTTAGCAACATAACTGGACAAAAATAAATATAAGCGTTTCCTACATTTAGGCGTGACGTTGTACTGATGTTAGAAGCAGGCCGATTACATAAAATTGGAGCTGTACATTACATTACATTAAAATTGGATCTGTAAACGTTGCCTACATTTAGGCTATACTACTAACAGTGTGACGTTGTACTGATGTTAGAAGCAGGCCGATTACATAAAATTGGAGCTGTACGTTACATTACATGCATACATTTAGGCTTTACTACTAACAGTATGACGTTGTACTGATTTTAGCAGCAGGCCGATTACATAAAATTGGAGCTGTACATTACATTACATTAAAATTGGATCTGTAAGCGTTGCCTACATTTAGGCTACAGTACTAACAGCATGACGTTGTACTGATGTTAGCAGCAGGCCGATTACATAAAATTGGAGCTGTGCACTACATAAAATAGGTTATTGACTATTTTTAGGCTATACTGTTAACAGGTTAAGGCTGTAATGCTCTAAAGTCATAAATATGCTCATTGAGTTTTCATAAATATTATAATTGCATAAGTTGATAAAAAGTGATATGCAATGGCTTTACCGCGGCAGTCCCCGAGTGCCACACGTCCTTTTTTATTTTATTTCATTTTATTTCATTTTATTTTATTTTATTCAATTTAATTTTATTTTGTTTTAAGTTGTTTTATTTTATTTTATTTTATGTTTAATTAAATTTTTTTTTTATTTTATTTTATTTTATTTTATTTCATTTGATTTTTTATTTTGTTATTTTTATTTAATTTAATTTAGTTTAATTTAATTTAATTCAATTGAATTGAATTTAAATTTTATTTTATTTTATTTTATTTTATGTTGTTTAATTTAATTTATTTTATTTTATTTTATTTAATTGTATTTTATTTAATTTAAATTTTTTTCTATTTTATTTTATTTTATTTTATTTCATTTGATTTTTTATTTTTTTATTTTTATTTAATTTAATTTAATTTAATTTAATTTAATTTAATTTAATTTTTATTTTATTTTATTTTTTATTTTAATTTTTTTATTTTATTTTTTGTATTTGACTTTATTTTATTGTATTTCATTTAATTTAATTCAATTTATTTTAGATCAAATTTTTAATTTTTTGTTCTTCGCAGCTTTTTAAGCTCAAATTAAAAGTAATCTCTATTAAATATGGTATTTTGCATCGCTAAGCCGAATGCTCCTTCCAAAATCCACTGCAAAAAATGGAAAAAATTTCATCATCCGACTTACGCATTATCCCATACGCTGCTTTAACACAAGCTCTTCTTAGCTGCAAGCTTTTGTGGTAGACAGCACTAAATTGCCCTCCCTGCTCTAGTAGCAGCTGTAAGAGCAGCATAACGCCAAATTGGTTGACAAAGAATTTAGTGTTAATTTTTTTTTTCTAGCCCAAAGCTTCTTTTTTTGTACTTCCTTCGGACGTTTTGTTTGTTTTTTTCTGGTCAAAGTTGGAAATGACAAAATAAGAAACTTGTCTGACAGTAAACAAATCGAAATTAAAATTTCAACACCACAAACTGACGACACGCTTCGCTATTGTGTGTGCGGTGCTCGAAAGCTTAGTCAATGTATTTTCAAGATTGTTTGGTTTTTCGTTTTTTGCTTTGGTTTTATCAGTATTTGTCTATCGACTTTGTTGTGTTTAGCACAAAGCCAAACGTGAGTACAATTTGTATTTCTTTGGCGTTGCTTTTATCTACAGATTTTTAAACTTTGACAATTCCGAGAGCCAAAAGAAAATCAAGGAGTGTTAAGGATGTGGTATTGTTTTTGAAAAATTTGTTAGTGATTTTTTAAGGAAAGATGTTGGGAATATCCAGTCTCCTACATACTTTTTCTGGTGAATACTTACATCAACTCATATTTATGGAATTATGAAAAAACGAGTGTGCCTAAAAGTATGCAGCCATTCAAACATCACATGTGAACGAATAAGAATTTCAACATGGTTAAAAGGGAACCTCTTCAAACAAAACTGCCTACATTTTTATCTACTTTTTTGGTGAGCGTGACTTACTTTTTTATCTAGATTTGTATTCATTGGTGCTTGCCAGGAATGTTAACGTGCGCCTGGAAATATGCTACGCTTTAAAGATAGTTTATTCGTGATTTTTTATATCAAAGTAGTCTCATCCAAAATACTACAAGGCGAAATTACTTTTACCAGCTGGGAACATAGCTTAAGCCTTCTACGTGTCAGGTCACTAAATTCTCACTGAGGGCATTTTGTTAAAGTGGAAAAAAGAAGAAGAACAATAGCTTAGCCGGTATGGCTCAGTGAAAGACTTTGCCGAAAAAGGTTATAGAACATTGCTGCTTCAAAAACTCTTCAAAAACTAAGAAGAATAGAAGTTAATTAAAGCAGCATTTAAGGCATGATACATATATGTACATATGTATGTATGTGTGGATGAATGTTTGTTAGTGTTTGTGCGAATTTGCAAAAAATGAAAAATCCCTTGACATTTAGAGACAATAGTGGTGTCGAGTCACAAAAGGCACACATACAGAGGGACGCAAATATACATCAATGCATATATACAGGAATATTTTTTAACGCCTGCAGCGAAATATCAAACTAAGTAGCCAAGAAATAGTAGTTTTTGACTATATTCTTCTGACGGCTAAAAATAAAATGTCTGGGTACTCGAACTTTGTACGAGTAGGAAAAATCTCCTGTATAGTGAGTAGAACCCGTGGCTGGCGGAAAGCATATAAATCTATCACCTTTTAAAGGAAGGTACTGTTGCCCAAATGGTTCATGCCCTTGCTAACACAAATGAAAAAATCTCCGGCACAGTGACTCGACCCCATGACCGGATGAAGGCATCCAAATTATTTTCCGTTACTCAATTTTAAGTAAACAAATTCCTGCCTTAACGGTTTGTGTCCTCGCTAATTCAAAAGCTGTTCTAAACGACCACCATGAACTGCATTGGATGGAAAAAGGACGAAATACCTGCAAAGTCGTGGTGGTGGACTCGTCATGGGAGAGAAACGTGCCAAGTACTGTTGTTCATCGATTCGAGGTTTTTTAGAAGAATGTTTATCTGGACTTTCTAAAGGACTCTTTCTGTGATAAAAAAGCTCAGTCTAGAACATCTTCCTATAGGAGGACTAGGCCGATTGACTTCATCACTGCTTACAATATGGCAAACTCTAGTACAACCTTTCAGCATAAAAGAACAAGCACCCAAAGTGTCCCCCAACCAAGGAAAGTAAAACCAAATTGAATATGTCGTGATCGAAGCAGACATAGCTTCTTAGTATGAATAAATTGCAAGGCCGCAATATCGCGTCAGACCACCATCTTGGGACAGCGAGCATGCACTTTGAGCAGGAAAAGATTTACGGGGTTCAGGAATGAAAAGCAAGAATTTGCTCAGTAAGTTATTTTGTTTTTGTAATGGAAGAAATCCACCTTTTATACCCTAAGGAAATCTTTGACTTGGACCTAAAGCTGTAATGGAGCCGTGGGAGCAAATATATATGTTCCTAAGTGTGTACCTTAGTTGAGACCCTATAGGGCTCCAGTAAGCGAGGAAAACTGCTGGCGGAATATCTAATGATGCTAAATACCAGAGCAGCAACTTTACGGAAACGGCGACAAAAGGCGGGTCGAATTTTTCGCTCCAATAAGACATCAGAGATTTTTCCCATGTTATTTCGCAATCTCCTAAATATAGAAATCCTTTCCTAGTTCCATGAAAAAACCCCAATCGATTTGTGTACACTTAGCATTGAAACTAGTTGTAACGTAGCTCGCAGGTAGCTAGTACCACTGCAGTTTTCATCTGGAATATGTCAGTCTAATGGAAGCTAAGACGAAAAAAAGTTTAAAAGAGAGAAAAATTAAGTACAAATTGTCGCACGGCATTGTACATTTTGGGTGTTGGAAGCTTTTTCCACTGATTTTTTTTTGTTTATTAGTACATTTCGGGCACTACTTTCAGTGTATTTGCGATCTGCTTGTCCAACCAGCTGTCCATTCATTCTTTCCTCAATTCATTTGTTTATTTGTTTGAGTCGTTTTCTTCAATTTTCGGTGTGCTTTTGTTGATTTTTTTCCGGCAATTTGTTGACTATTTTTTCTGCTTCGCTCTCTGCCACTGCTTTCACTGCTTTTGCTGGTGGCTGTCTCCACACGATTTTATTTGTTTATTCCTTTGATGCTGTTTTTTTGGTTTACTTTCTTGTACTGCTTTATTTGTCGTATTTGCCCACGTTTGTTCTATTTTTTATGTACATTTTGTTTTCTTGTTCTCTGTGGCCTTTTTTTTTTGATTTTGCTCTTGCCATGCTTCCCTACTAACTGCCACTGTTGTCCGCTTTTATACGTTTTGCACGTATTTGTATTTGTATTTGTTCATTGTCTCTCTCCTCCTTTGTAATATTAAACAAAGCGTGGTACGTGATTGCAATTAAAATTGAAAAGCGTTAAGCGAACTGGACTATTAAGTAGCATACACAACGAACAGACGAGAGATCATATAGCAGGCACACATACAAATATATGTACAAAAGAAAACACAAACATATGCATATATTGACAAAAGTTTACATACATGTATTGCATGCTCAGGACCAGAGTTCGGAGCTATTCCTTTGCGTTGTACTTTTAGAAAATACCATCTAGGAATAGTTACGAAATGATCCCAAAAACCATCCCGAATGCTGTGGAAAATGTTTTCAAAAAAGTCTAGAAATGATGCCGAAAACAATTTCGATAAATTCCTGAAATAATCCTGAAATTATTCCGGAAAATATTAAAATAAAATCCTTAAAGTCCAGAAATGATACCGAAAAAGATTTCGAAGAAGTCCTCATATTATCCTAAAATGGTCCCGAAAATGTCCAGAAATGATGCAGACAATTCGGAAGAAGTCCCAAAATGTTGCGCAAATGGTTCCGATAATAATTTTGGAAAAAAGTCCAGAGATGATAAAGAAAACAATTGCGAAGAAGTGCTAAAATGATCCGGAAAAGGCTTCGAAACTATTTCGAAAACAATCTCAAAAAGTACCAAAAAATTACGCAAAAAGCAATTTCTAAAAAGTTCTAAAATGACTCTGATATATTCCCACAAATGTTTCAAAAACAATTCCGAAAAACTATATCGAAAACAATTTCGCAAAAGTCATGAACTGATCCTGAAATGGACCCGAAAACGTTTCAAAAACAATCCCCAAAAAGTTTGGAAATGATACCGAAAAAGTACAAAAATTATACCGAAAACAATTTCGAACAAATTTTGAGATGAGTCTGAAATGGACCCGAAAAGGTTCCGAAAACAATCGCGAAAAAGTTCAGAAATGGTACGGAAAACAATTTTTAAGAAGTCCTGAAATAACCCTAAAATAGTTTCGAAAATATTTCGGAAACAGTTCTGAAAAATTCCAGAAATGATATCGAAAACTGCTTGGAAAACGTTCTGAAATTGGTCTTAAATGGACTCGAAAAGGTTTCGAAAACAATCCCGAAAAAGTTCAGAAATGATACGGAAAACAATTTCGAAGCAGTCCTGAATTTCTCCTGACAAAGTTTAAAAAATTCCCGAAATAGTCCAAAAGTGATACCGATTTCGAAGAAGTCCTGAATAAAGTCCGAAATGGTCCCGAAAATTTTTCGGAAACAGTCCCAGAAACGGTCAAAGTATGATCTTGAAAAGTCTCCAAAAAAATTCGGAAATGATTCTAAAAATTCTCGAAACGGTCTGTAAAAAAAATTTCCAAATGATTTCGAACGAAACTCGAGAATGTCCTAAAAGGAATCCCGTAATTATCTCGAAAAAGTCATGAAAATTATCCAGAAAAGAAATAGTCCTGAAATGGTTCCGAGAACAATACCTTAATGGTTCCGAAAAAGTTCCGCAAATATCCCGAAAATGTAGAAAAACAAACCAGAAATAATCCCGAAAATAATGAAAAATCCTCACAAGAAAAATCTGGGAATTATCCGTACGTTGAAGGGGAAAATCTGAAGAGTGTGTTCAATCAGATTTGCTTCTCCATCAATTTCCCTGCCCCCCAGATCCGTGATATATTTAGAACAGCACGAAAAGAAAATAGCGTGATAATTATCAAGTTTTACAGCCCTCAGGACAGAAATCGAACGCTGCGTGTTTTTGGCGAGCATCGCAAACAAACTAAAACACCGATATGTTTATCTGTTGTTGGCCTTGATGGCCAATTCCGCATATTTGAAAGTTTGTCGCTACCTAACAGAAAAATTCTGCAAGAGGCAATACGAATGAGGAGAGGAGGTAAAATTAAATCGGCGTTCACTTTGAGAGGTGAAGTATTTATTAGAGCAGGCAATGACTCTCAACCTGTGAAGATCTCCAACATTGAAGACTTGTGCTGTTTTTGACACTTGCCTATATGTATGCATACACATGGATGTGTGTTGTCTATTATGTTCTCACTTCTGCTCTATATTTTGTTCTCTCTTTTATCTTTACCTTAGTTTCTTTCACCTTTCATTTCTCTTAAACTCTATTGTGAAAATGGTCCGTTTAAGTATTTGTTGTTTATTTGTCATGACTTTTTATCTTTATCGTGAACCACTAGTTGTTTTGGGCTATGCGTTTGTTTATGGAATTTAGCATTGGGGCGCGTGGTGCTGCTGATAACAGTGTTGCTATGATTAATATGTTATGTCAGCAACATTCGGGATTTAACATTGCACATTTTAATGCAAGAAGCTTGAACAGCGATAAGATGGATTATGTGAGGTTTGTCTTTGAGAATTCCGCTGTCGATGTCATTTGCGTGACTGAGACTTGGTTTTCTCATGATCTGGATGACTCTCACTTTAATATTGCCAACTACAAGCTCATTCGTAATGACAGGAAGCATAAAAAAGGGGGTGGTGTGGCAATTTATTGTAGAAGCAGTATTAACATGATACCTGTATTAACTTCTAATGGTGCAGGCGTTGAGTATTTATTCGTTGAACTATATGATAGCTGTACCAAAATCTTAGTGTCCTGCGTGTATAATCCACATAAGTCGACTAGTCTTGATGCATTGTTTTCGTCATTGTCCTCATATGTTGTTGATTATGACTATTTAGTTATCTGTGGTGATTTAAATGTCAATATTCTTGTGCGTAAGTTGTGTAGTGATAGATTATTGGACAATGTTGCCGAGGCTGGCCTCTCTGTTGTCAATACGTCTGTACCTACAAGATATGCTAAAAATTGTTGTCCTAGTTTATTAGATTATTTTATTATTTCTGACCCTACAATTGTGTTAAAATTTGACCAGTTTTCTTTTTTATCAGACCATGACTTAATCTTTTGTTCTTTGGACCTAAAACTTGACCGCCCTAATATTAGTAGTATATATACCTTCAGAGACTATCGTTCACTTGACAATAATGCTTTATTTTCTGACCTATCAAGTGTAAATTGGTGCGAATGTTGGCTATTCTCAGACGTAAACGATAAGCTTGGATTCCTCAATGCTAGAATTACTGAGGCCTATGAGAAGCATGTCCCGGTCCGCACCCGCAAGGTTAGATCGGACTCATGCCCGTGGTTTAATCATAGAGTTTTGACTGCGATTAAAGCACGTAACAAGGCGTACCGCAATTGGAAAAGAAAAAGGGGTGATACGGACTGGGAAGCTTATAGAGCTGCAAGGAACCTTGCCACGAAGTCCATCCATGAAGAAAAGTCCAAATTCTTTTCTTCGCGTTTAGATCCAGCACTTCCACCTAATACCTTGTGGAGAAATTTAAAAAACTTACGTGTGTGTGGTAAATCTGTCCCCGAATGTACCATTAGTCCTGATGTTTTAAACAATGCCTTTGTCAATAGTGCTTTACCTAACTCAAACCTAGTAAATGTCCTGTCATGTGTTACCGCCTGTTTTTCGGGCAACAACTTTGAGTTTTCGTCGGTGTCTGAATGTGATGTTATTAGATGTATACGTAAAATAAGGACAAGTGCAATAGGAGTAGATGGAATCCCCATTAAGTTTGTCAAAATTATTTTGCCATTCATAATAGGCACCATCACTCATATAATTAATCACTCTATAACTACCTCCTGTTTCCCTGCGCTTTGGAAAGTTGCCATGGTGAAACCTGTTGCCAAAAATAAAGTAGCAAGCTCCCCAGGCGACTTCAGGCCCATAAGCATTTTACCAGTTTTATCCAAAGTATTTGAGAGCTTGTTAGCCGAGCAAATTAGTACACACGTTCTCGAGCATAATTTGCTTTCCCCATATCAGTCAGGCTTTAGAGCTAAGCACAGCTGTTCAACTGCTATTGTAAAAATTTTGGATGATATACGACTACCTTTTGATAAAGGCCAGCTGACACTGCTGTGCTTGCTAGATTTTTCTAAAGCATTCGACTCAGTAGACCATAATTTGCTCTGCCACAAGCTAGATAAATACTTTGGGTTCGGTAACAGTGCGCTGAAAGTTATAGAAAGTTATCTATCAGACAGGTCTCAGTATGTAAATAGTGGAGGACTTGTGTCGAAGTCAAAGGGAATAACCACTGGTGTTCCTCAAGGTTCCATACTCGGCCCTTTGCTGTTTAGTTTATTTGTTAATGATGTGTTTCATGTTTGTAAATTTGTACGTATGCACGCCTATGCTGATGATATTCAGCTCTACCTGTCTAGTAATCTTAGTGATATGAGTGATTTATGTTCAAAATTAAATAGTGATTTAGAATCAATTTATTGTTGGTCGAATGACAATGGCCTATGTCTTAATGCTGCAAAATCTTATGTGCTACCTATTGCCAGGAAAAATATTTCTGGTGTTAACATTCCTCCGATATGCCTGGCGAGAACACCCTTAAACACAGTCAATAAAGTTAGAAACCTGGGCTACATAATTAACTCCAACCTCACTTGTTGTGACCACATAAGTGCTGCTGTGGGAAAGGTATACGCCTTTTCCAATTAGAAAAAAACTGGCCTTGCAACTAATTCTACCGATACTAACCTACTCCGAGTTAGTTTACAACAAATTAGATTCTACTTCTGCTCATAAAATTGAAGTTGCGTTTAATTATGTCACACGATATGTGTATGGGCTGCGAAAGTTTGATCATATCTACGCTTGGAGATCCAAACTCTTAGGTTGTAGTATTTTTGAATATCAGAAGGCCAGGAGCTGCATATTCCTCTATCGTCTGATCCTTCAAAAAGCGCCGCAGTATTTATATGACAAACTTGTGTTCAGTAAATCCGTTCGCTCATGTAATTTGACTGTGCCTAGCTTTAACTATGTGAGTTCTACAAGACTGTTCTTCGTCAACACCGCGCGTCTCTGGAATTCGATCCCAGCTGCTATAAAAAAAACTCTTAGCCAAAACAACTATAAGGTACTCCTTCTTAGCTATTTTTCTAGCTAGCTTTAAACTTAAGCTGACCATAAAATAAAATAAAATAAAGTTTGGAGTTTTTGAATTTTTGATTCTGATTTCACAACCTATATTCTTCCTATATATTCTGTATTTGTTCTTTTTCTGCTCTTCAGACTGTTTTACCTATTTAACTATATAACTATATTCTTTCTTCCACCTATACCATATGATTAAATTATAAGATTAAATACTTGTTAGGTACATCAATGTAACATGATTTTTGCTGTATTATTTGTCCGTTGTGCTATAAAAGATTTCAGTATCTTATTGTACTAATTGTAAAACCCTGAATAAATGAAAATGAAATGAAAATGAATAATGTGATCTCGAAAAAGGCTCCCAAAAATTATGCAGAAATGAAAAATGTTCCCTAAAAAAAAAAATGTCTAAGAAACAGTTCCGGAATGGTGCTGAAAAAATCTAACCTTCTAATATTTCATGCAACACATTCACTCATTTATGAAAAACGCTCGCGGAGCTTCGTCTAAGAACGCTCTTATTATTCACGAACGCGAACTACGTGATTCTTCAATGTTCATTTCAAGTCGAACGAACGCGATTGAATATTTCCGAACCCTTAAGCAGGACCATTCACACATCCACATACCATATGAACTTAAAATATGTGTATAAACTTAAAGCTTTCGCCATGTGAGAGCGGTAGCTGGGTGTTACTGTAATTATTAAGGCTTCCCGCTTACTTTTAATGTTGTTAACGTTTGTCTTGAATTATTTAAAGTCTTTTTAAATGGCATTTCGACCTCAATTTTGTGGATCATTAAAAGAAAGCATTTGGTGTGAAAATAAAAAACTGAAAGAATTATAAAAAAAATAAAAAACAACAAAAGAAAGCATACAATTTATAATCGATGAAGATGTGGAAGAGCACAGATCTGACTCTTGCGATTCAGTTGGAGGTGGGTGGCGGCTTGGTATCTTGAACAAATTTGTTGTTGGTTGTTATTGATTAGATTGGTTTCTCATTTTGGGATCAGTTAGCTAGCTAGGTGTTTGGGTGAATGAGCTATGGTGAAGTTATGCAGCTTAGTTCCGTTAGGAGATGGTACATCAAGGAGAATCACTCTTGCCAACAAGTGTTACTTTAGACTAAGTAGGCATTTGAGAAGCAAGGTTCACTCTCGACAAACAAAGACCACGCTCCATAAGGCTCCCATCATACCAGTCCCGAAGTACGGCTCGGAATCACGGACAGTGTCAAGAGAAGATGAGATGGCCCTTGAAGTATTTGAGAGAAAAGTTCTTCGGAAGATTTATGGCCCTTCTCGTAATGCCAACGGCGTGTATCGAAAGAAATTTAATGATGAGCTGTACGAGCTTTACGCAGACCTTACCATAGTGCAGCGAATTAAAGCGCAAAGGCTCCGCTGGGTCATGTAATGCGAATAGACAAAAAAGTCCCAGCACAGCAGGTTTTTCTATCGACACCTGAGCACGGCAGCAGAAAAAGGGGTAGGCCTCGACTGAAATGGAAACAACAGGTGAAGGACCACGTGAAATCCATTGGTGCTTCCAATTGGCGTCAGTTGTCGCTAAAAAGGAAGGACTGGCATGCTTTGATACGAAATAGCCAAAATAACTTAGGCGGTCAAGCGCGAATAAATGATGAATAGACATGGTTGAATATATTTTATAGATGCTTACCATCAGTTACTGGCAAGTCCAGATTAGCAGATACCTTGTAACTTATAATGCTTTTTCCCCGAAACAAGTTCAGAAACCCCATTCAGTTCAATCCTATATATACGCTCATCTTCACATACATATGTAGCTATAATCATTTGTACGTCTCGTATTTAAGTTTCAGTATTAAGATTATGTACAAATACCCAAAATAAGGTTCTAATTATTGACACATGAGTATTTCTAATTTATATTCACATACACATGCTTTTGTTGTTTTTCTTATTAAAGTATCATGTTTGTTTATTTACACCAACAACCATCTTTCACTAAGCCATATTAAGATTTTAATTTGTTTGCATTGAAAATCTTCCATAGCATCATAATGACAAATTTTCTTTTGCTTCAACGCACTTTCGGGCAATTTCTATGTTTGTACGCTTGTCGATATGTACTAGAATTTAGCTAACGAATCTCACCAAAAACGTCTTGCGATGCCACACGACGCATCTGTTTTTTTCACATTGACCGGGTTTGTTAGTTAGTTAAGTCTTTTTGGAATTTGAAACAGCATCCAGCTGTGCACGCCGTCATATGTCCCTTTGTTGGAAATAACTTTAATGCTTTCGCGTGTTAGTTTTAATCTGTGTTAATGATGCAGAAATTGGAGTATATTTATTGTTCTATAAAAGTTTGACAACGCAAGCGGTTGTGTGGCTAGTACGAGAGACTTTGTTGTGTGCCGTTACAGGGGTCGACGTTCAACACGACAACAATTTCGTAGTTGTAGTTAAATTGAAATATGAGCATTGTCATTAAAATTTTGTAAGCTTTGTACAAATTAATTACTCTCGCGCCTTCATTAGTGTGCATTATTAAAATATAAAGCATACATTTAGGTGTTGATTTATTATCAAAACTTGTATTGGGTGGTGTTAGTTTACATGGTGATAACTACATTATCATGCGATAGAAAATCATGACTTAGTTGGTTCGAAATTTGATATGCATATTCTCTATATTGGTGCGTATTAGCCTAAAGAACATGTGTGCGTAGATTTATTGTTCTAGGATAACGGTAATCCGTGCATACTTTTTAGTCGAAGTTTTAGCTAGCAGCTTACACTAAATTCGAAAAAAGCTACATTAAGGTTTCGAAAATTACATGATTTTAATATTTTTCCCATATATAAAGGACTGTGTAACAAATCTCCAACTTTGAAATTTTATAAGGACAACAGGATCCTTTAAAAGGAAATTGCAATTTCAAAAGTGTTCTAGTAGATTGCGTGACAATATGTTTTCTAGCAAAAATTATTCTGTAGATCTTGAAACTTTGCAATTATAGCGCACTTTTTAAAGGGCATACACGGCGTATGAGTAACATTTAGTTGTACAAGTATGCAAAGGTTAGCTAAATTGTATGTATGTTTTGGTTGATATCTCCGAAACGGATTGAACTACTATCGCAATAAAACTTACACTACTTTCAGCCAAAATTCAGCTATGCCCATGTATGTATGTGTACACCAGCTACATGACACGAGCACATGAAAATATTCAGCGAAGCGTGGTCTTTTGTTGTTAGTGGTTAGGCGTCTTTGCGCTATCTAAACTGGTGGGTGGATATTAAGCAAAAAGTCCTTTCTGTGGTGAGTCGAATTTCACTACTAATTCGAATAAGTAGTTAATAAATCTTAGGCGTAAAGCAAAAACCAGTGGCTGCTGCAGCACAAAAGATTCTTATGCTGAGACGGAGTATGCAGAGAGAATGTTTAATGAACTAAAAGTTTGGACCGAAACTTGTTTTACAATATAACTTTGATGGCATGTTTGTGATAGCAATAAAACAAGAAGTCTTAAACAGTATTTGATTTCCACTTGAACACTTCCAGCCACATGTTCACAAAATAATTCGTGTGTGGGTGTTTTTGTATTTAGCTTTGTGATAGCCCAAACACGAGTAATTCATTTTCTTATCTGTTCAAGAAAACAGGACACTAAGTCAGATGTTTTTTGTATAAGTAGAATTTGATTCTAGGTAATATGTATTGAAGCCAAGTGTACGTGAATAGTTTTGTAGGCAGCTTAGTAAGAAAATTCCACTTAATTTTAGTTCCATTGATTAGATCATTTGAAGTGGTTTTTGGTTAATGTTCCAAAGATAAAATAAAATAAAATAAAATAAAATCAAATAAAATAAAATAAAATAAAA
>CAXKVI010000005.1:89856074-89858574 GCA_964058755.1 Campiglossa producta | reverse complement strand
ATAAGAAAAAAAATAAAGAAAAATAAAAAAATTAATAAAAAATTGAATGAATTAAAATAAAAAAATCCCAAAAAGTTTAAAGTAAAATTAAATTCAAATGTGATGTTAATTATATGAATTTTTAGTACTATATTTTTAAAACGCTCTGTATATGTAATATCGAATACTCGCTAGTCGCATGTGTGCCATATAGATGTGGGTACGCATCTGTGTGTGTGTGCAATAATCACATAACAGCACCAAAGCATTGTTTTTCTAAGTACTACCCTAACTGTGTGAATGAATATGAAAATAATTGTCTAAACTTTTGCTCCAAAACTTTGTCGATTTGTTAAATAACATTGGGTCTAACAATGCGCAAAGTGGCTTACGATAAAATACTGCGATAAGCCAGTATACGTATTTGAGGTTTAAAATATCAACTAAGAAGGAATTTATATTTATTGCTGTTAACTGGCACTTATAATGTAGGAAGCACATACCTATACACCTATAAGAAACGGCATTTAACGCATACTTTTCTTTCTCCAGAGATTCCCATCAAAGTGATTTAATAATTTTTTTCAAAATCAAGTTTTTTAGTAAATAACTTTTTTAGATTTTTCTAAACTGATTCACTATGAAATGCTCTATTTTTTACCTTTTAACTTTCACCCTTGTTATTATTTATTTAAGTCGCTTTTGTTGACACAGTTTTGCAATTGCAATTATAATTAACAGCCCCAAGCAACTTGATTTTATCTTCTGCCGTGCGAAGTGATTATAGTCGCATCTGCCTGCAAGGCTGCTTCTTTTTTCTCGCAGTAGTAGTAGTGAAACGTGTGAGGAAGGACGAAAGCGTCATTTAAGGAACGTAAGGCTAATAAGGGGAGAATTAAGTTATTTCCCAGTTCGTCTTTTTACTGTTTCCGGTTGCGTTACGCTAGTTTCAGTTTGGCTTCGTTCCAGACCTAATTTATGTTCCAATTGCTGTTTCTGTTGCAGTGAAGTTTTCGGTTAGGCTATGAACTGGGCTTTGGTTCCAGTCACTATTCCGATTTTGGTTTTGGCCTCGCACAGTAACTGTTTCGGTTCCTGTTCCAGTTCAGGTTTAGGTTTTCTTATACGGTTTTGTATTCCAGTTTCAGTTTCGTTCGCTGTTAAGTTTTGATTTCGGTTTTGTTTTATGTTCCAGTGGCGGTTCCAATTTTTATTTCGATTTCGTTCCAGGGTCTTGGTTCGTATGCTGTTTCAGTTAAACTTTGCTACTAGATCCTGCCTTGAAATTGTCTTTATGTTTCTTGTCCAAGTTAAGTTTACATCCAAGTATTTCTTTGTCTTGCAATTTCGTTTCGTTTTCTTTCCGTTCTTAGTAATGCTCTTCCTATTACGCTTTGCATTTCTTTACAAGCTCCGGTTTCGTTTCGGTCGGGGTCATATAAAGGTTAAATTTACGTTGTTGCTCCGCTTCCGTTTGCTGTTCCTGCTCTTGTTAATCTTAAGGCCCAGCTCTGTTTTCTATTCCAGCGGCTTTTCTAGTTTCAGTTCCGATTTCTGTTCTAGTTTCGTTAAGCTCCCGCTCTACTTCCAAATAAAGATTTCAGTTCCGATTTCGGTTTCAATTGGTGTTAAATTTTGCATCACCATTCGAGATTCAATTTAATTTTTTTTCTATCCCAGTTTCAATTCAGTTTGAGGATGACAGAAATATTTAACCCTAGAGCATATAACCAAAAAACACCACATTCGGGGAAACATCGCACCCAACAAACACTGATGTTAGATATCGCTTAAAGTTAGATTAGATAATTACTAACTACTCTCTACACGGCTAAAAATTTGAACCTAAATTTTAAACTTTTTACCACGCTTTTTTTAGGTTCACTTGTATGTTTGCTTGTTTGTTTGTTTGTTTGCTTGCTTGTATGTATGTGACTCTCGTTCGGTTTCGTTCGGTTTTGCCCAGTTGGCAAAAAACCGTTAAATGTCCCTACAATATGGCTATCAAACGAAAGGTGAAAGCCCCACGTCTCATTTGGACATCGACATATTTCGATAAATTTATCGATAACTGAGTTATCGGTCAAAATATGATTGCCCAAAAACCTAAAAAATTCCCTACAATATTGGTATCAAACGAAAGTAGAGGCCCAGAGGTTTCGTTTGCACTGCGGTATATTTCGATATATTTATCGATTACTTCATAACACATTTAACTAAAAAGTAAAAAATAAATATAGTCTAAAAAGCGAGAACACGCGCTTTTAAAGAATATTGCAATAAAAAGGTAAAAATAATTTAAATAAAAAACGAAGATTATGGAACAAAGCGGACCACGCTTTTTCCACAATACTACTGTGTAGGGTTTTTAAAATTATTTTCAACTTTTTAGTTCAATACTCTCTAAAAGCGTGAGTTTTAGATTTTTAAAACTATATTTATTTGGACTACATATATGACCAAACCAAATTTGGATTCAAATTCAATCTAGACCAGTTTTCATGAAAATTGTCTAAATGAA
>CAXKVI010000005.1:89846074-89848574 GCA_964058755.1 Campiglossa producta | reverse complement strand
AACAACAACAATCATACAATAATAACAACAAAAGAGCTGCTTCGTTTGACTTGGCTTGGCATGCTTGACATGACATGACTTGACTTGGTTTGGCTATGCCAGCGTGTGGTTGAATAGCAGTACACTTGACAGCACGTGGCATGCAATCGCTTTACAACAATTTGAGCAGCCACTTAAAATGCGGGACATAAATGTCGAAAAGGTAAACACCTGCATGCAATGCAATGCATATGTATGAGTAGGTAAGTGTGTGTATGTGAGGAGGTATTCGTCAGAGAAATGCCCAGCTACAAAGAAAACGTAAGTCTTACGTTTTGAAGGAGGAGAGCTGTTGGCTATCAGTATGTTTCGATTTCGGTTGTTGTAGTTGTGTTCTTTAGGTCAATAGTTCGATTTATAAACTATCATCCAGGACATACATATAAAGGAAGTCCTAGAAGCCTGAACTTTAATATAAACTAGGATACAGGGTTATTTTTTGCATATCCTTTTCAATTTAAATATATCCGTTTCCTAATCCATTTTCATATCTATTTTTGCTTCCATTTCCGTTTCAGTTTCCATTTTTCCATTTTCATTTTTCTTTCGATTTCCGTTTCTATTTCCATTTCCAATTCCCTTTCATTTCCATTCGACTTTCTATTTCTATTTCCAGTTCTATTTCAATTCGAATTCCATTTCCATATCCCAATCCATTTTCATTTCTATTTATCTCTCTTATCTTTCCTTCATCTTCTTTTCACTTCCACTTCCATTGCGATATCCGGATAAATTTTCATTTCCATTACCATTCCATTCCCTTTACCGTTCCATTCCTATTTCTATTTCCAGACATAAACCGATAGCCGTGCCGCTCTCTGGGGTGTGTTATTTTTAAATATTTTTTTTATGTTTTCTGCTATTTTAGCAGCTACTGCATATGTATAACTCCCACTTGAGTAGATAAGAGGCTAATTCGCGTTACCACCAGCAAAGGTAATCATCTGCATTATATTATGTTGTTGGCCATACAAATACTTAACTACGAACACGCACACATTCACACAAAAAATATAATAAATTGCTTTACGACTGCTTGCAAATGTGAATTGCATTAGAATGCGCTTTGCTATCATTTTTCAAACGCCAACAGAGAAACTTTGAAGAGTTGTTTGCATGCACTTTACCCTAAGCCTCATACACTAACACATACACACAGCACGAGACAACTACATACCTACATATGTACATGCCATATGTTGCGCTATCATCAGCCTGATGCATATTTTATATTGCATTTTCCAAATGCCATGCCATCCATTTCGAAGCCGAGTTTGTTTGTGCCGCTGAGTGTCCGCAAAATGGCAGGCAAACCTGCAATTACCCAGTTTTGGCAACACTTCAGCACCGTCTAGCACTATCGTCTAAAGCCAATTTTGTAGCGCACTTCAATTGTGAATCCGCGGCTAGCAAGTGAAATTAGCCGACAGGATTCTTTAAATATTTTGATTGCAAAATAATTGTTGCTTCCTCAGCAAAAGTGAGCAGGCAGTAGTAAATTTTTACATTTTGAGGGCGTAACAACAGGAAATTATTTACACGTTAAGTGGTATGCTTTTAGGCGTTAATGTAGACACGAGGTGTGCACGCTCGTACAAGGCTTCGGCACGCAATCAAATGGAATAAAAGGAAATAAAAATAAAATAAAATGAAATAAAAATAAAATAAAATGAAATAAAATAAAATAAAAATAAAATTAAAATAAAATGAAATAAAATAAAATAAAATAAAATAAAATAAAATAAAATAAAATAAAATAAAATAAAATAAAATAAAATAAAATAAAATAAAATAAAATAAAATAAAATAAAATAAAATAAAATAAAATAAAATAAAATAAAATAAAATAAAATAAAATAAAATAAAATAAAATAAAATAAAATAAAATAAAATAAAATAAAATAAAATAAAATAAAATAAAATAAAATAAAATAAAATAAAATAAAATAAAATAAAATAAAATAAAATAAAATAAAATAAAATAAAATAAAATAAAATAAAATAAAATAAAATAAAATAAAATAAAATAAAATAAAATAAAATAAAATAAAATAAAATAAAATAAAATAAAATAAAATAAAATAAAATAAAATAAAATAAAATAAAATAAAATAAAATAAAATAAAATAAAATAAAATAAAATAAAATAAAATAAAATAAAATAAAATAAAATAAAATAAAATAAAATAAAATAAAATAAAATAAAATAAAATAAAATAAAATAAAATAAAATAAAATAAAATAAAATAAAATAAAATAAAATAAAATAAAATAAAATAAAATAAAATAAAATAAAATAAAATAAAATAAAATAAAATAAAATAAAATAAAATAAAATAAAATAAAATAAAATAAAATAAAATAAAATAAAATAAAATAAAATAAAATAAAATAAAATAAAATAAAATAAAATAAAATAAAATAAAATAAAATAAAATAAAATAAAATAAAATAAAATAAA
>CAXKVI010000005.1:89838574-89841074 GCA_964058755.1 Campiglossa producta | reverse complement strand
TTAATTATTTCAATTTCTCCAATTTTCATAATTTTTGTTTTACTTTAATTTATTTATTTTGTTTAGTTTTATTTTGTTTTATTTTATTTTAATTTATTTTGATTTATTTTTTTTACTTTATTTTATTTTATTTTATTTTATTTTATTTTATTTTATTTTATTTTATTTTATTTTATTTTATTTTATTTTATTTTATTTTATTTTATTTTATTTTATTTTATTTTATTTTATTTTATTTTATTTTATTTTATTTTATTTTATTTTATTTTATTTTATTTTATTTTATTTTATTTTATTTTATTTTATTTTATTTTATTTTATTTTATTTTATTTTATTTTATTTTATTTTATTTTATTTTATTTTATTTTATTTTATTTTATTTTATTTTATTTTATTTTATTTTATTTTATTTTATTTTATTTTATTTTATTTTATTTTATTTTATTTTATTTTGTTTTATTTTATTTTATTTTATTTTATTTTATTTTATTTTATTTTATTTTATTTTATTTTATTTTATTTTATTTTATTTTATTTTATTTTATTTTATTTTATTTTATTTTATTTTATTTTATTTTATTTTATTTTATTTTATTTTATTTTATTTTATTTTATTTTATTTTATTTTATTTTATTTTATTTTATTTTATTTTATTTTATTTTATTTTATTTTATTTTATTTTATTTTATTTTATTTTATTTTATTTTATTTTATTATTTTTTATTTTATTTTATTTTATCTTATTTAATTTTGTTTTATTTAATTTTATTTAATTTCATTTTATTTTATTTTATTTTATTTTTTTAAATTTTTTTTTCAATCTATTTAACTTTATTTTATTTTCTATTTTTTTCCCAATTTTTATTATTTAATTTTTTTTTTAATTTTAATTTACTTGATTTTATTTTGCACAATTTGGTTTATTTTTTACTTCAGTGAATTTTTTCCAAGCGATATTATTTATTTTATTTAGTTATATTTTACTTTCTTTCATCTTATTTTATTTAAAAAAAAATTATTTCACTTAATTTTGGCTTATCTAATTTTTTTGAAAAAAAAAAAAAATTAATTGAATAATCCCTCACGCTAATGTGTATGTAAGCTTAAAAGTGGGTTTTGTGTAGGGACACGCTTTGCATTTATTTTACGGGTTTCACGTACATTTTCGAATAAATTTTCATTTGAGTGTGTGGTGAATCGTTTGATAAATGTAGTCACAGCAAAGATGTCACCTAAACACGCACTAGGGATGTACCGAATATGGAATTTTCTTTAACAGGCGATGTACATACATACCGTAGTAAAGAATAAGCGATATATTGCTTTTTCTTCCGTTTATGCCTGGCTCTATTTTGGTTTGGCTAAAAAGTCGAAACTTTGATCAAATACCATTCAGGGGTATCCGCTAGGTGGCGCTTTATATAAGTGCGAATGTTTCGGCCTTGTGAACGATTACTCGCAGCATCCTTGACTAACACACATATATACAAAATTGAGGTGCCAGAGGTAAATCTATCCTCCCCTACCAGCCCTATAATCTACCACAAATAGAAGCATCTAAAAACCAATACGTTAATACTCTGTCGTAAAAACGAATGGTTTGTCGAAAGACTAGCTTCAATTCCTTTTAGTATGCCATTACGCAACTATTTGTAGAGTAGTCTTGGTTTTTTCTACCTTATACCGGGTTACATATAAACACATACAAATAAAACACCTTCAGGATTTTGGATATTTGCTTAGCATTTTTATATCATTCCCTTTTCCAACATATTTTAAAATGCTGCCGGCGTGTGTTTTTACGTCTTGCATTGCTCTTCAAAATTCGTGTAGCGCACATTTTCAATTCATTTTGTTAGATTTTATGATTTCATTTGCAAGTGTTTTAACTTAATTGCAAATTATCGTAATCGTAATCATTTTCATATATACCTCTTTTAATACCCTCCATTCGATACACGCATACAAAGATAAATAATTCTAAAGTTCCATGAGAAGCGTAGAAACGAAGTTTTTTTGTGAATGGGTTTAAAAAATTTTTCATAAGCCGCATGCGACCAGCGTTTTCCGCTGATCAGTCTGTTGACAAATTTAAACAGAGAATACACCATGAAATCAAATTGAATAAAGGAAATGAAATAAAATACTAAAAAAAAATATTGAAAAAAAGAAAAAAATTTAAATAAAACAAAATAAAATTTGATTAAAAAAAAAAAAACAAAACAATATACAAGAAAATTAAACAAGTAATTAAGTGAAAAAATATTGAAAAAAAGAAAAAAATTTAAATAAAACAAAATAAAATTTAATTAAAAAAAAAAAAAAAACAATATACAAGAAAAATAAACAGAATCAATAATAAAGTGAAATAAAAAAAAAAATAAAAATAAAAAAATAAATAATAAAAAAAATAATATAATTTTTCTTTTGACGATACCGGTTATAATAATTTTTTCCGAAAAATTTTAGATTGACAAATTTAAACAGAGAATGCACCG
>CAXKVI010000005.1:89822774-89832774 GCA_964058755.1 Campiglossa producta | reverse complement strand
TCCACATAGCAGAATCCCGGGACTGACGTTCCTATACCGACACCGTTACTCCTCCTCGAACCATTTACATCAGGTCCTTTATGTCCAGCTCCGTGACCTGGCGTAGGCTAACCAGGAAGGGAACTCTCAAAAAAAAAATAAATGTTTTGATATTTTGTACGCGGCTAAAAAATAAGCGCGCCTAAAGTTTGAGCAAGTTTTTAAACTTTTTTTGTACGATATTTCAAACTTTTCAATTACCAAAAAAGGGTTTCAATTCCTTTGGTTTCGATTTATGAAAAAGCAGTCTAAAATTTGCCACTAAACAATTGCTTTTGACTTTCTTCCAAAGTCTTTACGTTGCTTTGATAGAGCAACTCACTCTGAATCACTCTGAAAGTAATGAATGGAATTGAATGCAACTTCTTTCGATGGATTGCTCGACGCTCAACTTAAAATTTAAGATATTACTTTTTTCGATATCTCAACCCGTTTTGGAGTTATCGCCCAATATGTGGACCATTTCTGTCTGTATGTTTGTGGTCGTAGCACTCTTAAAGTACAGAATGGAATTGAATCGTTGGATTGCTAGACGCTCAACTTAAAGTTTAGGATATTATTTTTTGCGATATCTCAACGGGTTTTGGGGTTATCGCTCAATATGTGGGCCAGGGGTGAACAAAAATGTCCTTGTACAATAAGGGTGTCAAACGAAAGGTGTCAATGAGTGCTATAATATGCGATGTGATTCATTGAAATAGCTGAAATGGTTTGGAATATATCTTGAAATTTCGATAGCTCGACCGGTTTCGGAGGTGTCGACGAGCATTTCCACAAAAATGTGTTAGTTCATTATGGTACCCTTAAGTGCTGAACTCCAGTCTTTTTGTTGGATTTAATTCTTTGTTAACCCAGCTGCAAAAAAAGTCGCGGGCAGCAGCTTGTATACAATACAAATACAATACGGTAAAATGTTAACCCTGGGCGGCTACCCAACTTGAAAATATTTTAGTTGGTATGTCGGCGAAAATACCTTTTATTTGATACCCATATTGGCATATCTAACTCCATAATTAAAAAAAATTGAAATAGGTGGCAACCCTGTACACCCTCCAAGTGGCAACCCCCAAGTGGATAGTCTTATAGTTAATCATACTATCTATATGCCAAATTTCATCCAAATTGGTCAAGCGGTTGCCGAAAAAGTCCGGATATACAAATATACTGCGTTAAGGTGGCAACCCTACTTGAAATATGTATAGAAATATACACGTTTAGCTCGTTTAAAATTATAAGATTTCTATTTTATTTTTAACAATTTTTTGATTTAAAATTAAAACTTTTCGGCTTAAAGTTAAAACTTTTCTGTTTAAAATTAAAACTTTTCGGTTTAATATTGAAAGCTTTTCGTTCTACAATTTTTGTTTTGTTTTCATTTATTTTTGAAAGCTTTTCAAGATTGAATTTTGCCCCCAACATTTATGTGTGCGATGTAGCTCAGTGGTAGAGCAATGGTCTAGAATGCGGGGAATCTTGATTCAACTCCTGCCAATGAAAAAAAATTTTCTTTAAAAAAACGTTAAGACATTTCTGGTTTAGAATTTAAAGCGTTTTAATTTCAACAATTTTCTTAAAAATTGATCTAGCTTAAATATGAAACCAAATTTGGTTTGGTCAAATTTTTAACCGTGTATGTAGCCCAAAAAAGTTTAAAATTTAGGCTCAAATTTTTAGTCGTGTAGGCTGTGAAAAATGCAGAAATGTTAATATTAATGAGCATTACTTTTCTAATATTTGATAATTTTTCACAATATATTCAAGTTATATAAGAAATTAAACTCACAAGATGATCTATCGCCTGGTGATAGTAATACAAGGTTAAAGTCGTATATTTCAAGTGCCTTCGACATATCTCTCACCATAAAATTCTTTTAAGCTTTTTTTAAATAAATAAATAGTCACACAAACAACTGATTCAAAGGATCGCTATCAAATTAAATATACCCATAAAGCTTAAAGTTCTTTGGAAAATAAGCCATATTTTATCGATTTATATCTAAATGAGGTGTTTATGGTGTGCTAACAATGGAAAACTCGCAATAAAAACCATTAACGCGTACATATGACAATTACGTAGACAAAAACACAAACCTCTAGTTTGGGAAATGGCACTGCTTTCGATTTGTTGAGACAACGACAAGCAGCCTAAGGAGCAATTTAATGAAAGGCTGAATTTTAATTGCCAACTGAAAATAGTAAATTGTGAGATAACGCAAGGGTGAGCTTCACGAAATGTGGAAGCAATGATTACGTAAGGTATTAAATAACTTGATAAAAGTTTTGTAATTAATAGTATCATAAAGGGTATAAACCAGGCCTAGGCATCTAGTGGGACAATTGTCCGAAAATTTGAGAACCAAATTATTACGCTTTTTCCTCTGCCTCTCGGTCAATGAAATTGTTACTGCGCTTGTGAGAGCGCTATAATCCCACCGACAAATCAATGGTCGTCGTTGGTTATGCTCAGCCACTCACTTGCAAGCAACGACTGATGATTGGCTCTTTTACTAATACCCCTCGCTTTCAAACCTGCCGGGTCCTGGTATAAACAAAAATAGAATAGTCATAGATAAGTAGGGGAATATATATTAGGGTGGTTCAGAATCGTATGGCAAAAGCTCAAGTTGAATGTTAAAGCCAAATTTTCCAACTGTAGCACCATAGACTCCTTCCTTTACTCAAAAAGTTGAGTCTGAGCAAATGCTCGCCCGTTAAGCTTGAGGCCCATTGTTCCAAGGGAGGATATACTTCGCTTCTGAGACTTCAAGAGTAGAGCCAACTCGTCGCTTTACGATAGCCTGGTATACAAAAAAGTGGAATGATATGATGACTGCCAGGCCAATGGTCCACACTCTATAAAAATCTTAACTGACTTAGTAAAAGAGGAAAATAAAATGAACTAGATCAACCTTTCAATTAAATACTTTTGCTATGAATTGAGTAGCATCACTAGGGGATGTTCAAATCTAAAGAAAGTAAAGAAACCGTTTTCCATTTAGTCTAATTAGTCTTAATTTACTTTGAACCGACTTTAATTCAATTACCATTCTTTTTACGCATCCTCGACATCCAAAGGAAGTCTTGCTTGCTGCACTAGAACGACATACATTTATCTCAATAATCTTAATTTTTACTTCCTTACAATTGCTGCTTATATATATATTTATATTTATTTTAAACGCTTATGTACTTGTTGTGTTATTGTTGCAATTGTATGCAGCTTTATTAATTAATTCATATAATTTTCTTGTGTCTTTGCAGGTAAGTTATACAGCGTGTGTGACAGCTAGAAGCAATTAACAGCAAAAGATGTCGACGACGAGTTGTTGAATCTCAAATACCTATACAGACATGCAAAAACATACCTGCGAACTACCTTTCAATGTTAAGAATGTATGTAAAAATATGTAGAAAATGTCGCAGAGCTTCGCAAAAGATAATGGCAAGACAAAGTTCGTACATACGTCATTACAAAAATAACACTGCGGGCATAGTTACGTTACTAAAGCAACAAAACTAACAACTAAATAATTACAACAATTAAAAGCAGCATTTGTGTAGAAGAGAGAAAAGTTACTTGAGGCCATGCAACTAAGTGAGTGGAGCATGTGGCGAGCTGCAAGCATACATATCTGAGGCATATAGCGATATACTAGTGTAGATATGTACTTGTGATATGTATACATACATATGTACATAAATGTGCCTATAAGTGCATATGCTTGCTTGCAAGTGAATTAAGGTGCAAACACGTGGAAGTGAAAATCATGAAAAGCTTACCTGGGCACACTTGCATTTGCTAGATGCATGTGTGTGTGTGTGTGTGTGTGTTCGTATCCACCTATTAAATTACAAATTCACAGAGTCACTACACTTAAGGTGACAAGAAGCTCCGTTACAGGCAACTAACATTTAGTCGTAAGTACTTCATTTCATCAAGTGCCTTTGAATGTCGCCAGTAGTTTTCTTGGTTTTGATGTCTTGTGTGTGAATGAATTTATAATTACATATGTGTATGTGTGTCATTATACACTGGAAAAAATTGTCCGATTAATCTCTGAAGATAGTCGTCTGCGCTTAATATTTTACATTTAATTTTTTGCAACTAGTCTTTCATGGGCATAGTTGTGTTAACTGAGTAGAGCTCGAATTATATGTAAGACAAGTAAGGAAGTCTAAGTTCGGGTAAACAAGTTTCATCGTTCTACTATAATCAGTTTTGAATTTATGACCAGTCGAGTTTTTAAAAAAGCCCCTCCCCCCAAGAGGATTTACCTACGAAATAACATTATTTAAGCTATTTAACTTACCGAATTTTGTCAATTTTAATGATTTTCGAAAATTTCAATATCGCAAGTGGGTGTGGTCGGTAAGCGATTTCGCCCATTTCATAAGGTATACTCCCTATCATGTTAGCATATCTTTTGCCGTATTTCATGATTCTGCCTTTATTAGTTTAAAAGTTATGACCAGTCGAATTTTTAAAAATTCCCCCTTCAAAAGTAGGCGTGGAAAACATATTAGCATGACTAAGAGGTTCATCCTACCAAATTATATCATTTAAGCCACTTCCGTTACCGAATTATGTCAATTTAGGTGATTTTCGAAATTTTCGATATCGAAAGTAGGCGTGGTTGGATGGCGATTTTATGTAATTTCATCAGGTATACTCCCTATCATACTAGGGGAGGTATTCGTTCTACCGTAATCTGTTAAAAAATTCGACCGGTCGCATTTTCAAAAATGCCTTTCTTAAAAGTGGGCAGTGCCACTCCCAATTTAAATAATTTGCCAGGAAATCATAATAAAATGACCAGGGGGATTCATCTATAAAATTATATCATTTCAGCCATTTCGTCTACCGAGATATGTCAATTTATGTGATTTTCGAAACTTTCGATATCGAAAAAGGGGGAGTGGTTATCATCCGATTTCGTACATTTTCAATATCAACCTACCTGGGCCAGAAAGCAACCTGTATACCAAATTAAACGGACATGCCTTAATCAGGTCCTCTTTTCAACCTAAGAACTTTCATATATGGAACTCTATATCTATCCCGATTATTTTGTGCCGTTACGTAATACCCTGTGGACAAAATTAAAATACCGTTTTACTAATACTACAGGTTATTATCTCGAGAGATTTTTGCTCCGAGATTCGCTTCCAATTTGCGCTGTGTTGATTTTGAATTTTTTCCGACAAATTGGCGAACATCGGGGTTTTTGCCGACTCCGAAAGGCAGAAATAAACTCGGAGAGTTTGCCAAACCACTGTTGAGGGACAAGAGTGAGTTTTAAATCACTACCGCAACCCCCCAAACAAATGGGATCAGCTCTATCCATAAAGAGGGATCTGACATCGGATCCGGGTTTATCCTAGAGTAATTACATTTTTTTGCAGTGTACTTAGTTTTCGTACAGGTTACTACGACTAGAATGCATTTGTTGTGTGTCCATATGTATTTAAGCTTTATACTTCAGCCTGGAATAGTTTAGCTGGGTATGAAAATAGGAAAACGAAAAGATTGTTAAAAACTTTTGGGATATAGATATGAATTAAATTAATATAATTTATTAATCATCAAAGTGAGAGAGACTTGAAAAAAATATTAAACTAACTAAGTAGCTCACATCTCAAAAGCTTGAGGTTTTATTTAGTAGAAAATAGGAATTAAAAACCGTTGCATAATTTAAGGCGATATACTATTTGCTTTTTCAGGCCACTAAAATTTGCATTATTATTGGCTTGGCTTGTGTTAATTTTACTCTTTTTCTAACAAGGCTGACATGGACAAAAAAAATTTCTTTGTGACCTCTAGAGTTCGTGCTGTATACAGAAAGATAAAGCCTAAAATTATGCACTATAATCTTTATAAGTAAAGTCAGTGGCTAGTATACGAGTGGAATGTTTCTTTGCCTTAATATCCGTTCAGACCTTTTTTCTTTTCTTGATTAGTATGAAACAAAAGGATAAAACAAAACAAAATAAAATACTGCTATTTTATTGCAGTTTTTTTTGCCACCTTAAAAATTTAAAACCGCTAACAAAAAACTTCCGAAGTACATATTTTTAGGCGCACAATTTTGCATATCTATGTGATCTCTCATATAAAAAACAATGACCTCTTTAGTTATATTATAAATCGCTGTGCGATAAATAGATAAATTTGAACAAGACTGAATCCGAAACCGGATAAGTCCCCCTCAGAACTGGATAAAAAATAACAGCTTACTCAGTTTTCTCATGAAAAACTTTTCAGAAGCGGACTACAGGTGTCGGACAGAACGGGGAGTGACTCTACAGCTAACCGGATAAACAGATGATAGTTATTTTAAGATGAGGTCTTCCCAGACAACCCTCGATCGCACCTCTGTTAATCTCAGAGCCTCCATAAGCGCTTAGCTATCAGAGCTGAGTTAGCTTAAAGTATTATCTTTGAGCCCCAGCCACCTAGTTTCTGGGCAATTGACTGCTGCGACTTCCGCTTGAAACACCGCAGCGACTTAGGGGTTAAGAATATGCCCAAGGCAGGTATGCCGGTGGCAAGAGGCGACTAAATTCCACTTCGACCCCAACTTCACAAGACAGTCGGGCTAGTAGCACAAGGTGCTATTAACCGGAACGTACCGCATTCATGTTCGACAAAGGACTGTCAACTTCCGTACAATGCTGTCAGGTCTATCAGTTAACTTTTCATAAGAGGATCTTCCAACAACAACAACTTCCGCTTGGAAGACATTCCAATGACCAGACAGCCTGGATTTGAGGTTTATGTCAATCTGCTGACCGAAACACCCTTTTCTAACCCCCTTCTAAATTCGATTCATCCGTTGACGAGTTCAGCCGCTCCCTACTCCAAAAAAGTCCCCCGCTACACTCCTTCTTAAAAAATTTAAAAAACTTGAGATATGTAGTTGACAACCCTGTAAACCGCCCCAGGTGGCAACCCCTAAGTGGATAGTCTTAGAATCAATCCAACTACTTATCTATATTCAAAATTTTATCCAAATCGGTCAAGCGGTTCCCGAGGTAGTACCGCTATACAAATATACAAGTTAAGCTGGCTTAAAGTTATAAGATATCGTTGCTCGCTTTCCAGAAGCATGAATGTGCCAAAATTAGAATTTTGTGAAATCGTATTTGAAAGATTATTGCTCTCGCAAAATTTTTTATTTCAGTTTTTGACATAAATATATTTTTGAAAGCTTTATTCTCATTATACTCTTTCCACTGATATAGGTTTTAGGTTAATATTCCTTCAATTCCTTTTTTAAAATTTCCAAATTAAATTTTTTAAAATTTTCGTTGTGCCAGAACCAAGAATGTGTAAAAATTGAATTTCTATATTTTTTTTTTAAATTTTCTTTGAGCCAGAAACTTGAATGTGTAGCAAAATTGTTAAGTATACGCCACGGTGTCTGTGTTTCAGTGCAATACATTCTTGTTTCTGGCCCAACGAAAATTTTTAAAAATTTAGAAGTTCAATTTTTAAACATTTTCGTGCCACCAGAAGCATGAATATGTAGCACATTCGTTTTTTGGCACAATTTTTAGAGATTGAATTACACATTCATGAAAATGGCATTGCAAATTTCCGGAGATTTCTTGTACTTTGGAAACCCAGGATTTTCGTGAAGCGTAGAGAAACGAGAGATTAGTCACATTAGCCTATAAACTCAAATCTGGAAAATTTTCACATTAATGCCTCTGGCAAGCGAGCGACGATATGTCGAAATTTGACTTCAGCACAAAACACTTTACTAGTGGTGACCAAAGTAACAATGCCTGATTTGTTATTATTTTTGTAATTTTTCTCATTTGCATCTACTTTCACTACTACTTACACCCAAACTATCCTTTTTATGTCAGACCACTACATTCACCACAATTCAATTCACTTTAATTTATGCTAACTCGAAAAAGCCTTTAAGAAAACATCCTCTTCGCACAGCAACTTAATAAAAAAAAGACTAAATTCGAATGCATTTGCCCTCTTGATAAGTTCACATCATTTCAGGCACACAATTACACCTTTCAAGCAGTTAACTTAAGTGAGTAAAAGCAAAATATTATATTTTCAAGCTTGTTTAGTGGCAGTAGCATTACCAACAAACACACACACTCATGAACACATATGTATGTGTGTTTCACATACGTCTACCACTGCACTCGTGAACACCTTTATTCACTTATTCGAGCTGTGGTGTTAGCCAGCCTTTGCACAGGATGTGGCAGTTGAGGTAAAGTGCAAAGACACAAGACTTCGAGTACTTGACTGGATAATGAAAGTGGGAAATACTTACTTACTAAACACATACTACTACACGTACGGGATTGCATACAGACACACACACTGTCATATTTGCTTATTTACCGCATACCGCATACCGCATGCCACATTCCTTATGCTACTGCTTGTAACCATAGTGATACTTTGTACTTGTTAGTTCTAACTATTTACCCTGCAGTGAAACTAAGTAGCCGTGAGCTAAGCCACTAATTTTGTATTTGAATTTCAGCTGTTTCTTTTTCAATTTCACTTTTGGTTTCGGTCTCGTTCCGAGTTTCGGTTTTATTTTTTTTGACATAATATTTGTTTCGGTTTCAGGATATGCAAAGTGTTTCCTTTTCCGTTTGTTTCCGATTTTGGTTTTAAGTTTGGAAAGTTTTTCCATTTCGATTGTTTCGCTTATCAAAAGTCGTATCAATCTAAAAATCGTTGTGTCTGAGTTGCAAGGTCTACATAAAAACTAATCTTTTCTAGGTTTAGTTCAGATTTCGGTTCCCTTTTTTCACACTGCTTCAGTTATAGTAGTTATTCTAAAATCTGTTTTAGTTTTTGTTTTGTACGTGATCTATTGTCGATTCATCCTTTCAACCTAGTTTCAGATCCCGTTTCGTTCCACGTTCAGTTTTGGAATTCGATTTTGATTTCATTCTTTAAAAGAAGTTTCATTTCCTATTTCTGCTTTGTTGCATGTTCGGTTTTCGATTTCTAAAGTTGGTCGGATTTGGGTTTATTCTTTTTTTCATGGTGTTTCTTTTTCGGTTTCGTTCTGCGTTCGGTTTCAGGTTCGAAAGTGCTTCTTTTTTTTTTTTTTTGTTCTTCAAAACCAGTCTCTTCAAAACATAACCCTTTTGGTCAAGTTCCCGGTTCTAGGCTGCAATGTGTTTTAGTTCAGCTCGCCCCTAATTTCCTCATGGGTATATCGTAACATGTTATTATCTCTTAAAATTATTATGTCGGTATTAGAAGATGCTTACATATATGGCGACTATTTCTAGTGACAGTAATGGTAGGTAAAGAAAATGAGAATGAAAACTTAAAGTAAGCATAGTTCAATGGTTTGGAAAAGATAACAACAAATATGCAGACGAGCAAAGCAGCAAAACTTATAAGAACATGAATAGGAATGCAGCTTTCTTTCATACATTGTAGAAGTGTGTACTTGGACCAGTGTCGCCCTTTGTTTAGCTCGTGGGCGTGGGTTTTAAAGAACTCACAAACATTTAAAAGTGCACACCCACTACGGAAGCTCTTCTTGCACTTTGAGAGATAAGAGTCTCTTTCACAAAAACTTTACAATTCGATGTTGCAGTGCGACCGTTTAAATTGATTTGTGTATATTTATTACGTATGAAATAAACCTTATTTTTATTCTGTGTTGAAAAACTTTTAATTCGGGGTATTCACACTTATACAATATAAGTACCCTCTTATGGCTTCCTCATTGAGATTTATATGAAGCTGGCTTCAAAATACTTTGCTTTATTAAGGTTTTGAATATAGCAGTAAATTTTCACATATTTTAACACCTGTGCGAAATCTTATTGTTCATGTGTGAGCATCCCTGATTGATATGCAAGCACTAGTTTTATTGAATAAATGAAGTGCTCCTTCAAAGGGCATCGGTAGGCACTGGTAGAAGATGAAATGAGGGTTAACCAGCAACGCAAC
>CAXKVI010000005.1:89785274-89820274 GCA_964058755.1 Campiglossa producta | reverse complement strand
ACCTAAATGATTACGTTCGCAAACTATAGAACGGATGAAGTGAAAGGTTTGGGAGGACCCGGTTCCTTAAAGAATTTCTAGGGCGAAGTTAAGCCAGAAGGTTATTTTCTTCGCCACCCATTGTTGAGAGCCTGTGGTGCCACGATTTAAGGTAAATTAATAGGAACGGTATATTCAGATCGTTAATCTTCAACTTGGAGAATTTTGCTCTCGCTCGGTCCAGAAGAAAACATCCCGTAGCAGTACTACGTGCGGTGTACGAGCAGGTGGCGAAAAGGGGAGGTTTGCACTGCTCAGAAAAAATTCCACTTCACAGATGACCTAACGTCAGTATATGCAGTCACAGATCTAACAATTTTCTCCTTTGTCACAGGCAAATTTATTGGCGAAAATTCACTTCATTCCCGACAGCTGCCTGGCTGGAACTCATACGCACATTATACTGTGTATGGTCCAAGGTAAACAAAGTTTTTTCACTAAGCAATAAAATATAACAAAATGAAGTACAAAAAAAAAAAAAAAAAATTTAATAAAACCAAACAAAATTAAGTAAAAGAAATTACAATAACATAAAGTAAACAAATTAAGTGAAATAAAACGAAATATCTCTACATATAATAAAATTCTAACAGGTCGATGTCTGTACATGGCAGATATTAACAAAAAATTGATTGGGGGAAGCGAGTAGAATCCAAATCAACCATTTTAAATAAATAAATTTAAAAAAAATTAAAAAGAGAAAAGAATGTTATATAAAAAAGGTTAAATTAAATAAAATTAAAAAAAATAAAAAAAGAAAACAAAATAAAAAAAAAAAAAAAAAAAAAAAAAAATTAAAAAAATTTATTATGAAAAAAATAATATAAAATGAAAATAATAAAAATAAAAATAAAATAAAATAAAAAAACAAGTAAGGAAACCTGTCTCCGGCTATGCCGAAGGCTAAATACCTTTCATGAATAAGCGTCAAGGTTTTCACTGTTTGATCCCAGTTGTGTGAATTTAACTTAAGCTCATACCGAAATTATCGGAACTATCGATTATATAGGGGCGATGTGTTATATTGGTCCAATCTAATTGAATTTTAACATCGACATTCCACATTCTAAAATAGCAATAGTTACGAAATTTCACGTTCCTACCTATATAATTACAGGAGTTAGCTACCAAAATCCGTTTATCGGAACAATCGATTGTATGGGGGCTATGTGAAATATTTATCCCATCTCGATGATTTTCAGCATCGTTATTTCACATATAAAAATAGCGATACTTCCAAAATTTCACGTTTCTACGTGTTTAATTACAGGAGTTATCTACCAAAATCCGTTTATCGGAACAATCGATGGTATGGGGGCTATGTGAAATATTTATCCCATCTCAATTATTTTCAACGTCGATATTGCACATATAAAAATTGCAATACTTACAAAAATTCACGTTCCTACCTCTTTAATTACAGGAGTTATAGCCCAAAATCCGTTTATCGGAATAATCGATTGCATAGGAGCTATATGTAATATCGGTCCGATCTTGCTGGTTCCGACAAATGATTCCTATATTGGAAAATGGTAGCCGCATACAAAATTTCAGCCAAATATCTCAAAAACTGAGGGACTAGTTTGCATTCAAACAGACATACAGACAGACGGACAGACGGACATGGCTAAATCAACTCATCTCGTCATGCTGATCATTTCGGTATACTTATTGATGGGTCTATCTCTTCTTCTTCTCATACTTACAAACATCGGACCAAAGTTATAATACCATTTCATGTCCATGAAGGGTATAATAAAACGAAATAAATTATATAAAAAATATAGAAAAAACTCAAATTAAAACAAAATAAAAAAATAAAATAAAATTAAATTAAATAAAAAATAAAATAACATAAAATAAAAAAAAATGTAATAAAATAAAATAAAACAAAATTAAATAAATCAAAAAAAAAATAAAAATAAAAATAAAATAAAATAAAATAAAATAAAATAAAACAAAATAAAATAAAATAAAATAAAATAAAATAAAATAAAATAAAATAAAATAAAATAAAATAAAATAAAATAAAATAAATTAAAATAAAATAAAATAAAATAAAATAAAATAAAATAAAATAAAATAAAATAAAATAAAATAAAATAAAATAAAATAAAATAAAATAAAATAAAATAAAATAAAATAAAATAAAATAAAATAAAATAAAATAAAATAAAATAAAATAAAATAAAATAAAATAAAATAAAATAAAATAAAATAAAATAAAATAAAATAAAACAAAATAAAATAAAATAAAATAAAATAAAATAAAATAAAATAAAATAAAATAAAATAAAATAAAATAAAATAAAATAAAATAAAATAAAATAAAATAAAATAAAATAAAATAAAATAAAATAAAATAAAATAAAACAAAATAAAATAAAATAAAATAAAACAAAATAAAATAAAATGGAGTTTAATAAAAAAGTTAAAGTAAAAAAGGTATTAAATAAAATAAAATTAAATTGGAATAATAATATGAACATAATAATAAAAATATTGAAAATAAAGTAAAAGAGCACAGAACTCTACTACGAATGGTGTTCACTAGAAAAGGTTCTTATGAAAATATAAGTTTTTTCGTGAGACATCCTAATGTAAATACACATAAGGATGTATGTCATATACTCGCACAAACTAACTACAAATGTGTTTGTCCGTACATGGATTTGTGACGTAAACTGTATTCAGTACAGTTCATTGCACTTCTTTAAACTTTGTATACTCACATATTTTTATTGTACTTACATATTTCCTTCTTTAATTCAATTCCATGAAGTCACTGTTTACCCGTTGACGGTCATTCATATGGCGCGGCTCAAAAAACTAAATTTAAAAGTAGCACTTTTCGATCTAATCAAAGAATGATTTGTGGAGCAGATGCACACATGCACTCAAACACACACACATACATATGTACCAACAGTGAGTGACAACACAATGGATCTTTTCACGCCTAGCTTAAGCGTTCCGCCCACATACCAGCGATACGACGTAAAACGGTGCGAGTGTAATCGTGTGCCACTTTGGCAAAACGGCCGCCTTTTCACACTTTTTTAACATCTTTTGTGCTCAAAACATCGGCGTTTGAATACGATTTCTCAGTTTCTATTGATGTAAGTGTAGAACAGTGAGAAATTTGTATTGATTAGCAGATAAAAATAGGTTTTCAAATCTCATATCGTTTTTCGTTTTGAGTACAATTTTAAGAAATAGATACATGTGTGCACATATCTCATACTCCATATGGATAATTCACCAAAACCATAATAGTCAAAAGCTTGCCAATTTATTATATTGACTCATGATACCATAAATTACCCGATTTTTTTTTTTAATTTTTTTTTTTTTTTTTTGTATAGAAATTAAATTTTTTCCAACATTTAACACCACTGTTTCCAAGTCCCCGCACAATCAGCAATGGTAATACAGCTTGCAACGACACGGAAATGTTCTCATTGCAAACGTCAGCCATTTTTTGATTGTAGAAAACATAGCATGAAAAGTAGAGCGTCCTTTTTTGCATACAACTTGCAACTTACACCCACACTGACACGCGCAGCCACCATATCGATCCTACATATGCACGCCCGTACGCATTGTGAATGCAAATTCTGCTGGGTGAAACTAGAAATATACCAACAGCAATTGCATACACGAGCAGGGACCGAACCTCGCACTTGTTTGAGAAACTTATATGTTTTAAGTCAATAAACTATTATCAAATTTTGACTTTTAACTTGAATAGAGAAATAGATTGTTTTTTTTTTTTTTCAAAATACATACAAAATTCGTAGTGTAAAATAAATATTTGTAAAAAACTTTAGTCAAATTAATTAAATAAATTTAATCCCATCTGAAGAGAAACCTGAAAATTTCGAAACATGTCATGATATCCATCGCTGTGTCATTTTTCCTCTAAGTATCAAAAATTAAATAATTATTGTTTGACTTTTCAAAAAGAGTTATTAAATAAACTAAAATATAAAAATTTAACTCGTGACGATAAAAAGACACCATTATTGTCCATGTAAGCGACATCACCTGCCGCCTTCAATATGCAATCGCCAATACTTTGCAACATTGATATAACAATGGGAATAGAGAAGTATCCACTACAGCTTTCGAGAACACTTTTGTTAGTAGTTTTGCTCTATGTTTTTTTCAAACATAACATTTAACGAGTAAAATTGCAAAGATAACAAAAACAAGTGTCACATAAAAAAAAAATAATAAAAAAAAATAGTAAGAAGTACTGAAGTCTTACTTTGTAACAAGGCTAAGAAAATGAACCTAAATTTTAAACCCGTATAAAGTTTAATCAATTTTTCAAACATTTTTGTACAATATTTTAAACCGTCCAAATACCTACAAAGATTTTCAATTTCTTTTGGTTTCGATTAAAAATCTAAATGAAAAAGCAGTCTAATTTTTTTATTTTTGGTTTGTTAGAATATAATTGAATTTTGCCCACAAAAACTTAATGAGCGGCATAGCTCAGCGGTAGAGCAGTCGGCTGTGCCTCCTGAGCGTTTTCTTTCGAATCCTGCCAGCTGTCACATCTTTTTAGTTTTATTTTATTATTAACACTTTTCGGTGTAAAATTTAAACTTTTGGGTTTGAAAATTAAAATTTTTCGGTTTAAAATTAAAACGTTTTGGTTTGAAAATTAAAACTTGTCGGTCTAAAATTAAAACTTTTTGTTTGAAAATTCAAATTTATTTTTTAAAGCTTATTCAAGATTGAATTTTGCCAACAACATTTATGTGTGCGATGTAGCTCAGTGGTAGAGCAGACGGGCATGATGCGGGTAGTCTTAGTTCGAATTCCCGCCAACGGACAAATAATGTATTTTATCTTTAAAAAATTGTTAAAATATTCCTGGTTTATAATTGAAACCCGATTCATTTAGCTAATTTTCATGAAAACTAGCCTAGATTGAATTTGAATCCAATTTGGTTTGGTCATATATGTAGTACAAAAAAGTTTAAAATTTAGGTTCAAATTTTTAACCGTGAATAGGGCCTATAGACGAAAAAATTAAATTAAATTTAATAAAATAAAACAAAATAATATGAAGAAAAATAACTAATATAAAATAAAATAAAATAAAATAAAATAAACTAAAATAAAATAAAATAAAATAAAGCAAAATAAAATAAAATAAAATAAAATAAAATAAAATAAAATAAAATAAAATAAAATAAAATAAAATAAAATAAAATAAAATAAAATAAAATAAAATAAAATAAAATAAAATAAAATAAAATAAAATAAAATAAAATAAAATAAAATAAAATAAAATAAAATAAAATAAAATAAAATAAAATAAAATAAAATAAAATAAAATAAAATAAAATAAAATAAAATAAAATAAAATTAAATTAAATTAAATTAAATAAAATAAAATAAAATAAAATAAAATAAAATAAAATAAAATAAAATAAATAAAATAAAATAAAATAAAATAAAATAAAATAAAATAAAATAAAATAAAATAAAATAAAATAAAATAAAATAAAATAAAATAAAATAAAATAAAATAAAATAAAATAAAATAAAATAAAATAAAATAAAATAAAATAAAATAAAATAAAATAAAATAAAATAAAATAAAATAAAATAAAATAAAATAAAATAAAATAAAATAAAATAAAATAAAATAAAATAAAATAAAATAAAATAAAATAAAATAAAATAAAATAAAATAAAATAAAATAAAATAAAATAAAATAAAATAATAAAATTTAATTTTATTTTTTTTATTTTATTCTATTTTATTTTAAATAATATATTTTTGGTTTAATTTAATTTAATTTTTTTATTTTATTTCATTTTAATTTAATTTATTTTAACTTAATTTAGTTTTATTTAATTAAATTAATTTTTTTACTTTTAATTTATTTTTTTTTTATTTTATTTTTTTAAGTTATTTTTTTTTTTTTACTTTATTTTTTTTTTTTTTCAAACTTTGTTTAATTTAATTTAATTTACTTTATTTCATGGTTCCATTCTGGACTATTGTGGGGTGTCCACTTTACATATTTTCTTTAGAATTGTTCCCGCAGAAAATTCCGATCTTGCCAGTTCGCTTCTCAAGAGACATTGTGTACTTTACCACTACTGGGTATAAGAGAAAGTAATTAAGGATAGCGTTTAGTTTTTTAGCAAAGAAAAGTACAAAATGGGCCCCTTGAAACGCGAGGGGTAATAAGAAATCACTTATGAAACAACAATGTGTTAAAAAAGAGGGAAGCTTATGCAAAAACAGAGCTCAACCGCATATCAATTGTTGCACACAAAAAAACCATGTCCATGCGGAGCAAGCGCTAAAAAGCATCGGTGATACATTGGGGCAAAAGCAACACACTACTGCAACTGTCAGCGCGAATGTCAATTGTTGCAATCATATCAAAAAAAAAAACAACAAATACAAAAAAACAAGCTCCACTACCACTTAATATGAAAAGCAATATGAGCGCGAGCTGGTTGCGCACATTATTGCGAAATGAAGGAAGAAATTTTAACGCCCGAAGGATAAAATGGAAACTTTTATTGTTGTTGTTGGGCCAATTTTAAGTTGCACTTAAATGAAATGTGCAAACGCGGCGACGTTTTTGTGGCGCGCATCTTTCCGTTGACAGCAATCAATGTGGTGTCAGCGCACAGCAATTCTTGTTGTCAACTGTTGCAGTTTCGAAAATAGCAAAACATAAAAAAGTGTTGACAACAACAACAACGTATAGTACTTGCAACAGCAGTTACGTTTTGAAACAAGGAAATTAACACGGGAGCATACCAATTTGTGGGGGTATGTGTTCTTTGATGCACGTGTCAAATGTGCAAGTCACACCTACGTGCCTTCACACACGAGTAACTACAGTTATGGGCGAAATTATGGCACAACAAAAATAGTAAATCAGTTTAAAGTTTAATACATTTTTTAGGAATCTGAGAAAGTTTTATGATCTTTTGAATTTTCTTTTCAAAGCATTGAATTTAAAGTTAGTCAACTTGAAAAAGAAAAAAAAATAGTTAAGCCTTTTTTTTTTAAGCTTTTGTTGAAAAAATTACATTTTTAAATTGTTCGATTTGGTTCGCTGAGTTGATTTAGATGGTGAGCGGGAAGGGCTATAGCTATAGCGATTTGGATCAAATTAGACATATAAATCAAGGATGCGCAACAAACTAAACAACATTTTTTAAAAAAATTTCGATTTTGCTAGCGTCAAAAACAAAATCAAGAATTTTCGTTTCTATTTGATATTTCGAAGTTTCAGTGCTTTTTTGAGCAAATTTTTGAGATTTTGATTCATATTTCAATGAAAGGAAAACTTTTCGTTGATCTAAAAACATTTAAACTTTTGAATAACGAATTGAAAACAAATTATTTTTATTTTTTTTTTGATAAAAATAACGTTATTTTGTAGGCGTGATATAAATACACACAAAAAAATGTTGGTGTCAAAACAGCACTTCAAGGTTCTGCTGTATATATAAACTAAAATAAGTGTTATTTTAGCACCAAAAAGGAGTCAAATAATAAAAAATAAAAAAATATTTACACCACACTTACTCACGTTGCCTCACCACACTGCCATATTACCTTCACTGCGAGTCGAACTAACAATTATTAACTGCTGAACGGAGCTGTCTACCATTAGACTATCGGACACTTATGCTTGCCGACGTCAAACTTTGTTCTGAATGGTAGCGACGAAACGCTTTTATGGATTTACACCACACTTTTTCACTTTACACCATTTTAGTGTAGCAAAAGAACGTTGACACCAAAATAGTGTTAGTTTTACACCAAAACAGCGTAGACCCTGCACTTCTTTTTTTGCGTGTAGTTTGCTTAATTCTATGACTTCCAGTTTGTGTGCTGTCACTTCAGGCGGTTAACAGGGTTGCCACCTATCTAATTTTTTTAAATGTTGATTTTTTGGTATTTTCGACCGCATTTAAACGAGATATTTTCAGACAGGGTTGTCACCACTTATATAGAGAGTTTGCTTCATTATAAGACTATCAACTCGAGTGTTGCCACTTCGGACGGCTTACAGGGTTGCCGGCTATCTATATATATATTTTTTTTTTTCAAACATTGAGCAAGATATCTCAATATGGCTATCAAATGTATGGTATTTTCGACCGTATATCAATTAATGTATTTCCAGGAAGAGTTGACCCCATTTTATTTAGTCCTTCCTATATCGACCAAGATTTTGGAAATGTCTACATCGATTTGGATAAAATGTGTATGCTTCATTTTAAGACTTTCAATTTGAGTTTTGCCACATCGGGTTTCCAGCTATCTAATTTTTTTTTTTCAAATAATGAGCAGGATATTCCAATAAAGTATCAACTCTAAGATTTTTTTTGACCGAATACCAACGAAAATATTTTCAGGCAGAGTTGCCACCTAACCCCATTTTATTTATTCCTTACTATATCGACCAATATCTTGGGAACATCTACATAGATTTGGATAAAATGTGGCATATAGAAAGTACACTTCATTCTAGTACTTTCTACTTGGGTGTTGCCACTTCGGGCGGCTTACAGGGTTGCCAGCTATTCAATTTTTTTTTTCAAATATTGAGCAAGATATTCCAATATAGGTATCAATTGTAAGATTTTTTTCGACCGAATACCAACGAAAATATTTTCAGGCAGAGTTGCCAACTAACCCCATTTTATTTATTCCTTCCTATATCGAAATATCTTGGGAATATCTACATCGATTTGGAAAAAATGTGATATATAGACCCAATTACGATTTTTTGAAAAGCCTAATGGCCTCATTCTGTATTGCGAACGCTAGGTCAGTCGCATGATTCGTCTGCTCACAATATGGCATTTCATTTTTTGTTTTTTTTGTTTTTTATGTCAAAAAAGAAATGTCGAAAATGTTTCAAAAAACCTATAAAGCGAACGAAAATGATAGACAATGCGATGGCTAGGCGATATTATTGTGAGCAGACGACTCGTTTGTCTGAGCTATCGTTCGCAATGAGGCACTTAAATTTCGTAATGGTCCCACAATTTTGCACAACACTGTACATACAGCAATAATGACAGTTCCTAGGTCTTTGCCAGTTATTAACAGCGCGAATATATGCCACCGCTTACTGCTTTGCTGTTGTCATTTCGTAACGGAAATTAGCTGTTGTAAAGTACTAAAAGTGCGCCGTAAAGTATGCAATATTCATTTTCATTAACATGCGCACATAGCTCACGTTGCAAGTATGTATTTGATATTAAGCCTTTGTACTGCGTTCATATTTCATAATGAACCTCGAGCCGTAGGTGCATAACTGTAAATGGCTGTTACGAAGCAAAAGAGGTTGCAGCTCGTTGATTGACTCGTCCTTATATAAAGTTCAGTAATGCATTGGCAGATTTCTTTGGTAACGGGTGATGTGACTTATGGCGCTTTTGTCGGCTTCACGTGACTTTTTCGCTGGAGAAAGCAATATTGAATGTAATAATTAATTAGTTTTTTGTAAATATAAAAAAAAAAAATTCGTTTCAATTATTATGCTGTTAATGCAGGCGCTTTAACAGCATAGGCAATTATTATTTTTTTATATTTTTCTTTTTCATGATAGCTGCTATTTGCTTAAATTTTCTTAATCAAAACCAAGCTCAAATTTGACCAAAAAACCAAATAAACCTAGATTAGGTCAATTCCAATATCAATCAGTTTTGCTTAAGTCAAAACCGCAGTAACCCCTTGCTCGAGTGCAGTACAACAATTCAGTAAAATCTTATTTCTATCAATTATTACTGCTTCTTTGTGGCTTAAGACAAAAAGTGGATCAAATAGTCAATTTACAAATACTGGTTTAATTGACTTTCAATTATTACTTTACAACAGTTGAACCGATGAAATTGAATAAGTTCAAGAAAGTTCATTTAGATAAACTATCTAAGAGGAGTTGCAAAAAAGATATATGTAGGAGAAGACGACGACGAAGACGAAGAAAAGCAAATGAGCTAAAACCACTGAATTTTATTGCATTGCCCTGCGCTCAAATAAGCGAATTAATGAATTTTATTGCAACTCGCAAGGATATGCACATTTCTTCGGAAACAATGGGATTTTATACTATTGTAACTATGAGCTTCAAGGAATTTCATTAGACAAATATATGTGCATTAGAGTGTCCCCAAAAAAGGGCTTCATGATATGTAAGTCCAAAAATGTACATATATACAAATATTAACGGATAATAAAAAATGTGTGGTGAAGGGTGTTCGTGCGGGCCTGAAAGTAGTGTAAGTTTTATTTCGATTGCTCAATTCGTTTGGGATATATCAACCAAAACATGCATACAATTTACGTGGACTTTTCTTACGTGAATGACTAAATGTTACTCATACGCCGTGTATCACCTATAAAAAGTGCATTATAATGGCAAAGTTTGATGAAGTATACAATTTTTTCGCTAGAAAACATATTGTTACGCAAGCTACTAAAACGCTTTTGAATTTCCAATGTCCTTTTCTAGTGAATATGTTTTTTTTTCAACATCCTTGTAAAAGATCCTGTTGTCCTTATAAAAATGTAAAGATAAAAAATTGTTACACAGTCCACTATATATGGGCAAATTATTAAAAACATATCATTTTCGAAGCCTACATACATACATGTTGTTTTTTGCGAACTTAATATAAGCTGCTTTTCAAAATTTTAACTAAAAATCAGCGCTCTTTACCGTTATTCTAGAAAAATATTATTATTATTATAAGGCCTTATTACACCGCGACCTTACTACGATCTATTATTTGACCTATCAGCTTATTGTTGTATGTGAAGGCTCTTTATAAATTTGAGCACCTCCTCAGGTTTTTTATTCCATACCACGAACGGATTGAGAGTGACCCCACCTAGGTAGCAAACTCTCTTTCTTGCTAACGCAATGCATTCGCAGAGTATGTGAACCGGTGTTTCATCGTCCAGTTCGCAAAACCGACAAATTGTTTTATCTGACAGATTCAATTTACTCAGGTGATAACGTAGACTACAATGTCCCGTATAATACCCAGTGAGGGTTCTTAGATCCAAAAAAAAAAAAAAAAAAAGTAATGGCGGCGATATACCAACAGGTTATCATAACCTCTAACGAGATTTTTAGCCGAGCCTCTCTTTCAAACTTGTGGTGTGTTGCTTTTCAGTTTTCCTACAAGTTGGCGGGACCTACAGTTTTTTGCCGACTCCGAACGGCACTTGCAAAGCAAATGAATTTTTTGCTGAGAAGCTTCTCATGGCAGAAATACACCCGGGGAGTTTGCCAAACTACTGCCGAGGGGCGACCCCGTTTAGAAAAATTCTTTTTATAAATAATTTTTGATGTTACTTTTGCCGGGCATCGAACCGCCACGACTTGGTGTAGAAGGCCGAACACTTAACCGCTACACCACGGCGGCCGCCACATAAAGATAATTACAGCCATTTGAAAATGACTTAGTTTTGTACTATTGCACACACATACACAGTAACACGTATAAAATTTAGTAAATTTTAAATGGCTGTAATTATTTTAATAGTTAAGTACGAGCTCTACGCAGATCTGACCATAGTCCAGCGAATTAAAGCCCAAAGACTCCGCTGGCTGGGCCATGTTATGCGAATGGACAAAGAAGCTCCAGCACAGAAGGTTTTCCTATCGTCGCCTGAATTCGGCAGCAGAGGAAGGGGGAGGCCTCGACTGAGATGGAAACAACAGGTGGAGGATGACTTGAACTCCCTTGGGGTTTCCAATTGGCGTCCGTTATCGCTAAAAAGGAATGACTGGCGTGCTTTGATACGAAACGGCCAAAATCGCTTAGGCGGTTAAGCGCCAATAAATGATGATGAAGACATTCGCATATGGCTTACCATTTTGGAAGCTTCAAACCTTCAACTTTAAGAGTATCTAAAAATATTTTCAAAAAAGTTTCAAAAATTTAAAGAAAATTCATTTTAAAAAAAATACCATTTTTTCCCATCCAAATGTATGGGAAAGGGCGAAAAAAATAGCCACCCCTAAGGGTTAAGTTAGAGCGCCAAATTATTTCAAGGCTTATTTTCTCGTCAATACCTAAAGTTTCAGGGGGTAAGACCGAAAAAAACCCGATTTTTTTTTATTTGAATCACCCTAATGTACATATGTATATTTGTAAAAAAATTCTCTTTCTCTGCAGTCGGTCATTATAGTTGGCTGCATTTGTATACAATTAAATTGGAAACAAATTTCCGCACAGATATCAAGCAAGACAGTGTTGCATTATTGATAGATTTTGAATATTGAACAAAGTAAACAGTATCAATTGAATTTAATAAATAATTGATAAAATTTCGACTCACGATGACAATGCTGCATATTTATTATTATTTTATTTTATTTTATCTTATTTTATTTTATTTTATTTTATTTTATTTTATTTTATTTTATTTTATTTTATTTTATTTTATTTTATTTTATTTTATTTTATTTTATTTTATTTTATTTTATTTTATTTTATTTTATTTTATTTTATTTTATTTTATTTTATTTTATTTTATTTTATTTTATTTTATTTTATTTTATTTTATTTTATTTTATTTTATTTTATTTTATTTTATTTTATTTTATTTTATTTTATTTTATTTTAATTTATTTTATTTTATTTTATTTTATTTTATTTTATTTTATTTTGTTTTATTTAATTTAATTTAATTTTATTTTATTTTATTTTATTTTATTTTATTTTATTTTATTTTATTTTATTTTATTTTATTTTATTTTATTTTATTTTATTTTATTTTATTTTACTTTATTTTATTTTACTTTATTTTATTTTATTTTATTTTATTTTATTTTATTTTATTTTATTTTATTTTATTTTATTTTATTTTATTTTATTTTATTTTATTTTATTTTATTTTATTTTATTTTATTTTGGTTCTATTTTATTTTATTTTATCTCAACCATTTCAACCTAATCTAACCTAACTAAAGACCTTATAGAAAAGCTTTGCATATTTGAATCAAAGTCAACTGCTTATATTCATTCATTGGCGGACCAAAATTCTCTCAAATTCAATTTGAACGACAAATTTGTTATTTCCTTTGACTAATTAATGCTACCTAAATACAACTTAACCAAAATAAGTAAACAAGTTCACGAAACAGCTTTGAAAAAATTTTAAAATTATAAAATATTTATTAATTTCAAAGTTGTAACCCAGATACCACTTTCATTATGAGCTATGCAAAGTGCTAATTAGAAACGGAAGTTTCATAATGGATCCAGAAGAAAGGAAATGAATCTGCAACATACAAACGCACTAGCCTTCTTACCTACATAAAAACACTTAAATAAATGGCTGCAAAGGCGAACTAAGATACTTGTTGTCGGTTGAAAGTAATATTCTAAAGAAAATCATAAATCACAAAAGAATTGCTAAAGAATGGTGAAAGCAATTCAATGCTGAGCTCGCAAAGACAAATATTACTCATACGCCGTGTCGTCCCGACTAAAGGTAAATTATGTAAATTAAGAAAAACGTGAACAAATGTTATACGCTGATAGTAATGGTTATCAAAAATAAAAAAAAGTTCAGAAATCAAAGGACAAAATTTCTTAAAAAAACAACAACAAAAAGACAAAGAAAAGCGCATTGTCGCATTGCTGTCCGTCCAGACTGCGTTTAACGTTAAGTGGCTTTTACTACTAATTGAAATTTTTTTATTTGTATTATGCAAAAAAAACATGCAGCCACAAAGCAACAAGCACCATAATAATTTAAATAGACAACAACAAAAATGTAAAACTTGAAAGCAATTCGAATACATAAAATACAAAACAAAAAGTAATAAAAAGTGAAAATTGTGAAATTGCAAAAAGTGGCAACTATAAACATTATAAATTGAAAGTTAAGTCATTGATGTTGTATTTGTTGCCAACAGAAATTTGCTAAGCTACCGGAGTGCTACTTAGATATATATACTATATAGGAGTGTAGTCGTTAGTGGTTGAGTGTTGGGTGTTGGCCATTGCGGTTCTGTGCTCTGCTAACGATTTTTCTCTTTTGGTTGGACGACAGTTGTTTTGCGTGCAGTAACTTTTGCCAATTAGTGGACACAAAATAAAAATTAAAAAAGAAAAATAGAATAAAATAAATGAAATAGAACGTTGGATAATTATTTGTGTGTGCAATGAGCGCAAGTCGTCTTTGATTTACTCAAATGAAAATTTTAGTAATTGAGAAATTCTTTGTATATTTTTTATTTTCATGCAGATAGTTGGGCAAAGTTGTATCTCTAATGAGAACAAGTTGTTCCAAACAAAATAGTACTGTCCTTAAAAAGGAAATCTGGGGGAATAAAGTAAAAAAAAAATAAAATGAAATAAAAAAATTTAAAAAATGAATAAAATAAAAAAATAAATAAAATAAAAAACAATTAAGTAAAATAAAAGAAATAAAATAAGAAACAAAATAAATAAAAATAACATACAATAAAATAAACTAAAAAAAGGAAAAATAAATTAAAATTAAACAAAATAAAATAAAATAAAATAAAATAAAATAAAATAAAATAAAATAAAATAAAATAAAATAAAATAAAATAAAATAAAATAAAATAAAATAAAATAAAATAAAATAAAATAAAATAAAATAAAATAAAATAAAATAAAATAAAATAAAATAAAATAAAATAAAATAAAATAAAATAAAATAAAATAAAATAAAATAAAATAAAATAAAATAAAATAAAATAAAATAAAATAAAATAAAATAAAATAAAATAAAATAAAATAAAATAAAATAAAATAAAATAAAATAAAATAAAATAAAATAAAATAAAATAAAATAAAATAAAATAAAATAAAATAAAATAAAATAAAATAAAATAAAATAAAATAAAATAAAATAAAATAAAATAAAATAAAATAAAATAAAATAAAATAAAACAAAATAAAATAAAATAAAATAAAATAAAATAAAATAAAATAAAATAAAATAAAATAAAATAAAATAAAATAAAATAAAATAAAATAAAATAAAATAAAATAAAATAAAATAAAATAAAATAAAATAAAATAAAATAAAATAAAATAAAATAAAATAAAATAAAATAAAATAAAATAAAATAAAATAAAATAAAATAAAATAAAATAAAATAAAATAAAATAAAATAAAATAAAATAAAATAAAATAAAATAAAATAAAATAAAATAAAATAAAATAAAATAAAATAAAATAAAATAAAATAAAATAAAATAAAATAAAATAAAATAAAATAAAATAAAGTAAAATACAATAAAAAAAAAAATAAAATAAAATAAACAAAAATAATAAAAAAATAAAATAAAAAAAAATAAAATAATAAAATTAAATTGAAAAAAAAAAAAATAAATAAAATAAAATAAAATTAAATTAAAAAAAAATAAAATAAAATAAAATCAAATAATATAAAGTAAAATAAAATAAAATAAAATAAAATAAAATAAAATAAAATAAAATAAAATAAAACAAAATAAGATAAAAAAGAATATAAAAAATTTAATAAAAAAATAAAAAAAACTCAAAATAAAATCAAATAAAAAACAAAAGAAATAAAATATTAAAATTTAGTTAAATAGAACAACAAAATGGATAGACCAATTGGAAAATTTGAAACTGGAAATAGCAATGTCGAAAAAACAGTAAAAACAAAGCGAACTTTTTTTAATTTTTTTTTTACATTTTCTTATTCCTCAGCTATGTATGTATGTGTATCAAGATTTTTAACACGCCGCAGATCAAATGATTTCAAGAAAAGGCTCTCAACACCAAAGCGACCTAGTTCTTGCTGGAAACTCAAGCATTTTTGAAAAACATGCAAACGTTAGAAAGTTGAAGGAAAAATTATTAACAAAAAGCAGGACAACAAAAAAAAAAAAGTATTAACACAAACGAAACCACAAGCGAACACGCATGAACACGCATCAGATTTTCTATAAAACAAGAGGTGTGAGAAAAAATGATCAAAAAATGAGTTTACATTACAAACCACAAACTACACTATTTTCCAAATACCGCGCGAGGAAATTAAGCCGCTTGGCCGCGAAGCTGAGTGGTTAGCAAATTGGAATGCGAATGCGCGCCGCGACCGCAAATCCAAATGTAAATTACACCAAAATGGCTCATTAACAATGTAAATGCAAAAATTTTGGTTACTTTGCGGTTAGCTAAGCGAATAGTCAGAGAATGAAAAAAATGCAAAATTGGCGAAAAAAAATATCTACAGAAAAGCTAGCACCCTGCAAAGCAAAAGTGCAAATAGGCTGTTTGAAAGCAGGCAATTATAAAAGTGGCGAATTTTTTTACCATACAAAAAAGTCAACACTTAACATAACGCTTACCACAAAAAAAAGCAATCATTAAATGTGCACAAATATGGCACGCTTTAAAAATATAAAAAAAAAATCGCTTAGTCAACGGATGAACACGAATATCGCGTAATCACAGCATATTTTCAAGCTGTTGACACACACATACACACACTCTTATATAATTTTTTGTACGTTCTCTCAGACACTTTGGCCCGCTTTTTTGCTACCGCGACACTGTCATTTGTTAATTTGTGTTACTGTTTGCTCACCGAGCGCAGGCATTAGCCATACGAGTGGTTAGATAGCACCAAAATACTTATTTGCAATGAGTGTACTTAAGCGCATAGAAATTCTTGCTTACACAAATAAATATAGCTATGTGTGCTTGCGTGTATAAGAAGCATATATGGGCCATTCGAAGGAAAATGGACTTGAGCTTGCAAACGCCTATTTCCAATTGAAAATAATAAAATAAAATAAAATGAAATAAAATAAAATAAAATAAAATAAAATAAAATAAAATAAAATAAAATAAAATAAAATAAAATAAAATAAAATAAAATAAAATAAAATAAAATAAAATAAAATAAAATAAAATAAAATAAAATAAAATAAAATAAAATAAAATAAAATAAAATAAAATAAAATAAAATAAAATAAAATAAAATAAAATAAAATAAAATAAAATAAAATAAAATAAAATAAAATAAAATAAAATAAAATAAAATAAAATAAAATAAAATAAAATAAAATAAAATAAAATAAAATAAAATAAAATAAAATAAAATAAAATAAAATAAAATAAAATAAAATAAAATCAAATCAAATAAAATAAAATAAAATCAAATAAAATAAAATCAAATAAAATAAAATAAAATAAAATAAAATAAAATAAAATAAAATAAAATAAAATAAAATAAAATAAAATAAAATAAAATAAAATAAAATAAAATAAAATAAAATAAAATAAAATAAAATAAAATAAAATAAAATAAAATAAAATAAAATAAAATAAAATAAAATAAAATAAAATAAAATAAAATGAAATAAAATAAAATAAAATAAAATAAAATAAAATAAAATAAAATAAAATAAAATAAAATAAAATAAAATAAAATAAAATAAAATAAAATAAAAAAAATAAAATAAAATAAAATAAAATAAAATAAAATAAAATAAAATAAAATAAAATAAAATAAAATAAAATAAAATAAAATACAATAAAATAAAATAAAATAAAATAAAATAAAATAAAATAAAATAAAATAAAATAAAATAAAATAAAATAAAATAAAATAAAATAAAATAAAATAAAATAAAATAAAATAAAATAAAATAAAATAAAATAAAATAAAATAAAATAAAATAAAATAAAATAAAATAAAATAAAATAAAATAAAATAAAATAAAATAAAATAAAATAAAATAAAATAAAATAAAATAAAATAAAATAAAATAAAATAAAATAAAATAAAATAAAATAAAATAAAATAAAATACAATAAAATAAAATAAAATAAAATAAAATAAAATAAAATAATGAAATGAAATATATAATGAAATGCACAAAAAAAAAACAAGAAATAAACAAAATATAAATAAAAAAAATTATATATTAAATAAAATTAAATACAAATAAAAAAAAATATAGTAAAATGAAACAAAATAAAAAATAAAATAAACAAAAGTAAAAGAAAGCCGAAGGCTATATGCCTTTCATGAATAAGCGTCACGATTTTCACTGTTCGATCCCCAGTACAGCCTATGTTAATTTAACTTTAGCTCATATCGAAATTATCGGAACTATCGATTATATGGGCGCGATGTGTTATATTGGTCCAATCTCATTGATTTTTCCGGCAAATGATTTCTATATTAGAAAATGGTGGCCGCATACCAAATTTCAGCCTAATATCTCAAAAACTGAGGGTCTAGTTTGCGTTCAAACAGATTGACGGACAGGCGGACAGACAGACAGACGGACAGACAGAAGGACAGACAGATATGGCTAAATCAACTCAAGTCGCCATGCTGATCATTTCCGTATGCTTATTGATTGGTCCATCTCTTCTTCTTCTCATACTTACAAAGATCGGACCATGGTTATAATACCATTTCATCTTCATGAAAGGTATAAAGGGGAAATCATAAAAGTAAGAAACCGAAAAAGTTCACAAAGGAATGTGAGTTTGAATGGAATATCTCAAATACGGTAGCATAAGCGAATATGTACATATGTTATGCCCAGGATTTGCGCGTTAGTGTAAATTCATATTCCGCTTTTCGGCGTTCAGGCACAGCATTCCACCACAAACATGCTAACATATACACATACACATGTAAGTTTGTATGTGAGCATGCAATTATGTTCCGTGTCTTGTTAGCATAGAAGTATTTTCGTACTGCAAATGTGCAGATGTATGTATGAGTATGAACATCCTAGCAAATCTTTTAGCAACGTTCAGCAAATTCATTTCACCCAAACCTTGTATACGAGGCAATTTTCGGCATACACACACACACACACACACACACATTCTTATACACTCACACAAGATCATTCCATACAATGCATCTGCCGCTCAACTGCAAACATACTTCACCATCGTCACTTAAAGCTTTTTCAAGTTAAACGCCTTTTCAAGTAGTTTTACTGCTGTTTGCTTTTCTATCACAGCTCAGCGCACTTTTATTGCTATTGTTGTTGTATTTCATACTTGCTGTGGCTGCTAACCAGCGCAATGTTCCATGCCACTTGGATAATTTAGCTGAGATATTTTCGTCTCGTCGTAGTTCTAATTCAATATTAGCGCGGTTGATGTCATTCACATTAGTAGTGCATTGTCGTTTGTCCAAACGATGGCTGCCGGTTGTTGGCTGCTGTCGACTTCACCGGATGTCAGTCAACATTTTGACATATGAGTAGATAGATGTGAAGGATTTTGGTTGAACAATTTTTTTCTTCTTATTTTAATGCATCGGAATTTAATACAAACGGAAATTGAGAAGTTGTTCAATAAAGCGGATGACATACATATATAAGGAAAGGTCAATAGATTCCAGAAAATTGAAAAGAAAAATTATCTAATAAAAAATATTTCTGATGCTTTGAATTATATGATGATTGGATTTCAACCACGCAACTTTATTTAAAATTTTTTTTTTTATTTTATTTATTTGAATTCCCTTCATATACATAGTTCATTTAGTTAAGTATTGTTTTATTATATAAGTGAATGAGCTTGCTCGGTTTTTTCGATTTTGTTCAAATGTCTAACATACATACCTACACTTTTTCCAATATTCTTTCTTACCAACATAAACTTTTCAAAATTTGCGAAAAAATATCAAACAAGTATCAACTTTATAATTCGCCTCAAAGCACAAATCCAAGCAGAAAATCCATTCTATGCCAAATTTCATCGAAATCGGTCAATCGGTCCAAAGTTACCCCAAAATAATTCCAAAATGACCACAAAGTCATCACAAAATGACCCTACAACTCCCCAAAACTACCCCAAAATGATGCCAAATTGACACAAAAATTATCCCAAAATGATTCCAAAATGACGCCAAATGTTCCCAATATAATCCTAAAATTACCCTAAAATGATCCCAAAATAAACAAAAAATTACCTAAAATTGCTCCCAAAATAATCGCAAAATGATGCCAAAAACACCCTTCGGGGTCATTCCCGAAATTATCCGAAAATCAACCCAAAACAATCCCAATATGAACCCAAAAGTATCCCCAAATGATCCCAAAATGATACAAAAATAATCCATATTTGATCCCAAAATTTCCATCAAAATACACAAATACAATACGTTAAAATGGTAACCCTGGACGGTACCCTACTTAGAAAAATATTATAGTTGGTATGTCTCCGAAAATACCTTTCATTTGAAAGCGGCCGCCGTGGTGTAGCGGTTAAGTGTTCGGCCTTCTACACCAAGTCGTGGCGGTTCGATGCCCGGCAAAAGTAAAATCAAAAATTATTTAGAAAAAGAATTTTTCTAAACGGGGTCGCCCCTCGGCAGTAGTTTGGCAAACTCTTCGAGTGTATTTCTGCCATGAGAAGCTTCTCAGCAAAAAATTCATTTGCTTTCAAAGTGCCGTTCCGAGTCGGCAAAAAAAACTGTAGGTCCCGCCAACTTGTAGGAAAAACTCAAAAGCAACACACCACAAGTTGGAAGGAGAAGCTCGGCTAAAAATCTCGTTAGAGGTTATGATAACCTGTTGGTATATCGCCGCGATTAGTTTTTTTTTTTTTTTTTTGATACCCATATTGGCACATCTTACTCAATATTAAAAAGAAAATTAATAGGTGAAAACCCTGTAAACCAACCCAAGTGGCAACTTAGACTTCCTTACTTTTTGTTTTTCATTTTCTTTATTTTTTTATCTTATTTTGTTTTAATTTATTTCATTTTATTTTATTTTATTTTATTTCATTTTATTTTATTTTATTTTATTTTATTTTATTTTATTTTATTTTATTTGATTTTATTTTATTTTATTTTATTTTATTTTATTTTATTTTATTTTATTTTATTTTATTTGATTTTATTTTATTTTATTTTATTTCATTTTATTTTATTTTTTTATATTTTTTTGTTTTATTTTATTTAAGAGCCCTCTAAAAAATTTATTGTTTCTAATCTACTGAAATTTTAATATAATTCTAATTCCCTTTACACTTATGTTATCCCTTGCAATTTCTAAAATACATTTTTCTTATCTCACCACTTCAACCTCTTTTAATTTACAAATGACCATCAAGTTCGAAACTTGGCCAAATATTCCATAGTTAATTTGTATTCATTAGCTTTTTAATGAATAAAATACTTTTACAAAAAAGTTCTGTACTTTGAGTGACTTTTACTACATATACAGATACTGTATGTTTGCATGTATTTCAATATGGTCGTCCATATGTATCTAAGGATATATACAAAACCGAATTCCAAATGGCACAGCATCAAAAATTTAATTAGACACTTATTTTAAAACCACACTGAGCATTTGGAGTGAAGTGTGACAAATGTTAGAGAATTGCTGCCAATATTAATTGTTAAATAGCTTTTAAGCAATTGAAGAACACTGATGTTTTGAAATACATAGGTTTTGAAAATTTTTGCATGACTTGTGCATGGTTAGAAACTTTTGTTCATAATTATTTTTGTAGCCTATTTATTTTTCGAAAGTTTAGTTTTTAGTTACTTATATTTCTGAGCTCCTTTATGCTGAAGAACGAATCAATTAAAGTATTTAATTTATTCTTTATTCTAGAAATGACTACATATTACAATATAATAAATCAGCAATAAAAAAAAATAAAAAATAAATAAATAAATATGAAAAATGACTACTTGACAATAAAAATGTCAACAACAGTCGTCATATTGTGTGCTCGTGCCAAGGAAATGACAGGGAAATTTGACACCAAATATAGACAGTAGGTAATATTGTTTACAGAAAGGCATTCCAAGCTGATAATGGTGGGTTGCTAGAGGATTTATTTACATTTACATACATATGTATTTATGGATGTGTATGGGCTGATGTAAGCTTTTGAGTTTCTGTCAGGCTGCACCCTTATACGAGTTGGTCACATAATGCGCCTAAAAGTATGCCAATTTAACACTATGTAACAGCAGTTTTGGAGACATATTAAGGCATATTTCCAGCTTTTACGGTCAAATGCCCATTCATAAAGTAAAATTAAAAACAAATTTAACTGAAATGTGTAAACACATTCGACTGGAAAAGAAATTCGCTGCACAGTGTAAGTTATACACTGTTAAAAAATGAGCCTAAATTTGAAACTCGTCTAAAGTTTAAACGATTTTTAAACTTTTTTTTCGAATATTTTGCACCTTCAAATTCTTTTGGTTTTTATTTAACATCTAAATAAAAAAAGCAGTCTAAACTTCTTTTGTTTGTTTGAAAGTCATTGAAGTGCCATATTTTTATACTTTTCATGAAGATGAAATGGTACATATTATAACTTTGGTCCGATGTTTGTAAGTATGAGCAAAATAAGAGATGGACCTATCAATAAGTATACCGAAATGATCAGAATGACGAGATGAGTTGAGTTAGCCATGTCCGTCTGTCCGTCTGTATGTTTGAACGTAAAGTTGTCCCTCAGTTTTTGAGATATTTGGCTGAAATTTGGTATGCGGCCACCAATTTCTCATATAGAAATCATTTGTCGGAACCAGCAAGATCGGACCGATATTACATATAGCTCCCATACAATCGATTGATCCGATACACGGATTTTGGTAAATAACTCCTGTAAATAAAGAGGTAGGTACGTGAAATTACGCAAGTATTGCTCTTTTCATCGCCCCCTTAAAATCGAAAGTTTCGATAATTTCGGTATGAGCTAAAGTTAAATTAACACAGGCTGTACGGGGGATCGAATAGTGAAAATAGTGACGCTTATTCATGAAAGTTACACAGCCTTCGGCACAGTCGAAGACAACTTTCTTTACTTGTTTTAATTTAATTTTACTCTTAAAACTTTTGGGTTTAAAATTAAAACTTTTTGGTTTGAAAATTAAAACTTTACGGTTTCAAATTAAAAATTTTTCGTTTGAAAATTAAAACTTTTCGGTTAAAAATAAAACCTTGCGGGTAAAATTAAAGCTTTTCGGTTTAATATTAAAACCTTTTTGGTCTACAATTCTCGTTTTGTTTTCATTAATTTTTGAAAACTTATTCCAAATTGAATTTTGCCCGCAACTATTACATGTGCAGTGTAGCTCAGTGGTAGAGCAGACGGCCATGATGCGGGGGAGTCTTGGTTCGAGTCCCAGCCAAGGGGCAAAATATTATTTTTTCTTTAAAAAATCGTGAAATTATTTCCAGTTTAAAAGTGAAACCCGTTTCATATAACCAATTTTCTTTAAAACTGGTCTAGATTAAATTTGAAACCAAATTTGGTTTACTCATATACGTATGTAGTCCAAAAAAGTTTAAAATTTAGGTTCAAATTTTTAACCGTGTACCTTCCGGCACATATTCTCTCATATATTTATGTACATAAAAAATCTTTACACTTGTTGTTAACAATTCACCTATAAATAATTCTCGCACAAATGTTACGCAAGTATTTATAAAAGTATTTGAGAATATAAAAGCCCATTCGCATTCCTATTCGATCAAATATTTCTTTGCATGTGTTAACTTCCAATTCTAATACTTTTATTGTCTATCCATGTTCGTATTGTTAAATGTCAATAATGTCAATTGTCGCATGCTTTCGCACTTGAAACATTTTTTTTTGTGATAATCAAAATTTCATTGCATACTTTTGTGCTTGTCAATATTTGACATCTCCTACAAAATGCCTGCTTGTGCGAAATTTCAAGTACATTTCGATAGTCAACAACACAATATTTACATTTATTTATAAGTATTAAGTGGTACTAGATACGTAGTGTGTAAGTAAGTAGTTTCTAATATTAAAAGCTTCAAGTGCCTAGTTGTTAGGCAATAGCTTCCTTAAGCATATACATATAATAGGAGTCATGCCAAGAAAAGGTGTTGGTGTTGTATTTTTTTTTTTATTATAACCCTTTTCAAATGTCAATTGATTATGCATGCTTGATATAGCTTTTATTAGTGTTTTTTCCTAGGTGGTTAGTAAATGTTACTCATACGGCCCATTTTCCAATGTGAGAATTTCTCTTTTTGGGCCATTTCATACTGAATTTACTTTTCTTCTCTACTTTATCTTTACATTTAATGCATTTTCAAGGGATTGATTTCTGTAAATTATCTCTAAATATAATGAAATTGTAATAGGTCGAAATTTGATTGGGGGAGCATTATTAATCGAGTAGAATCCAAATCAACCATTTAAAAAATTTTTGTGTGTCTGTCTGTCTGTCTGATTGATGTTTGTGGTCGTAACACTCTAAAAGTACTGAATGGAATTGAATCCTTGGATTACTAGACGCTCAACTTAAAGTTTAAGATATTATTTTTTGCGATGTCTCAACGGGTTTTGGGGTTATCGCCCAATATGTGGACCAGGGTTAACCAAAAATGTTTTAGTACAATATGGGTATCAAACGAAAGGTGTCAATGAGTTCTATAATATGCGATGTGATTCATTGAAATATCTGAAATGGTTTGGGAGATATCTTGAAATTTCGATAGCTCGAGCGGTTTCGGAGGTATCGACGAATATTTCCACAAAAATGTGTTAGTACATTATGGGTATCAAAGAAAAGGTGTTTATGAATGCTGTCATAAACCATTTGACTAATTTCAATAGCTAAGCTACGCATCCAAAGTCGCGGGCAACAGCTTGTAGATAATAAAAAAATACATTTTACTAAAGTCATAGATGCCAAAACAACACTTTCAATAATTTTTATCGTATGTTTGTTCGAGCATCATTTAAAAACTGTTATCAAGAATTGAATGCTGTTTTCACTGATGCATGGCTAGTTGCTGAAATTAAAGTTTAGGATCCATTTTACTGCACAGAAATATTTTATGCCGCCTTTTTTAATTTTTTTTATATTTTTAAATCGTGAGCCAAAGATATATTTTTATTTGGGATTCTTTACATATATGTCTCAAACATGTTTATAAAGAATTTGTTTGCCATTATACTCGATAATTATTCACGTAATTTTTCTTTTTGTATGATTTCAGGTAAGTTGATGAGGAGTCCAGACATCGTGTTACTTTAACCGCTTATCCCTACTAATATTTTAGTTAATTTTATAAATGTGAAATGTGAGTATATTTGTTACATTTTCACGCAGCTATGTATAGGGATAAGGATAGGGAGGGATGACATTGATGAATGTATCCTGTAATGAACAGCAATGCGAGCGAAGCCGCTAGTAAAAGCTGGTAAGAAAATATCTAAATTAGAAAAACTGAATAAAATTGCTTAATAATACACAATACGAAGAATAGGTTAGGTTCAAGTGGCTGCCGCAGAGGCACACTTAGGCCAGTTTTGAAAGGCCCTCTGTGATACCACCAGCACTAGGAAAGTCATTCCCAGGACCCGGGCATATGGAAAATCCCTGAGTTGTTGTGAGGACTGAGACTCCTAAACCGACACCGTTATGAAGAATACAATGCTAGAAACAATTATAATGTGGTCCAACTTCATTTTGGCTGTTATAACTTGTTGCCACAACAAGTAATGAAGTCTAAGTTCGTGGTTGGAGAGCGATTTTATCCAATTTCATAGAAACCAAAGTAATTTAATATAAAACTTTGTAACCATGCCGTGAACAATATTTGTTAACAATTAAAAGTTTTCTTTATTATTCATATCAGTGGCGCATCAAGGATGTCGGGAAGGGGGTTACTGAATGTGTATTACGTAAACGCAGAAATATAAGTTGGCAGCTTGTTGGTAGTTTTACTTTTATTTGTTGTTTTTTTTTTTTTGTATTTTTGGCGTCGTTTCGATTCTTTTTTGTGTAATTTTTACTGTTTTTCCGTAATTTTTACTGTATTTTGTGTGTAATTTTTACTATTTTTTTCCATAATTTTTACTGTATTTTTTTTTGTAAATTTTACTATATTTTTTGCGTAGTTTTTACTATATATTTTGTATAATTTTACAGTATTTTTTATGTAATTTTTTACCATATTTTTTATGTATTTTTTACCATCATTTTTGTGTAATTTTTGCTATTTTTTGAGTAATTTTTACTATATTTTTTTACTATATTTTTAAAATATTTTTTATTTTTTGCGTAATTTTTTCTATATTTTTTGTGTGGTTTTACTTTATTTTTTTCGCATGACTGACTAAATTTTTGTGTAGTATTTTTGTGTAATTTTTGCTATTTTTTTAATGTAAATTTTACTACATTTTTGTGTATATTTTACTATAAATACACAAAATTTATTGCTATATTTTTTGCGTAATTTTTACCATCATTTTTGTGTAATTTTTGCTATATTTTTTGGGTAATTTTTTAATATATTTTTTTATGTATTTTTTACCATCATTTTTGTGCAATTTTTACCTTATTTTTTTCGTGTAACTGACTATATTTTTTTGTGTAATTTTTGCTATATTTTTGCTATATTTTTCTTGTATTTTATACTGTATTTTTGTTTAATTTCTACTATATTTCTTATGTAGTAAAAATATGACTTTTTGGATCCGCCCCTGAATCATATGAAACTTTATAATTCTTCATAAGTTAGAACAGCAAGCTAGCAAACCCAAATGTATTTTTTTTTTGGTTTTGGTACTCCAAATGTGGAGCAAAGTGGCCAAAGGTTTAAACCTTTTAAACAGCCAGGTTATCTTTCAGTTTATTCTATTCGTTATCAAGTACGCCATGAGTGTAAATTCCATCCCTAAGCAAGCTTAGAAAAGCTCTACAACTCCCAACTACGTCTGTTTTGCACGGCGGAAGTGGACACGCCGTCCTTGGGTACAGTTACCACGAACACCACCAAAAAAAAAGCCTGGTTTTATTTAAATGGCCGTGCTCAAGGCCACCCCTCACTTCGGCCTTACAAAACGAACTTGAAAGCCAAATTTATGAAAATAAAGAAACTAACATCAAACAAACTTGAAAAAGAATTTATGCAACAAAGCAGGCACTGACCAATTGTACAACAAGAAATACAACATCATATTCATTCAATCACATAACTCACGTGCAAATATGTAGCTAAGTGTAAAATACTTTGATAATGGAACAAAAATAAAAAAACAACAAAAGAAAGCCAAAATAAATAAACTAAGGTGTGTAAACACACGATCACAATAATGATAACAAAATTAGGAAACAAAGTTATTTATCTTGTAAGTATATTTAAAAATAAAGCTTCTTGTATTTTTGCAATTGGTCATTGCTCTTATGTACAAAAATGTTACATTTTTCTTTTGTTGAATTTTGTATTGAAAATTACCAGCTCTCAATCAAAAGCAAACATTTCAAAAGTTCATTGAGAAACATGCAATTGCAATTGCAATATAGTTATTTGATTTGCCGATATATGTATACAAAATCAATAGTATATTGTATTAAAGTGTAAGAGCTGGCTGAGTGCGAATATATGTATGTGATGGAGTGCAGTTTTTGCTTGATATAGAGCTGTTACATATATGTATACTAGTTACGACGCAGAGAGCGCCGCTAGAGCACTTTGACCATGAGTGAGGTAGTAGCCAAGTGATAGTACACGGCTAAAAAAATGAACCTAAATTTTAAACCCGTATAAAGTTTAATCAATTTTTCAAACTTTTTTGTACAATATTTCAAACCGTCCAAATACCTACAAAGATTTTCAATTTCTTTTGGTTTCGATTTAAAATCTAAATGAATACATTTTTTATTTTTGTTTTGTTTGAATGTAATCGAATTTTGCCCACAAAAACTTCATGTTAGTCATAGCTCAGCGGTAGAGCAGTCGGCTGTGACTCCTGAGCGTTTTCGTTCGAATCCTGCCAGCTGCCACATTTTTTTAGTTTTATTTTATTCTTAAAACTTTTCTGTTTAAAATTAAAACTTTTTGGTTTGAAAATTAAAATTTTTCGGTTTAAAATCAAAACTTTTTGGTTTGAAAATTAAAACTTTTCGGTCTAAAATTTAAACTTTTGGGTTTGAAAATTCAAATTTATTTTTGAAAGCTTATTCAAGATTGAATTTTGCCAACAACATTTATGTGTGCGATATAGCTCACTGGTAGAGCAGACGGGCATGATGCGGGGAGTCTTCGTTCGAGTCCCCGCCAACGGACAACAAATTTATTTTATCTTTAAAAAATTGTTAAAACATTTCTGGTTTATAATTGAAGCCCGATTCATCTAGCCAATTTTCATGAAAACTGGTCTAGATTGAATTTGAATCCAAATTTGGTTTGGTCATATATGTAGTACAAAAAATTTTAAAATTTAGGTTCAAATTTTTAGCCATGTATAAGTACACACACACACCAAGTGTGTGATATTGGGGAAGGTGGTGAAAATGATATCGCACCGAGTGAAAAGCAGTGCGAATTGCAGTAAGTAAGTAGTTTGTTAGTAAGTACTTGAAGCACAATCAGGCACACACACACTGAGTAACCGACCGACAGCACCTAAGTGGGCATGTGATCAGTGGCCTTTGCGTGGTGAGCTGCTGATGGGTGACATAGCCAATAATGGAATTAGAAAAAAGAAAAAAGTGTAAATAAGTATATAAAATAAATAGGAAACTAATAGGAAGTAAGGGCGATGCAGTCTTCGGTGGTGGCTTTAATAAATATGACTGAGCTATGGATAAATTGGATTTTTGTGAAGTAAAGATGGAAGTGGGTGTGGATGGGCTCGTGAAGTCTCTGGCGGTCTTCAATGATCCTCAAGATGAAAAGATGGGAAACACTTGAATATAGTTTTTAGAGGCTATCTATATCTTATAACTTTAAACGAGCTAAACTTGTATATTTGTATATCCAGACTATGTCGGGAACCGTTTGACCGATTTGGATGAAATTTTGAATATAGATAGTATGATTGATTTTAAGACTATCCACTATCCACCTATGTAAATTTTTTCTTAAATTTTGTAGCAAAATATGCCAATATTGGTATCAAATGAAAGATATTTTCAGCGACATGCCAACTAAAATATTTTCAAAGAGGGTTGCCACCTTACCGCAGTATATTTGTATATCCAGACTATCTCGGGAACCGTTTGACCGATTTGGATGAAATTTTGAATATAGATAGTATGATTGATTTTAAGACTATCCACTTGGGGGTTGCCACTTGGGGTGTGTACAGGGTTGCCACTTATCCCAATTTTTTTTAAATTATGAAGCTGGATATGCCAATATGGGTATCAAATGAAAGGTATTTTCGGCAACATACCAACTACAATTTTTTCAAGTAGGGTTGCCGCCCAGGGTTACCATTTTATCGTATTGTATTTGTATTGTATATTTTTGGTACCATATTTGGATAATTTTAGGATCATTTTGAGATCATTTAGTGATCACTTTGGGATAATTTGGCTATTATTAGATCATTTTGGGTTAAATTTTGCATTTATTTTAGACAATTTCGGGGTCATTTTCAGATCATTTTGCAGTTATTTTGGGATCATTTTTGGATCATTTTCAGATAATTTTTGGGTCATTTTGGGAACATTTGAGGAACTTTTTGGAATTATTTTAGGATTATTTTGGGATCATTTTTTGATAATATTGGGGTCATTTTGGGATAATTTTCGCTACATTTAACGGTGTTTTTGGATCATTTGGGAATCATTTTTGGATCATTTTTGGATAATTTTATGGTTATTTTGGGATTATTTTGGGATCAGTTTTGGTCGTTCTGGGTTCAATTTCGGATCAGTTTGGGAACTTTTAAGGGAATTTTTGGTATCATTTAAGGATTATTTTGGGATTATTTTGGGTAAGTAAAGTTAGCGCTCAATTGTAACCATCGAGCAAGCTCGGTCACCCATGTACTAAACGTGATTGAACTATGTCTAAATTGGATTTTTGAGATGTAATGATAGAAATGGGTGTGGATGGGCTAGTGAAGTGGGCGCTCTTCAATAATTCTTAAGATGAAAAAATGGGAAAAACTTGAAAATAGTTTTAAGAGGCTATATTAAAACTAAACAAAGTAGTTATCTTTATCTGTTTAGGATCAGCTGTTAAGATTTAAAATTCCATTGACTACGAAACTGTTTTTAACATCCAGTGGCCTTAATATTGTTCTCAAACTGACGATATTACCAGTGTCATCCAAACAATATAGCATCTGGGTATGCATGAAAGAGTGATCGAGCTGATTAACGATGGCAAGACACTTTACTGATCATGGGTCGAACATGTGCTTTGAAGTCGTTAAAAAGCATTTACGAATTAAAACCTTTGAAGAGTAGTTTCATAATTTTATTACTCTCCAGATTGCATCTGGGTATAAAGAGCAACTAAACTAAAAAAGAATCTGTAAAATCTGTAAAATGCCACACAAACACGCTTTATATTGAACGCCTGCGGATATAGTGAAGTAATTCAATGAAAGCTTAAGCCAACTTATTTAAGTTTTGGCAGTTGCCTCTGACTTACAAGCACCAAAGATGAAGGCGAGAGAAAGAAAAGTAAAACATGAAAAGCAAAAAAAACCGTAGTAAAAAATAAAAACAGAATTACATGTCCGTCAATATCCTGACTTTAAACTTCATTTTAAGATTTCGTTTTGGGTGCGTAAAAGTGCGAATTGCATTTCTTTATAAAAATACTCGCGGTTACTAAAGGATTTCTTTCCCATACAAACATACATCTTCAGAACTACACGTAAGTACATGTGTACACTGGCCAATAAGTACATTTTTGCCTTGCAGCTAGTAAACTTCAGTTACGAAAATGAAATCCAACATACGCAAAAGTTTAATATGTTCTTAACATGTATGTATGTTAGACTGTCCGAAAAAATTAAAGTTGTTTTATAACAAGGCATACAATCTAATTTTGACGATTATGCACCATAACCTATCCTGGACGAATTTCTAAAAACTCGATGTGTTATAAAAAGTTTTAATCTAATAAAAGTCCTAAAAATGTATATACAAATATTTAAAGATGGATAGGAGATATCCTAGAAATTTATTTTACAATATTGTTACTCATACGCCATGTATGACATATAAAAATGCACTATAAGTGAACTATAATAATCCAGATGTACACAATTATTTTAGCTGGGAAGCATATTATTACGCAATCTACCAAACTACTTTTTAAATTCCATTGTCCTTTAATCGTGAATACGTTTTTTTTCAATATCCTGGTAAAGGATCCTGTTGTCATTATAAAAATTGAAAAGTGGAGATTTGTTACACAGTCCTTTATGTATGAGCAACATATTGAAACTATGTTATTTTAGAAGCCATTATGGAAATTTTTGGCACAGGCTACCGTTATTCTAGAAAAATAAATTATTTAGGATAAAATGCACCGATGTATATCAAATTTCGAATCAAAATTTTTTTTCATACATTTTTGGGACGCTCTATTGTGTGGTCATATATTTGATCAAAAATATTTATTTTTCCTTTTAATATACTCGTAGTTACATTTTACTTTATTTCGCCAAGCCAACTTAACTTAAAAGAAATCAAAATTCTCTGACACATTTTATACCTAATTGCGGGATATTTTGATAAAGTACAAATTAAACAAAAAACCACTGTCTAAAACTAAAATAAAATAAAATAAAAAACAAGTAAGGAAAGCTGTCTTCGGCTGTGCCGAAGGCTATATACCTTTCATGAATAAGCGTCACGATTTTCACTGTTCGATCCCCAGTACAGCCTGTGTCAATTTAACTATATTTACTATACACATTACACATCTTTGTTATAATTTAAAAAAACTTACAAAATAATAGGATCCGAGTTATCGGAACAATCGATTGTATGGAGGCTATATATTATACGTGTTCAATTGTACTGACTTACACTATACACATGACATATGTAGAAAGTACTAAAGGTGCAAAATTTTATGTTCCTAACTTTTTAATTGCAGAAGTTTTGGCAAAAAAACCTTATATCTGAACAATCTGTTGTATGGGGGCTATATGTTACATTTGCCCGATCTTTTTGATTTTCACTATATACACTACATAAATAGAAAGTACTCGAGATGCAAAATTTTACGTGCCTAACTTTTTAATTGCAGAAGTTTTGGCCGAAAAAACTTATATCTGATCAATCGGTTGTATGGGGGCTATATGTTACATTTGCCCGATATCGTTGATTTTCACTATATACACTACATAAATAGAAATTACTCGAGTTGCAAAATTTTACGTTCCTAACTTTTTAATTGCGGAAGTTTTGGCCGAAAAAACTTATATCTGAACAATCGGTTGTATGGGGGCTATATGTTATACTGGTCCGATCTTGTCAGTTCCGACAAATGATTCCTATATTACAAAATGGTGGCCACATACAAAATTTCAGCCAGATATCTCAAAAATTGAGGGACTAGTTTGCGTTCAAACAGACAGACGGACAGACGGACAGACGGACATGGCTAAATCAACTCATCTCGTAATCCTCATCATTTCGGTATACTTATTGATGGGTCTATCTCTTCTTCTTCTCATATTTACAAACATCGGACCAAAGTTATAATACCATTTCATGTTCATGAAAGGTATAAAAAAAAAAAAAATAAAAAAAATAAAAAAAAAAAATAAAAAAAAATAAAAAAAAATAAAATAAAATAAAATTAAATAAAATTAAAAGAAATTTGAATAAAGTAAAATAATATAATATAAAATTAAAAGAAAATTGAATAAAGTAAAGTAAAATAAAATAAAGTAAAATAAAATAAAGTAAAATAAAATAAAATAAAATAACATAAAATAAAATAAAATAAAATAAAATAAAATTAAAAGAAAATTGAATAAAGTAAAATAATATAATATAAAATTAAAAAATATTCAATAAAATAATCAAAAACACAATAGAAAATGTTAAATAAAGTAAAAAAAAATAATATAAAATAAAACAAGTAAGGAAGTCTAAGTTCAGGTAAACCGAACATTAAATACTCAGCGGTAGTTTTCATTTGATTTTTGAAATTTTCCAATTCGTAAGTGGGCGTGGTTGGAAAGCGATTTCGTCCAATTACATCAGGTGTACTTCCTATTATGTTAGTATACCTTGTACCAAATTTCATCGTTCTAAGTACGAAGTTTTCGATATCGAAAGTGGGCGTGGTTGGAGGGCGATTTTATCCAATTTTATCATCGTTCTATCGTAATCAGTTTAAAAGTTACGACCAGTCGAATTTTCAAAAATGCATTCCTTAAAAGTGAGCGGTGCCAGGCCTACTTTAAAAAATTTATGGAAAACTCATAATAGAATGGCAAGGGGGGTTCACCTATAAAATTACTTGATTTTGGCCATTTCAGCTACCGAGATATGTCAATTTATGTGATTTTCGAAATTTTCGATATCGAAAAAGGGGGCGTGGTTATCATCCGATTTCGCCCATTTTCAATAGCAACCTCCACTCTACACGGACAGCCGGACGGACATGCCTTATTGAACTTTCTTTTTCATCCTAGGAACTTTCATATATGGAATTCTATATCTATCTCGATTATTTTGTGCCGTTACGTAAAAAAAAAACAGAAATTAATTCCTTAGCCTCATTCGGCTATAATATTTGTATTTTGAGTTAAGCACAACAAGGTATAACAAAAATATACAACGCGTTCTAAAATATGAGGAATGGTGTGATGGTCTCCATGAGCTTTTTACCGGCGTTAAATTGTCACAGCAACAAAAGCAACCAACAGCAATAAAGTAGTAAAGTTAATCTTGAGATGCGTATAAAACACAACACGAATGTTGCATTAAAAATTGTACGCTGCTTCGGGCACAAAGAGAGACGAAAGAAATAATAAGAAGTCTATGGAATAAAACAAAACATGCTGGAGAAAAGCGAAAATAGCGTGGGTGTAAAAGGAAGTAGTGTAGCTGCCCAATCAACCATGATGAGAGTGCTCTTTTGAATCGGTTCTAAAACTGGATGGACAGGACATATGAGCTTATCTTTTTCTTTACTATAAACTTCTTGAAAAAAGCCTACTACTCACCCTAGCCAGATGGAAATCTTTTTAAAAGAAAGAGACAAGGCCACTCTGTAAAAATAACATTAAAAGAATATAAGTACACGAAAGAGACTTAGAAAGAGGAGAAGAGAGGTATACGGAGAGCGAGGCGTGTTTCTCGTTTTCTGTTTTTATGACAAGACATTGTTCAAGCTAAGTTTTAGAGCTAACTGGGATACTGAACATATAGTCCTTTATATATTTCATACAATACTTACTTTTAGTTTTATTCTTGTCAAAGATATCTGCTTATGAATTTTGTCGCTAACAATAATATTTTTATATACTTTTACATACATATACGTGAGAGTATAAAAAACATTGCAAGATATACATTTGTTTGAGCATTAGGGTGGGGCGTAAAAACATATATTTCAGTTTTTATTGGCATACAGAAAATTAAAATGGAGTATAATGAACAAGTATGAGTTTTTGCACTAGTGGGAAGGTGATGCTCCTAGCCATTTTTTTTTTATTTTTGAGCGTCTATGAAAATAAATATATCTTTGTACCTAAACATTGCACCTAAAAATTTGCTTACATACATTAATAAGAAATCACATTTACAGCTAAGACAAAGAAAATAAATTACCTTAAAATCAAAGACTCTAATGTAAATTTGTATCAGATTGTGTGTGCGCAACTGCACAAGGAAACATTTAGAGTCATAAAAAGGCGTATTGTAGCCGCGCATACACACACACAAGCACATTCGTAATACAAACGCAATACAAATAATAATATATGTACATGGTAAAAAATGTGCTTTGTATGCATACTAGATTCTAGACATGAAAAAAGCATATCAGAAAGACGATATCATTGCAACAAAGGTGCATTAAGCCTGACACTCGTAATACCCTTGACTATATCGTGTATATACCACAAAGCAACACTAAAATTCAACATGTGGCTTGCCATGCTCATAAAAATTATCGCAACGTTGCTTTATATGAGATACAATAATTTT